>JARWKJ010000021.1:32517955-33245455 GCA_029959095.1 Rhinichthys osculus
GTTTTAGGAAGAGTCCCTCGTGCCAGATCGAATCGAAAGCCTTCTCAAAGTCAATAAAGCAAGCGAAGACTTTGGATTTATTTTGGTATACATGTTTATCAATGATCGTGTGAAGAGTGTAAATGTGGTCAGATGTTCTGTGTTTGGGCAGAAATCCAATTTGACTTTTGTCCAGAATTTTGTGGGTTTTGAGAAAGTTCTGCAATCTTATGTTAATAATTGAACAGAATATTTTCCCCAGGTTGCTATTGACACATATGCCTCTGTAATTGTTTGGCTCATATTTGTCTCCTTGTTTAAAGATTGCTGTGATTAGACCTTGGTTCCAGGTGTCGGGGAAATATCCTACTCTCAAAATAATGTTGAATAATTTGGTTATTGCGGTTTTAAATTTGTCATTGGTGTATTTGATCATTTCATTTAATATTCCATCTATGCCACATGCCTTGTTGGGTTTCAAAGCATGTAGTCTCTCTGTAAGCTCATTTATTGTGATTGGGAAATCCAGGGGGTTCTGATTGTCTTTAATTTTTTTCTTTCAGGACTTCTAATTTGGTTTTTAATTCATTTCGAGCGGGATTTGTTTCAGTTGTTTTGTACAGATGTTGTTTTGTCCCCTCTCTCCCCCCCCCCCCCCTCTCTCCCCCCCCCCCCCCCCCCCCCCTCTCTCCCCCCTCTCTCAAATTCAAATTCAAATGAGCTTTATTGGCATGACTTATACAGTATTGCCAAAGCATTGGCCATAACATAGGCAATGAACAAATAATCAACATAGAAAATGATTTAGAACATTTAGTACACAAAATAATAATACTGATAGCATAAAACAATAATAATAAAATAAACAAAGATTAAAAAATAAAATATAAAGGATTTAGAAAACATCTATGTACAAAACAAAAACAAGCAAAAAACAAACGAACACTGAACTTGGAATTGAACATATACATGTGTGTAGGTCTTAGGCTGTGAGTGAGTGTGTGTGTAGGTCTTAGGCTGTGAGTGAGTGTGTGTGTGTGTGTGTGTGTAGGTCTTAGGCTGTGAGTGAGTGTGTGAGTGGTTCTTAGGCTGTGAGTGAGTGTGTGTGTGTGGGTCTTAGGCTGTGAGTGAGTGTGTGTGTGTAGGTCTTAGGCTGTGAGTGAGTGTGTGTGTGTGTAGGTCTGTGAGTGAGTGTGTGTTTATTGGATGTTTGCTGGTCTCTGGTCGTCCCTCAGGATATGGCAGGATGATACAAATTTTGCAGCTATATTTGAGCATTTGGCTTCTTCGCCAAGAATGAAACGGAGTTTTTGGGTTGGGTTACAGGTGTTAAATTGGGGAAATATTTGATTAATTTTGGGGTAATAGTGGTCTCTGATGTGTTTATATTTTGGGCATTCTGTGAGGAAGTGCAGCTCGGTCTCCGTCACTCCCAGGGTGCAGTGCGGGCAGAGTCTGTCCTCACGGGAGAGCCAGGTCTGTCTGCGCCGGCCCGTCTCTATGGCCAGGCTGTGCTCGCTGAGTCTCTCCCACACACACACACACACACACACACACACACACTCCCGTCTCTATGGCCAGGCTGTGCTCGCTGAGTCTGTACATCGTCAGGGTTCTCCTGAGTCTCACATCACTCACTGTGCTCAGGTAGTTCGCAACAGTGTACTCTCGATTTAGTGCCGAATAACATTCCAGTTTGTGTTGGTTTTTAATGGTGTTTGTCCAATGGGTGATGTACTTGTCTTGTTCTGTGGTGATCATTTGTGCGGGCCGAATGTGTGTGAGTGTGTGCTGAGGCGAGCTGATCTCTGCAGGTGTGAGGTCAGTCAGTCTCAGCACCCGCTGGCACAGGGGACTCCTCGCTACGCTTAGGTGTGTGTGTGTGTGTGTGTGTGTGTGTGTGGCACAGGGGACTCCTCGCTACGCTCAGCTCTTGGTGTTGTAGGGCTTTGTAATGGTATGTGTTGGGGTCGCTTGTTTTTAGGTGTTTCCAGAATTTGATGGCTCTTTTTTGGATGTTTAGAAGGAGAGGGTATTGGCCTAATTCTGCCCTGCATCCGTTGTTTGGTGTTTTCCTTTGGACTTTGAGTATTCGTTTACAGAAATCTAAATGTAGAGTTTCAATTGGATGTTTTTCCCAATTTAAAAAATCAAATTTGATAGAAGGACCCCACACTTCACTGCCATATAAAACAATTGGTTCAATTATTGATTTGAAAAGTTTGAGCCAAATTTGGATTGGGATGTCAATTTTGATTGATCTTTTTATGGCATAGAAAGCCCTTTCATTTCATTTCATTTTTTTATTTATTGTTCTATTTTCTTTTCATGGTAATGCAACACAAAATACCACAAGAACAACCTAACAAATCCAACAAACACAACAAAAGTACATTCCATGAGAAAAAGAACAGGAGTAGGATGAAGAAAAAAAAATCTTATAAACTCCTACCCCATTCCTACAAAAACAAGATTCACAAATTAGATGACCTCACCGACATAAAATGACAAACACCAAGAAATAAAAGGAAATATATATACACACATATACACATACATATACAGACTATAGCCCAGACCAGATATAATCTACTTTCAATTATAACACATTTTTTCTCTCTTTGTTTATTATTATTATTATCATCTATTAATACTAATTCTGCTTACATAATACTAAACAAACAAAAACAACAAAGATGTAATAATGGCAGGTTCAACAACCAAAATAACACCGAAAACATAATTTTCACATTCATCTTTATATAAATTAAGCATCTTTTGTTTATAATTATTTTTAAATTGTAAGATATTTGAACAGCATTTTAGATCATTTTCTAGAAGATTCCATCTTTTCACACCAGAAACTGAAACGCACATTTGTTTGAGGGTATTTCCAGCAAAAGGTTGTTTGAAATCATTATTTCTTCTGCTTGTCTCACTATTTAAAGTAAAAAGGGTTTGCAGTCCATGCGGTAACAGGCAGTGTTTAGCTTTATAAACAACTAACAAAGTTTGTAAAGAAACCAAATCCTTCAATTTGAGTAGTCCTGACTCCAGAAACAGTCCTGTAGTGTGTTCTCTTGGAGCAACTCCATGAATTATTCTTAAAGCCCTTTTTTACAAAATAAATAAAGGCACTAAATTTGTAAAATAAGAATTCCCCCAAATCTCCAAACAATACATCAAATATGGCAAAATAAAAGAACAATATATGATTCTCATTGCCTTATAATTTAACATAAACTTTACTTTACTCATAACGGCAATGTTTCTACAAATTTTATTTCTTACATAAGCTATATGTGACTTCCATTTAAATTTTTCATCAATGAGTACACCTAAAAACCTAAATTCTGACACTCTCTCAATAGTTATTCCATTAAAACTCAAACTAACATTTTCAGAACATTTTTGATTTGTAAACAACATAAATTTTGTTTTACTTAAATTTAATGACAGTCTATTTTTATTAAACCATTTCTGAAGTAGGACCAATTCTTGTTCAATAGTTTTCATTAGTACGTTTAAGTTTTTCCCCGATGCAAAAAAATTTGTATCGTCTGCAAAAATAACAAAACGTAAAATCTTTGATTCGTCACAGAGATCATTAATATATAAAGAAAATAATTTAGGCCCCAGCACAGAACCATGAGGGACTCCACACTGTATGAGTTCCAACTTAGATTCATGGCCTATATACTCTACATATTGTTGTCTATTTGCTAAATAACTAATAATCCAATTTAATACTACACCTCTAATTCCATATGCCTGTAATTTAGATATCAATGTACCATGATCAAGAGTGTCGAAGGCCTTTTTAAGATCAATAAAAACACCAATCATATGATTTTTATTCTCCAATTCTGTAGTAATATCTTCTGTAATTTTCAACAAAGCCATAGTTGTTGAGCGGGTGCTTCGAAACCCAAACTGATTATCGTGTATCAAAGAATTTTTTTCAAGAAAACAATCAAATTTTTTAACAAAAAGCTTCTCAAGAATTTTTGAAAATTGGGAAAGCAAAGATATAGGCCTGTAATTTGTGAGACTATGCCTATCACCAGATTTAAATAAGGGAATAATTTTAGCCACCTTCATTTTTTCTGGAAAGAAACCTGTATTAAAAGACAAATTTATTATATATTTTAATGGTCTACTAATGCAACTTATAGTTTCTTTGACAATATACATATATAAGCCATCACTATCGCATGAATATTTACTTTTTAATTTAGATACAGTAGAAACAATTTCATTCTCACTAACTTCATCAAGAAAAAGAGATTGCATAACTCTGCTTTCACCTATCCAGCTTTTATTTTCATTATGTAGTGGTATAGTTTTGGCAAGATTTGGACCAACATTGCAGAAAAATGAATTAAATTCATCAACCATTTTTCCACCACTTATCTCGAGATTCTGTTCATTCACTAAATATGATGGCTGACAATAATTCACTTCACTGCCCATAACCTCCCTTAAGACTTTCCACATTCTTTTAATATTACTTTTATTATCTATCAACAAGCTTATATAATAATCTTTCTTTGCACGTCTCATTATAGAAGTCAGCTTATTTTTATAAGATTTATATATTTTTTCTGCATTAGCTGTCCGATATTTTACAAAATCCCGGTAAAGCTTATTCTTCTTTTTACACGATTTCAATATACCTTTCGTTAACCAAGGTTTTTTTATTATTTCTTGCTCTCATTGTTTTTATAGGACAATTTTTATTATATAACCATAGATACTTTTCAACAAATAATTCATAAGCCTTATTAACATTATTTGTACTATAAACATCATCCCATTGTTCTTTCATAAGAGCATCCCTAAATCTATTTCGTCTTTCCTCCGTTCTTAACCTAATAACTTTACTAGACTTTTCTTTATTTGTTTTTACTTCACAGAGGTAAGTTACAAATATCGGTAAATGATCAGTTGTGTCATTTATCAAAAGACCACTTTTAACCCTTTTATCAATTATATTTAAAAAAATGTTGTCAATTAATGTGGCACAACTGGAAGTTATTCGGCTAGGCCTTGTAATGGTGGGATAAAGGCCTCTGCTATACATTAAATCAAGAAACTCTAAACTACCAGTATGATTAGACACATTCAAGAGATTTATATTAAAGTCCCCGCAAATTATAGACACTTTATTTTCATTAATCCCAAATAATAATTGCTCCAGCTTATTATTAAATGATGTAATGCTAGACCCTGGAGTTCTATATATACATGTAACAACAATATTCCTCTGTTTCTTCATTTCAATTTCAACAGTTAAACATTCCATTAAATCTTCTGTAGCATTAGTCATACACTCAATTGTTTTACATTTCAAATCACTACTAACATATAAAGCAACCCCCCCTCCTCTCTTATTAATACGATTAACATAAAACAATTCATAACCCTCAAAATGAAATTCCACACCTTTCTCCTCCGTTAACCAAGTCTCCGACAAAGCTATAACAGTAAATTTATTTTGTAATGTGTTCAAATAATCATATATTTGACTAAAATTGGAATATAGGCTTCTACAATTCAAATGAATAAGAGAAAATGAACCAGCCGAAAATGAACCTTTGAGCTTTCTCTTTGAGTTCATTCACAGCCAAAGTAAAGTTACCAGTTGGAGTTATTTTCAGGCCGAGGTAGGTGTATGTTTTTGTGCTCTCAATGGTTCTGTGTGATAGTGTGAATGTGTGTGTTGGTCCCTGAGATCTGGAGCGTTTCTGGAACATCATGACTCTAGTTTTCTGGAGGTTGACGGTCAGGGCCCAGGACTGACAGTAATCCTCCAGCAGATCCAGGCTGTCCTGAAGCCCCTCTTTAGTGGGCGACAGGAGGACCAGGTCGTCTGCGTAGAGAAGACACTTGATCTCGGGTGTCGTGTAGAGTGAGACCTTGAAAGGGAGCATGTTCTAGCGTATCGGCTAATTGGTTGATGTAAATGTTGAAGAGGGTGGGGCTTAAACTGCAGCCCTGTCTCACTCCCCGCCCCTGGGGGAAAAACTCGGTTCTTTGGTTTCCAATTTTAACAGCGCATTGGCTGGCTGTGTACATCGATTTGATCAAATCATAGAATTTCCCCCCTATTCCACTGTCAATGAGTTTTAGGTATAGTCCTTCATGCCAGATTGAATCAAAGGCTTTCTTGAAATCAATAAAACAAGCAAAAATTTGTTCTTTGTTTTGATGTACATATTTGTCAATTAGTGTTTGTAATGTAAAAATGTGGTCGGATGTGCGACATTTTGGAAGAAAGCCAATTTGGCATTTACTCAAGGCATTGTGCTTCATAAGGAAGTCTAGAAGTCTGGAGTTTAAGACGCTGCAGAGGACCTTCCCCAGGTTACTGTTCACACAGATGCCTCGGTAGTTGTTGGGGTCTAATTTGTCTCCGTTCTTGTGGATGGGGCTGATGAGGCCCTTGTTCCAGATCTCAGGGAAGAACCCTACACACAGAACATCATTGAACAGTTTCAGCATGGCCAGTCTGAAGCTTCGGTCTGTGTGTTTCAGCATCTCGTTCAGGATGCTGTCGACACCACAGGCCTTCTTGGGCTCAAGGACTCCTAATTTTTCTTCCAATTCTTTCATTGTTATGGGGAAATCTAAAGGGTTTTGATTTTCTTTAATTGATCTTTCCAAATTGTCTAGTTTATTAATTATTTCATTTTGTTTATAATTTTGAATTTCAGTTGGGCTGTATAATTCTTGGAAGTGGTTTTTCCACTTCTCCCCGTCTTGGATTGCCAGAACTTCTCGATTTGGTTTGTATAACAATTTCCATTTATCCCAAAATTTGTGTGAGTTTATAGATTTTTCAATTTCTTCAAACTGGCTTTGCAGAAACTGTGCTTTTTTCCGCCGGAGTGGAGTTTTTCCGCCCTCTCTCTCTAGTATCAACACAGACTGATTTCTACATGGCAGTTCAATTAATATTGTATTTTTAGACCATTGGACCACTGGTTCTGTTATTGGTATAGGCAAGGGGCATGGCCTAAGGTGCAGGAAATCACATCTACGAAATTCACAATTTTCTGGCGGACACCCAGAGCCCCCGGCACAGACAGCCCCACCTACAATATTGGTCACCAGCCGCCACTGATACACAATTTATATAGTAGTCAACATTTCAAGTTAATCAAAGTTTTCCTAAGACAAGAACAGGTATTTCAAAATTCATGACTACTGAGATAGATAGATAGATAGATAGATAGATAGATAGATAGATAGATAGATAGATAGATAGATAGATAGATAGATAGATAGACAGACACTGACCAATGAGAGGACAGTCTACTTACACGTGACTTGTAAATTTGGTCCGTTGAGAAGTGTTGCCTTGTGAAGCAAATCGAGCCAACAAGAAATTGCAAGAAACTGTAACAACTGCACCGGTGATTCATGATATGCATGTAGCATTTATGTTTTATTAATAGATTGTTGACAACTGTTATACAGTCGAATTTTCTTTTCCCAATATCAGATACAGCAGAGCGATACAGGGTAAACCGTGTGCTTGAAATGTTACAAAAGGAAATACAAAGGACTGAGGAAAGATTTTGAGATTCTTGAAATGTTTTCAATGTTTACACCAAAACAAATCTCTCTCTACTAAACCAAAATTGAATAGGTGTAAAAACTTTTTTTCAAACAATGCAGCATTTACAATTCAGGAACAAATCTGGCATAATTTCAGTACAATGGTGTTTTGTTCATTGCTTATTCACATTCCACTAATGATTGCAATACATGGGTAGAGAAAGATCATATTAATCATAAATCATTAGATGGTCATCACCAGTCTCTGCCACAGCTGGTAAAGGTGCAGTGAACGACGGTTGAAAGTGGATCGGACCGAGCAGCACAACAAACGTGTAGCCAATCAGCATTAGGGGGCGTGTCCACTCATGATGGGGGAGGGGTTAGAGTGAGCGAGCGAATCAGCATTGGGGGCGTGTCCACTCATGATGGGGGAGGGGTTAGAGTGAGCGAGCGAATCAGCATTGGGGCGTGTCCAATCATGATGGGGGAGGGGTTAGAGTGAGCGAGACAATCAGCATTAGGGGGCGTGTCCACTCATGATGGGGGAGGGGTTAGAGTGAGCGAGCGAATCAGCATTGAGGGCGTGTCCACTCATGATGGGGGAGGGGTTAGAGTGAGCGAGCGAATCAGCATTGGGGGCGTGTCCACTCATGATGGTGGAGGGGTTAGAGTGAGCGAGCCAATCAGCATTAGGGGGCGTGTCCACTCATGATGGGGGAGGGGTTAGAGTGAGCGAGCGAATCAACATTGGGGGCGTGTCCACTCATGATGGGGGAGGGGTTAGAGTGAGCGAGCCAATCAGAATTAGGGGGCGTGTCCACTCATGATGGGGGAGGGGTTAGAGTGAGCGAGCGAATCAGCATTGGGGGCGTGTCCACTCATGATGGGGGAGGGGTTAGAGTGAGCGAGCGAATCAGCATTGGGGCGTGTCCAATCATGATGGGGGAGGGGTTAGAGTGAGCGAGACAATCAGCATTAGGGGGCGTGTCCACTCATGATGGGGGAGGGGTTAGAGTGAGCGAGCGAATCAGCATTGGGGCGTGTCCAATCATGATGGGGGAGGGGTTAGAGTGAGCGAGACAATCAGCATTAGGGGGCGTGTCCACTCATGATGGGGGAGGGGTTAGAGTGAGCGAGCGAATCAGCATTGGGGCGTGTCCAATCATGATGGGGGAGGGGTTAGAGTGAGCGAGACAATCAGCATTAGGGGGCGTGTCCACTCATGATGGGGGAGGGGTTAGAGTGAGCGAGCGAATCAGCATTGGGGCGTGTCCAATCATGATGGGGGAGGGGTTAGAGTGAGCGAGCGAATCAGCATTGGGGCGTGTCCAATCATGATGGGGGAGGGGTTAGAGTGAGCGAGCGAATCAGCATTGGGGCGTGTCCACTCATGATGGGGGAGGGGTTAGAGTGAGCGAGCGAATCAGCATTGAGGGCGTGTCCACTCATGATGGGGGAGGGGTTAGAGTGAGCGAGCGAATCAGCATTGGGGGCGTGTCCACTCATGATGGTGGAGGGGTTAGAGTGAGCGAGCCAATCAGCATTAGGGGGCGTGTCCACTCATGATGGGGGAGGGGTTAGAGTGAGCGAGCGAATCAACATTGGGGGCGTGTCCACTCATGATGGGGGAGGGGTTAGAGTGAGCGAGCCAATCAGAATTAGGGGGCGTGTCCACTCATGATGGGGGAGGGGTTAGAGTGAACTGAGCGAATCAGCATTGGGGGCGTGTCCACTCATGATGGGGGAGGGGTTAGAGCGAGAAAATCAGCATTAGGGGGCGTGTCCACTCATGATGGGGGAGGGGTTAGAGTGAGCGAGCCAATCAGCATTGGGGGCGTGTCCACTCATGATGGGGGAGGGGTTAGAGTGAGCGAGCCAATCAGCATTGGGGGCGTGTCCAATCAGGATGAGGGAGGAGAGTGAACAATGAAGGGAGGGGTGTGTGTTTGTTTGGCTTGATTTCAAATATCAACAGTGTTTAAATCACTTACTGCACCTTTAAATGTGCTGTTGTTGTGCCACAGGTTTTACTATTGAAATCATATTGATCACTATTGAAATAAGATTTTTTTTATACACACATTAGAGGACCAACTTTGGATTGGGTTTAGTGAACTAATCTTATATCAAAACAATATATTTTTAGCTTTCCAATTAATAACTCAAAATTCAATTCAAAAATACATTGAAATGCTGATAAGACCAGTTCACTTGAGACCTAAACAATTCTCATTTGAAGTACATGTTTGTGAAAAATATATGAATAAAAAAACAAAAAAAAAAAAAAAAACTATTTATAATTAGGACAGATTAAATAGTTTAAGACCAAGAAAGGCGCCTTTTAAAAATGAAATGACACCATTATTAACAGTCATCAACAACAAATGAAAAGAGGTCAGTGAATATCCAGTGTCTGAAGAGAAACTACAATCAAGTTGTAAACATTTCAAACAGAGCCCATCCCCTTACGAGAGGCTATTCATTAGACAGACAGCTAACCTTGGCATCAAGTCTTTCGACAATTCACATTATTTCAAACATACAAACCCACATACTGTACACACTCACTCTATTTGTTATAGTTTATGAGTGGACAAACATTAATTTGAAATTATTACAACTAAAACTGAAATAACCGAGACATTTGTAAATTGTTGCTTTTGTGCTATGATTACGGGTGCAAAGCCCTCAGAAGAGTGAGGAAGGACATCAGCGGTCGCTGAAGAGGTCCAGCGCACGAGATTTATGCCACTGATGTCCCACACAGGCTCATTTCACCTTAACCCAATCTCTGAACGTCCTTCCACAGCTTCTTCTCTCTTAAATACAATCCTGTACCACAACAAAACAAGTGCACTCAGTGAACTGGACCGACCAGCATCACATGAAGCCACTGAACTGATTAGTTTTCACCAGTAAATCTAGGATTGCAGACCCACAATTTCTATCAAAATCTCCTTCGATGGTAAAAGTGGTGGTCTACTAACCACTAAACCCCATCAACATCAGAACATTTTGCAAACGTGTTTTTTTGAAAACGACTCTGACAGTACCTACGTTTGTGCGATTTCCCGACATGAGTGTGTGTTATTGGCCGATTTCAACTCCTTCTGATCAATTTAAGACATGATACCCATTTTGTTACCCAAGAACTAAAACTATGAATATGCGACTTCACCACTAAACAAACTTCGAATGGCCCCGTCCATCATTGTGGCCGAGAAAACATCTACATTCGCTTTAGTTCACATCACGAAAACCTAAGACTCCCTGTATTTTAAGATCATTAATGTGTGACATGCTCATGCAAATAACTCAACCAACTCTATATAACAGCAGAACCAAAGGGCCACAAAACATCATCATGAACACTTCTGACAGCTTTCTCTTTAAACACCACTCAATAAACCTGACGTTAGGAAATGAGAATCTCATGTGAGCATTCATTAAAACACAAGACAAACTTTCATTTGCAAACTATTCTTCAACCTTTCTCTCTTCTCACACCCCCAGACTCTATTCTGCATCTGAACACTAAAAAGGCTGGTAAAATGCAATCAGACTTCATTCAATGTTGCCATTAATGTGCTGAAATGAAGAAAAAGAAACAGTGATAGTGGTTCGGTCGGGTAAGAAAAGGTAGAAAAGGGGACGATCCTGCAGGTTATCTGCTGCTGGAGAGAGTGTGTTGGTGGATGTTGTATGTGCCGTTGCTGGACACACAGTCCTGCTGAAGGGCCTGGAAGTAAGAGGCTTGCACAGGTTTGTGACACTGCAGCACACGCCGGGCCTCTTCAGTCTTAAACCACTCCCTTTTCCTGCCTGTGGACAAAACACAACACACAATCTGCATTCACGGTGTGTGTCTGGAAGTAGACGACGACTTTGAGATTGTGCTCGGAGCCGTTCATGTTCACTAATGTGTTTCTATCAATACATGTATAAATCCGCACCAGGTCACATTGCAAACTTGGTTATATGTAAATTAGAGCTGTCAATCGATGAAAAAATAAATAACAAGATTAATTACACATTTTTTCTATTTAATTAGTTTTTAAAATATTTGATAATGTAAGAATTTCAGATAATCTCCAAACTAATGTAGAAACAACATAAAGACAGTATATTTTAAACACTTGATTAACGGCATTGTTTTATGAATGAAGGCCAGTTTCACTGATACTAATACAGATACTGATGTCTCATGAAATAGACCCCCCCCCCCCAAATTTTAAACATTAACTATAGCCATTCAACAGTGTAATTTGAAAGCCATAACTTTTTATTAGGCTTTAAAAAAATATAACTTTTAATGTAAGTGAACTTCAAACAATCCTCACATAAACCCATAATAAATGTCATATTTACCTGTGCCCATCCAACCTAACAGGTAGAAAATACAGAAATTGAATAAAGTTATCAATCAGTCTGCACTACATAAACTATAAATTATATATAGATGAATCCTCATTAAAGCTACAAACGTTCTTTAGTGAAGAGCGGTGAGCATTTCTCTGTTAGCTTTGTTCTTTGATTGACATTAATGACAGACTGCATTAGTGGCTGCTGTCACTTTAAGACCAGCTGACAGAGACGCGGATCTCACACACATCTCCTTTTCTCTGTGTTCATTTAAGGCTGCGTTCACACTGCAGGGGCTTAATGCTCAATTCCGATTTTTTTGCAAGGCCGTTCACATTTCCAATTAAATGCGACCTTTTGTGATCTCCTGTGTGAACGTGAAATGACCCAGAAGGACCCGGCCGTTCAAATTGAAGTCGCATTTCAAAAGATCGGATACATATCGGATTTGGACCACATACCCAAGTGGCCTGGGTCGCATTTGAAAAGATCGGATCTGTGTCGTTCAGACTGTCATGAAAAGATCAGATACAGGTCGGAATTGGGTCGTTTCAGCCTGCAGTGTGAACGTAGCCTAAGACTGCTCTTATGAGGACACTCGACAAAATGGGCCTTTTGGCATAATTGTGTGTGTTATTGTTTGTTCAAGCGCGATAGAGAACTTGATACTGGCGCGCCTCTTTCTGTGCGTTGTGTGTGTGTGTCAGGACGTTCTCTTTGTCTCGTCGTGCTTGAATGGTTTAAAAGCATTAGCATGAAGAAGAGCGTGATCGTGTAATGTAATGCTAGGCAAAGGATAACAGGAAAAAAAAAATCCCCGATAATTTACTCTTCCCACGACATCCAAGATATTCATGTCTATCTTTCTTCAGTCGCAAAGAAATTAAGGTTTTCGAGGAAAACATTCCAGGATACTTCTCCATATAGTGACTTCAATGGGGTCCAACGGTCTGAAGGTCTAAATGTGAGTTTCAGTGCAGCTTTAAAGTCTCGACACGATCGCAGACGAGGAATAAGAGTCTTATTAATAACTTAAATAGCCAAACGATCTGTCATTTTCGAAAAAAAAATAATAAACATTTATATACTTATTAACCACAAATGCTCTTCTTGCACCAGCTGTGATGCGCCACACATTACAAGGTCGCGCGTTGCGGTTCAGAAATGTAGAGTACGGCGAAAAACTCTCCTCCAACTTCAACGTTGTTTTACCTTTTTTGTAAATAGCGTTTGACTTAGTCTTTGCACGTTCGCTTTGTAAACACTGGGTCGGTTCTTCCGCCTACGTCCCGCGTGACCTTTCAGCGTGATCACGTAATGTGTGGCGCATCACAGCTGGTGCTAGACGAGCATTTGTGGTTAAGAAGTATATAAATGTTTATTTTTGTTATAAATGGCCGCTGGTGTGTCTAGATAAGACTCTTATTCCTCGTCTGGGATCGTGTCGAGACTTAGAAGCTGCACTGAAACTCACATCTGGACCTTCAGACCGTTGAAGTCACTATATGGAGAAAAATCCTGAAATGTTTTCCTCAAACCTTCTTTTCGACTGACGAAAGAAAGACGGGAATATCTTGGATGACGTGGGAGAGAGTAAATTTTCAGGACATTTTAATTCTGAAGTGAACTACTCCTTTAATGTTGACAGCACTTATCTAAATTTAACCTAAATAAGGTTGCTACCACTTTCTAACTAAATTATATAACTACGGTTTTGACCAACAAGAACAGATTTTGGGGGATTCTACTAACTGGAACGGATAATTACGGTGGCTCAGTAAACGCAGCATAACTGTGGCACAAGCTAACCTACTAGTGTGTCTCAATCTTACCAATATTCACGGAGTCCTCCCAGTCGTCCATAACCTCGGTCACGATGAGAACGTAGACGTGCGTTCTGTGCTTTCGGTCTCGGTTCTGTGCAGAGAAACAACTCATTTCAGCACAAGTTACGCCTCACAGAAAATACTGCAAGTGTTTTAGTGACATATTAAAATTAGAGCTTCAACTAATGTTTGTTAATTCTGTAATCCATTAGATGAAAAACCCAATAATTACAAATTATTAAAAAAATCTAACATTTTAATTTATTTTTACTCCACATCCTGCCCAATGGTGTCCTTCAAACAATGTGCAATTTGAAGGCAATGAAAGTATATCGAGTGTATAAATGTAGGCCATGCTATAAATTATGTGTGAAAAAGGTGTTCAAATGTAAACCTTAACATTCAAACCAAAAAATCAATTACTAATTGCTTACCAATTTAAAGCAGCACTTAAAATAACGAAATTAAAAAAATGATAAACCAAAACAAACCTAGATCGACTAAATGTAACAGTTATCATTTTACGTTTATACTGGATTAAAATAGCACTTTTACTGCCATCATATAAATACTAGTGCTTGTTTTACATGTAGAATTTGAAACCTACTTTTAATGTCTAACAAGAACTATTTGTCAGAGTAGAAATAACTGAATTTCTATTCAAAGAGATCAGATCTGAGCAATAAATATAATACAAATCTATAATTCTGCAACATTGTTATCGACATTTTTACTTCTAAAACTTGACTAAATATTACTACTAATCTCAAAACTTTATTCTCGTAAAATGCCTTCTATGAGATTATCCTCAAGACACCAGGACTTTATTCTCGACACCATCGGCAGTTTCTTTGTGACTGTTGTTTGCCATCAGAAAATGCTCACCTCAAAAACGCCGAGCGATCTTCCTAGAGTGCCCTTGACTCCTGCCTGCGGGAACGAAACATGGCGAGTGAAACGCTGAACTCTGACCTTTACAACAGGGTTATAACAGTGCACTTTAAGGCTTTAAGACCCTTTTAAGACCTGGAAAAGTACAATTAGAGGTGTGCAATATTGACAAAAAAGAAAAATGATATCTCGATATTTTCAAAGATTTTGTTGATGATGATAATTAGATGATATTTTGCCATGTGTGTGTTTGTGTGGGTACAGTGGCTGGTTTAAGCCTGTTGCTGAGCTGACTCATGATGAAGATGGTTATTTTTATTCATAATCTATGCGATGGTCAGTTCACAGCAGTGACAGAAATGAACTTTATATTAAGGCGCAATGTTACAGTGACTTCCAGGGGTATTTTATCTATATAAGGGCTTTTTTTTCTAAACTTGTCAGATGTATGCATCACCTTTTATGTCAAATTCTAACATTCAAACTAAATTATATTAAGCAATAACACAGTATAGGGCTGTTACCAATCAAAAGTGACATCAGTGCGGCATCAGAAGTGGCATTAATATACTTGCACTGCATTTACAATTAGTCAATTCAATTTAATTCAATATTTAAATGTGAAATGATTTCTAATGTTTAATTAAAAGGCAATAAATATATAAATAAGCATACATAAGCATATAAATGAGCAATAAATAAGGCTTTAAATATGAAACTGAAACTGTAGGTGAAGTCAGTGAGTCATTCATTCAACCGATTCATTCAAACGGCTGAATCATAGGGAATGGATCATTGAATCATTAATTAAAATGATTCGTTGAAAAAAAAAAATCATATCTGTCTGTTGCTCAGAGACTCGGTTCTGCTGTGGTTTCATTTTGAAAGTTTTGTTGGCAAAATAAATGAAAAACAATATTGTGTCGAAAATGTAACTCACAATGTTAACTTATTGTTCATTTCACTGTTGTATGAAATAAATATCGCATTTGAAAACGGCACTCTTGCTCATGTAATATTGTATAACTACATCATATGATATAAGACAAAAACTCATCGGGGCCAAAACGCCCGTGTATCTTGAATTTTGGGGGCGCATATATATATATATATATATATATATATATATATATATATATATAACATCATGCAGTGAACACGTGAGTGACAAACTCGATCGTTCACACATCGTTAAAACAAATAATTACGATATCATAGACTATATATATCGCACACCCATACGCACAAACAATGAACTTACAGTTGAACTCACATTTAACCATTTTCTTCACCTTCTCTCTCCCTTTCGCGTGCCGGAGACGGACGTAATACACTGTCGTAAGGCCGTGAATTGGCACGTGAAAAAGCAAATCCACAAAGAAATAATAATAAAAATAATATGTATGCTAATTAGATTGTTTTAATTTGGTAAAGGATTTAGATATGTCTAAATCATAGTGTCTCTTCAAGATCTCTCACAAGTAAAAATAAGACTTTAAGACCTTTTTTGGCCTTAAATTTAAAAAAATAATAATTTAATACATTAAGACTTTTTAAGGAACCCAGGATAACAAAAATATTAATAGGATAATACAAATGTTTACAAAGTCGATGTCTTTGGCGAAAAGAGTGCTCTTAATTCATCTAAATCACAGTACCATATTAAAATATTAAACAAAAACAGATTTAGCCCTATATGTTCTGCATATCCTGTGGCAAACTAAAGAGCTCGTCCAGTAAACCTGAGGTTATTTGTGTGTGTGTGGCTCTGACCAGTAAAATCCTCACATGTGGAACAATCCCTATTACTCGACTAAGCGTGGAAAAGTGAGAACTGCATGACTAATGATGCAGATGTAACAGTCGGGGAACTGTAAAAAAGGAATAGAGCATTAAAACGGTAATACTTACAGTAAAGTTCACTTAGCAAACATCAGGCATCATGAGCTAACAGGTGGCAACACTTTTACGCCATTTATTAATCTTTTTTTGTATCTAATTAATTTCCGTTGTATAAATAAACATTATGCATAATGAACAGACATGGATTAACATTACACAATTTTGTACAGCCTGGCTTTTAAAGTAATTTAGTGCGGCCCTAGAACCGATTCCTGGTGTGATTCTCCTGGATTTCACACGAGTCCATTATCACAGTAATAATACGCTCATTAAATACGTGTTTTAAAGAAGGAAAGCCCACCTCTTCACACACCTCCCTGACAGCAGCGACAGCGGGCTCCTCCTCCGGCTCCATCCCTCCTCCGGGAACGATCCAGCGGTCGGGATGACTGCTGCTGCTCACCAACAGCACCTGACACACACACACACACACCGCAGTCAGAGACATGCGGATCAATGATCTGCTCATCACTCACACATCACGGCGTGACACACTACCTTAACACTCCCTCCTCCTCCTCCTATCCTGGTGTAATGTGCTGAGACAACTTTAAAGTCAACATGAAACCATTCATTACCGTTTTTACTTCTAATGCTGTGTTTCAGAGTTTAAGCGCTTTAGTCTCTAGGCTAACAAAATCACTGACACAATTATACTGCATTTAGTGAGGGTGAATCATGGTTAAAGCCAAGGCTATGGAAATGTAAATTAATACAACTGATAGTGACAACAAACAGTGAGTTTGAACTCTGGAATATTTTAACATGGCAAAAGCAACATTATGTAACACTAAATGTTTCATATTCAATTTTATTGAATACTACTGTTACTTTTGAGCTTGTTACTGCAGCTGTTGTTTCCTGGTATAGCCAAAATGGTCATACAAATAGGCTGTGGTCATCATAATAAACACTGCTGTGGCAGTACTATGGTACAGTGAAAGTATAAGATTCATGTATTAATAAATTCATTTGCACTGAATCTGATAATTATCATGTACAAGTGTATTTGATATTTACATGGTGCTTCAAGAAAGTTTAAACGCGTGAGATTAACCACACGCAGAATGTCCAAAAAACAGGTTAAACCCACTTTTTAGCAACAATTTGAGGGAGATATCACAGTAATGTATGTGTTTACAGTATTAACAAACACCGTATCATATTGGCGGAAAATCTAGTACCGTTAACCACGGTAACGTTAAATTTTACTACGGAAAGACTTTATCGAAACCAAAAAAAAAACAGATATGAGCCGATATCGTTCTGTGGTCGAACAATACACACATCCGTCACATACACACGTACAACTCTACTTCTAACACCTACACACATGCTAAATGTATACGCGGATTATATTTAGAAGTTAATGTATTTGTTGAAGTAAAGATAAAGACGCAGTGATTGCGGGCGTGCGTCACCTCCTCCTCGCGCTCGCTCCTGAAGCACAGGCAGGCCGCGCGCTTTTTATAGCCGTCTCTGTCATACGTGCGCGTCTGGTTGGACTTGTGCTTTATCATCGCGCTGAACTGATGAAAGTCCTTAACTTCTGTCAGCTCTGCGCCTCTCAATGCAGTCCCGCAGTCACAAACCCCTCTAAAGGCCCTCTGCTAACATGAATAGTCCCTCCGTCGCTTCATTTTGTGAGTCTTGTGAGCTGGTGTCGTCGCACAGACGCCATTACTCTGAGTTCTGCGTAAACTGCGTAGCATAAGCACAACCCCAAAGAGCGTTTCCTGTTTGTGAATATGAGGTTGCGCAGTAGAGGTGGAACTGGTTCAGTGCGCAATGACGTTTACGTGTTGATTAATGCACACGTGACACCACCCGTAATGTCACGGTTATTTTTCTATTATATTTTATTATTTTTATTTATTTATTGTTATTATATAATTGTGCCAGGAATATAATATCTGTATAACTTGACAGCTCACTGAAACCTTTGGGAAATCTCTAAAACAAAGAGTTAGGGGGCGGCCCGCACTTTTCAGCCAATCAGAGAACGCACTTTGCTTGTCAATCACTATGGGCGTTTGGAATTGCTGACATCAGATTGGCTGGCATGTCTTTGGTAGGCGTGTTTTTTAAGCTATGTGTGTTTTGCAATTTCTGATTACGTCAAGGTTTCATAAGTTAAAAGTATTGTTGCAAGTATATTATAAAAATCTAAAAATAATCTACTAATGTTATTGCAAAATACCATACACAAATGCAAATAGAGCGGTGATACAGCTTAAACATTATTTATCCAATCCTTAAACATGCAAATAAAATAATTACAAAAGAATATCAGTTATAGAATAGCAATTATATAATGTATAGCATTGGTTTCACCTGTATTAACCATTTTTTACAGTCTATGGTATTAACCTTTATGACATGATATGATATGATATGATATGATATGATATGATATGATATGATATGATATGATATGATATGATATGATATGAAATGATATGATGATATGATGTGATATATGATGTGATATGATATGATGCAGTGGTATGATTTAATGCAGTGGCGACATCTGCTGATGAATGTCGTGCATTGAATAACTCATAACTCCTCCCTCCAGCACCACCATCATCGTTTCCTTCTCATCGCAGGACTTGCTCTCCGTAAACACTGCCGGTGGGGGTTTAGTGTCAGACAACCCATGACTTGTGTTATAAAAACTGGATTTGGAGTCGTCTTATAGTTAAGTGACACTCACTCTGCTCTTCTGACTGAATCCGGTGTGTTTACTTTAATGCCTCGATGGTGAAGTTTGACTGGTCATGATGTTTTCACGTGAGTCAGCAGACACCAGTGTTATTATTATGACCGCTCATAATTATCGCGGCATTGATGATATCAGTGCTGCTCACTGTAATAATGCAACTACCGTTATGTAAACAAACGGGGCAGATAATGTCAGTGAATGCGTAGTTTTTCCGTAAAGTCATGTGCGACATAAACGCTTTGTCATTGTAAAATGTGTATTAAAGCAGTCTTCTGCTGGACGCTTTGTATTAAATCCAAATGTTACACTTCCCTAAATAGAGAGAAGTTGTGCGTTATGCAGAGTGTGTGGTATTAAAAGATGTCAAGCTCTATAATGCATTTACCTAGCTTTAGAAAGGCTGTTTGGACTATTCACCCTTCACACATAGCCTACACTACACACTATATCGTAGTATTTACATGATACGTTAAAGAATACCTCAAAAACACACAGCATAATAACAATACAACATTAATGCTCAAAACTCTTATTGCTGCAATGGTGTATTACACTTGCATTATGGTAGTATTTGTTGTACTGCCTTTATGTATGCTGATTTAAATAGCAATAACAACAACAATATATGTTTTGCTGTATTACAGTTATGAGAAAAATTAAGATACAACAAAAATCTTCAAGGAAATTAGAAAGGAAAACCCCTATAACACATTCAGCCATAAGGGAATTGTCATTGGCACAATGGGGGAAAACGTGGATCTAAAGCAGGCTACATATTGTATCTTAAAATATCGCTAAATCAACTTTTTCCCTTTCGATGTTGGAGTGAACGTTACGCACATCAGTGTTGTAAACTGGAATGTTTATTTGCCCGATTAAAGAAACTTTCAAATATGACTGATCTAGCTAGTAGATAAAGTGCAAACAAGTTTGAAATAACATGATGAAGCCCCTTCAGCTCTTTCCCAGCATTCCTCGTCCATGAATAAGTGCATTCTCCTGTGTTTCCCAGTGGTTCCCGGGGCCGAGGGAGCATGTGGGAGTCACATGTGTGCAGGAGATGAGCAGTGAAGGCCTCAGCATGAACAGCACCACTCCTCCTCCTCCTCCTCCTCCTCCTCACGGCGGCGGTGGAGATGTGGCCGTCAGCTACGTGCTCGTGCCCTTCTTCCTCCTCACTGTGATCGGGGTCCTGGCAGCAGTGGTGGGTGCCGGATAACACACGTCTGCACGCTTGTACTGGGCGGCTGTGCTTCTGCTGGTGTGGGGGAGAAGGGGAAGCGCATGGTAGTCTGATTGAGCAGATCATCCAGAAAGACAAAAGCCCTTTATTCTGTTATGAATGCACTCTAAAAAAATGCTGGGTTGTTTTAACCCAATTTTGGGTCAAATATGGACAAACCCAAACGTTGGGTTAAAAATGACATTTAAAAAATTAACCCAACAGCTGGGTTTGTCCATATTTGACTCAAAATTGGGTTAAAACAACCCAGCATTTTTCTGACATTATTTCAGACATTGTTCAATGTGCTTTCCAGGCATTGCTTCTAGGAAATAATAATGTACCTTTATTTATATAGCGTTTTTTATATGTACTATTATTTATATGTACCGTTTTGTTTCGTAGGTGATGTACATAAGGAGGAAACGGAGGTAAGTAAACACACTCCATCGCTCTTGAGCAAAGTTTTGACTGATTTTTGTCAAAGTTTTTTTTTTTTAATGTTTTTTAAAAGAAGTCGTTTCTACTCATCAAGGCTGCATTTATTTGATCAAAAATACAGTAAAAACAGTAATATTGTGAAATATTATTTACAATACAGAGTGTTTCAAAGCAGCTTTACAGTGATAACAGAAAAATAATCCAACAAAGTTTGTTTCCAGAAGAGGATAGTGTCACAGTCCAGCTTAAGTAAGGTTATTTGGTTCATTTCTGTTGTAAAAAAGTTATTAATTTAGTTTATTTATATATATATATACATATAGCCGCTCTGGAGAAAACCGTGATGTCATCGTCCAGCTCAGTTCGGTTCTCATATAATGGTGTCAATGCAGACAGATCAATAATATTGTTGAATATTAAATTAAATGTCCCCAACTAAGCAATATGTTGCAAAGCATATGTTTAATATGTTGTAAAATATAATTTATTTCTGTTTTTTTTAGCTTTATTATTCTAGTCTTCAGTGTCACATGATCCATCAGAAATCATTCTCTTTTTTTATTTTACAACAATACAATATGAGGAGAAAACGACAACGGGAAAACAAACAAGAAAAAGGCAGAACACATGCTGCCAATTACACAACGCAATCTGGAATTTACACACTCAAAAATACAGAAATCAATACCTAAAATATAAAGTCATGCCTTAAATTAATTTTACTATGTAGCAGGTGTATCTAAATTTAACATATGTAAAAAAATTATATATAATGTACTTAAAAATGATTGGGATTTAAACGTAAGGTTTGCAATGGACCAGTTAAGTGTATTCTCTTGGTCAGGATGTTGATATATCAACTGTTCATAGTGTTTCTGCTTTATTCTGATATAATATTTCATAGCGTATTGTCCCTCATAACCGGTAGTACAACACGCCTATAAACAAGCTTAAGTATCACTAGCTTCACATGACAGAAGAGAGCGGAAAAGTTTTGTGTAGGCTTTCAAAATACTCCCACATCTTTTTCTCAGAATCCGCATGCAAAATCTGACTTCGCTTTCCGCTCCAGATATACACTTTTCAAAATAAAATATGAATTTAAAATGTAAACGACTCGCGCTCTTTCTTTCTACGGTAGCCTTTTTTCCCCTTGGCCATGTGTTCTAATACTACATTTAACCATTGATTCATATTTAATAATTGTATCGTTTTCCAATATTGAAGAATAGCTTTCTTGGCAAATAGTAGAGCATTGTGGTGCAGCATCAATCTCTGAATGTGCTCTTAATAAGCACATTATTTATCCATAAGGGGAGAACGGTATTTTAATCTTAAGAACAATGTACAATTTCTCTGTAACTCCGAGCAGACGTTTTGAACCGAGGAAGCGTAGAGAAGGGAGGTCTGTGTCTGGGCTAATGAGGTTATCGTGCCATCATGTGATTATGTTTTCTATGCATGGTCTTATATTGAACAAGTTATAAATTAGAATTATTAATCAAAGAAAACCTATTTTTACAAAGTCCACAAGTTGGGGTCAGGGTATAGATGCATCTGAATCCCAGTTTTCAGTGGGTAGAGAGATATATTTATATAGTTATATATTTAGAAGACAGCAAGTTGTCTGTGAAAAGTATTAGATAATATTTTTTTAATATTTTTTTTGATTAACAGATGAAGACGGTTGTATTGTATTATAATTAATATGTATTATATTTGATTTGTTTTACTCTGAATGCAATAATCTTTATTATATTTAGAAATCAATCTATATGCTGGTTTGCTGCTCAGTTATTATGGTGCTCAAATATAATTAATGGTTCTTATGTTTATCAACAGTTTTTTCTGCTTAATATCTTTTTTATGGAAACAGTGATACATTCTTTGATGAATAGAAAGTTCAAAAGAACAGACCTTATTTGAAATATAAATCGTTTTTAACATTATAAATGTCTTTACTGTCAGTTTTGAATGATTGTTTTAAATGTTTCTTACCGTTGAATGATAGTGGATTACAGTTTCCACACGCATATGAAGCAGTGCAACTCTTTTCAACATTATTGGTAACACTTTACAATAAGGTTCATTAGTTAACATTAGTTAATCTATTTACTAACATGAACTAACAATGAGCAATACACTTGTTACAGTATTTATTGATCTGTGTTAATGTTAGTTAATAAAAATCCGGTTGTTCATTGTTAGTTCACAGTGCAGTAACTAATGCTAACAAATACAACCTTTGATTTTAATAACGTATAGGTAAATATTGAAATTTATATTAGCTAAGCTTAGAAGTGTTGTTCATTCTTAACTAAGGTAGTTAACTAATATTAACTACTGAAACTTATTGTAAAGTGTTACCACATTATTAATAAGAAATGTTTTTGAGCATCAAATCATCATATTAGAGTGATTTCTGAAGGTTAATGTGACACTGAAGACTGGAGTAATGATGAGGAAAATACAACTAGAACCAAGTTTTGTAGTAATATTTCACAATTTTTTTCATGGAATAAATGCAACCTTGGTGAGCATAAAAGTCATGTTTTCAAAAACATATAAAAAAAACTTTTGACCGCTAGTGTAGTTCACTCAAAAACGAGTAAACCCATACGGTGTTCCTCAGTGAAGCACACCAGTAGATATTAGGCAGCATGTCTGAGGCTCTGTTCTCAACACAAGCTGCTGAAGACACCAACACTGGGTCAGAATGAGTGTGTGTGTGTGTGTGTGTGTCTGATGCACGTCTAGGATTGATCGGCTGCGGCATCAGCTGCTTCCGGTCTACACGTACGACCCGACCGAGGAGCTGAACGAGGCCGAACAGGAGATTCTGTGGAAAGAGGAAGACACAAAGGTAAGCCATCCTGTGAGGAAATGGAAAACGCTGATGTCGCTGAAATCACAGCTGACTCTTAATGAGATTACTGAAAGCAAATGTCAACATATACCAATATTAATACTTTTAGTCAGAAACGACACAATAATTGATTAAAAAGTGACGGTAAAGACATTTATGATGTTTTAAAAGATTTCCATTTAAAATAAATGCTGTTCTTTTGAACTTTCTATTCATGAAAGAATCATGAAAAAAATCCCAATTTCCACAGAAATATGAATCAGCACGACTGTTTTCAACCTTCATATATATCAGAAATGTTTCAGGTGCTCTTCGGTCAGAAAATTTTCTGTTTTAAATTTTTAAAAATCACAGCTTCATCGGAATGTTACGAGACTTGGTGACTTTTATGGCATTGGGTATGTGAACACACAAAAAAATTGAGGTCATGTTTCCAATGGTCGGTCAAAAATGACCGACCATAGGAAATGAATGGGAAATTGACAAAATCACAAAAACTTTGAGAATTTTTGTGTGTACAATCTACAAATTGGCCATGATGCAGAAAAAAAAGTGCTCAGCATTGAAGGGGTGACACTCTAAAACATCAAGAGTGCAAAACAGACATACCCACCCACCCACACACACACCCACACACACTTTTATACACAAAAACACCAATAAATTGTGATTAAAGAAATCTGTTTTGAATATTTAAAAATCACAGCTTCATCAGAAAATTACGAAACTTGGTGACTTTTATGGCAATAGGTATGTGAACACACACAAAAATTGAGGTCATGATTCGAGCAGATTAAGTGGTCATAAAAAAATGAGTCACACTTTTGCTCTTCTGTCAAACATGACCGACCATAGGAAATGAATGGGAAATTGACAAAAACACAAAAATTCGGAGAATTTTTGTGTGTACAATCTACAAATCGGCCACGATGCAGAAAAAAACTGCTCAACAATGAAGGGGTGACACTCTAAAACATCAAGAGTGCAAAACAGACACACTCACCCAGACACACACACACAAACACACTTTTTATACACATACACACCAATGAATTGACCGACCGTAGGAAATGAATGGGAAATTGACAAACACAAATTCTCTAGAAATCGGCCACAATGCAGAAAAAAACATCAATAATGAAAAACATAACATAATGAATAATTATAATTAATATATATATATATAATATATCAATTATTAAAATGATTAAAATAATAATTAATACAATATTTAAAATAATAATTAATATAATATTTAAAAATAATAAATTCATGTTTTAAAATAATAATAATAATAATAATATAAATAATAATAAGCTGTGAAAAAACATTACAGTTTTTTTTTGTATTTTTTTTATTGAATTGTAATGTTACCTGTTACAAAATGCTTTCTCTGTATTCAGGTTTGACTGTAGTAATAATGCAAAAACGTGTACACTTCACATCAAATTTATTTAAAAAAAAATTATAAACCATGGCAAAAAATATTATTTGAGAATTAAAAAAAAAACACATTAAAATCCACATCTTAAAAGTAAGTAATCTTTTATTTCTCTCAACAAATGGTGCTAATCTGACTTCAAAAATTGGATTTAAAAGGCCAGGTCTCTATATTAATCTGAAATACTGCAATAACTGAAGAAATATTTTTATAAATTAGGGGGGAAAAAAATTGTATTGTTTTCAATGGCAAAAATGAACCATAAAAATTGCATACATATTAATAAGTAACATCAAATTGTCTCAAAATACCAAATTAAAAAGAAAAAATATTATTGAACAAAAATAAATTGCATTGGTTTTACTGGGATGGAGGAAGTTTCATTTTTAGGTGTCCGGTCACTTCTGACTGGGAAGATAACAAGTGTGACTCCGAAACGAAGAGCACCTGAGGGTTAAGCAATAAATCAGCATATTCCCATGATTTCTGATCGTTGGCCACGTACACACTCCAGCTAAATTCGTTTGTCAGGTCAGCTTTTAGCGCTTATTAATCCTGTTCTGGAAACAACCAAATGAACTATCGAAAATGCAGGTAGTAACAGCAGCATTTACATTAACTCTACGTGGTGTGTTCAGAACCGAGCTGAACAACTAAAGCGGTACGAGCCTCGAAAAAAAACTGCGAACAAGAACAAACCCACAATAAACCGCAATAAATCCAAATGCTTTATGCTGAAAACTCACTTTCATAACTCCATCGCTTTATGATCCAAGCTTAAACGACAAGCCCAAAACCGCTTATAATAAGTGGACATGGCAACACTGCCAGAGTCGCTCTGTGACGCCGCCTATACAAGCACAAGCAGAACAAGACGCTTTAGTTCAAATGGCTTTTGTCCAAACATGAATGTTGCTACGGTTACCAAGGTGTCAATCATCTCAGCTTCGGGATTTAATGCATCAATCCTGCATTTAAATGCACTCGTCACTCCTGAAACTTTACAGTGTGAATGTGGCCACTGGAGTAATAATGCTGAAAATTCAGCTTTGATCACAGGAATAAATTACATTTTAAAATATGTTCACATAGAAGAAGTTCAAGAGCTGTGAGTAACTTTCTCTTTGCCTTTTGTAGTTTGATTCACATTAATGGCGAATCGTCAGCAGGTTTATTAGGCTGCTGCCACTTTAAGTCTGCAGATCAAATAATACACATTATATTTTCTCCCAATGCTCATTTAAGACACAAACTGCGTTTAAGTGAATACTTTTATTTTGACACATTTGTGTGAGTGTGTTTTATCGTTAAGACATGCACATGATGGCTAAAGTGTAATGTGCTTGTCTAGTTGCGGCCCGTTTCGGAGCGCACGCACAGAAAGCCGCCTTGACGTTGGAAACGGCGTCTTTTGCGTGGATTATTGCACTTTTTATCATCAAATACGTCAATTTAGCAACAGTAGAGACTGCGTTTTACAACAATCACAGACTCTAATTCTGACGTAAAGTTTGGGTTTTATGGAGAAATGACAGCGCTGTGAAAGGGAAGGAAGTTAGAACGCTAGTTTTTAATAATTTAATATCACACATCACATATAACAGTTGGCAAGATAACGTCTATATAGCAATAATCAATTTACAGGGGTTGGACAATGAAACTGAAACAGTGTTGGGGGTTTCACGTCTATATGCGCGGCCTGACCAATCTTCAATGGTTATACATTTATCAGTAAGAGCAGAGTGTGAAGGCTGAATTAGCAGAGCAAAAGCATAGTGAACATTAAATCTTGCAATCCACACAACATAATGGGAGACATGCCACATATCACTGTTCAAAACAGGACAAAGTGTTGGTGCGTCTCGCTGGCTCATCTGTGATCAGGACAGCAATAGTGTAAATGTGTTAATAATGTTGGCATACTGAACCACATCCAACATGAGTAACTGCCGACGTAAGAGGACGCTGTCTGAAAGGGGTTTCCAGGTACCAACCCGGATTGTAACCAAAATGAAACCTAAATCATTGCAAAATTAAATGCGCACCTCGACCCAAACTGTTCGTCAGGATCTCCACATGGTCAATGGTTGGGCTGCTATAGCCAAACCTTTGGTCACTCGTGTCAATGCCAAATGTTGGTTTCTTTGGTGCCAACGGAGTAAATCTTGGGCTGTGGACAATGTGAGACATGTATTGTTCTCTGAGTCCACCTTCACTGTCTTTCCCACATCCGTGTGAGTTACGGTGTGGAGAAGAACCAAAGAGGCTGAACACCCGGACTGTTGCGGCCCAGAGTGAAGCACGGGCGGATCAGTGATGGCATTATATCATGTAGATCAGAATATCATGGCGTTCCCGACTGTGCCTGATGAACACGTCCCTGCCAAGGACTGCCAAACCGTTCTGGAGGACCATGTGCTCCTAATGGTTCAATCGTTGTGCCCTGACGAGGGTGTCGTGTATCAGCATGATAATTCTCCAATACACACAGCAAGACTGCTGACCGAATGGTTTGATGAACATGAAAGTGAAGTTGAACATCTCCCATGGACTGCACAGTCTCCAGATCTAAATATTATCAGCCATTTTGGGGTATTTTGGAGGAGCGAGTCAGTAAACGTTTCACCACTGTTCTGGAAGAGGAACGGCTCAAAATCCCTCTGGCCACTGTGAAGGACTTACATCTGTCATTCCCAAGATGAATTAATGCTGCATTGGCTTTAAAATGAGGCCCTACATCACACTGATAGATTATTGTTGTCTAAAACCAGGTGTTTCAGTTTCATCGTCCAACCCTTGTACATACAAAATACCACACAATGTTTGCTTTAGTTTGCTCTGGACAGCTATTAAAGGGGTCATGAAGTGCATTGTTTTATTGTTTTATAATGTTTCCTGTGGTGCACTTATAATGTTAGTATGCTTTTTACATAGAAAAAATAACTGTGATACTTCAGTGTAAACGCCCACTGCTGTGATTGGCTGTGAGACTTCAGTGTGAACGCCCACTGCTGTGATTGGCTGTGAGATTTCAGAGTAAACGCCCACTGCTGTGATTGGCTGTGAGACTTCAGAGTAAACGCCCACTGCTGTGATTGGCTGTGAGACTTCAGTGTAAACGCCCACTGCTGTGATTGGCTGTGAGATTTCATTGTAAACGCCCACTGCTGTGATTGGCTGTGAGACTTCAGTGTGAACGCCCACTGCTGTGATTGGCTGTGAGACTTCAGTGTAAATGCTCACTGCTGTGATTGGCTGTGAGACTTCATTGTAAACGCCCACTGCTGTGATTGGCTGTGAGACTTCAGTGTAAACGCCCACTGCTGTGATTGGCTGTGAGACTTCAGTGTAAATGCCCACTGCTGTGATTGGCTGTGAGATTTCATTGTAAACGCCATCTGCTGTGATTGGCTGTGAGACTTCAGTGTAAACGCCCACTGCTGTGATTGGCTGTGAGACTTCATTGTAAACGCTCACTGCTGGGATTGGCTGTGAGACTTCAGTGTGAACGCCCACTGCTGTGATTGGCTGTGAGACTTCAGTGTAAATGCCCACTGCTGTGATTGGCTGTGAGACTTCATTGTAAACGCTCACTGCTGGGATTGGCTGTGAGACTTCAGTGTGAACGCCCACTGCTGTGATTGGCTGTGAGACTTCAGTGTAAATGCCCACTGCTGTGATTGGCTGTGAGACTTCATTGTAAACGCCCACTGTTGTGATTGGCTGTGAGACTTCATTGTTAACGCCCACTGCTGTGATTGGCTGTGAGACTTCAATGTAAATGCCCACTGCTGTGATTGGCTGTGAGACTTCAGTGTAAACGCCCACTGCTGTGATTGGCTGTGAGACTTCAATGTAAACGCCCACTGCTGTGATTGGCTATGAGACTTTAGTGTGAACACCCACTGCTGTGATTGGCTGTGAGATTTCAGTGTAAACGCCCACTGTTGTGATTGGCTGTGAGATTTCATTGTAAACGCCCACTGCTGTGATTGGCTGTGAGACTTCAGTGTGAACGCCCACTGCTGTGATTGGCTGTGAGACTTCAGTGTAAATGCCCACTGCTGTGATTGGCTGTGAGACTTCATTGTAAACGCCCACTGCTGTGATTGGCTGTGAGACTTCAGTGTAAACGCCCACTGCTGTGATTGGCTGTGAGATTTCATTGTAAACGCCCACTGCTGTGATTGGCTGTGAGACTTCAGTGTAAACGCCCACTGCTGTGATTGGCTGTGAGACTTCATTGTAAACGCTCACTGCTGGGATTGGCTGTGAGACTTCAGTGTGAACGCCCACTGCTGTGATTGGCTGTGAGACTTCAGTGTAAATGCCCACTGCTGTGATTGGCTGTGAGACTTCATTGTAAACGCTCACTGCTGGGATTGGCTGTGAGACTTCAGTGTGAACGCCCACTGCTGTGATTGGCTGTGAGACTTCAGTGTAAATGCCCACTGCTGTGATTGGCTGTGAGACTTCATTGTAAACGCCCACTGTTGTGATTGGCTGTGAGACTTCATTGTAAACGCCCACTGCTGTGATTGGCTGTGAGACTTCAATGTAAATGCCCACTGCTGTGATTGGCTGTGAGACTTCAGTGTAAACGCCCACTGCTGTGATTGGCTGTGAGACTTCAATGTAAACGCCCACTGCTGTGATTGGCTATGAGACTTTAGTGTGAACACCCACTGCTGGGATTGGCTGTGAGATTTCAGTGTAAACGCCCACTGTTGTGATTGGCTGTGAGATTTCAGTGTAAACGCCCACTGTTGTGATTGGCTGTGAGATTTCAGTGTAAACGCCCACTGTTGTGATTGGCTGTGAGACTTCAATGTAAACGCCCACTGCTATGATTGGCTATGAGACTTCAGTGTGAACACCCACTGCTGTGATTGGCTGTGAGACTTCAGTGTGAACACCCACTGCTGTGATTGGCTGTGAGACTTCAGTGTGAACACCCACTGCTGGGATTGGCTGTGAGACTTCATTGTAAACGCCCACTGCTGTGATTGGCTGTGAGACTTCAGTGTGAACACCCACTGCTGGGATTGGCTGTGAGACTTCAGAGTAAACGCCCACTGCTGTGATTGGCTGTGAGACTTCATTGTAAACGCCCACTGCTGTGATTGGCTGTGAGACTTCAGAGTAAACGCCCACTGCTGTGATTGGCTGTGAGACTTCAGTGTAAACGCCCACTGCTGTGATTGGCTGTGAGATTTCATTGTAAACGCCCACTGCTGTGATTGGCTGTGAGACTTCAGTGTAAACGCCCACTGCTGTGATTGGCTGTGAGACTTCATTGTAAACGCACGCCCACTGCTGTGATTGGCTGTGAGACTTCAGAGTAAACGCCCACTGCTGTGATTGGCTGTGAGACTTCAGTGTAAATGCCCACTGCTGTGATTGGCTGTGAGACTTCATTGTAAACGCCCACTGCTGTGATTGGCTGTGAGACTTCAGTGTAAACGCCCACTGCTGTGATTGGCTGTGAGATTTCATTGTAAACGCCCACTGCTGTGATTGGCTGTGAGACTTCAGTGTAAACGCCCACTGCTGTGATTGGCTGTGAGACTTCATTGTAAACGCTCACTGCTGGGATTGGCTGTGAGACTTCAGTGTGAACGCCCACTGCTGTGATTGGCTGTGAGACTTCAGTGTAAATGCCCACTGCTGTGATTGGCTGTGAGACTTCATTGTAAACGCTCACTGCTGGGATTGGCTGTGAGACTTCAGTGTGAACGCCCACTGCTGTGATTGGCTGTGAGACTTCAGTGTAAATGCCCACTGCTGTGATTGGCTGTGAGACTTCATTGTAAACGCCCACTGTTGTGATTGGCTGTGAGACTTCATTGTAAACGCCCACTGCTGTGATTGGCTGTGAGACTTCAATGTAAATGCCCACTGCTGTGATTGGCTGTGAGATTTCAGTGTAAACGCCCACTGTTGTGATTGGCTGTGAGATTTCAGTGTAAACGCCCACTGTTGTGATTGGCTGTGAGATTTCAGTGTAAACGCCCACTGTTGTGATTGGCTGTGAGACTTCAATGTAAACGCCCACTGCTGTGATTGGCTATGAGACTTCAGTGTGAACACCCACTGCTGTGATTGGCTGTGAGACTTCAGTGTGAACGCCCACTGCTGTGATTGGCTGTGAAACTTCAGTGTAAATGCCCACTGCTGTGATTGGCTGTGAGACTTCATTGTAAACGCCCACTGTTGTGATTGGCTGTGAGACTTCATTGTAAACGCCCACTGCTGTGATTGGCTGTGAGACTTCAATGTAAATGCCCACTGCTGTGATTGGCTGTGAGACTTCAGTGTAAACGCCCACTGCTGTCATTGGCTGTGAGACTTCAATGTAAACGCCCACTGCTGTGATTGGCTATGAGACTTTAGTGTGAACACCCACTGCTGTGATTGGCTGTGAGATTTCAGTGTAAACGCCCACTGTTGTGATTGGCTGTGAGATTTCAGTGTAAACGCCCACTGTTGTGATTGGCTGTGAGATTTCAGTGTAAACGCCCACTGCTGTGATTGGCTGTGAGACTTCATTGTAAACGCCCACTGCTGTGATTGGCTATGAGACTTCAGTGTAAACGCCCACTGTTGTGATTGGCTGTGAGACTTCAATGTAAACGCCCACTGCTGTGATTGGCTATGAGACTTCAGTGTGAACACCCACTGCTGTGATTGGCTGTGAGACTTCAGTGTGAACGCCCACTGCTGTGATTGGCTGTGAAACTTCAGTGTAAATGCCCACTGCTGTGATTGGCTGTGAGACTTCATTGTAAACGCCCACTGTTGTGATTGGCTGTGAGACTTCATTGTAAACGCCCACTGCTGTGATTGGCTGTGAGACTTCAATGTAAATGCCCACTGCTGTGATTGGCTGTGAGACTTCAGTGTAAACGCCCACTGCTGTCATTGGCTGTGAGACTTCAATGTAAACGCCCACTGCTGTGATTGGCTATGAGACTTTAGTGTGAACACCCACTGCTGTGATTGGCTGTGAGATTTCAGTGTAAACGCCCACTGTTGTGATTGGCTGTGAGATTTCAGTGTAAACGCCCACTGTTGTGATTGGCTGTGAGATTTCAGTGTAAACGCCCACTGCTGTGATTGGCTGTGAGACTTCATTGTAAACGCCCACTGCTGTGATTGGCTGTGAGACTTCATTGTAAACGCCCACTGCTGTCATTGGCTGTGAGACTTCATTGTAAACGCCCACTGTTGTGATTGGCTATGAGACTTTAGTGTGAACACCCACTGCTGTGATTGGCTGTGAGATTTCAGTGTAAACGCCCACTGTTGTGATTGGCTGTGAGATTTCAGTGTAAACGCCCACTGTTGTGATTGGCTGTGAGATTTCAGTGTAAACGCCCACTGTTGTGATTGGCTGTGAGACTTCAATGTAAACGCCCACTGCTGTAATTGGCTATGAGACTTCAGTGTGAACACCCACTGCTGTGATTGGCTGTGAGACTTCAGTGTGAACACCCACTGCTGTGATTGGCTGTGAGATTTCAGTGTAAACGCCCACTGCTGTGATTGGCTGTGAGACTTCATTGTAAACGCCCACTGCTGTGATTGGCTGTGAGACTTCAATGTAAACGCCCACTGCTGTGATTGGCTGTGAAACTTCAGTGTAAATGCCCACTGCTGTGATTGGCTGTGAGACTTCATTGTAAACGCCCACTGTTGTGATTGGCTGTGAGACTTCATTGTAAACGCCCACTGCTGTGATTGGCTGTGAGACTTCAATGTAAATGCCCACTGCTGTGATTGGCTGTGAGACTTCAGTGTAAACGCCCACTGCTGTCATTGGCTGTGAGACTTCAATGTAAACGCCCACTGCTGTGATTGGCTATGAGACTTTAGTGTGAACACCCACTGCTGTGATTGGCTGTGAGATTTCAGTGTAAACGCCCACTGTTGTGATTGGCTGTGAGACTTCAGAGTAAACGCCCACTGCTGTGATTGGCTGTGAGACTTCAGTGTGAACACCCACTGCTGTGATTGGCTGTGAGATTTCAGTGTAAACGCCCACTGCTGTGACTGGCTGTGAGACTTCATTGTAAACGCCCACTGCTGTGATTGGCTGTGAGACTTCAATGTAAACGCCCACTGCTGTGATTGGCTGTGAAACTTCAGTGTAAATGCCCACTGCTGTGATTGGCTGTGAGACTTCATTGTAAACGCCCACTGTTGTGATTGGCTGTGAGACTTCATTGTAAACGCCCACTGCTGTGATTGGCTGTGAGACTTCAATGTAAATGCCCACTGCTGTGATTGGCTGTGAGACTTCAGTGTAAACGCCCACTGCTGTCATTGGCTGTGAGACTTCAATGTAAACGCCCACTGCTGTGATTGGCTATGAGACTTTAGTGTGAACACCCACTGCTGTGATTGGCTGTGAGATTTCAGTGTAAACGCCCACTGTTGTGATTGGCTGTGAGACTTCAGAGTAAACGCCCACTGCTGTGATTGGCTGTGAGACTTCATTGTAAACGCTCACTGCTGTGATTGGCTGTGAGACTTCATTTTAAACGCCCACTGCTGTGATTGGCTGTGAGACTTCATTGTAAACGCCCACTGTTGTGATTGGCTGTGAGACTTCATTGTAAACGCCCACTGCTGTGATTGGCTGTGAGACTTCAATGTAAATGCCCACTGCTGTGATTGGCTGTGAGACTTCAGTGTAAACGCCCACTGCTGTGATTGGCTGTGAGACTTCAGTGTAAACGCCCACTGCTGTGATTGGCTGTGAGATCTTCAGTGTAAACGCCCAATGCTGTGATGGGCTTTGAGACTTCAGTGTAAACGCCCACTGCTGTGATTGGCTGTGAGACTTCATTGTAAGCGCCCACTGCTGTGATTGGCTGTAAAACTTCATTGTAAACGCCCACTGTTGTAATTGGCTGTGAGACTTCTCATCGTCTTCAGTGGGAGGATGAGGAAGTAGGCGTTGATCTTCTTCTGCAGAGGCGGTCTTTCACCAACCTATTAGAATCCAGGACGAGTCGTTCTCTGGGCTTGGTTAAAATAAAAGCTGTTTTTGGACTAACAAGGAAGTTTTCAGTTCTGAAACCTACAGGATATTCTTATAGTATGATGACCAGGGCTGTCACTTTACGTTCGAAAATCGATTCCACAATCGATCGGACCAGCCAACACAAGTATCGCAAACGAAAATAGGGAATCGATTTTAACGACTTTTTTTTTTTTTACAAAAAATTGTATAAGGTGGACAGATCAGTACAGGACACAGAACATGTCGGATGTTGGAAAATAACGATGTCTTTTCTGTTAACCAAATGCTTTTTAATATTCGCTATTACTTCAATGCAAGTGAACAAGCGCGCCGTTATTTGTTGCTCAGTGACGCGTGTGTTCAAGTAAGCCAGAAATGAGCAGATTCTGCAATACGCTGTTTTTAATATATCATGAGGATCACGAGTTGCGTATTTGCGCTAAATCCGCGCAGATTTGTCTCACACGAACTTCCCCAGCAAAGAAAGTGAGTAAACACAGAAACACGCCAGGTTGGCTCGTGATTTGACCGCGTTTCCCACCAAAGTTCATTTTTACCCGCATTTGGCGGGTCGTGGGAGTTAATCTCAATCCCTGAATGTTGCGCTTCTGTTTGTTATTGTGCTGAAACTTCACACCAATAAATCATCAGAAATATTGCTGACTTGTGCGTCTCAAGCGCCCTCTTTACGCTCGTCCTAATGCCTGTTAGGTGTCCGTGGATTTGCCTATATTTGGTGTTGAGAATGGAAACGTCTTTAGACATGGAAATTTGATTTTACAATCGATTCAATGAACATTTATGTCTCAAAAATCGAACAGGATTTTTTCACAAAAGTGACAGCCCTAATGATGACCTCATATATGCTACAAGCTGAAGGAACATTTTATATCTCAGCTCATGAACCCTTAAAGTAAAAATGGGAAAATGTCTAATAAGTGACCCAACCTTTAGGAAAGCTCCTGTAAACATTTACACTGACAACCACGTGACATATTTGGAATTCAATTAAAAATGTAGTATTAAATAAATGTATCTGATATCTGGTCATTTGACCTAAATCATAACACCCCTCTGTTCAGATTCAGATTTTTCATCTTTGTTACATAACAGACATCTTCAGTAAAGTTTCTGAATCCATGAGAATTCCTACAGTAAGATTCATGAACGAAAGCATATGATATGACCCCTGCAGGACGGGAACACATTTCTCCCTCTGATTCTGTCCTTGTATTTGGGCGGATATAAGAAAACGCCGCAATGCCTGGACGGGGAGATGAAGACACATGTACCGGATTGCTCCTCGGACGGATTGGAGGACTCAGTAAATCCGAAAACCCAATTTCTTGGTGGTGGAAAAGGACACTAGCATCACAGAGATAGAGGAGAGCTTCAAGAGTTTCCTTGGCATCATCCTCATCAACCAGTTCATTACGCTGACACAGTCTGGCCTGGGCAGATGCAGGAGGAAACATGGCTTACTTCTTGTTCTCATCCATCTCGTTGAAGCAAGATTATAGAATGGTGTGTTGTTAATGTGATGCTCTGGGATGTGTGTTTTGCCATTCCCGAAGTTTGAAGAGGAGGAAATTGTGTGTCACCACTCCTAATCATAAACGTTTAAATTATATGCAATATTATTTATAATATATATAAGAAAGAAAGACATGCATTATTTTACCCATTGTGTATATTGCAAGAAATTAAGTGAAATGAATTTCATATAAATACTGTCCCTTCAATATTTAAGCTCTGGAATGTCTGTCTTTTCAAAGCTGATAATATTGGACTGCAGTTCCATAATTGACCGCTTACAAATCTGTCTTAAATTACTTTGTGTTAACTGGACCTGTTTAGATCGTGTATATCTGTAACTGTAATACGGTGGGTTATGAATGCACGTTTTGTCACTGTGTTGGTGGACACGTTGAGCTGTTCACAGTGTGATGTCATTAAAATATGTTAACTTACATCTTCAGAACTGTGAATTGCACTTTATGTAATAGTACTGAAGTCTGACACTCAGTAAATAAATAAGATACATGAACGCAAGTGTGATTAAATATTACATTTAATTCAGTATTTATTTAGTTAATTTTAGAAATGTTGACTAAAGTATTTTTGCACCTGCATTGCAAATGACAGTGCAGTGTTTTACAGCAAGTAGTTTAGCAACAGAAAACCGAGTATACTCTGCTCTGATTGGTCAGATGGCCCAGTCTGTTGTGATTGGTCTACTCTGCTCTGATTGGTCAGATGGCCCAGTCTGTTGTGATTGGTCTACTCTGCTCTGATTGGTCAGATGGCCCAGTCTGTTGTGATTGGTCTACTCTGCTCTGATTGGTCAGATGGCCCAGTCTGTTGTGATTGGTCTACTCTGCTCTGATTGGTCAGATGGCCCAGTCTGTTGTGATTGGTCTACTCTGCTCTGATTGGTCAGATGGCCCAGTCTGTTGTGATTGGTCTACTCTGCTGATTGGTCAGATGGCCCAGTCTGTTGTGATTGGTCTACTCTGCTCTGATTGGTCAGATGGCCCAGTCTGTTGTGATTGGTCTACTCTGCTGATTGGTCAGATGGCCCAGTCTGTTGTGATTGGTCTACTCTGCTCTGATTGGTCAGATGGCCCAGTCTGTTGTGATTGGTCTACTCTGCTCTGATTGGTCAGATGGCCCAGTCTGTTGTGATTGGTCTACTCTGCTCTGATTGGTCAGATGGCCCAGTCTGTTGTGATTGGTCTACTCTGCTCTGATTGGTCAGATGGCCCAGTCTGTTGTGATTGGTCTACTCTGCTCTGATTGGTCAGATGGCCCAGTCTGTTGTGATTGGTCTACTCTGCTCTGATTGGTCAGATGGCCCAGTCTGCTGTGATTGGTCTACTCTGCTGATTGGTCAGATGGCCCAGTCTGTTGTGATTGGTCTACTCTGCTCTGATTGGTCAGATGGCCCAGTCTGTTGTGATTGGTCTACTCTGCTCTGATTGGTCAGATGACCCAGTCTGTAGTGATTGGTCTACTCTGCTCTGATTGGTCAGATGGCCCGGTCTGTTGTGATTGGTCTACTCTGCTCTGATTGATCAGATGGCCCAGTCTGTTGTGATTGGTCTACTCTGCTCTGATTGGTCAGATGGCCCAGTCTGCTGTGATTGGTCTACTCTGCTGATTGGTCAGATGGCCCAGTCTGCTGTGATTGGTCTACTCTGCTCTGATTGGTCAGATGACCCAGTCTGTTGTGATTGGTCTACTCTGCTCTGATTGGTCAGATGGCCCAGTCTGTTGTGATTGGTCTACTCTGCTCTGATTGGTCAGATGGCCCAGTCTGCTGTGATTGGTCTACTCTGCTGATTGGTCAGATGGCCCAGTCTGCTGTGATTGGTCTACTCTGCTCTGATTGGTCAGATGACCCAGTCTGTTGTGATTGGTCTACTCTGCTCTGATTGGTCAGATGACCCAGTCTGTTGTGATTGGTCTACTCTGCTCTGATTGGTCAGATGGCCCAGTCTGCTGTGATTGGTCTACTCTGCTCTGATTGGTCAGATGACCCAGTCTGTTGTGATTGGTCTACTCTGCTCTGATTGGTCGATGGCCCAGTCTGTTGTGATTGGTCGAAGGCTTACAGAGTGTGTCAGAAACTAAACGCTCATTACCATATCTGAATTTACTCTTCATCATCACTTTATACACTGTAACATAGGCGTCGGTTTTATTGTATTAATTCCAGCCTGAGTCCTCATCATTTTGAAGTGCTTTAAAGTGGAAGTGCATGCTTTGACAGCACAGAAATCAGCATCTTCTCGACATGAACACGTCAACACGAACCAGTTTCAGTTACAACTACAGTGTTTGAGGGTCAAAGTAGACATTGTTCGTAGACAGCCAATGAAGACCATTGGCTGGCATTATGCAAATGTGTTACGCTTCTTTTGGGAATCAATAGCTCCATTTATCTGCACTTTGATTTTTGAAACATTGCAGAAATTTACATTCACAAACAGCAATAAACACACTACATGACTGGTAATAAGCATAATAGGGCACATCAAATGTTTCAGACTTACGACAACCAGAGTGGATTTACACATATTTCCAAATATGTACAGCCACCTGGTCTCATGATGTAATAAACCCTTTAATCCCAGTCAATGTAATAAGCCACATCAAATATAAGAAGCTTTCTTTTTTTGTATTTGCAGGTGGTCCAGGGTTGGATGAGGACCTATCAACAGCGCAGACCCTTGCTTTCAAAGAATCCTGATGCATGAAAATAAAGGTTTGCCACAAAAACTACTTTACATTTTGGTGATTCTACACACGATCTCTTAATCTGGTCACTTCATATGTTGTCTCATCGTTCTGTATTGCAGATTCACAAGATGGACAATTTTGAGCAATACGCTACTGTTTTTTCCACGGCAGTTTGAAGCGATGAGCCTAGAAGAGCTTTAGTGAAATGAGAAATGACTCAAGCGTTGGGATCATACTTGTTCACCTCAGGTCTCCTCTTGCAAATATAGTCCATTTAAAGTGCAGCTTTGCTGTCTGAATAAGAAGGACGTTAATTTGCCACTGTTACAATGAATTTATTTATTTTAATTGTATGTATTTTGCTGATATTCTGTGCTATTAAATCCTCGTGAGAGCTGTTTGTTTTACTGAGTACGCATGAATGTGATTGCTCACTGTGAGTAAACCGAGACCCAACTAGGTCATCGTGCTAAACTATCACAGCTATTTTTTTATTCTCCAAGCAAACTAGTTTGTCAGCTTGTTTAAAGCATGTTGCCAACATTTGTTTCCTTACGCTGGATGCACTCATGCGCTGGGAAATTTGCCTGCATTATATTTGAACTTGCCAGAATGAGAGAGTGCTAAATTAAGTAGTTAAACATCGTCTTCATTTACTCACTTTCAAGTTGTACCAAACCTGTATCTTTCTCTTTCTTCTGTGGACTACAAGAGAAGATCTTTTGAAGAATGATGGAGTCCAAACCACATTGGACTCCAATAAATTTCATTGTATAGACAAAAAAATAATGTCAATAATGGGACATTTTCTCAAAATGTGTCATAATTCTACAAAAACATTCTTCTAACATTGGCAAAAGCATTAAACCCTTTTTCAAATTGGGTTAATTGCACCCACTTCCCTCTAGCAGTTGTTGGTTGGAAAAGGAAATGAAGTAAAAGCATTTTCTCAACCAACAAACGCACAGTAATTGCTAATGCTAGTCAGAAGCTAAAGTAGTTCTCATTCTAGAGAGCATTTTATTGGACACAAATGTGAATATGCCCGTGAGTGCAAGATGAGTCATCAATATTTTTTGGCCTGTTTTGATGGAAAAATGTACACATATTGTAAAACTTATCAAACAAATATTTGCTGATAGGTTTTTTTGTCAACTTTTGGAAATACGATTGTATAGAGATGACCTCAAAGCTAACAGATATGAAATCGCACATTTCGTTTTTATGCATTCGTCTTTGACTGTGTGTGCAGTCAGACAAACTGATTGTTAAATGTGAGGTTTTGTGCAATGTGACGCAAGAAGTGTGCGACTGAATCTGGCTAGGGTTTTTTATTTATGTATTTATTCTTTTCATTTTGAAGTTCCACTGAAATGAACTGATGTTATCAAGGAGTTTACTGTGAAAGCTTGTTTCCGCCTTGGAATAACAAATAAAAAAGGTAATTGTGACTTTTTATCTCACAATTTTCCTTCTCTCAATTGCGATTTTATGATTAAAAAGTCCATTTATATCTCGCCGATCGAGAGGTTTCCATTACTTGAGTGAAAGTATCGATACAAAGGGTCAAATATTACTTTGTTACAAGTGAAAGTTGTAAAAACAGATTTTGACTGAAGTAAAAGTACAGAAGTACTTGCTTTTAAAAGTACCTATGCATCAAAAGTCAATTAAAATCTTCCATCATGGCGGTTTAAGCCAGTCAGTGGTGCTTCATGCTAGCATACGACTATCTTGAACTCGTCTAAACACTTGTTTAAAAGTTACAAAGCTCTTTCCAAAGTCGAAGGAAATGTTTATTTGCCAAGATTAAGCTAAAACATATTTCTGAAAGGACTTCATTTAACGTCATTAGCCCAACTACGGTTTTGCATGCTAACTAACGTCGTTGTTGTTGAACCAAGCAAACGGCCTGAGTAGAGTTATCTTTGGCGTCGTTGCGCTTTTTCAGACTTATCCATATGTCTGCTCTTCTCTTTCTCCCAGACATTTACATGTTTCCATCTCATGCAGGACACCAGGTCTGACTGGATCTCTTCCCAAATAGTCCCTCCCTAACATTTTCATCTCGTTTTTATTAATTGATGAAAATGTCAAAAGATTTTTGTCATTCAAAACTGGTTTTTATTTAGTTGTCGTTTTCCTCAATGAAAATATGTTGTGGATGAAAATTATTAGTCAGTGAAAGTATCAGTGCTTCATACGGAAACTTTAGCTCTAAAAGCACAGACAATTTCCATTTCCACCAGATATTAAGTTTACATGCCTCGATATGCCTCCGCAGATTAGACGGCACAGTTTTGAAGGCTGTGATATGGTTCGCTTTAGGCAAACAAAGCAAATCTTTAATCTGAAACACTTTCTAAGCATGGCTGTGCACCGAGGAACCGAGCTTCCTTCCATTTTGCCATCAACGGATCAGTGTTAAAAAAAACTGGGAAATCATTGAACTTTACGTGACCCTACAAGAGTGATTACTGATAGGCTGCCTGCAAAATAACATTCATGTTTTAAAGAAGCAAAAAAGCATCCACTGACTTTCAAAGCTGCTGCATAGAAACGACGGTCGACTCGAGGACCTTGATAGAAATGTAGGAGTGACAAGTATGATATTTTAAGTTAAAGTCATAAGTTTCCAATATATATATATATATATATATATATATGTATACTCAAGTAAATGTACTTCGTTACGGTCCACTTCTCCACAACTCTTGACTTTATTTCCTGCAATTGCGAATTTGGCGGAAACAAGCTTCCATGTTTTACAGTCTGGTGCTTGATTGTTAAATATCAAATGGTTCTATCAAATATTTCTTCCATTAATCATTTGATAATGTCATATCTGTTGTGTGTATCTTGCAATCCAGCAGAGGAATGCTCTAAAATCAGGTTGGTTGACTGTGCGGAGAGCCCAGTTGAAGGGAAAGGGTGTGAAATGACTTCTGGTTTGTCCGAGTTTACTCGGCAAACTTGTTCATATCAGGCACCCGAACAATCACAAGTTCCCACGATGACGGCTCCTTCAATGTGTCATGCGAGTTAAGACATGCCACCATCTTTAAACAGGACCCACAGGCCATCAGCGCTTCTTCTAGAGACCCGGTTTCCTTCCCCTGTGGTTTTCAAGGTGTGTTGAGCTGGAGTCTGAGGCCTGTAATCTTAAGTCCAATTACTGGCATTTTAATCATTCTATAGAGAAAACACTCACGAGTAGTTTCTAGTAAATTAAACAATTTTGAGTTGTGTTACATTTCCAGGTTTTTCATGACCATTGGAAGAGTTTAAGTTAAGATGCTACCATGCACATTCAGTTCTATTGGTGTATTTTGTTGAACTTCTATTAAAACTACTGTTGTTACAACATCTGCATTAGTTCTTTAGTCTTTGACAGCAGCATAAACGCATGTTTCACTTTCAGCAAGGTATTGAAGCAAAGTGTTTAACTTTATTCAAATTAAGTTATTTGTTCAAGTCTTAAAAAAAAGTTAAATGTTGGATACGTATATGAACCCTTAATCTTGTTCAGATACATTGTGAACTGTCCATTTTTATTTTCATTTGCTGTAAAAGCAATCCTAAATAAAAAAAAAGACATTTAAAAAAAAAAAAAACTACTAAAAAATAATTTCACAATACAAATCCTTAATTATAATCCTTAATGTAAAAACAGAGAAAAGTATAAGTCCCCTTCCATCAAAGCACAGAGAGAGAGAGACAGAATCAACCAATTGATCTTTTTTAATTCATGAAGGGCAATATAACAGGCTGTAATTTTACAATTAATAATTTAAATGAAAAATAAAATAAAGTTTTCCAAGCAGAAATGTAGATGGGGATTTTAGACCAAGCGGATTTGACGGAAACCAAGTGAAGGAGAACACATTATGGCTAATTCGGATAAGATGTTAAATGTTCATTTATTCTTACAATAGAGTTGCATTCGTTCCAAGCAATAACTTGAAGAAATACAGCCAGACCAAGATATGTACGAATTCTTAACTTTATTACCATTTAGAGTATAAATTCCTGCAGTCCACAATAGAAAATGCAGAGTGTATACATTGAAAAGACTGATCCCAAACCAGTTGTGCATGGGCACATAAAAACAAGACATCAGTATTGAGGGGGCATATGTTAAAAACCAGCCTTAGTACCATCATGATCTACTAAATGGGGCTCAGAGCTAAACAACTAGCAGGATGGAGTTTATTACAGAGAAAGGAAAAAGAGAGAGCCCGAACCTTTAGGTGCCACACTAAATCATTTTGTCCATGATACAACAAATCAAAAGTCAATTCAGTGCACCAAACGAATACGCATAGAAAAATAAACTAACAAACACACAAACCTATATTTCTACCACAGTCTGAACTTGTTTTGCATCTCTGTGACTCAATGCAGTAATTCCTGTGGCGTGTCCAGATGTTTATATATGATGGAAAAAAAAATAAAAGCAACAAAAATCCCACACTGGAGACAGTTATAAGTGGATCAGACACTGCACTGGGACCAGCTGAACGTCGTCAGGAAAGAGAAGAGTAATCCGTCATAGGCTGTTGTAAAGTGAGGTATGAATGTGACGGTCAAGTCCAGAGTAGAACTGACCTGGTTGCAGTTTTCCGGGTTTAATTAACCATGTTTGTAGCAGCATTAAGTTCTGAGAGGAGACCCAGTCACTGGACCGATCAGCGTTCCCTGACATGGAATTTAACACGTCAAAAAAAACAAAAAAACAGCATGAAGAAGAGCGCGAACAGGACTGTTACAGGACAGAGGTGACACGGCTGGGGAGTTCGCAAGGAAATCGAGAGAGAGTGAATGGAATGATCTATAGCATTTTCCATTTTAAAAAAATGTTAAACATTTGCATGCAAGATTAACAGATTTATGTGGGGCTGATAAAAGCACTGCTGGCGTTAAATCATTCACGGTGCAGTCTTGGAACGAGGATCAGGCCGCCATGCTTAAGCGGGAGGTTAAACAAATCAAGTCACTTCCAAAATTAAAACCCATCAGGCAATCGGGTCCGGCAAGATGAATTACACTGACCGTGGGCCGACAACGCAGGCGTTCGCGGAGAGTGAAATCATGATGGTGGCGAGACAGCGCAGGGAGTTATGAAAAACAAAAAGTCACGACAAAGCATTCAATGATATGTTGATTACACGTTAAAAGACCTCTAGATTATGCTCACGCAAAAATATGCTCATTTTATTTGTAGCTTGAATCACGGAGTAGCTAAAAAGTATAACTGGAGACATCGAGTTACCACACACGCACACACAACCCAAGTAAAAACAAACGAGTAGGTCAATTCACCTTTGTCCAGTACACGACGACACGAATTTCACACAACCTACCATATCTTAGACTTTGACTTGTAAAAATAAACTTGAATTCTCAAGGCCTGAAACTGTGGTTTGCGAAAGAGAAAACTTCAGTATTTTGCAAATCGCTTTGTGTCAAGCCGCCATCAGAGCATATCTTTGTCCAGTATAACGACAGACGCTTTCCACCAATTACCCATTGAGTGCGAGACATATACAGATGTGCATACACATGTGCATGCATCCATGAATGGACATACAGTATTCGGAGTCTTTTTCCAGTGGTGTTACACAGAGAAGTCGCATGAAGTGTGCTGTCCTCCCTGACACTAGGGGGCGCTAGAGCGTAAAGGTGAGTCGGAGGGCGAGGGTGGCACTAGTGGAAGGGGAAGAGGGGGGAGGGGTGTCAGTCCAGCTCTGGTCAACAGGAAGAAATAACGTTGGATTGTGAGGTAGCACGAGTTAGTTGCTGGTTACTGTTCCTCTTCCTCCTCCTCTTCTTCCTCCTCCTCCTCCGAGGACTTGGATGGCTGCTCCTCTTTCTCCTGGAGAGAAGAAAACAGAAATTTATATTTTGTATCCAAGAATGCAATGGTCACAAAAACATTTCTTTGTGAGATTCACACAACCGCTGAATAAAGGCTTCGTACGGATTCGGTGAAAGCAAACTCCAGGACTTTCAAGGACTTCCTTTTTTCTGGTTTTCAAGGACTAAAAATTACTTATCAAACAATATCTTTGTTATCTTTTAAATTCTAAAAAAAGGTAAACCGATTAATAGAAATATACTAATACAACAAAATGGCGCAAATAAAAGTGCAGCACACACACGCAAAGTACGCAACGACTCGGTTATAGTATCCTTTCAATGGTTAAAGTTGACAAAGATATCATTTTCCTTGTTCAAACTGATTTTATTTTTCATGAATATATGACTGACCTGAAAAATGAAAGCTGTATTGTACACTTGGATGTTTATAAGCAATAATTTTCATTAATATGGCTGTTTGCAAGGGATTTTTGGAAATCAAAGTCAAATTCAAGCACTTGTACGAACCCTGTGAATCGCGCATCTCAACTACGGAAGAATAATGAATCTTCACACGATCAGAGTCTCCATACATCAACACTTGCAGTCTTTGCACACGACAGGAAGTAAATGAGCAATACGTGTTGCAAAGATGAGTGTATTATGTACAACACTTGCAACTGCTTTTCATCACTTAATTAGAAGCATTGCAATTACTTAACTGTGCCTTCTGTTACATTTAGAAGTTTACAAATCAAAGTATTGAAAATCTAAAAGATCTGTAAACAATTGCATTTTGGTGTCCTATAGAAAAAAGAAAAAGAAAAGATTGACACGTGTGTGGTCACCATGCCCACTTGCACCAGATTCAGGGAATTCGTCATGCAAGTAGACAAGTGCAGAGACCACAAGTGTGGGTATTTATATGAGCCACTGACTCATAACCTCCACTGCTTTCATTAATTTAACACAGTCCTTTAGGTAATTATAGGTCACAATGCGACTGCTGCCAACCTAAACTTTGCACAAATGCTCAAAGATGACGCATTCGATAACACTAATGTGGCATTCATGCTATTAAAATCAAACCAGAGCTTCCCATGTTCAAGTGAAGGAAAGGCCCTGGCTGCACTAACTCTCGTGACTCAAAGCCTGGGGTTTCTGTGACTCAACTTGCTGGATTCCTGCAGTTGGACTGAGCCGCGCCAGCGCCTCATGCGAGAGGAATGCAGTGTGGAGACACACAGGGGTGACGATGACTACACCGTGAGCTGTCGAGGAAATGCAGGGCGGCGCTGACTACATGCCAAACTGACAGAGCAAAATAAAACGTTTCAAGATATTTGATCCGTTCTTATAAACAAGACCTACAGGAGAAACGAGGCCGAGAAAGAAATTTTCTCGTGAGAAGCAGACAAATATTTTCACTGTTGCCCGTGGCAACTTCTCACCACATAAACACTGGTGTCGGGGTTTGTGCCGCAACGCCACAGTAGCGGTGAGTCGTTCATGCGTCCGTCACGTGACCAACGAACCAAGGTAAAGTGATTATGCTCCCTGTAAATTATTTTTGATAATTGAAAAAGAATATGATCAAGATTGTGTAGGTGGACGTGTGATGAATTTGCCTGACATTTAAAGCCCCTTAAATGAACGAAATGACTCGAAAAAAAAGATTAGTTCATTTTGATGAACGAGATCCAACAAAGAGAGTCAGTAAAACGATCCGAACCTCCACCCAGAGCAGACTCTTAAAGGCACAGAACACGCGTGAGGACTTACGGCTTTCTTGGGTCGTCCGCGGCGTTTTGTCCCTGCAGGTGCCGAAGCCGGAGCTGCTTTCTGAAAGAGAAGAGAGAGTGAGCGCGGTGCGACACACACACACACACGAGCAGCAGAGGGAGCGCTGGGCCTGTGCTGGCAGGCGGCCCGGGCCAGCGGGTTCACTGGACATTATATTGGAAACGGACACGAGCAGCACGCGGTGCACTTCAGCCCGTCAGCCACCTGGTCCAGAGCTGAGAGACAGCTGCTACGAGATGCACACACACACACACACACACAAAAGGCCAAGGCAGTGTGCTTATGGGGGGAGGGGTCGGAGGGACAGCTGTTGTCATGACAATAGATGGCGGGGAGGGGAGGGAAGAGTTGAGGGGGGGGGGGGGGGTATTATCATCTCTGCTGCTCGTGCACCTGCAACACACAGCGCCTGCTACGCCACAGGAAGCTCTAGCAGGAAGCTCACCGGAACAGAGCACCTGGTGATCTGCAGGCTCCAAACACAGACTGCTGTGATCATCACACAACCAGAGCAAGGCACCAAGAAACTGACTATCAACAAGAGTGTTTACACAAACAAAAGATTCTCTTTTGGAACTTTTACATAAATAGAAGGTTCCAAAAGAGAATGTTCACAGAAAAGGTTCTTGCGGTGATGGCATAGAAGCAGAGCAGTTTAGAACATTGAACAGTTATTAAAAGGAACGATTAAATGGCCTCAAGAACTCTCCACTATTAATTAGTGCTGGGCCTGCTACTTAAAAACACTAGAAATACTTTAGATTTATAGTAGGGCGGAGCAACCATTAAAATAAAAGTTTGTTTACATAATATATGTGTGTGTGCGTTTGTGTGTACAACTGTGTATAAGTATTTTGTATAAATACACACACGCATGTATACTTTTAAGAAAAGTGTTCTATATATATATAGTATATTTATTTATAATATAAATGCATAAACATATACAGTATATACATGCAAATATTTCTTTAAATATATACATGTGTGTGTATGTATACAAAATAATTATACACACACACATACATATATATATATATACATATATATATATATGTGTGTGTGTGTCTGTGTGTACTATGTAAACACAAACTTTTTATCGTGGATGCGATTAATCATTGCCCGGCCCTACTATAAATCTAAAGTATCTCTAGTGTTTTTAAGTAGGAGGCGGGTGGATGTGAATGTGTGTGTGATAGTGCAGAGGGGGCAGTTGTGCGCTGAACATGTACTCACTTTGCCCCTCGGTGTCAAGGAGCTGGGCTTGTTCTTGCTGCCCTTTGGTCTTCCTCTCGGTCTCTTCGGTGTGGGCGACCCACTCGGCTCCTGCTGCAAGAAGATCGAAATAAACACAGTTACACAAACAAGCCAAGAGTGGGTCACCGTATCCTGGTGGAGAACTTATAAAGCATGTGCTGGTCTTCGCGAACACAACTGGGCGCTACTTTAAGACCAACAGGTGGCATGCAGTCGTTGGTTGCCAAAAGAGGATCAAATACACTGTAGTAGACCATTAAAGCCTGACTATCAGTTAAACGTGCAACGTATGCATCTGGATGGAGAGCCAATATATAAACTCAACAGTCTCTTCAAGGACAGAAAACCAAGTTTATGTCAATATTGGGATGAAAACGGCACACTGCGCATGTTAACTGAGCCGTCTTTAGTGTAAATGTACATTTTCAAAGTATTAATACGGTAACATTTACCAAAATGAATCTCTACTGAAAATGTTGCATACTTTTCCTCAACGGATTTTAGAAACTAATCACCTACGAAAACACAAATTGAGAATCTGCTTCGTTGTGTCCATTTGCAAAATATACTGCAATTAAACTTTGAGCATGTGACATATGGACGTTATCAATATGGTTAAAATCAGCACAAACCCAATAAAGTCATGCATGTAGCATTGCTACAAAAGGGCTAATGTATTTATTTTAGTTTAGTAACAAAAAAAAGCACTATACTCTAAAGAAACTAAGATAGTGGTGCATAATGAGTCATTTCTGATGGTGGCCATTGATTACTACTCAAAGGCTCTGATTACAAGATGGAGTAATAGAAACTTTAAACCCAATGCACTTTTGAGGCCCTGAGTGACAGGAGGATGAACCAATCAAGCGCTGGCATTTCCCAACAGCCAATCAGCGAGCAGCTGAAACGGTAAATGGGTTACTGCTGGTTTAAAGAGATCATGTTACAGGCCTTGGTCGTCCTGCCACTACAGATGACCACTGCACATGGGGAGCGTGTGCCATTGGGTTGTAAATGCACCAAAACAAAGATAAGTGCTTTTCTGCATTAAACAAATGTGGGTTCAGATTTCCTCAGTCCAGACGTCAAAAAGTAAAAACACCCCCCATTCTGGTATCATTTTAAACTAAAATACTAACCAAGGGCAGGGTTTTCATCCTCACCGATATGAAATATACCATCCCATTATTTACACATCTATCTAAAACGCCCCCTGGAAGCACTGCAATACCTGTGGGTGTTTTCGTGGTCTTCCACGTCCTCTTTTCTCTGCTCCATCTTTCTCTTTAGGAGCCACTGTGTCCTTGCCGGAATCACTCATTTCGTCTTACTGGAGAAACTGCATGGGGGAAAAGAGAGTCGGTGGATTAGCACTAACACACACTGCTGATATTTAACTGGTGAAACCACAGAAACTTTAAAAACATAACGCGTACATTTAGTAGACGCTAAAAAAATAGAGTAACGTTATACATTAACTTTACAGTGCGTGTAATGAAACCGTGCAGAACGACCGGCTTCTCGTTTGTTTACAACACGCGCTAGGCCTGAGATAGCGAGTTGTTCCTAACAATGTCGGTTATAAGCAAATATATTTTAATCACGACGTGTGCGTTTAAATAGTCGGATTTCAATACCTTTAACCGGCAGAAGTGAAACCCGTCGGAGGTTGGCTGTGCTGCGGCGGAGCTTTAAAACAGAAAGCTAAAAGGCGAACGGCGGTTCCTACGGATACCCCGCAGTTCCAGCGCAAACCGGAACACGAACACACAGCGCGAGGTTCGCGCCCTTTTAAATCCCCGAGCGCGTGAAAACACGATTCTGTTGTTTACACTGCGAAGGGCTTTAATCGACTGAAATGTTGTAAATGACAAACAATGACGAGTTATAACACCAGATCTTTGTTTAAAACGATTTAAAACAAACTATTTTAGCCTTTTGTTTCAAACCCCCTACAAAATTACACTTTTAAAGAAATTAAATATTTGCTGTATATAAAGTTTATTTGGGAATAATGTAGACGGAGAGAGTGTATATCTACAGATTCTCGTAGGTAATAAAACACGACGAAAAACGCGCCACGCGAGCCCGCCAATCTGCTTAGTGTTTGTTAATCCTTGTATTAAAAAAAAAAAAAAGCCTTTAAAACTAAACACCTTATTCCTGTTTTCGTGTTTCTGTTTTGCAGAGATGCAATAATACTAAAGACAGCTTTAAAATGAATAAGATATATTTAAAACGTACCCTTTTAAAATGAGCGGTCGGGACGAAGTCCAAAGCGTGTAAACCAGCGCGGTCTGCGAGCTGCGAATGAATGAAACACAACAATCGCCTTCGGGAGTTTCAGGGGCATTTCACGGGGTCTTCCAACGGGACGCGGACCAGCGGGGGCGGGGCCAGCGGGAGGAGGACACGCGTTTAAATGATCAGGAACCAATCAGATGCTCTGGTGGCACTGTGCAGCCAATCACGATAGCGGCGCGCCGGACACGAGCAACACGGAGAGTGTCTTGACCAACCGTTTGCGTTTGTAATGTTGGTACAGTTTTTTGTTGTTACCGAGTCTTTTTTTTTTTTTTTTTAAAGAAGGGTTTAAAATGTATTGTTACCATAGACTGTAAAAAAAAGATTGTTACCCTTTTCAACACAATTTTAAGGGGGTTTCGCAAGCAAAAATGTACACACTTACACCGGGTTAAGACTTTTTTCGAGATCTTTAAATTATATATTAAAATCTCCCATGAGATCTGTTGAATTTTGTATTTATGTATTAATGGGCATTTTATATACATATTTGCAATCACAATTATTTAACCCCCCCAGGAGACTGTAGGCTAATAATTTACAAATGTAGGCTAGTACGCTTTTCTGAAAATACAGTTTTTGTTGTTGTTGTTATTTTAAGTGCATCTATAACGGTTTAGGGGAAAATAAAAGTGATAATGTCAATGCTTTTTGAGTTATAGGATTTACAACTATATAATATTCAACAATATTATTGATCTGTCTGCATTGACACCATTATATGAGAACTGAACTGAGCTGGACGATGACATCACTGTTTTCTCCAGAGCGTATATATATTTATGAACTAAATTAATAACTTTTTTATGACAAGAATGAACCATCACTGAACTTACTTAAGCTGGACTCTGACGCTATTTTCTTCTATCTGCTGAAACAAACTTTGTTGCTTTATTTCCCGGTTAAAGCTGCTTTGAAACAATTGTAAAAAGGACTATATAAAGTTGACTTGACTTGATTTACAGGTTATTCAACGGTGCTGTTTTTTAATTACTTATGTGTATGGTATGGCACAAAATTGTGTTAAATTAAAGGGATACTCCACCCAAAAATGAAAATTCTGTCATCAGTTACTCACCCTCAAGTTGTTGCAAACCTGTATGAGTTTCTTTCTTCCGCTGGACACAAAGGAAGATATTTTGAAGAGCGATTCGAACTTTGTCACCATTGACTTCCATAGTATTTTTTTCCCTATATGGAAGTCAATGGTGCCAAACAACCGTTCCAATCGTTCTTCAAAATATCTTCCTTTGTGTTCAGCAGAAGAAAGACACTCATACAGGTTTGCAACAACTTGAGGGTGAGTAAATGATGATTTTGGGGTGGAGTATCCCTTTAAGCCTTTGGAAACTTTTCCAAATTAGCTTGTGCTGTTTAAACAAACATACGTTTATCCTGTACATGTGCCAAAGTTGAGTAGCAAATATGGCCAAGTCAAAAGAGCTCTCACAAATGCTATAGTACAGAGAACAAATTGTTCTATTACATTAGAAAGTCTACAAGGTGATTTCCAAAATCCTAAAAGAGACACAGCCTTATTCATACGTCTAAAATGTGTGGTACCAGAAAACACTTGTGGGTGTGGAAGAAAAAACACAATATCATTAAGGGAAATAAAATGTTTGATCAGAGCAACTAAGAAAAACTCTTAACCTTTTTGCAGACATAAAAATCACTATCCAAACTTAAATGGTTGTAATTCAGGAATGCTTTGGAATTGGAATTTAGATCTATGGCTGGTCTTGTTTTAAAGAAGACATTTTCCAGATTATTGTAGAAGTCTAGAAATTGTAAAAAATGAAACAGAAAAAAAGTTATATAAGTTTGAGTTTATGAAATTGTGTAATGTAAAAATATAATGATTAATATTTTATATAAAATATATATATATTACAAAATATATTTTACTCTAAAACTGCAAGAAAATTAAAGTAAAAAATCTGAACAAGTTGTATTCCAAATTTTAGGTTGATATCTCAAAAAATGAGCTTTCAGTAAGATTTTATTAGGGCGCAGTACCCAGCTTTTTCACTAGGTGAACACCAGACTCCATTACTGCCCATATAAGGGCGCCTCCATTTTCATATGTTTTGAGTGATCTGAACCATGTATTTCCATAATTTTCATACAATTTATGAAGTAGACATCCGATTCAGAAGTAGTATGGGTGGTTTGGCAGTATTTGATTTGAATTAAACCTCTAATAAATGCATAAAGACTACGTTATATCGTTATAGCTCGCAGCCGCATTACAAATCGAGAATCCATACATTTTTCTTTATATTTAAAACATTTTCAGACCTTTTTTTCTCATAAAATGGAATTGGTGTTATCTTTTGAACTCATGGCATGAAAACAAAACTGAGGTTTCTACCAATCTTTCATGATTTTTCATGTTTATTGTTATTTCAAAATAAAGGCCTAAATACTCCTAATGAATATGAAATATTCTTGTTGCAAATTGATAAATTTCTGCTCCTCTGTAATATATTTTAGATAACAGCCACCAAATATGAAAACTAGAGATTTTAAGCTTTCAAATGATATGTAGTTTGGCAATATTACTTTAGGTTTTTACTAAGATATTATTGTTTTAAACATGCAATGGCAAATGGGCCTGCCGAAATCTTGGCTGTATGAAGGACATCATGAGTTCTGTGAAGTATCAACGTTGGCAAAGATGGAGATGCCTTTGGAGCGGAGCTTGATGGTCAATGCACAAACACCCCATCCCATACTGAAGCTTGGTTCAGGGTCACTCGTGAATGATCTGGGTGGCCTGCACAATCTTCAGATTCAAATCTCATTGAAAATATTTGTTGGGATTTTAAGAAAGCAGTGGTAGTGTGTGAAAACCTAAGATTATCCGAGACCTGGAAGCTTCTTCAGGCGAGGACTGGGATGTAGAGACGGGACAGAAGCTTTAAGCACTTCAGCGGGTGTTGGAGGTTACGAATAAAAGATTCTGCACAAAAATGGACTTTTGGGGATTGAATAATTTGATTTGTTCAATTTCTTATCAACTTTATTACGTTCTCAGAATCACTCAAATGTGTATTAATACAGTTTCTCTATAGTTTACTGATGCCTTTGTTGAATTGGTTTCATAAAGTTTTGTTGAATAATCTTGATTCCAATGTGTGTGTGTGTGTGTGAGAGAGAGAGAGAGAGAGAGAGAGAGTGTGAGTGTGTGAAAACTTAAATTTTTGAGTGAACTATCCCTTTAATTTTAAGAAACAATATGAAGTCATTTATATTCATTGATGATAAATAGCGAGAATATAAAAGATATTCATGATAAAGACCAACATTACACACATATGCTAGTGAAATACTTAAAACCACACTTATAGTAGATTTAATAGAGTTAAATGAACCCACACCCATCCACCGGCGCACAGACGGACATCTGTTGTTCATCTTCATCCCTCGAACAAGAGGAGATGTTTCTCGAAGTGCAGTATCTCATCACACGCCGATTTGTTCAAAGCCATACAATCTTCTTGAAAGTGGCAGATTCAGTCAAAGGGTGACATAATATCTCAACAACAATGTGTTATATTTAGCTCCTGACCTGCATAAAAATAGCATTTTCAAAATGATTAAATAGCTGGTCTGATATAGCACACATCATTGCATGCATTAAAAAGAGAAGATAAAGTCCTTTGACTTGTGAACGGCTGGTCTTTTCCTGTTGAAGGCTGTAGGTGTAGCTAAACTGTCTTTATTTACAAGACAAAGCGAGGTGTGATGCTGCAGCTTCCGGCACCCCTGCTTCGCTCAATACACACATTGTGTTGCAAATACCAGTAAAAGCACAGCACCGTTTAGCACAGACTCTGCCACTATTTACTTACCTGCGTTTTCACAATGGGCCATTTGGTCCACAGAGACATCTTTAAAATGCAAACCCATGCCACTCACAGGCTATACCATGCAAATAACATGACTAATTCCCCCATTCATGCTGTTTACAGACGAGTCATTGTGAGTCAGTGTGTATTCACTAATCAAATTATTGGAGATATTTTTCAGTGTGCACTTAAAAGGAGCAGTTTTTTTTTGTGTGTGTGTGTGTGTGTGTGGAATGTCTCGATGACAAAGAGACAAAACATGTACGCTGTTTGCCATCAACTTCCTGTCTAACCGAAGATAAACTTGTTCGAGGCTGTTTTTCACTGGCGCTCAGGCTGTTATTTGTCATGTCCACTCCTCGGCGACGGGCAGGAGAAGGAGTGTATGAATGAACAGCTGTAATGCATTTTTTCTGATCAGCATGTGCTCTGCTGGCACGACTCTCTTATGTTGTCCATGCACTTCCTTCCCTTTCCACACCCCACTCACACACACACACACACACACACACACACACATGCACGGTCAACTCATGGTCAATGTTCAAACTCTTGCATTACTTAAAGGGACTTTGTCTTCTATAAAAAAAAAGAAAAAAAGAAAAGCAAGGTAAAGGTAACTGAATTAATATGGCCTTAAAAAACATGGAAAACTATTAAAAAAAAACAAAAAAAAAAAAAACCACTACAGTGAAAATAAAATAAAAAACACAAAAATGGTTAGGGATCTGATTAGAAAAACAAAATGTCTGTTTGCTTCTACACTTCGAAGCTATAAAAGGTTATTACAAACACTCTTTATATACATAGTGTTTTGAGGACACTATATTTATTTATAGGCCTAGAGGACAGTGTGGCGTGCAGACAGGAGGGGAAGTGAAATAATTCAGATATTTGTTTTTAAAATAACTGGAAAAAGTCACATAATTGTTTTTTTACAAAGCAGAATGTACATAATCATACTTTTAAAGGAACTAGTTTCGCACGTGTATAGATAGATAGATAGATAGATAGATAGATAGATAGATAGATAGATATTGGAAGCATTTCTCCTTCACTGTAAAAATAAATAAATAAATAAATCAATAGAAAAATGGGAAAGATGTCTTTAACCCTGCACAACACAATGCATAATTCAAAGTGGGTAAATACCTGCAAAAAAAAAGAAATTTCCTCAATATTAACAATATTGGGACCAATACAGTGTTCCTTTTAGAAATCCAATAAACACATCTATTGTTGCTATGCTTACATGTGTGAATAGTTGCATTTTACTTGCATTGTGAACTGTTTTTTTCCTGCTCTCCACAATTTTATTAGAACCTGCAAGAACTAGTGCTGTGTTTTCAAAAGACTTGAAATATGGACCACGTGTAAAAACCACATTTAGTCATTTTTGGAGCTTGATGACCACAGTCAGAAATTATTTTGTTGAGATCCACCCGAATATTCTGCAAAAGAACGTCATATGTATGGAAGCTTATTGTTTCCACCACAGAATAAAATATTTTAAAAGATAATTTCGACTTCTCACAATTCTGACTTTATAACTCGCAATTCTGATTTCTTGTCTCAGAATTGTGAGATAAACTCGCAATTGCGAGTTATAAAGTTCAATTCTGAAGAAGAAAGAGTTAAATTATGAGTGTATATCTCGCGCAACTCTGACTTTAAAATTCACAATTGTGACTTTATCACGCAATTCGGAGAAAAGAAGTCAGAATTGCAAGATGTAAACTCGGAATTGCAAGATTTTCTTTTAGCTCGAAAGTCTTTTTTATTCTGTGGCGGAAACAAGCTTCCATACTGGGAGTGAACTGTTCCTTTAAGAAAGTTGGACCGCTTTTCCTGTTTTGCTTTTCCATAATCGATTACTTACACCACATTCTTTGTTTATGTTTGGACTCAGTGTTGATCACAAACGGACGCAGAACCACATCCCCAGTTCTGTGTGTGTGTTTCGGTAGCCTACTCTAGTCTGAGTCACGGTCACTTGAACATTATCATTCGCACACACACACACACACGTTGGGCTGGCACGCGGACAGAGAGTGGAAGAGAGCGAACATTTATATTTCTGAATGAAGCTTGAGGAAGGAAGTGGAGCACAGAAACTATTTAACAAACCCCCGCCATTTTTCAAATCTGATTCACTCTTACTGAGTCAACTCTGAGTCACAGGAAACTGATCCTCTCAGAACAAATGAACGCACATGTTTGTGCTAAATCATAGAACACAGATGTAAACCAAAGTACAAAGATGTAAATAAACACCTGAAAGCTGCGCCCTAATGTTTCTGCGATTCACGATCTCAGTAATGCTCAGTTTAAACAGCACACACACACACGCGCGCGCGCGCATCTGTTCTACAACTGCGGGTTCAGAACGGTGACGTTCATGCATGAAGATGATGACTCGAATATAGAACTAATAATAAGGTTCGAAACTCCAAAGCCGTTCAGTTTGATCAGTCCAGAGGCAGAAGTGGCGTAGTGTTCTTTACTGCATTTTAGCGATTTGTTTCGAATACTAAAATGATAAAAACAGAAAACCAACAACATGTAGGCCTAGGCTATATTTAGAAGGCTATATTTAGTTTTTCATAATTTTATGTAAATCTTTTGCAGTGTGGCGACTGATAGCAGGCACTCCAGTGTTTATTTTAATGAAAAAGTCGTAAAACAAGTAGGCTAACCGTTTATTTGGTCAATGACTTAAATGCAAATCGTCTCCATGACATAAACTACCCGGATTATAATCGCGAAAGATCAGGGCACACGACGGACGCACAGTGGTTTAACCTCCTTTCACTGCAACAAAAGTGTATACTCTGGACATAACCAGCCTGTTATTTTTTTGTGATCTCTTTGCGCACCTGCATGACTGGTGTACATAGGCTAATATGGCCCTTTCCACTAGTTTTATTTACTTTAGTGTTTCCCATTTTTGGCGGAATCCAATCTGTCCCACCACAGTTTCACGAGGGACACGAGCAAACCGTGCAGCGCCGTGGGTCTTCTGGACCAGGACTGAACACCATTGGTCTCTAGATCAGCTTTTTGCTGCCATCTTGTGGGTGATCCTACTTGAATTATGAGAAATAAATAAATGGAAAGAAACCCTGTTATAGGCACCATGTGATGTGAATAGTTCACCTAAAAATAGAAGTTGTGTTATCGCTCACCCCAAACCTGAATTACTTTCTTTCTTCTGTGGAACATACTAGAAGATATTTAGAAGAATATGGCCGGGTCACCAAACAATGACTTCCATATGGAAAAAAAATACAATGGACGTCAATGGGGCCCATCAATTGTTAGGTGACCCGGCCATATTCTTCAAAATATCTTCTTTTATGTTCCACAGAAGAAAGAAACTGATACAGGTTTGGAACAACTGGAGGGTGAGTAAATGATGACGGGATTTTCCTTTTTGGTTGAACTATCCCTTTAAGTGCCGTATTAGGCCCAATAGACTAGGCTATTCGTCATCATACATTTAAAATTTTACTTGCTATGCTCACATGTAAGATATTCAATTGTTAATGTGTGTAGAAAAACTGTTTTTACTCTGTCAATTGGGAGACAAACTAAATGTTGCCACAAGAGGGCACTCTGCAACTGGACAAATACCAGTAATGGGAGACTTTTATTTGTTTTGAACCATTTGAAAGGAAATGCAACTAAACACATTGAATTAATCAGTTTATTTTGTTGAAATAAACGATAGGCATGCAGCTATGTTCTGTATTTCTGCTTTTCTGTGTTTGTCTGTTTCTGCCGTTGCAACGTTGCAGTTTCTGTGACGCATTTGAGATGTGTGAATCCTTTCAGCTTCAAACCACAAACCGCCACATCACAAGCACTCAGTCAGGGGACGGCACTGGAACAGTGTGTGTGGAAACACGTCTTTTACACAAGTTTTACACAAGGTGACATTAAACCGATTACACTGTATTATCATCAAACATAGTGGAGGTAATCAAGATTACGGTAGTAGTCTTTAGGCTACATGAAATCCTTAGTTATCATTAATCACTTTTATTTAGAGTAGGCTATAAGTTAACAAAATGAATAGAACTGTATTAAATTACACAAACAAATGTCATATTTATGTAATGTCTTATTTAATTACACTATTTAGATTTAGAGATTTATTGTATTAAATGTATTCTGTCACATACATTAGAAGGGAAGAAATGAAACCATATTTCAATGTCCCAATGTTTTCTTTTATTCATTGTTGATGACAATAAATAAATAAATATAAAAAAACAAAGTCATTGTCACGGTTAAATGGCAGATAAAAATGACAGGGTTTAAGATGTTGGTTATATTGCCCATCTATAAGCAGTTTAACTGAAAATGTAACTGAAAGTTGATCCATATAGACAAAAGACATAAATACCTGTTGACAGTTTATATTAGGTGTCTTTAATGACTATTTACATTTAAAAAATAGTTTGGTAAAATGTCCTTATTGTGTTTTTGTATTGCACAACACTTGTGCTGCTATGGAGGAGATACGAGTACGGTTCGGGACAGGTTTAGTGGTGTGGGTCGGTTTAAGGGGTCAACAGTGTATAGATGTGATTACAGAAATAATTTACAGCTGTAATTACACGCTGGTATTTTTTAAACATAAATGTTTGTGCCAAATGTATATGTTAAATGGTAGTAAACAGTATCCAAAGACACAATAAACTCCATCTGATGTTGGATTGTGACTCCTTATGGACATTTTTGTCCTTTTCAGTTTTTTTTTTGTATCACTTTGCCTGTGTTAATGCTAACTGCATAAAATTTGGCACAGGTGTGCATTTTTATTGTAATTTTACTATTTCACCCCATTTGCTTTGAAAAACCTTTTTTTGCACTTGGTACACAAAATACTCCCTCTCAGCACCTTTTGGACAAAAATGTCCCCATTAAAGCCCATTAAAACTGCACTTTTTAATCCCAGGGCCATTTAACTATAAAATGATGCAATCTTTGTTAAGAGGCTTTCATTCTGTTGGCAAGGCTTCAAAATTTAAATTTTGACTATTTTTTTATCAGATGGTGCCATTTTTCCAGGTTTGGCCTATAAAACAAATTCTCGCTTTATTCCCGTTTTCTGCTTCGGCATATTATAGTCAACTGGATAAATTATGCAATGGTATTCGTGTGGGTGTGTTTGTATGGATGTCAGAGTGTGGTTAGCGTGTTATAAAAAAAATATGTGTGTGTTTGTAATAGTGAGAGAGAAAAACTCAACTGCAAATAACAAATCCAATCACTGACCAGTGGAGCAATGGGGAAAATCTGTCCCTGTCATTTTTTGAGATATCACCCTCAAATTTGGATCACAACATCTTTAGATTTATGGCTTTGATTTTCTAGCCATTTTAGAGTTCAACTTGTTTCATAGAATATATATTTTATATAAAATAATGTTCATAAATAATTTTCATAAACTTAAATCTATATAACGTTTTCTGGATTTATTATTTATTTATTTTTTACTTCAGCAATAATCTGCCAAGGGTCTTCTTTAAAATAATACCAAACTTAAGTCATACATAATTTTTATAACCGTTTTTTGACACGCATGTTTGTCCTCAATGTACCTGTGAGTAACTTTTTTTAATTGATGCACAAGGGTTAATGAACAAACAGGCAACGGGAGGGCAGCTCTCCCCGGGTTATACAGGCAGAGTATTGTTGCGTCCTCCCCTAGTCCAGGGAAACAGGGAAGAGCGAACAACAAACATATGGAGAGACATTGAGGATCTCCAGCCCCACAATCACAAAACCAAATGTTGATTTTTCTGTTCAAAGCTGCGTGTTTGCCTTTTATTTTCTTATTAAAAATAGAAGAAAAGAAAAATATTACCTCGGGAGGAGGACCCGAACAAAAGAAAAACAAAACCTGAAGGGGAATGAACATTAACTTACCTAAGATTAAAGGAAAGAAAGAAAAACAAACAACAAATAACTTCCCTTCTCCCTAACTATAGTGTATACAGTTATGTTTTCTGGAGGCGCACAGGAATCTTTATTTTCTATGGCATTGCAGAGGTTTATTTTGCATCAAGTGTACAGTTGTACAGTTTGTTGTGTTTGTTTCCTTTTTCTGTTTAGAAGATAACTGAGCCTTTAAATCTCCTCTGTAAATGACACATGTTGTGTCAGTAACACACGTAGTGAGTGTGCTCAAGGACAACACATATTGTGTCAAATTTAACAAAATACACGTGCAAGTCATTTTAACACACAGATTGCGTCAGGTAATTACATAACCATTTAATCAACAGTCGAGTACAGAATGCATGTGCACACAAAGAACAAGACAATGTTTCAAGCTCAGTGACTGGACAGACTCACTGTACACTGCAAAAAGAGATGTGTCAAAAAACAACACATGTGACGGTGTAGATAGGATTTTGACACGTTGTGTAGATTTTAGCACACAAAGTGTAATTCCCCCCCACCGCTCTGGATAAATTGACACCATACATGTATTATTTACTGATGGGAAAACATTTGTGTTGGCAGAGGAAATAAATACACATATTTTATCTGGTAGATATGAAACGCTCTACAATTAATAAAAATCATGACGAAAACAAATATATTCTTACCTATTCTATATTATATGCAGTCAGACTTGGAAGATGCAGTCAGACATGGAGACCGATGTAAGTATTTTTGTATTATTTTGTGGCATTTACATTTCTCGCCGAGCTGATAATAATAATAAAAAATCTTCACATATGTATAAGCTAAGTTGTAATGAGTCTAATGTTAACTGGCTCATGGTTAGAATTAACGTTAACGGTGTGACGTTAAGTTAATCAGTAGAAGCTAACTTAGTCTCCTAGCTAGCTTGTGTGAACATAGAGATATCTTTAAAGTTACATTAACGTTAACTGTTGGCATACATCGAGTTTTGAAAAGGCAGTGGTGAGGGTACAGAACCATATTTCAATATTGAACGTTATTTGGCAATAAATGGCTCTCCGTAGGTTATTTGTTTCACATTGCTAGAATGATGTTGCATGTTAAGGAATGCTAATGTTAGTTTAGCCACAGTTAGTCACCCTAGATATTAACCGACTGGGCAATGTAAGCTAATGTTAATTCATAAGTTACATGAATGTCAACATTATTATCTTAAGTTAACGTTAGCGTTAATGAGGCCAGACAAAATAACAGTGCGCCATGCATTTAGTATCAGGTTATTTATAGCCAGTGTTGGAAGTGTTGATGGGCCATAAAGGTATAAATGACAAACTTTAAATGAACTCAGAGCACTTGCTGTTACTGCTAGCTCACAATATCACACACAAAGTCAAATCCAATGAGTTAAAATAACTCATTTCATTTGAGGAAACCGATTGCCTCAATTCATTTAAGTTTATGAAAAACAATAGTTATGAGTACTCTGAAATTATTTCAGTTGAGTTCACTAAAAGTAGATATTGCAGTCAAGAAATTAAGTGATTAATTAAGTGATTGTTGAGCATTAGTGATGAACACCTGCTGTTAACAAGCAGAATCACTGAAGGACAGAGAAACACAAGAACTACAACTGATTTCCAACCACAACATTAGATGAAATCAACTGAAGATAAAATGTTTAAATCTCTGAAGATCTCAGCCTGGAGGATTGAACAACTCCACAAACAGCATTACCAGCTTCACTTATTACCAGAGGTGGAAAGTAACGAATTACATTTACTCGCGTTACGTAATTGAGTAGTTTTTTTGAGTACTTCTACTTTTTTAAGTAGTTTTTAAAATCTGTACTTTTACTTTTACTTAAGTACGTTTTCTTTGAAGTATTGTACTTCGCTTCATTTGAAATCATATCCGTTACTGAGTAAAAAATAATAATACAAGAAGAAGAAAAAAAAACACACTACTGCATTGATTGAAGGGCGGGAGAACAAACGCGCAAAAAAGGTGACGCAGACCCAGCTGAGCTGAAACCGAAGCTCTAAGCGAATTATGGCCAGTAGTCCGTGAGACGGGGAGAAAATTGGTATCAAAAAGGGCACCAATTCTAATGGTTATTTTTCAAAACAGGCATGCCCCCTGACCACAAAAATGCATGATAGCAGTGCCATGTAGGTAGCTTAAGCCTTAATGTATGAAAAATACCCATTTTACATTTAATTGTGCTGAAAAAATTATGCAAAAATTTAATTATGCAAACTAAATCTCAACATTGATAAACTGTTATATTGACATATCTATTGCTTTAGATCTTCTCTTTTATGATGAGATATCACTGTGAAATTAAAAATAAAATAAAATATATATGCTCTTTAGGACAGAAAATATACAACAAAATAAGGAAAATATAACACAATTTAGGAATTATATGAACACAAAGTAATATTTTGTGCAAATATGATTCAATATATCTCCCTTCGAACGGTCATATGTATTGCGTAGCTATACGCTATGGGGAACCAACCCAATCACGCTGTGCTATGATAAGAGCAACGACATCTTCTGATGTCAGGATGCTTGCATAAGGGTCCGAAGCAAGGGCCTTTTGGCATGACGTGTTGAACGGGAAAAAGCCCTAATTATGATGGGCCTGGCTCACTGAGGCTGACTTCATCACACAGAAAGGATATGTGCCTGCAGTGCAGGGACTTCCAAGTTATAAAACCTGGCGTAGATGGACTGGGAGGACCAGCCGGCCACTATACATATATCGCCAATAGATACTCCACTGGACCATGCCCAGGAGGAGGCCATTCCTCTAGTGGAGGGAGCTGTGATGCCTATGGGGCATTGCAGGCCCATAGAGGCAGATGCTAAAGCCATAGCATCCACCAGCCATAATCTTTGCTTTGTGATCAAGCACTGTGCGACCACCGAAGCTCATAAATAATAATAATAATAATAATAATTCATTACATTTATATAGCGCTTTTCTAGGCACTCAAAGCGCTTCACATGGAAGGGGGAATCTCCTCAACCACCACCAATGTGCAGCATCCACTTGGATGATGTGACGGCAGCCACAGTGCGCCAGAACGCCCACCACACACCAGCTTACTGGTGGAGAGGAGACAGAGTGATGAAGCCAATCAGTGTATATATATATGGGGATGATTAGGAGGCCATGATGGACAGAGGCCACTGGGAGAATTTGGCCAGGATGCCGGGGTTACACCCCTACTCTTTCGATAGACATTTTTAATGACCACAGAGAGTCAGGACCTCGGTTTAACGTCTTATCCAAAGGACGGTGCTCTTTGACAGTATAGTGTCCCTATCACTACACTGGGGCGTTAGGACCCACACAGACCACAGGGTAAGCGCCCCCTGCTGGCCTCACTAACACCTCTTCCAGCAGCAACCTGGTTTTCTCAGGAGGTCTCCCATCCAGGTACTAACCAGGCTCAGCCCTGCTTAGCTTCAGTGGGCAACCAGTCTTGGGCTACAGGGTGATATGGCTGCTGGTTTAAGAGATAAAGAGCTGCTCTGACTGTTTGTACTGAGCGGAGCGTCTGTACCGGGCAGAGTAGGTGTAATTGCTGCTCATCTTCCGATGTGGGAAGAGCAGAGAGAGTGATCACTTGTGCTTTAAACAGGGTTGAATGAGTTTGGAGAAAAGTATCAGTGACACCTCACATAGGTTTGGGTCCTGGTGACACTTCACATAGGCTTGGGTCCTGGTTTCTTACTGAGCACCAGCCAGAGAACACAGACCACTTAAGAGCATAGAGCTTTGTGGACGGAGCTCTAGCCTCATTGATTGTGCTCAGGACACTCGCTGGGAGCTCCACTAGCTCCCGTCGAGGGGCCACACATTGAGGGCCCATAGTTTGGGACGGGGGGTGCCAAATCTTCCTGTTCGCCTAGGTCTTTCCTCAGAGGTATTGGCCATGGGGCTGCTGTGAGCAGCAGAATCAACTCGGGGAACCAAGGTTGGGTCCGCCAGAGAGGGGCCACTAGTAGGACTGAGTGTCTGCCCTCCCTGATCCTCTTTATGACCTGAGGGAGGAGCAAGACTGGAGGAAAGGCATACAGGGGAAGGCTGGGCCATTCGTGGGCCAGCGCATTCCTGCTTTTCGAGAAAAATATTGGGCAGTGAGAGTTGTCTTTGGAGGCAAAGAATTTGACCTCTGCCCTCCTGAAAACACTCCAGATACGGGACAGCATATCTGCTTCCTGGTTCAGTTTCCGTGGAACATGCGTTGCTCTCAGCGAGTGCAGGTTGTTTTCTGCCCATAGGAGGAGACTTCTGGCCAGTTCGTACAGTCGTCTCAACCTTTTTTTTACCTTAAGCTACCCACTAAGAATTGCTATCATGCATTTTTGTGGTCCAGGGACATCCCTCTGTTGAATAAAAAAGAGTAGCATTGGTGCCCTCTTATGAGACAAATTTCTGAAATTTGGGGGTTTGCCTCACGGACTACAGTATGAAAGTACTTTGTAGAAAAAAAGCGTTGTTGTCCTCGAGGATAGATACAGGCCCGGTTCTAGAACCAAATCACTGAGGGTGCTTCTGAAAATAGTGAGGGTGCTCAAAATAGGCCCGAGCGATACCTATTGTCTACGACAATATTGTAATTGCTGTTATGTTAAAGGGATTGTTCACCCAAAAATTAAAATTCGTCATAATTTACTCACCCTCAAGTTGTTTCAAACCTGTATGAATTTCTTTTTTCTGTTGAACACAAAAGATTATATTTTGAAGAATGTCTGAAACCAAACAGTTGATGGGCCCCATTGATTTCCATAGTATTTTCTTTTTCCTACTATGGGAGTCAATGGGTGCTTGGGCCTGTCTGGTTACCCATATTCCTCAAAATATCTTCTTTTGTGTTCAGCAGAAGAAAGAAATTCATACAGGTTTGGAACAAGATGAGAGTGAGTAAATTATGACAGAAGTTTCATTTTTGGCTGAACTATCCCAGATAGCATGGTGACATTGATACAATGTTGAGTTTTGATCTAAACCATCATTTTGGTTGAGATTGACATTTCAATGTTTAAAGTGTGCTGGATCAGCATTGAAATTTTGATGAAAGCCAACAACACACATGGGTGGAGACAGTGACATTGAACTAACAGTGATTTGTAGTTGATGAGCACAAGATCATTCAGGCGTATCTCTGCAGAACACTAGTGGGTGTTTCTCGATCAATGGGGCGTTTTCAAACCACAATGGGCATTTTCAACCGCTTTACCCGATTTGCTGTAATCCACTGTGGGCTTGGTTTAGGGGTGGGCCTTCATGATTTTAGCAAGTCTGTTGAAAAATGGTTGAAAAACATTTACCTGTATTGTAGTTTGAAATTGGCCACTGATTGGTAAACGCCCATTTTGTCTTTGCATGTGCACTTCTCAGTAGTCTAATGCTTCCTCATTAGAGTGAAAACATGTGCATCCTATACAGAAGTCTTGTTTGTTGAATCACCTGACATACATGACTTCTCTAGCACAGTTTCAAACAATGGTGCATCTACCTTATTTCTCTGTTCCTTTGTTTTGCATGCTTATTTGCGTTTGATTTGTGTTGTTACTCACTGTAATTAGATTACAAAGTTATTAAAGTGTTTGAATAAAGCATCTATTTTTCTACATTCTTAAAAAATGCATCTTGCTATAGTAAAGTTTATTAGGAATTTCCTGAATAAAGTTATGTCATTTAACAGATTTCTTAAGGTGCAAGAGACATGAACATGAGCAAGAATGTTAACATAGCCCATGTCTTGTCTCGGTCAGTGCTTGCATGCAAACACATTGCTCCTTTAGTAGGAGTGAAGGCAGATGAAGATGGACAATTAAAAAAGCACCCTCCTGATAATGCTGACATTGATCATACATTGAGTTGTTGTCGACAGCATAATCACCTGACCTGGGACTTGATGATATCCTGTATCTTATCACTGCTTAATCAGGTAATCATTCATATTCCTGAATCTGTATTCAATTTGAGAAATAACTGATTTCCATTCAGTTTAGCTTGTTTCCACTGAAACACAATAACAAAAAAAACATCTAGTGTTTATTAAGAAACTGACTGACATGGCTATTTTGTGATAATTAAAGAGATTGGGGTCTACATAAGGTGAATCTGCAGCTTTAAAGAGATAGTTCAGCCTGAAATTAAAATTATGTCATCATTTATTTACCCTCAAGTTGTTCCAAACCTGTATGAATGTCTTTCTTCTGCTGCACACAAAAGAAGATAGAGTGAATAATGCCGGTAACCAGACAGTTGATGTTAGCCATTGACTTCCATTATTTCCTACTATGGAAATCAATGGCCACCGTCAACTTTCTGGTTACCGACATTCTTTAAAATATTTTATTTTGTGTTCAAAAGAATATAGAAACTCATACAGGCTTGGAACAACTTGAGGGTGAGTAAATGATTACAGAATTTTCATTTCGGGCTGAACTATCTCTTTAAAGAAGTTTTCTAAGATCTTTTTTATTCTACAAGATAAAAGTGTTATTTGAATGCTGTAGTTTCACAGAAAATGAAATGAATGGCTATAGCTCAGAGGTGTTTGTTCCTCTTCATGAAGAGTTTAGCTCCAGCGCCTGGAAGTGTTCATTGATCTGATGACCTCGATTATCTGCCTCAGGTGTGTTTAATTAGGGCTGGAGATAAATCCGACACCCCTGCTAGTGTTTTCTTTTGATATTAAAGCATTCATAGAAATAAATAAACAGAATTTTACGATACTATAATCGTAGTTAGAATATTTTGTTTTCAGTGGCTTTAAAAAAAAAAGTGAATCATATTGTGTTTAGTATATTAACATTATTGAATGTGACTGTATGTATGACAACTGAATTGATTCGTTCTTGAGTAACATCATGCTTTCTTTTTCAGATTTCAGAGAACCCAAAGGAAAAGAGGCAGTATCTGAGGCAGTATCTGATGCAAGACAGATTTTTAAAAACCTGAACCGCTGGACCTGTAGTTATGATGACATCAGACTTCTGAAGCCAATTTTATTTTTAAAGGTTGAAATGCTTTTGTCCTATTTCTCCCCCTTTCTTTTAAAAAAATGATATTTGAATATATTTGTTGTCATTGATTGATTGAATAAAATAAATTGACTCAACTGCTGGAAAGGTGTCATTTATATTTGAAAAGGTTTTCGACAAATTTTGAAATGGTCAGGAATTTGTTGACGCACCATTGAAGTGTGATTGAAATATTAATGTTGTTTCAACATTAATTGGTACATCAGATGGCAACATTGTTTGACATTCCTTTTCAGTCTTTCAACAAAATGTATTTAGAATCAACATCACATTGTAACATTGATCAAACCATATTACCAAAGATTATTTTTTGTTAATTTCAGTGTTAATTCAACAGCAGTGATTTAGATTCAACATCATAGTGTAGCGTTGATTCAACAATATTACCATTGATTATTTTTGTTAAAGTGTAGCTTTGATTCAACAATATTACCATTGATTATTTTTGTTAATTTCAATATTGATTCAGCATCAGTGATATAGAATCAATCATAGTGTAACGTTGATTCAACAATATTACCATTGGTTATTTTTGTTAATTTCAATATTGATTCCGCATCAGTGATATAGAATCAATCATAGTGCAACGTTGATTCAACAATATTACCATTGGTTATTTTTGTTAATTTCAGAGCTGATTCAACAGCAGTGATGTAGATTCAACATCATTGTGTAACGTTGATTCAACAATATTACCATTGATTATTTTTGTTAATTTCAATATTGATTCAACAGCAGTGATGTATAATCAATCATAGTGTAACATTGATTCAATAGCATTACCATTGATTTTTTGTTCAACATTATTTCAACATTAACTGAGGGTGCAAAAGTGATGTTGATAAAATATCACTTTGTAATGTTGAATCAATACTATTACCGTTGATTTTTGGTTGAATTGCCAACATTATTTCAACATTAACTGAGGGTGCAAAAGTGATGTTGATAAAATATCACTTTGTAATGTTGAATCAATACTATTACCATTGATTTTTGGTTGAATTCCAAACATTATTTCAACATTAACTGAGGGTGCAAGAGTGATATTAAAGCAACATTACTTTGTAACGTTAATTCAATGCAATTAGCGTTGACGCATCAACACTGAGTCAACATTGTTTCAATGATTACATGCTATCTGGGATCCCTTTAAACAAAGTAGCCTATGTCCCTGTACAAGTTTTTGTGCTTTACATTTATATCCAGAGCCGGCCCTAGACCTTTGGGGGCCCTAAGCAAAATTTGGTTGGAGGCCCCTTTGACCGTTTTAAGGCCTAAAGAAAAGCAATGACTACCTTATAACTATACCATACTATATAACTATATTATACTGTATATACTATGTTTGATGTCTAACAGGAAAATTATGATACCACTGAGCTGAATGGCAGTGCAAGACACACACACACAAACTTGCTGAATAAAAAGACAGATAAAGTGATTATCACTGAACAAAGATACATTTTTATTGACACCAGAGTTTAAGAATCACAAACTACAGCACATATATATAAAATTTAAATTAAATAGAGCAAATAGAATAACATTTAAATATAATATTATATAAAATAATAAATAGATTTTTCAAATAAACAAAATTAACAATAACATCTAAAACACCACAAAGAAGATCAATAGTAACAATATTAAGAATAAGGTAACATTTCAATATAACTATTAAAATCCAATCCAAATAAAGAAAATAATTATACAAAGTTAGACTTAATTTTTAAAATGCAGAAGGTTATCATTTTACAGCCCCTTTATACTCACCAACAGCTGGAGCTTTGCTTACTGGCAGCATATAACGTTACTTTAATAGTGCTCCTAAGGGGACATAAGGAGTAAACTAATGTTAGCCCTTTAGTGTAGAATCCAAACTGGGTTTATATTGTTCTGTTAAATGCTTTAACAGTAACACCACAGCAAATGGTATAGGCCTAATACTAAACCAATTTTATGCAGCATGTTATTAGCATGTAAGTTAAACAACTGTAGAAAATTAATACAAGCACGATTTAGGCTAATGTTAAGACTTTTAGTGCAGATTATCCATATTACAGAAATCGGAAAATTAAGCCTACAGGCTTACGTACCTTTATCTTCTTGCTTCTTCTCTTCTTCTAGGCTCTTTTTTGTCGTTTTTCTTGGCTATAAAGATATTTTCCTTTCTTGTCAGACATCGTCGATTCGTCGGAGTCGCTAACTGACTGACCAAGTGACAACGAGTGACATCAAAGGGGCAGTCGGGATCAAGACGCGCGCGCACCTTCGCGGGGAGCTCCCGGTTGATTTGCCATAATACAGAACTAAATAAATAACAACTCTGTGCTTATCATGATGCCTGATAAAGAGCGCTGTAGGTCCATTTCTTTTTATTTATTTATTTTATGTTACTTTCGTTGTGCGATTTTTTTCCCCCACTAGCTAGCAGTGACTGTAGGGGGCCCTCTGCTGGCCACGGGGCCCTTTGCAATTGCAACGGTCGCTTAGTGGCTCGGCCAGCTCTGTTTATATCATATGATATAGTTAAGAAATGTTACACACAGAGTGCTTTCCCCCCAAATATCAGCAGTATTGCAAATGTGTGAAGTATTGAAACTGATTTTATTCTGCAGTTGAATAAAGAAGTTAATATAAGTAACTTACATTATTGACATTTAGTTTCTGACGACAACGAATCAGTCCTTTTAAACGAAACAGCTGATTTAAAGATTAAATGACTCACTCGTTAAAACAGTCAAATGCTAGGTCACTCGGCGGCGGCGGCGGCGCCATCGGCCGCGGCACTTGCTAGGATTTATCGCCGGTGTTTGAATGGGTGTCATGCGGTGAGGTTGTAGGGCGGGCGGGGTTCGCTGCTGTCATCGGCAGGCGGTGTCATTTCGTCTTGTTGTTATGTAGAGGTTTGAGCTTTCTTGAGCCAATTTCATATGTCCATGATTCAAAATGGACGATTAATATTTTTAGGCTACCTAAAGGCAGCCCCGTCTCAGAAAGTCAGCTAACGAATTTCCTGAGAGGGACGCACACATGCAAGCAAAGTGGGCAATTAAAGAGACAGCTTCACCTGCTATGCGAATCGCGATCGCGAAAGGACACAACCAATCCAATGCATTAAACATGAAAGCATATAATGAAATAATTTCTGATTTGAACAATCGCGTTAATGTATTTATTTTGTGTATTATATGTATGAGTGTGAAATCCGTCTGTGTTTCTTTTGTCGGCAAAATCTCGTTTACATGTATGTGTTGTAGAGTGAGCTTTTGTAGATTAACCTGTAGGGAGCAATCTAATGTTTTTTGGCTTTGGGCTTAAGAGTAGCAAAGAAGAAACTGTCAGTAGACATGTGTTCCACCTGGAACTGTTCTCAAGTGTACTGCTGTCTTGATGTTCCTTGAGTAAATTAACTGCCTTTAACGGATTTGTCTCCTGGAAGTTATTACATTTTGGCGACGAGGATGAAAGCAAGAGAAGAAACGCCTTGAAGAGGAAAAAGTGTTGGAAGGTGAATAAGTTTAATCCATACAAGTTGGAGCTTGGGAAAAGAAGATGGCCAACATGGTAGGAACAGTCACACCTTTTGATAGTCAATCTCAGTCTTGGGAAGAATATTGTGAGATCTTGCAGCATTTCTTCGAGGCAAATGAAATTACAGAAGCAGTCAAGCAAAAAGCTATATTGTTGAGCACTGTAGGAAGTCAAACATACAGTCTACTGAGGAATTTACTGAGCCCAGTTAAACCAGGAACAAAGACATTTGGGGAATTAGTAGAATTGCTCAAAGAGCATTTCAACCCAAAACCTAGTGAAATTGTACAACGGTTTAAATTCAATTCAAGATCAAGAGAAGAGGGGGAAACTGTACTTGAGTATGTGGCAGTATTAAGGAAATTGGCTCATGATTGTAACTATGGAGAAAAATTGACAGAAATGCTTCGGGATAGACTGGTATGTGGCATAAATGATGACTGTATTCAACGTAGACTGTTGGCAGAAGCGGATCTAACTTTTGAAAAGGCTTTGAAAGTAGCTCAAGCAATGAAAACGGCCAATAAGGATGTAAGGGATTTGCAAGCTAAACGCTCAGAAACATCCATGTCAATGAGAGTGCATAAAACATCAGTAAAGCAGGACGAAAGTCAAAGCAGAGCATGTTACAGATGTGGAAGTTTGCAACATTTGGCCAATGAGTGCAGATTTGTTTCTGAGAAATGTCACCAATGTGGGAAACAAGGGCACATAATGAAAGTATGCAAATCAAAAAGTTCCAGCAGAGACACAAACTTTCAAGGGGGAGAAAGACGTAAGAGAGTTGTGACCAGAGGAGGACAGAGATCGTATTATGTGGGCAGAGATGAAAAAAGTGCATCTGATGAAGAGGGGATTTTTACAGTTCACAGTTTGAAAGAAACCGAGATTCCAAAGGTTGCTCCACTGACTATTACATTGGCGGTTAATGAGTCCATCATACCTTTTGAAGTGGATACCGGTTGTGGTGTGACTGTGATGAATGGGTCAAATTTTTCCAAATTATGGACAAAGCATAAAATTCCAGAATTAAAGACCTGTTCTTTGAAGTTAAAAACCTATACTGGCCAAACCTTAACAGTGTTAGGTTCTGCGCAAGTGGAAGTTAGACACAAAGGAGCCATGAAGGAGTTACCGGTAGTGGTAGTACCTGGAACAGGACCCAATCTCTTGGGTAGAGGATGGATTAAGGAATTGGGCATGGAATGGGAGGCCATACATAAGATTCAAGGGGTGGAAAATGTAACCTTGACTGAAGTGCTTAGCCAACATTCAGAATTGTTTAAAGAGGAATTGGGTGAATTGAGAGGTCCACCGGCAAAGATTTATGTGGACAAGGAAGCGGTTCCCAGATTTTTCAAAGCCAGACCAGTTCCTTATGCAATGAAGACAAAGGTAGAAGCTGAAATAGAACGCCTGTTAAAAGAAAAAATCATAGAACCTGTTAAACATTCTGAATGGGCTGCCCCTGTAGTGCCGGTTTTAAAATCGGATAATACTGTACGACTATGTGGTGACTACAAGCTAACGGTGAATAGAGTTTCAAAGTTGGAACAATATCCCATTCCTCGAATAGATGATTTGTTTGCAACATTGTCAGGTGGACAAAAGTTTACCAACCTGGATATGAGCCATGCTTACCACCAGATTGCATTAGATGCGGAGTCCAAGAAATATGTCACAGTGAATACCCACAAGGGCCTGTTTACTTACAGTGTTTTACCCTTTGGAGTGTCTTCTAGTCCTGCCATCTTCCAGAGGACCATTGAGGGAGTACTGCAAGGTCTTCCGTATGTGGCGGTTTTCCTGGATGACATCCTGGTGACTGGTCGTAATGATGAGGAGCATGTCCGAACGCTCGCCAGGGTATTGGAAAGATTGCAGGAAGCGGGACTGCGGTTGAAACGGAGTAAATGTTCCTTTATGGAAAAAGAGGTAACTTTCTTGGGCCATAAAGTAGATGAGACTGGCCTCCACCCAGTACCAGAAAAGGTGACTGCTATTCAAAACGCTCCCTCACCAAAGAATGTGACAGAGTTGAAGGCCTATTTGGGACTGTTAAACTACTATAATAAGTTCCTACCCAACTTGTCTACCATTTTAGCCCCTGTGCACAAATTGCTGCGAAAAGATGAAAAATGGAACTGGGAGGAGGAACAAGAGGCTGCTTTTGCTCAGTCCAAGGAAATGATCAACTCAGTACAAGTTCTGGTCCACTATGACCCCCAGAAGGATGTGATTTTATCATGTGATGCTTCTCCTTATGGCCTAGGTGCAGTTCTTTCGCATAAGATGCCAGATGGTAGTGAGAGACCCATTGGATTTATGTCAAGGACTTTGAATCAAGCGGAGCGGAATTATTCGCAGTTGGACAAGGAAGGGTTGGCCATCATGTTCGGCTTACAACGCTTCCATAAGTATTTGTATGGTCGGAAGTTTACTATAGTTACGGACCATAAACCCTTGTTGTCCTTATTTAATGAATTAAAAGCTGTTCCCCAAATGTCATCTCCTAGGATCCAGCGATGGGCTGTGACACTAAGAGCCTATGAATACAACATCATCTACAAGCCGGGCAAAGCCAGGGTCATCATTCCCAGTGTGGGTAGATCAGAAGTCCTGAAACAATTTCATCAGTGTCACCCAGGAGTGTCCAGGATGAAAGCTATGGCCCGAAGTTACGTATGGTGGCCCAAGTTAGATCAAGATGTTGAAAGGTTGGTTAAAACATGTCATCTGTGCCAAGAGCATAGGAACGTTCCGGCTGTAGCCCCACTGCATCCTTGGAATTGGCCAGAAAAACCATGGCAAAGATTGCATGTGGATTATGCTGGACCATTTATGGGAAAAATGTTCTTGGTCTTGATTGATGCACATTCGAAATGGATGGACGTGTATCCTGTGAACTCAGCCACATCGGCTGCCACCATTGAATGTTTGCGTAAAAGTTTCAGTAACCAGGGACTACCGGAACTTATTGTATCAGATAATGCTACTTGTTTTGTTAGTGCTGAAGTTAAAGAGTTCCTGAACAAAAATGGAGTTCAGCATGTTACTTCTGCACCTTATCATGCTTCGAGTAATGGGTTAGTGGAACGGGCCGTACAAATTATTAAAGGCATGCTAAAAAAATGTGTTGAAGGGACGATTGTAACTAAATTGGCCCGAGTGTTATTCAGCTATAGGATTACTCCTCAGACCACCACCGGTCTCTCTCCAGCTGAAATGTTACAAGGATGGAAATTGCGGTGTTCTCTGGACTTTATGCATCCTGACTTGACTAGGAAGATTCAGAAACAACAACAGAAGCAAAAAGCACATCATGACAAGAAGGCCCACAAACGTAGTTTTGGTATGGGAGATCCAGTTCTGGTTCGCAACTTTAGCTATGGACCGAAATGGATTCCGGGTAACATAGAGACTGTGACTGGACCACTTTCCTATAAAGTGATGCTGGGCGATGGGAGAGTGGTCCGAAGACATGTGGATCAAATTCATGGCCGACAGGAATTGCGGGTGAAACTTCCAGGGGAGGAAATTGACGGTAAATCTCCTGATTATGACTTTTTTGACAACTCTGCTTCTGTGGTTTCTAAAGAGACGGAGACAACAGGGGCTGAGGACATTCCGGAGGAAGTCGATCCCTTTGAAGCAGCTGGGGATTCTTCTCAAGCTGCTGAGATAATAACTGAAATGGACAAATCTGTTAGTCCTGTGGTGATTATGAGAAGGTCACAAAGAACCAGGAAATTGCCTGGTCATTTGAAAGATTATGAAATTAGGTAAAAAAAATAAATAAATAAAATGTAACAGTATTGTGGTCACATGAAGTTCATATATGGTAATTATATTGTAAACTTAGGGGGAAGGGGATGTTGTAGAGTGAGCTTTTGTAGATTAACCTGTAGGGGGCAATCTAATGTTTTTTGGCTTTGGGCTTAAGAGTAGCAAAGAAGAAACTGTCAGTAGACATGTGTTCCACCTGGAACTGTTCTCAAGTGTACTGCTGTCTTGATGTTCCTTGAGTAAATGAACTGCCTTTAACGGATTTGTCTCCTGCAAATTATTACATTGTGCTAATAAAAATTTAATCTGAGGGTGCTTTAACTTTTGTTTGAGGGTGCTTAGCACCCTCAAGCACCCCCGTAGAACCGGGCCTGGATAGATATCCAATTTTCAAAAAAATGTGGACGCAAAGTGGCTGCAAAAGGAGGATATAGGACACCATCCCTCCTGCAGATATGTCCCGATTTACGTGATGCAGAGGGAACCCCGGAATCCAGTCATGAAAATGAAATTCACTTAACGCAGATGTCACGTAAAACACGCAAAATAATGGTTGGATGAATACATGGAAAGTAGAACTGTGCAATAAATCCAATCGCGACATGGTCTGTGAATATTTAAGCTTAGCACAAAAATACTGCATGTAAATATAACCCTATTTGTTCTGCTGAGCTGCGCCGCTCTGTCTACTACATACTCAAGTACGCGTGACATTCAGAGTCTCACAAACAATTTGAGGATATGAATACATGAACATTTCCAGAGCTGCTCTGAGAACGGCAGGGAACTACACTGCGACCAAAATGGTTGCATATGCGACCTTTTGAAATGCCATTGCGACCCTAATTTTTAATGGGTCGCAAATGTATCACCGTTTGATTATTTTTGTACCTATATGTTTTAGGCAATATGCTATGATTTACTATGAGCATTTATTAAAACAGAAATGTGTATTTTAAGAATACGTTTTATAGCGTTCTCTGAGCATTCAACACATCAAGTTGGCTTCGCGCTTGTTTAACTGAGAGAACGAGAGAGAGTGAAAGCCGCGCGCGCGCACTCTCTCGCCGTCTTCACACTGTCTTGCTCTCTCTCCCGCCCTCGCTCATATTAATGAATTGAGTTGACTGAATATCTTTGAGAATACACGATGGTATTTTTTTCCTGAACTACCACTGGTTGTGAATTGTGCTAAAATAACGTTGCCTCATCTTCTCTGAAAAGCTTTCCACACAAATATGACATAAACCACACTTTCAATAAACAAAACAAAAAAATCTATCTAGTGATGAAATGTTTTCTGTGTTGAGAGTGAGACAAATCTTGTGCGATGTCCTAAACTGCCTGGATAATCCAATAGACACAACGTGTGCCGTGTTCCGTTAATGACACGTCCGATTCGCGAACTAATATGACTCCTTTGAACCGATTCACTTTAATGAATGGTTAAAACAACTGATCTGTCCAACACTGAACTCAAGAGACATAAATCAGAAACACTTTACAATAAGGTTCCATTTATTAAAGTCTAGTTAACTACATTAAAACATTCTATTAATATTAGTTTCTATGTGGTGGATTTACTCCATGACAAACCCACCCCAGTCATTCTAGAATGATTCATTCTTTCCAAATAGAGCTTTTTGTTTGAAATTGTTTTTATATCGCAATATATATCACAGAAAAATCAAATATCGCAATGTCATTTTTTACCAATATCGTGCAGCCCTACTGTAAATTCTGTGGGCCTTCAGGACTGTCCAAATTTGTAACTGCGTCAAAACAATTCAAACACAAATCATTGAAGCTTCACTATGACAGTATGAAGCACGCGAAGTGGATTATATTTATTTTATTTTTCCTTAAGAGTTCAGAAGTCTACCCATCTGTGCCTGCAATAGCATGTTGAAATCCAAAAGAAATTCATTTAGCACTTTATTCTGTAGGCCTACTGTATTTTCTATTGCAGTAAATCTATCCCAACCAATTTTAAAGAAAACAAGAAAGCGTTTGGTTTAAAAGATGGCAAGTAAAATAAAAAGCACATCTGTATGCAAAATTATTGGTCATTATTATCCAGAGTAGCTTACTATAAATAATTTGTGCGACCAAATCATGTTTTACGCTAGTAACTTAAAAAAAAGTAAGTAGCGCAAGTGCCACCAGTGGAAAATGTTAGTGTAGTTCCCTGGAACGCCTAATGAGCATTTTCATAATTTTATTTTAGATAAACCATTGTCAAATACACTTTGAAACACTTTTTTTTTTACACTTTTGGTCTTCACTACAACCCGTCAAAATAAAAGTTTGGTTCTACTAGGAGAAATTAGGACAGAAATATATTAGTACTATTCAGTGGCGTAGCCACGAGGGGGCCTGGGTGGGCCTAGGCCCCCTCATTTAAATGTCCGGCCCCCTCAGATTTCTGATTGCTTAAAAAAAAAAACTTTAGGAGGCAAAAATATTTTTTAGTGATTAAGGGGTGTGCCTGTTTGTTTCAGAATTGGTGATGATGGTTATGACGTGAGTCAAATGTGACGGTTCGTAACATAACCGTCGTCGTCCGGGGGAGGGGGGGTTATAGGACGTTCGGTTGAATAACTGTTCGTCTGTTATGGGACAACTCGCTCTTAAAATGAACAGCAAGACAACTAGAAGTGAATGTGCTTTCCATTAAATGAATCACACACAGTAAACAAAACCTTAACAAATTAACTTTAGACGCCATTTAGACGCGCAAACTGCGTGCCGGTGCGGTGAGACATACATGCTCGGGCAGATTCGGCTGGAAGTCGGTCATCCTCGTACGCGGCGCCGCGGGCGCTGTTACAAAAAAGCCATGCACACAGCCAAGCGAAATGGGGTCTTGCCGGTCTTGCGCACCCAACGCGTTTTTTTGCCGAGCGCACCTTCGCGCTCGTGCGGACGCGTCGAGTACAAACAAGGCTTTACTCTGTGTCAGCGCGCGCTCTGATCGGTAAAGGGGCAGATACCTCTCCCGAATCATCTCCAGCACTCAGCCTCCGAATCCGAAGCACCACTAACTCCGCCGATCCGTTTCCCTCGTAAGCTGATATTAGTATTTAAACATTCTCTATGATAAAAAATGTTTTAAAAACTATTTTAATATTTTACGGTTTAATATACGCACGGTTTTGCCGGTTATAGAGTTCTAATGACGGTGTTCAATTATAACCATCGGTCTCATGGTTATAGCTAATAACGTCACACCCTCAGTGCGCAAACCAAAGTAATACTAGGCCTATCCACCGGATGAAGAAGGGTTGGCTCTTAGTCTCCACAGTAGCCTACATAAAATATTCATTTTATTTTATTTATTTTTCGTGTTCGCATTTATGAGGAAAAAACAATGTTATATGGACGTGTTCTCCATTACGGACGCGACGCGCTCTGAAAGCGGCACTAAAAGATGCTTTAAAACTTTCACAGAGACATCAAACAGAAAGCACTTTAACCTGAATTTTAAACTTTCTATAACCTGAATTTAGTTTTGTATTAATTGTATCTTAATTTTAATCAATGTTTCATCAACTTTAATGACTTTAACAGGATTTAATAAATAGGCCTACCGAACCGAAACTCAGCATATAAGGTAGGCTACCCTACTTGCCTCACATGTCTACTTTTAAACAGAACAATTCAAAACGAAAGAAAACAGACTACAGACTGCTCTCTGCTTATGTAATCCGTATGAAATGTGCATTTCTCTCTGGCGTTCACTACTGAAGATCGCGAGTCAGCATCGTCAACTTCATCTTAGCCGACAAAGAAAACACTTGTTTATTAATAAACAATTAAAATATCTCCTTGCTATATTTTTTACATATTCAAAATCATTACTTTTGCCGGTTCTTTGTGACAGCTTTTAGGTGCTTTATTGGCAGCGCCACCCTTACATGTTACACGAGTCGCCACCGCATCACCGCACCCACCAGAATAGGCCTGTATATATAAAATTCTGGCTATATATAAAAATCTGGCTATATATGTTGCCCCCTCATTTAAAGACGGGACCCCCCAAAAATAAAATTCTGGCTACGCCCCTGGTACTATTATAGGCATACAATAGAACCTAGCCTCTCTAAATAATAATAACAACAATAATAATGCATTTTATTTAAACATTATTTAAAGGAATATATTTTTTGTCGATGGTTTAATTTAGTAAATCTGTTTTTGCAGCGCTTCCCCAAAAAATAAAAGGACACAATTTTAAATTTACATTTGATTACAACCGTTTTTGATAATATATTTGGATTAAATCATAAAAAGAAACATTAATTTTCTGAATAAAATACATTTCATAGGACAATATTTTTCTTAAACATTTTAAATTATTAATAATGTTAAAAATAAGTTGTTAATCTAATTCATTATCAATTATCAAATTTAATTGATTAGACATGTTTTATTGAAATTTGAATAAACAAAACAAACAAATGGTTTCAAGTTTGTTATAATAAAGCATTTGTTCAACCAAAAATCCTGTTTTCATTAAAGGGATACTTCACCTCTGGGAAGATGAATGTGTATTTAAAATGGGTCATTTATGTAGAAGAAATGTGAAATTATTTTTGAATTTGGAGCTTTCTAGACTCAGAAAAGCCAGAAAATGTATTTTTGGCTTATGTGGATGAAAGACAACAACTCCCAGAATGCAATTGCTTCGCTGCCCTAGGAGGCCACGCCTACCGGTAACAGAGTGCAGTAGTTAAACAACAAGTCTAGGCTACTAGTGAGTCTCCGTGATGAGTCTGCCCGGGATTTTGAGATCACCCAAAATGTCCGGGATTCGGCTTTTGCGTTCTACAGTCGCCATTCATTATGTTTACTGTGGACGAGCAGGACGAGTGAGGGCCACCCTCAGAACGCGGCCCTCACGGAGGAGCGGGAATTTTCTTAGCAATGTCAAAACACACATCAACCGATCACTTGTTTAGCATTCATGTAAACACTACATTCAGATTCACCAATCGGAATGGATTCAGTTAGATTGGAGCACGGTAATTCGAAAATACTACAGGTTTTCTACTGATATTAAAGTGACCCTTTAATTTAACTGTCATTTTAACTGATGATAATAATAATAATACCCATTATTTAATAATACAGTTTATTTATTTAATAATTGATTAATACTGTAAACCGTGATATTTTCTGAGACCTTATCATACTGTGAAAATCTCATACCATTACAAGCCTACATGGGAGAGTCCCCCACCCCCGCTGTTAAAAAAGTTACTCAGTAACTTTTACTAAATTTTAAATGAGCTACTTTTTACTTTTACTTGAGTAGATTTTTAGACAGGTACTTTTACTTGTACTTAAGTAAAATTTAATTGAAGTAGTAGTACTTTTACTTGAGTAGAATATTTTATTACTCTTTCCACCTCTGCTGAGAAGTCCTGATTATATTGCCTGCTATATTTACTGCTTATTTATTAAAGACAATTGGTTGAAGAAACATTGATTAAAATTAAGATACAATTAATACAAAACGAAATTCACTTTAAAGAAAGGCTTTCTACAAAAACAAACTTAATGAAGTGGTCAAAATCATGTCTGCCCACTCCATTTGTCTCCCGATTTGCGCATCTTATGCTCTTACTCATGCTTTTCACTTTTCATATAATTGATGAAATTAAAAAATAAATTATTTTATTTAAACATAAATATGAAACTAAATCGTTTTCTTTAATGACTGGCTCTCCACAGAACATAAAATATTAATTTTATTGAATTTTTCGTGTTCGCATTTATGAGGAAAGAAACAATGTTATAGTATATTGTTATTAATAATTATAGTAGCTATAGTCTTGCTATATTAAAGCTCCAGTCCGTAACCTTTTTAAGTTATAAATAATCCAAAATAATTATATAAAAAAAACCGTATTCTGCCAGTGGTCAAAACTATCTGCTTGCCATAGCTAGATTCAAAACGGTTAGCTTAATGATTTTAATTCCAGTGGTACTGGTGGGTTTCCGCGGGAAATTCGAGCATGTCTTTGTGTCATGACGTCACACGCGTACACATAAAGAAGGAGTTTTATGGGATTAGATTTCGGTCACAATTCTGCGCGCGCAAGATCACATTTTGAGCGCGTAAAAGGGCATTTCGCACGCGCGTGAACTGGGTTTTGCAGAGAAATGTTCGTCTCGCAGATAAGAAAATATTTCGAGCGAACGGAAATCAATTTTGCATTTAAAATAAGTATTTGGATGTGCGCAGACGTTCTCTTTCGCATGTGCAAAGTTTCACTTTCTTGCTCCTCTCATACCAGCCATAATCGCTCTCGAAGCGCAGACGGCTCGCGTGCTCAACACAACCCAGCGTTACAATATGTCATAATTCCAGCCAATCAGAGATGAGGCTGCTAAATTCGGATTGGCTGGATTGAAAACCAATCACAAGACTCCCTACATCACCGACTGTGGACGAGGAAAAATACATGGTGGAAGATGTTTATGTTTAATTTGTTTAATGGCTTGAACACTTCTATTTAAGTTCAATTGTCTACCACTCGACGATCACAGTTTATTTTTTTTAGCTTATTTTAAGCTAATTTTCTTTAGCTTATTTTTAATCAAAATTAAATTGTACTATTACTGTACATAATGGCATGTCCCAGTGTTTGCTACACCTCAAGAGGTAGTTCTAACTTCTAATGTAATTAACATTAGTGAAATATGAATGTGACCGAGCTGGGGTCTCAAATGTTACACATTTTCAGAAATGAAGATGGACAGACTCTTCCCCTTTTAATGAAATAAGTGTGTAAAAACGGTACATCACTCACATCAGAATAAAAAAATAAAAAAAGCCATCAAATAAACGTAGAAATGCAATGTAATAACGTTAAAATAATAATCAATCTACTTCATATCCTTGGAATTATTTAAACAAAAACATTCACAGCAGATGTCATGTAAAAACAACTATCATACTAAAAAATATATACTGTATTTTCTTATATACAATTTTAAGATGGATAGTGTGCACATTGGGATGCAGGCTTGTTCCCCTCACTGCAAAAAAAAAAAAAAAAAATCTAATTATGCGAGTAATTATATAGAACTCTTGTGGGTAACACATCCAAGATTTTCACTTACAGTTATATTTGCATATATGTTTGCATTTTTACCCACGTCTTTCTTTTCTTTTTCTTTTTTTTTGCAGTGAGGGGAACAAGCCTGCATCCCAATGTGCACACTATCCATCCTAAAATAATATATAAGAAAATACAGTATATTTTTTAGTAAGATAGTTCTTTTTCCAGAACATCTATGCTGTTATTGTTTTTGTTTACTTGAACTTTGAAGTGTTCAAGCCATTAAACAAATTAAACATAAACATCTTCCACCATGTATTTTTCCTCGTCCACAGTCGGTGATGCAGGGAGTCTTGTGATTGGTTTTCAATCCAGCCAATCAGAATTTAGCAGCCTCATCTCTGATTGGCTGGAATTATGGCATATTGTAACGCTGGGTTGTGTTGAGCACGCGAGCCGTCTGCGCTTCGAGAGCGCTTATGGCTGGTATGAGAGGAGCAAGAAAGTGAAACTTTGCACATGCGAAAGACAACGTCTGCGCACATCCAAATACTTATTTTAAATGCAAAATTGATTTTCGTTCGCTCGAAATATTTTCTTATCTGCGAGACGAACATTTCTCCTCAAAACTCAGTTCACGCGCGTGCGAAATGTCATTTTGCGCGCTCAAAATGTGATCTTGCGTGCGCAGAATTGTGAATGAATTCTTACCCCATAGAGTTTCGGCTAGCCGGCTATACTGCGCGTGACGAGATGTTTAGATGTATAAGCTTTTCTCGCAGCACTTTACATGATTAAACTTATGGCATCCAGAAAGATCCAAACAACAATCATCAGTGTCAACTGGAGATTCAGCAGTTATAAAACCCAAAAGACTTCGTACTTCGGATTTAAGGTGGCTAGAGAAAGAGAAAGAAACCGTCTCATGCGAACACAAGGATTTAAACATCGGCGGGGCTTTTGAAAAGTGCGTGAACTCTGTGTTTTGAAGGGTTTCGAAACGGAAGAAGAGACGGCTTTTTTCTGCTGAACAAGTAAGACATTTCAATAGTTCAATCGTGTAACAGTACGTTTTCTTAATTCACACAGTTATGGAGTTTCCTTTGTTGTGCCTTTCTCGTTCCCTTTCGAACGGTCACTTCGTATTGCGTAGCTATACGCAGTGGGGAAACTCCTTTTCCTCGATTTACTGAAGCCTATATGTAAAACGCATTTGCAGCTGCACAGCTAGCACACTGAGCGTCTGAAACGCTCAACGGGCCGCACCCCGTCCACGCTCAAAGTGTATGTGGCAGCCATCGCAGCGCATCATGCTCTGGTGGCTGGCCAATCACTAGGAAGGAATGACCTGGTGGTAAAGTTTCTGAAGGGTGCTAGGAGGATTAACCCCTCCAGGCCCCCTTCGGTGCCGCCTTGGGACCTCTCCACGGTCCTTAGGGCCCTGAGGGGACCACCTTTTGAGCCGCTCCAGTCGGTTGATCTAAAACCACTTTCGCTAAAGACTGCTCTCCTGTTGGCATTGGCATCTATCAAGCGAGTGGGAGATCTGCAGGCCCTCTCAGTGAGTCCTGCATGTTTGGAGTTTGGATCGGATGACTCCAGAGTCATTCTCAAACCCAGGCATGGTTATGTACCCAAGGTGCTCTCAACGCCGTTTAGAGCACAAGTTATTACGCTATTAGCCCTTCCCCCTTCTGCCGAGGATGGGGAGGTTAATCTTCTCTGCCCTGTCAGGGCGTTGAGAGTCTATCTGGAGCGTTCTGCGTCTTTTAGACAATCAGAACAGCTGTTTGTCTGCTTTGGGGGCCGATCTAAGGGTGATCCAGTCACTAAGCAAAGACTGTCTAGATGGATAGTGGATGCCATCTCTTTGGCCTACACCTCAGTGGGTCAGGTTTGCCCCATAGGTGTCAAGGCCCATTCAACCAGAGGTATGGCCTCGTCGTGGGCTTGGTCTTCTGGTTTTCCCATTCAAGATATTTGTGATGCGGCCGGCTGGTCCTCGCCTTCCACATTTATGAAGTTCTATAATATGGAGGTGCCTTCCTTGCAGGCGAAGGTGCTTTCGGTATGATTGAGACCTGACAGTGGCTGGTCTTGTCTACAAAAATTACTGTGCATTATCACATACATATTTATATAAACCCGCTTCGGCCGGTAATAAAGTTATACTAATAATCCCGACGGTGTCTGGTTTGGTTAGTATATTCTGTTAGTTGTTACTGACTTTATATATATATTATTCAGACCCGACTGTGTCTGGTCTGTTATATATACATGTATATGCATATGTTATTGGGTTCTGGCTTTTTCCTTTTAGCTCAGGGGTCCTGAGTGGCAGGGCAACCAGTTACTCAGGGTGCGGCGTTTTGCATGGCGTCCCCACTGCGTATAGCTACGTAATACGAAGTGACCGTTCGAAAGGGAACTACTCGGTTACTATCGTAACCTCAGTTCCCTGAGAGAGGGAACGAGTATTGCGTAGCCGGCCGCACTATGGTAACTGGTGAAGTGGTCGCTTCAGTCGTATAAACCTGCTATAATGGCGAATTCGGGGGTCTATATAGGCTGGGCCGCGCCCCCTCGACGGGCTCTGACGTTGGGCTAGCTCATTGGTCGTGCGTCAGATTCGCCCGCGCCATTGGATGTGCAGTTGCTGCAGCACAGCCTATGAGCGTGTCAGACACTCAGTGTGCTAGCTGTGCAGCTGCAAATGCGTTTTACATATAGGCTTCAGTAAATCGAGGAAAAGGAGTTTCCCCACTGCGTATAGCTACGCAATACTCGTTTCCTCTCTCAGGGAACTGAGGTTACGATAGTAACCGAGTAGTTTTGCTATTATGGAGAATATGAATTCTGAACTACACAGGTAACCATAAAACACATTAAATTTAACATTAGTCACGCAATGCTGATGTTGTTAACATGAACAATTTGAGAACAAAGTAGGCTATAATTTGCACGGTTGCTGTAAATCGCGTTGATTAAATCTAACGAAGCTCATCATGTCGAATGCTTTTCCCCCTTAGTTGGTCAGAACAAAAATGGATGTTACTTACTTGTTCAGAAGACATTTTCTTATGAAAATTCTTATGTTGGTCAAACTTTCAAAAAGTGAATCTGTGATTCTGAATGACAGTATCCACACAGCGCGGTGACTGACAGCAGCACTCGCCTCAAAGCACTGTGTTCATCCGCGCTGTTTCATGCCGATTTACAACCCACGTAAAGATGATAATTCCACGAATCACTGCAGTTACAGATTTCAAACAGAGAGATGGCGACAAAGAGGAAAAGCTACGGACTGGAGCTTTAATTAGATAACATTATTTGGATTGCTTTGGATTTTATACGAACATCAGTCTGCTCAGGTCATTGGTTCAGAATGAGTTAATTTGTCTGTTACTTCTTTGTACAGTAGCTAGGTGTCACTAGTGAGCAATGCTGAATGAAACTTCAAGTAATGAACCTTTGGGTGAAGCAATGGGCTGTGAGGTCTCCGTGGTTCAGGAAGCCTCATTTTGCCATCACTAAATACGGAATCAGAACTTTTTCTAGACAATACACTTGACAGGATACACACAAGAAATGATAAAGGTAAGATAATGAACCGGCACAGGACAGCAAACACAAGGGGATTAAATGGGAGAAACTGATAATGACAGCAGGTGACACAGTTGAAACAATAATGACTAACGAGGAGAACAAGGGGGCGGGGTTAAGTAACGAGACAACACAAGCACATGGCCCAAACAAAAGGCCATGTGCTTGCCAGGGACGTGCACAGACATTTTGAGGGGCAGGGGCTCAAGTGAAAAAAGGGCACTTCTCATAATTACGTTTTTAATCAAAAAAGTATATGTAACACAACTCTGACTTTTTAAAAGATGTATTAAAGTTAATTAATTGTATCTTCCTCAAACTCACGCAATTGTTTCATTTTCAAAAGATGTCTACAAAATAATCAGTTCACACAGAAACCATGGTCTCCTTAGTATTCATATGTTAATAAAGCAGCATATGCCACAATGTGCATGTTTTCTATGCTACTAGTTTCAATCAAGTAGGCTTATATATTTGATACACCTGATGGTGACATGGACTTAGTTTCACATTTGAGGGACGACTGTATCATCATCATCATCATCATCATCATCATCAAATAAAACCTTCAAAATCCACATTTAGATGGAGTTTGTTATAAACCTACTATCCTCCATCTGTTTGCATCTGTAGAATTCTTCTAAATTCACCAATTTAGATTTCTACATTTCAGGGGGAAAGACTCTTGATGTATGTAAGTCATTAACTTTAATAATAAGAATTTTAGGCCATAAAAGTCATAAAAACGTCCGTAAATTGATATGCTCATTCATTCATTATCGCGATATAATTTTTCTCGATAAAACGATATCAAGTTCGAGTCAATATCGTCAAAACTCGATATCAATATCGAGTTCGATAAATGTTCGATAATGTTTAGGCCTATGTGCCAAAAGCGGAACGAAAACTCATTTGAACCGCACGCGCCTTACAGAAATCGCTCAGCTCAAAGTCCAAACGGCAGCGCAGCGGGTGTGTTCACACCGAACGCAAATTTAATTATTTGCGCGAGTAGATTACATACAAAGTCAATGCAAAGACGCGAATAGATGCATCATTCGCACTGGGCGTTGCGAATGACGCGAATTGGGCGACGTGTTTGCCGCGAATGTCTTCCGCGCAAGTTGAAAAATTTGAACTCAAGCGAATGTAACTAGACGCGATAGACGCGTATTTGACGCTCTATTCGCGTTCGTTGTGAACACACCATAAGCAGACGCGTTTACTCTGATCGGCGCTTCAGAGAGGGATCGCTTCAGAACTTCTGAACTGATATTTAGATAGACTACACTATTCAATAAATATATTTTTTTGACAGGGAAGCTGTGCGCAAACAGGAATATATATTATTTTTCCAAAATAAAAAAAAGCACACCAGAAAAAAGGGCACTTTCTCTCCAGAAATAAAAAGGGCAGGTGCTCAAGCCCCTTTTGATGTCTGTGTGCACGTGCCTGGTGCTTGCAAACAAAACATGGGTCTGTCATGATCCTGCCTCAAGACTAGAGAAAATCAAGGACATGAGGGCAGAATCATGACAAAACAGAAATGTGTTGAAACCTTTTACACACTAATGTGTTATAGTTACACAACTTGTGTCAGATATATGTTACATGTGACTGCGTCATGAGATCACGTCACACACACATAACTTGTAACGAAGATCATTAAATGATATGATATGAAACACATTTACATACATGCCATTGCCAAAATTACCCACAAATAATGTTTTTTTTGTGTGTTTTTTTGTGGTGCAAAAGCTCAGAAAAAGGAGGCCTATGATCAATCAGATCCAAAAAGAAATACAAAACCTGTGCTAATTGAAAGAAAACAAGTTGGCAAAAAAGATTGAATCCAATATTCCGTGATAATTTAGAGTAATGAGAGACTTATAAGTAATTTTTGTAGGAGGGAACACGATTTTGGGGAAGTAATTATACCCAGGGTGAGTAAAGTCAGTAAGTTTTAGTAAAATGCGATAACGTTAACTAGCATCTTCGGGAGAAGGTCAGAATGACCCGGACACAACCTGAGGGTTAAATAAGACAAAACACATCATGGAATCACATAAAAACATAACAGGCCTTACAACAACATGCAATTACATGTGATATGAATATTTTACAATCATGAGATATAATCAATATACAATATCAGCTTTCCGATGTTCTGTATCAGCTTTCTATTCAAATTAAGTCACACAAAGGCTCAGTTAAATGCAGTGATGTGGAACTACCTATCTGCAAAGTGTGGGAGACTCATTTTAAATCAACCTCCTATAAAAATACAATAACCCTTATAAAAAAATGTCAAGGTAGTCTACATATGGCATATCATTTGAAGGCATAACAATTACATGTATGAACTAGGGCTGTCAAATGATTAATCGTGATTAATCACATCCAAAATAAAAGTTTTTTTTACATAATATATGTGGGTGCACTGTGTATAATTATTTTGTATATATATATAAATACACACACATGCTTGTATATATTTAAGAAATATTTTCATGTATATACTGTATATAGATTTATATATTATTTATATTATATATAAATATAAATATTTTATATATAAATAATATTTTTTTCTTAAATATACATGCATGTGTGTGTATTTATATATATATACAAAATAATTATACACAGTGCACCCACATATATTATGTAAAAAAAACTTTTATTTTGAATCTGATTAATCACGATTAATCATTTGACAGCCCTAGTTTAAACAAACTCGAAATTAGAACTAAAATGTTGCAACCATGAAGAATTTGGGGGGCATTCACAAGAAACGTCTCGGTTACTGTTGTAACCCTCGCTCTCTGAAGGAGGTAACAGAGACATTACGTCGAAAGACTGACGTTGTGGGATCTCACTTGGGAGTACAATCAGGGGTGAGATTTGAATGGCAAGCCACTCCCTCAGATATACGGGTATATAAGTTTTCCGGCAGAGAAGAGCAATACTGGATGGTCTACAAATTCCACATTCCAAAGGATCCTAATGCTAGGTATGTGGTTATTTATTTATTTTCAAAAATGTGAATGTCGCAGTTAGGCATTATTTGTTTGTTCGGTACATTTCACTGTGGTTTCTTTGGTAAATCAGTCGCAATTTTGGCGCAGGCTTTGCAAACGGACTTATTGCCACAGTAATGCCACAACATGTAGTAACCGTTACATTGTGCACAGCAAAAACTCCAGTGTTAAATTAACTCTCCTGGGAGTTTAATTGGCTCCACACTCAAGAGTGTTAAAGTGTTAACATGAGTGTTAAATGAACACTGAAGCAATGTAAAAGTTAATGAGATAATTATGTGATTAATTGAGTGATGATTGACCATTATTGAAGACACCAGGAGCCGGTTGCACCAACAGGGCATTACTAAGCCTGGTCCTAACTGCTAAGTAGGTCTTAGTTAAGACCAGTCTTTAGAGTTCACCTAACGTCGGTTGCACCAACTAAACTTAAGCCTAGGCTTTACAACGCCTGGTCTTAGCGTTGCGCGTTCATGTGAATGGCCACGGAACTATAGCGGTTGCCTAGCAGCCTGCGTTGCTGGGTTACGCTGTAAACTATCTTCTGCAGTTTTGTTAACTTGTAGCCGTATCAATGGAGGATCAAAGAAAAAGGAAAGGAAATTTCACCGACATCGAAATACTTAAAGGAGCCGAATGTAAGATTGTGGTCAAAACTGGTACTGCAATCACTTTCAAATTACTGTAGAGCGGTGTATCCCCTCCCCCTCCCCCCTGACTCGAGGTTGCCAGATCGGCTGCAGGATTCAGCAGGAACGTGACGAGCTGCAGCTGTGGTAACTAGAGCAGAGCTGGCAACCAGGATGCCGCAACACTACTGACTTCGTGATTGGTAGATAGGTGGAGGGAGGAGCATCAGACCAAAACACAACATGACAACATCAACATCAGTTGAGGGCTGCAACTTCACTTTTTAAATGACAATATCCTGTCCGGACTACTGTTGTCAGTGATATAAGTATTTGAAATGTACATGATTTATTAATGTCTAGTGACATATCAGGGCCATTTTATGATTAATTGAAATACATTTCTTACATACAGCTCCTTTAAGTTAATAGAACTGTACAGTCAGTACAGGCACACACTGACTGCCAATGGATTTGTGGACATTAATCATGTCTCTAACAGTGTTTTGAAACGCACTATTTGCATAAAAACATAACATTAAAAAAAAACATTAAACATTAACATAAAAACATAACATCTCCCTCTCTGCCGTGCGTGCGCTACGCGGTTTGGAGCGTCTCTGTCTCGCATGCACGCTCACTCTAGATTCCGGGGGATTTAAACTAATTTGCGGTATAACAAGTCGATCACGAGTGGCTACACAGGTAGATCTATAGATAAACTCATCTTTCAGGCATTTGATCGGGTTGACACTTCAGCGTGAGTAATAGGGGGTGTGGCGTGTGAGCGTGTGAAACCAATCAAATGCGTGTGTCTCTGCGTGAGAGTTGGCAGCTCTGTATATGCCTAGATTTTGACTTTACGCCTGTTACTGACTAGGCGTAAGATTTACGCCGTCTTAGCGAGAAGAGAACTTAAGCCTGGATGGTGCAACGGTCGTAACTATTAGGTCGGACTTAGAATGCTGAGTTAAGACCTACTTACCTTAAGACCAGGCGTAAGCCTTGTTGGTGCAACCGGCTCCAGATGTTAACAAGTAGAATCGCCAAAAGAGAAAATCAAACATTGTAAGTCACCATTATGGTGATCCGTATTTGCTTTAGTTGGGCTCTTGACCCTTCAGTTATTAACATTAGATTCAGTTTGGGTGCTGTAACTGAGTTATAATAGCCAGAAGAACAAAAAGAAAAGGTGATCTGGTGGTGTTGGTTATGTTTTGACATAATCATCATTTGACCTGAATCACCAAACTCTTATAGTCTCTGATTGAGAATTATACTGTTGATAACAACATCTATGTGATTCTACTGCATAAGGTCAAGCTTTTTTTAAATAATCCAAAGGATTTCTTGAAAACTGTTGAGGCCTACAATTAGAATCAAGTGGACCAATTAGTAGAATCAAGTGCAAGAACATCATTAAAGGGGAAGGCTTTATAATCTATATATAAAACCTAAAAAAACTGGTCTGGTTTTAAATATTGAAAGATCATCATACAATGATCAACAGAACCAACGATTCCATTTGAGAAAAATAACCTCATACAGAACAGATTTAAAGCATGGTTGTGGACATGTTTTGAGTCTATTTTGCTGCTTCAGGGTCTGGAAAACTTGTCATCATAATTTCACGTTATATCAAGAGTGCACTCTCCAGAACATTTTTGCTTACTGTTTCCAGCTGGTGGAATAAGCTCCACGCATTCATCCAGAATGCAGAATCCCTGACAATATATATAAAAACCTCATCTATTCCAAGAGCATTTAAACTCATCATAAACAAAATAAACAAAATCATTTTCACTTTAATCCCTTCCTATTCTAGTTTATGCTACTCCGAGCAATGTCTGAAACTTTGTATTCTGAGCACTTCCTGTGTTTATTTGCCTCTTCACGATGAATTGCTTGCTGTATTCCTCATTTGTAAGTTGCTTTGGATAAAAGCGTTTGCAAAATTAATAAATGTATATGTAAATAAATGAGGCCATCTGTAAAAAGGTTGAAGCTATGTGAACTTGCAGAACAAGAAGTTGTTTCTGTCAAAAGGAGACAATACCACCTACGAAATATAAGGGTGTATTTATTTTTTCCCAAAGACAACAATACGATTTCTGTAGATATTTTTATAAAAGAAAACAAAAAGGTTTCAAAGCAATTTTGTGTTATTAAATAAATTATAACCTTCACCCATTAATTCTGTCCGTGAAAAGTTGATATGCCCACATGTTAAAAAAGGGGTTTACTTATTTTTTCATAACACTGTATGAGTTGGCTTATTCAAAAATGTATTATTTTACTTTCATTGCGACAAATCAAGAAAGCAGCAAATCAATAAAACTTTCTGTCAATTGAAATCTCCACGCTGCATCAGATGTTGTAACAATATGTAACGTGATTGCTTCTGGAAGCACACGTGAAATCAGTCCAATGGCATGGTGGGACGCCATCCCGTAGCATGTGACGTCATGACCAGGAAGCTATAAAACACATCTTGACCAATCAATGTCAGCTTCTGTGCCTTCCGCAATTGTGAATTGTCTGTCATATTTATTGTTCATTTGTCCCGTAGTCATCTCAATGCATTTATCATAATATGGTGAGCAAAAAAACGTTTTAATTCCCACTCTACATCATGGGTGGGGATGCACATGATTTATGTGTCGTTTGTTTGGGAGCAGAGCATGCACAGTAAGCTTTCGAAAGGCTTCCTACCTAGCAAAGCACAACCTCCATGGCGGGACCTTCCGTTCTTTCCCGATCTCCGCACTGAAATAAACTGTTTTCTGCCCATGTCTTCAGCCTTCAGATATCAAACTACTGGTCAATATTGGGGTTGAATGATCAGGGGTATGGAAGAGACACTCATCAGCTATCTTTCCCCTAACCCTAACCCTAACCCCCTGACTTTGCATCATGCCTGAAGGCCCAGACCTCACCCACCAGGCGATGTGGAATAACTTCAGCCTTGGTGGGTGAGCCATACACGTTAGCAGGTAAGGGGGAGAGTGTCTGCACACAATGTCCATCTTGCAGGCATACCAGGCTGGCCTGCTTAAGGACCTGATCTGTCTCTCTGTGCCACGGGCAGGGCTACACTAAAAAAAATGATATGTTGGCTTTACTTAACTTTTTTATGTAAACAGGTTCCACCGGTTCCACATACTCTGTTTCGTTAAACAAACATAATATGTTCATGTAACTTCAACATCATGGAATTTGGTCATTTTAAGCGACCCAATTAAACTCTGAGCTAATGAGTTAATTAAGTGAATAACTGAGTGATGATTGAGCATTATTGAAGACACCTGATGTTAACAAGCAGAATCTCTGAAGGAGCAAACCGGAATGTTTAAGTCACCATTATGGAGATAAGTATTTGTTTTAGTTGGGCTCTTGACCATTAACTTATTAACTTTAGATTTTGTTTGGTTGCTGTACATGAGTTATAACAGCCAGATGAACAATAAACTGAGGAGATCTGATGGTGTTGGTTGTGATTTAAAATAATCATTATTTCACAATCATTTGACCTCAATCACTGAACTTATATTGAACCCATTTTCTGAGTTAAGTTTACCTTGCTGTCATTGTAGAGCATACTATGTTTAGCTATTTCAATGAAATTCAAATGATCGAATCAAGAAATAAAAAATAAACTTCTTAAAAAAATATCCTGAGTAGGCACACACAGACATCAAGAATCAGCATATGAATCTCAGTAATGGTGACAAACAGATCATAAGCTCATTATTTATTCATGCAGCAATGCATGATGGGAGCCATGAATGAGTTTTGATTGGTGGCACCCAGAATGCACTGCAACATGCTTTATAATTGTCACCATTGTTGAGATTCACAGGCTGATTTTTTATGTCTGTGTGTGCCTACTCAGGATATTTTTTAAGGAAGTTTCTTTTTTATTTATTGATTTGATCATTTAAATTTCATTGAAAAGTCTAAAAATAGTATGCTCTACAATGACAGTGCTGCTATTATTCGTAAGGTAAACTTAACTCAGAAATTCGGTTTAATATAAGTTCAGTGATTGAGGTCAAATGATTGTGAAATAATGATTATGTTAAAACACAACCAACACCATCAGATCTCCTCAGTTCATTGTTCATCTGGCTGTTACAACTCATGTACAGCAACCAAACAAAATTGTTAAGAAGGTTTCAGCCAATCAGAGAGTCGTTTAATGAATGACGTGAGTCAGTGCCTAGTCAGTAAGAGACGAAGGAAATATGAATGCTCCGATGATGAAGACTAATATCTCATCTTTCCTTCAGTAGTGGTCTTATGTGAGCGAGTTAATGACAATAATGTAAGTTGTTTATTTCCTTTTACTTGTGATGTTATTCATCCGTTTAAAGCAGATTTGTGTACTTTATTGAGTTATCACAAGCTCGTTTGCTTATCATCGCGGCAGCTCGCGCTAGCGCCTAAGCGCCAAAGTTCAGCCTTTACGTTTAATATAAGTAATGCATGAGTACTTTCATAGTGTGAGAGATATCTCTGGATGGTGATTTATATGGTTATTTTTCTATATTTGTGTAAATATTGTGCTATGTGCTGTTTTCTATATCGGGTGTATATGTTACTGCCTGTAATGACACTATAATGGCTTCCCATATAACAACTAACTCCATGTGCGTCTCTTGAACGCCACCTTGTGGATTATCTAGGAACTGCAATAACTTTAATAATGTAACCAGTTCTATTGTCTTGGTGAATGTTATTGATTTACTTGTATCTCTAATATTATTGTTATTCTTTATTATTTTCAGACCACTTACTGTTACCACTCACTGTTACTATTCAACTTGAATCAAGAGTAAACTACAAGCTCTGCTTCAAACTCTGAGTCGTATGTGTTCTTGCCGACACACCAGTGCGGATACAAATCCACCTTTTCCAGCACAAATACAGTCCTTGCATAAATCTCCAAAACAAAAATCTAAAGTTAATAAGTTAATGGTCAAGAGCACAACTAAAACAAATACTTATCTCCATAATGGTGACTTAAACATTCTGGTTGTCTCCTTCAGAGATTCTGCTTGTTAACATCAGGTGTCTTCAATAATGCTCAATCATCACTCAGTTATTCACTTAATTAACTCATTAGCTCAGAGTTTAATTGGGTCGCTTAAAATGACCAAATTCCATGATGTTGAAGTTACATGAACATATTATGTATGTTCATTACATAACATATTAAACATAGTTATGTGGAACCGGTGGAACCTGTTTACATAAAAAAGTTAAGTAAAGCCAACATATCATTTTTTTTTGTGTATAGGCCGATCCACAGCTGCTCTGGTGGCCAGGGAGAGACATCTTTGGTTGAATTTGTTAGGAATAAAAGAGAAACATTTCTCAATGGGTCCTGCAGACTACAGAAAGAGGTTCCCAACTACAAACTACAATTTGGTTCCCACCCTCCTCGTTTCAATGGGATTTTACCCACAGTGGTTGGTCCCGAGCAGCCTAAGGTGATTGAACAAGAGGTCAAGTCTCTTTTGGTAAAGGAGGCCAGAGCTTGTGTTCCTCCTCCAGAGAGAGACTCCGGGTTTTACAGACAGTATTTCATTGTTCCAAAGAAGGATGGAGGGTTGCGTCCCATATTAGATCTACAACAGTTGAATCGGTCTCTGAGGAGATACAGGTGCGAGATGTTAATCAGACTTAAATCAGATCCGAAGACTGGTTTGTCACAATAGATCTCAAAGACACATACTTCCACATATCCATCCTTTCTCATCACAGGCCTCTCCTAAAGGTTATGTTCCAAAGGTTCCCACCAACATGGCACGACCTAAATCTTTCAGGCCTTTTGCCCAACTCCCTTTCAGACGATGGCCCAGGAGAAGCTAGACTTGCTGTGTTCAGTCAGAGCACTGGATGCTTATGTCCACAGAGCTGGCCTGTGACGTCAATCAGATCAACTGTTAGTCTGCTTTGGTCACCCAGACGAGGTTCCCCAGCAAGTACACATAGAATAAGCAAGAGGATATTTCTTTCTTGCCTAGAAGGCGTGCGGACAACCTTCACCTATGGCTCTCAGAGCACATTCGACTACAAGTATGGCGGCTTTGAAAGCCTTATATACAGGAGCTTCCCTGCAGGAAGTATGTGATGCAGCTGGCTAGTCCTCTCTGCACACATTTGTGAGGTTTTATAACCTGGACTCCACACCTGCTTATGCCCTAGATGTGTTCTCACCATGATTCACACTAGGACAGGCACTACTCAGTATGGCATAGTGGGTGTAAACATTCCCATAGAATCAACACCTGACGCAGTGTGGAGTTCCCTTAAAAGGAAACTTCTTGGTTATGACCGTAACCCTATGAGAAGACCTAGATGCTGTGTTGCGCTGTCATACTTCACTACATGCCTGTGATCGACTTGCTTCGGCCAATGACATTTTTTTTTCACAATGGGGGTAAAAGTTTTATGTAACTCATACAATGTTCTACTTTTTTACAGCTTTGATTTATTTGTTTCTTCAAAGTTGCACTTTGTAACTTTTTGTTAAAAATTATCAAAATTTAAAGAATGAGTCAATACACCAATGACCGAGTGGGATGTTTTTCAGGCGAAATTTTGTATGATGTCGCTCATCGGTACGGGTCTCTTCATATCCATTAATAGAGAAAAGTTTGTCCTGCTACTTTGATACATGTGGGAGTGGCTGAGGTTTGTTGTCTCAACAAGCGAGGAAGGTTGACATGGAGGATGCTAAATCTCAAACCTCAGGGAAATCGCCTGTTTAAAATAAAATGCTGAACCGAGGAGTTGCTGCTAGCAAAAAGAGAACGCGACAGAGCTCGTAATAAAACTATAATCAAGATTGACTTAGCTTTTCGGAGATGGTGAGAACTGAGGGATTTAAAAAAAATGTTTACTTAAAGTTTTTATTACTCAACATTTTGTTCTATTGAATTGATAAATTGCCATGTGTAGCTTTCTAACAGAGGTCATTTCATCATGGTTGTTGTAGTTCTGTGCTGGAATTTATTTTCAAGGAAGTACCGTGTCTGTTAATGGGTAAAGCTACAATAACGTCTTCAGCTAATCAGCTTAAGATCCTTTCCATCTAAACTGGTTATATCTCTTAAGCCTAGTAGTGAATGTTTTATGAGAGGTGGGATGACCATATTCATCCACAGTCATGCAGAGCTTAAGCACAACCAAAACAATGTTCTTCCGCAAAATTCATGCCATTTTGTTTTTTAACCGCTAGAGGGCCAAAAGTTACATAGTGTACCTTTAATAAAAATATTTAATTGATTAATAAATAAAGGGTACATTCGTGGATATCATAACATTTTATACTTAAATATCAAAATAAACAAGCTTAAATTCTGTCTAAATATAATAGTGTATTTTCAGTTCCATTCACATGTGGAAAAGACAGATTCCATCACTAAAACTGACATTTATTATCCATAATAAATCACTTGCATTTGAGGCTTGATTTAAATAAATAAATAAATAAATACTTAAATAAATGCATAGGTGGTGAGCTCATGCACTGATAACCAATGTCCCACTGGAAAAGTCATGGGAATGAAGGTTTTCATCAGTACACCAAGAAAATTTAAAGTCATTAGATGTAAAATTCTCACTAAAAGAAAAAACAAAAAAACATGCTTTTTAAACCAGTAACTGGCTACAAAAAGCCTGAATGAAAGGTTACCCAGTTGCTTTACAAAATAATAATACAAAAATGTAACATTGTTATTATATACGGTCATCTTTATGTTACCTTCCAAACCTGTATGCTTTTATTTTTAAAATGTTATTTAAAGAAGAATTTGAAGAATCTTCATGCTGCTCTTTTTCATAGTTCATGGCGACCAAAAAAATCACCAAAAATATCAAAAAGCTCTATAGTACAACATGTATCTTGAGTACTCCACAGCCACGTGACAGCTTTGTGTAAGAAACACACCAAAATTGAAATCATTATTCACTGATACACTGTAGCTCAAGTCAAATATGGCTCCTTTCGAGGCATACTGTCATGTTGGACCTCAATAACTTCATGAATAATTGATTTTTGTGCATCATTGATATCATTTTTATTATGTTCTATGGAAAAATAATTCATGTATACGGGTTTGGAAGAAATTAGAAAGAGTACAATATGACAGAATCTTTATTTTTGGGCATATCTGAAGGTGGCATGTATGCCATGTCCAAGTTTGCCATTCAGATTTGCTACCAAGTATGAGACTTTATAGCATATTTATTTCCCCTAGCATTGTACTGAGGTAAAATAATGTTTTATGACTTCCTTCCTTCATGTTTGCTATGATCGGTTTCTCTTCATCTAAAGGAAGTCGCTATTTATCTCGTTGGAGAGCTGGCTGACTGCCACCTCACTGTGGGCGGAGCCAATGAGGATGCGTGCTGTCCGTTGGGGTGTGATATCCAGGTAATGCCCTGTTTGTCCTTCTGGACAATGTCTGCATGTCTGGGGGCTCTCATTCAGTCCATTAGGGACCCATGTGTGGTTACACTTATCCTTTGTGTTCAGTTTTGAAAGGTTTGCTGTTCCTTTTTGTTGGCTGTCTTTCTGGCACATGCAGGGACAGACTGTTCTCTTGCATTTTGTGGCATCCCGGCACAAGGATTTTCGGAAGCTAGGCTTAAAGACGAGGTAGACCATTGGGTTGTAGAGGGTGGATGACTTGGCAAACATAGCAGCCAGGGCAAATGCTAATGGAGGTACCAAGTCTGGATCACTAAAGGCCGCCCACATGGATACCACAGCATACGGGCTCCACGCCATCAGAAATCCAATACATACTGCCACCGATAGCTATATGAAGAGGAAACAGACAAAAACATTAAGACATACATAAATACAGATAAAACACATTGTTCCCTGTGGTTGGCACTAGAGGAGGAACAAGGCCCATTAGGTCTGGATGCCCTGGATTACAAGTGGCCAGATCTCCTGCTTTGTGCTTTCCCTCCACTTTCCCTTATCTGGGCTGTCCTGAGATGTGCCTGCTGCTCCAGCTAGCAAACACCTACAAACCACTATTGGTCTGTGGTAGGGCTGTCACTTTACGTTCGAAAATCCAACCAACACAAGTTTCAAAAACGAAAATAGGGAATCGATTTTAACAGCCTTTTTTTTCCTTTTCTTTTTTTTTTACCAAAAATTTTAGGTGGACAGATCAATACAGTATACAGAACATGTAGGATGTTGGAAAATAACAATGTCTTTTCTGTTAACCAAATGCTTTTTAAAATTCGCTATTACTTCAATGCAAGTGAACTAGCGCGCCGTTATTTGTTGCGGAGTGACGTGTGTGTTCAAATAAGCCAGATATGAGCAGATTCTGCGCTATACGCTGTATTTAATATATCATGAGGACTCACGAGTTGCGTATTTGAGCTAAATCCATGCAGACTTGGCTTACACGAACTTCCCCAGCAAAGTGAGAAAACATAGAAACGCCAAATTGGCTTGTGATTTGACAGCGTTACCCGGCAAAGTTAATTTTCCCCCACATTTGGTGGGTTTTAGGGCGTTAATTTCAATCCCTGAATGTTGCGCTCCTGTTTGTCATTGTGCACGAAACTTCACGCCAATAAATCATCAGAAATATTGCTGACTTGTGCCGAATTTCAGAACTTGTGAAAACATATCCACATCTCTATGACCAGATGCTTTCTTAACTGCCATTCTCTCACCACTGTCATTTTTGTTGTATGTTTCACGAGTTCCTTTGCCCATATAACGTTAAGCGTATTTGGCTTGTTGTCCGCAGTGGAGGGGCTCGAGGAAGCAGCTTCAACTCGAGCTTATAAACCCCCCAGTGGGACTACTAATGCTTGGATGATGAGTATGGTAGCAAAATGCCTAAATTATGTTGGTGGAGTTGGGGAGGTGGAGGGATGCCAAAACAGCTGATGCCAGAGCGAGGTGAGCGGCTGCTTATATGCTCCGGCAGTTCATTGAAAGATTAGATGAGTTCACTCCTCCTGAAATTACGTTGTGAATTTCACTTATTTTGTTATTGAGAGGAAAGCACACAGCACATCTTTACAGGCCTTTGTCCTGACTACATTATCAAACAGAAAATAATGAGTTGCATAAACCATGCTCCCGTTCGCCATCTCAGAGTAAAACAGCTGCCTTCTAAAAATCAGCATCCTTAGAGATGATAGGATAAGCCCTGCCCAGCACGTTGACAGGATTGGTTACAAGTTTCTGATGGTGGGAGCAAGGGTGGTTTCAAACTGTGTTTTTGAGACTGTCTTTGGTACACTGCAGTTTTAAGCAGAAAATAGGCCTACTCAGTGGTGTTGACGGATGAATTTGCACATAATTTGTCTTAAAACACCACAACATTCAAAACTTTAACTAAATAACTTCTGTAGTTTTAATAGGTATTTGTGTACAATTACTTCATAATACAGTTTTCACCAGCACTTTAAAGTACTGTTTATTTAATTTGTATCTTTGTTCTCTTGCATTAATGTTTGAACTTTTTGTTAGTGAGGCTAGTATTAGTTTTTGCTGTGATTGTAAATTGGAATTGAGAATTGTGAAATTTCACTGGTATCTAAAATGTTGGCATTGTAAGTTTACAAAGGTCAAAAACAACAAAAGAAATAGCTTAATTTATTTATTTTGGGCAGGGACAGTGAATGTTTTGGCTGGGAAAGTAAAAAATCCTATTTAATTTAATCCTTAGCCGTTTACACAACACCGTTTTCAACTAAAAACAAAAACTTTTAATGCATTTTGACCGTTAATTTACACGACAACAGCATTTTGGGAGCCTGAAAATTCTAACTTTTGAAAATGAGATTCAAAGTACATAGTAACGATACCATATTTTGTAAACTACAAAAATGAGAATTTGTGAAAAAGGTAACGTCATGCACGTATGTTCAGTCTACAGGTCAGTGGTGTTTCTTTACAAAGTGACATCACCAGCCACTGGCCGAGCATGAATAATACAGCCTTTTTAACCATTTCAGTCGTTTAGCCGCTTTTACTTTCATTTTGTTGTTTATTTTGGAATTGATTAAAGTGATCGCTGGTTCCCATCTCCTTCTTCCCTTATCAATGAACAGTGTTACATGTATATTAATACAGACATCTAACTTCTCAAAAGTCAGATGAGTATTTATCATTTAATTCCTCGAAACTAAATGCAGCCAATGAACCAAGGGTGTGTTTCCCAAAAGCATTGTTGGCCAACTATGATCGCATTTCCATTGAACTCAGGGCTCAATTTGAGCCGGAACACGCCGTAACATGTTCCGGCACCTCCGACGTTGGATCCGGAACCTTTTTTAATGGATCCGGCACCTCCTGTGTCACTATGGCAAATTAATTACTACTGTTTGTGTAGTGTTCAATGTTGTTATCTGTCTTGTTAGTCTTTATTCCCCATTGAAGTTCCATAAAAATCTTGTGTTCGCAGTTTCGATACGTTTTTGAGGTGAATTGTCAGGGTAAAGTGGGTCGCACACCGGACGAGAAGCGCAGGCGCCGCATCGCGCAGCGCCACGTCTTTAAAATTCTAACACATATTCTCTACACACACCGGCAGCGCCATTCGGCGTTGTTAATGTAAATACTGTGTGACTTCACCCTGTGCTGCATGCAATATACATTAAGTTTTACATTCATTTACAGAAATCAGTTGCTTGAATTAAAATTGCTGATGTTATCGGATTTTCAGGTGAGATTCTCGTTATTTCGACATAATAACAGGGGTTTTCCAGCATTTAATTTTTTTGGCGGTCACCAAAGCAATTTTTTGTCCCGCCAAAGCCTTTTTTGATCGGTGAGTGATGTAGAATAGAATGACTGCTGCGCTTGACAGGGCGCATGAAAAGAGAGAGAGAGCGCGTCTCGGCCGCGCGCGCGCACTCTCACGTCTTCAAACAACACGAGCGCTGTTGTTTTGCTCTCTCTCTCTCGCGCGCGCATATTAATCAAAATCAATTGACACGATAGTAAAAGGTCGGAAGACCGCAGTTTCACGTGGAGTATTTGGAGATTTTTTTCTCCTGAATTACCGCGGTGTGTGAATTATGCAAAAAAACACACAAAAAAACACGTTGCCTTATCTTCTCTAAAAAGCGTTCCGCCCATTCAGCTGACATAAACCACATTTCAATAACCGAAAAAACCTATCCAGTGATTACATGTTTTCTGTATTGACGCAAATCTTGTGCGATGTCCTAAACTGCCGAGATAATCAAACAAGCGTGCTGTGGCTGGACGTCCACTAATGGCAGTTGTCCCTCAACAGAAAGAGAGTGTTGCGTCTCGTGCACCTCCACAGAAACACTGGAAACAGTCGCAACACTCTCAGCCGAAGTCTTCGAAGTCTAAGCCAGATCTGAGGACCGTTCTTCAGGCTAAGAAGGCTTCGGCCCAAAAGAAAAGGTATGACGTCTCTGGCGTCAGACCTGTGAGGGCAGCCCCAACCGGGGTGGGACGGGGCACACCTCACAATACGGTGCCCGTTCCATCTCGGTGTCCTCACGGGGCCGTTCTGCCAACCCCGCCACCCTCGGTGCTTCGGGGCGCAGCGGTCTCCAGCGAGCTTCTGGTGCAATGTCGACTCGACATTGCGTCAGACTCGCATCCTCTGAGGGGGGTTCAAAAACAGTCAGTTCAGGTAGTTCCTGCCGGTATGTTTCAGGCTCCCGAACTAGCTGTCTCTATAACACCAGAGGCCAGCCTGGTTCCCTTAGTAGATTTTCTGGCAGCGTGGAAGCTACTGCCAAATATATCTTAACCCTCTGGGGTCCAAGGTGTTTTTGGGGTCCTTGAGATGTTTTGACATACTCTGACATTTGTGCTTTTTTCAGTTGCTTATAAACATATTACTGGCAAAGGTGTAATTACACTCTATTTAGCACAAACAGGGCTACCATAATATGTTATCAACATGTATGTACATGTTTGTATTTTTGAGAGAATATTGTTTATGCGTGGTTATTGAAAAAACTAAAACTTAAAGTTTCTGAAATAAGGCCACAAAACACATACTAAATATGTGTCCACAAGACTTTTGACTAATGGATGTTGTCGCCTAGAGTTTTTTCTTCAAAATGATCTGAAAATCATCCTGCCTTATCATTCACATAAAACAATAGATTGGTTTAAATTTAAAAATGACACTTTTTGTTTGGAAAGGCAATATGCGCAGGGGTGTGACCTGCTGTGATTCACACCTGAGAAGACAATGGGCCCGCATAATGAGCGCATAATGGGGCTGCATACTAATGACCCCTTCATTCAGGTGTGTCACTGAGCCACAAGAATGCAATGACAAAACGTATATACATATATATATATATATATATATATATATATATATACATATATATGCCTATATAATACAAAATTGGTTCACAGTTCCAATTATTTATTTATTTTTCAAATTGTGCTTGCAAATTGTATAATATCAAATGTAAAAATTTCTAGTAATTGTGCACTTAATTATCATACTGTTTTTACAGAAAGTTTGGGAATGTATCCTAAATGTGTCACTAATAAAACACAATACAAATAATTTAAAGAGGAGGCTTATATTGAGCTTTTAAGATTTACCTAAGATTTATTTATATGTAGCCTACATATATTTTTGTTATTTTAATAAAAAGGTTACAATAACAACAACAATTAAAATTTTAACTATATTTCAAATGTAATCTTTCTTTGTATTATATACTAAAGTATACATTTTATCACATATTTCACAGTTGCGGATTAATTAGTTTGAATATAGCCTACAATCGAACAAACACTATAATAACATCTTAGCAAACAAGCTTATTTGATGTGGCAGTATTTTACAGTAAAAACGAAATCTTGTCTTTCATATGTAACATATCGTTTTTATGATTAGGACATATAAATGTTAATTTGCAGTTTAATACGTTGCTTATACAAAAATATTTTATTTCAACAAATTTCAGTCGATTTTTACTCATCTCAGTATTGGAATATAGTTAGGTAAAAGCTGTTCATTCATTCACACACAAAAACACGATTCAAACAGTCTTTTTGTTTACAGACACTATTCCATATCGCGATTAGCACAAAGCACTTGAAAATAAAGAATGTACCTATTTCCTCGGCTGGATCCGTTGCTCCTCCAAATGAAACTACCTGTAGCCTACTTCTAAGGTAATTTTTTCCAGGATTATTATTAAGATAGTACTATTATTCCTCACAGCGTCGTAAATTTGAGTCTCTTTCTGTGGGTTATCCAGCTGATGTGTTCGTGGATCGCCTCAGAGCATTTGTGTTTGAATAGAGCGCGCGCTCCGCGGGCGTGGTCAAATTAACTTTAATGAGCTGAGACGAGAACGACTATCTTCTCTCTCTTTTCGTACAGATTACATCAAATGAGAAAATTTGTTTTTTATACAAATTACTTCATTTAAAAGAAGATAATTCAGGCTTCATGCCTGTGTGGCTGTATACTTGTTTGACTGAGTATTTGAAAAAATCAACAGAGTAATTTGAGTCTCTTTTGCACTGATAAGGAAAAAAGTGAGCTGGTATCGCCGGCGAGACCGCCGACCCCAGAGGGTTAATTGGTCCTGCAGATAGTAGAGAAATGATCAATACGATAGAACGATAGATCTGAAAGACGCTTACTTCCATGTCTCCATCCTCCCTCAGCACAGGAGGTTCCTGAGGTTTTCTTTCGGGGGCAAAAAATACCAATATCGGGTACTTCCTTTTGGTCTAGCTTTATCACCCCGCACGTTCACGAAATGTGTAGATGCAGCTCTGGCCCCGCTCAGGCTGCAGGTCATACGTATTCTGAACTACATAGATGACTGGCTGATTCTAGCGGAATCAGAGCAGTTGGCGGTTCGGCACCGAGGTGTCGTTCTCGCTCATATGCAAATGTTAGGTTTGAGGCTCAATGCCAAAAAGAGTGTGCTTTCTCCAGTACAGAGAACCACTTTTCTTTGTGTGGTATGGGATTCAGTCACCATGCGAGCCGTTCTATCACCCGCTCGTGTAGCTGCTATCCTTACAGCCACAAATAAGCTAAAGCTAGGCCAGTCACGAACTGTCAAACAGTTCGAGAGACTGTTAGGCCTCTTGGCAGCAGCATCCAATGTGATACCCTTTGGCCTGCTGTACATGAGACCTTTGCAGTGGTGGCTCAGGACCAGAGGGTTCTCCCCAAAGGGAAACCCACTTCGTATGATCAAGATAACACGGCGGTGTCTCCGCGCCTTGGTTATATGGAGGAAACACTGGTTCTTAACCCAGGGTCCGGTGTTGGGAGCTCTTTGCCATCGAGTTGCTATCTCGACAGATGCTTCCCTCACTGGCTGGGGTGCGGTAATGGAAGGCCGCTCGTCTCAAGGTCTGTGGAGGAGTCATCATCTCTCTTGGCACATAAATTGCCGTACAGACAACACATCGGTGGTCTCTTATCTGAACCGCCAGGGGGGTCTGCGTTCGCGTCCGCTTTGCAAACTGGCGCTACAGATCCTCCTGTGGTCCCTGGGGAAAATACTCTCTCTGAGGGAAGTGTATATTCCAGGGGAGCAGAATATAGGAGCAGACACCCTGTCGAGGCAGGGGCTGAGGCCAGGGGACTGGAGACTCCACCCCGAGGCGGTGGAGCAAATATGGGAGTTTTATGGCCAGGCAGAAGTGGATCTGTTTGCGTCTCAGCACACGACGCACTGTCCACTCTGGTTATCCCTGCGGCTGGATGCTATGGTGCAGACGTGGCCGAGGCTACGTCTGTACGCATTTCCCCCTGTTGCTCTGCTCCCAGGAGTTCCGAAGAGAATCCGCCAGGATGGAATAAGCCTACTGCTAGTAGCACCATGCTGGCCGAGCTGAATTTGGTTTGCGGACCTCATTCATCTTCTCGACGGCCCTCCCTTGGAGATCCCGATCAGGAGAGACCTTCTGTCTCAGGCAGGGGGCACAATATTTCACCCCCGACCAGAGATATGGAAACTATTGGTTTGGCCTCTGAGGGGGCCCAACTAAGGGAGAGTGGTCTCTCAACCGGGGTTGTTGAGACCATTCTAAGCTCCAGAGCTCCTGCTACGAGGAAACTTTATGCGCTAAAATGGAGAGTTTTTTCTTCTTGGTGTCACTAACGCCAGTGGGACCCGGTTAACTGTTCAGTAAACACAGTCCTCGAGTTTCTACAGGAGCGTTTCACGTCAGGTCTATGTCCATCCACGCTCAAGGTCTACGTGGTGGCCATTGCGGCTTCCCACGCCCTGGTGGGTGGTGCATCTCTGGGTCGAGACCCCCTGATTACTCGTTTCCTTCGTGGCACCTTGAGGCTGAGGCCTGCAACTCGCACTAGGGTGCCGGCCTGTGACCTTTCAATAGTTTTGGAAGGCCTGTCTAGGGCTCCATTCGAGCCCTTAGACTCGGTTTCAGAGAAATTTCTTACTTTTAAGACTATCTTTCTGTTAGCTATTTCGTCCCTCAAAAGAGTCGGAGACCTTCAGGCCCTTTCGGTTTCCCCCACTAGCCTTGAGTTTGCACCGGGGATGGTCAAGGCATTCTTATATCCAAAACAGGGATATGTCCCTAAGGTGCCGACCATGATTCCGAGGCCTATTGTGCTGCAGGCTTTCTGTCCTCCTCCTTTTACATCTGCGGACCAGGAAAAGCTGAACCTCTTGTGTCCAGTGCGAGCACTGGACACTTATGTTCATCGGACTTCTCAGTGGAGAAACTCCGACCAGTTATTTGTTTGTTTTGGATCACCCAAGAAAGGTCTTCCTGCTTCTAAACAGACGGTTAGTAGGTGGATAGTCAAGGCTATTTCACTTGCTTACAAGTACTCTGACCAGCCGTGCCCTTTGGCGGTCAGGGCTCACTCTACTAGGGGTATGGTGGCCTCTAAAGCCTTATTATTTGGGGTTTCTCTCCAAGACGTGTGTGATGCGGCGGGCTGGTCCTCACTGCTCACATTCGTCAGGTTTTACAGCTTGGACCTGGATGCTGCCCCAGGTTCTCAGGTGCTTAGTGCTTAGCGTACAACAGACTGACACTCAGGTACTTGAAAGTTTGGCGATTTGGGTATTCTCGTTCCCAAAGCGTCGTTGACGCATCGCGAGTTCCCTCGAAAGGGACCGTCTCAGGTTACGACTAGGTTTCTCATAGTTCCCTGAGAAAGGGAACGAGACGATGCGTCACCCTGCCATACTTCCTGCATCCCTGTGATCGGCTTACTTCTGCAATTTTCAAAGCTAATGCCGGTTTGCACCGGATGTGCTTTTATCTCTTCCTGGTCATGACGTCACCCGCCCGTGACGCTCATTCTTTCCATTGGACTAGTTGACATAGATGCTTCAGACGCATTCACGCTGGGTGCGTTCCCAAAGCGTCGTTGACGCATCGTCTCGTTCCCTTTCTCAGGGAACTATGGTTACAGACGTAACCTGAGACGTTTTGCATATGCGTTCAAGATTTAAGGAAATAATGTTATCTCTTTTGACTTGATAGTTATACCCAGGGCCTACAGCTAATTGTTTTGCCACACCTGCCAATGGCCGGTGACTTATGAAAATTAACTGGCCAAAAATATTTTTTTACTAGCCATGACCCAAAAACAGGAAGTTATGACACCAACATTTTAGATACCAGTGAAAATTCACACTCCTCTATTCCAATTTGATACCACAGCTAAAACTACTAGTTTAACTAATAGAAATGTATTAGCCTACATTTTTAAAGACAAGTTAACAGTCAGTAATAAAATCAGGACAAAAAATCCAATTAAAAGCAAAAGCACAAATAAATACAATACAATACATACAAATTAAATAAACAGTGCTCTTCTGGCATGTCTAATAGTTTTCAGGTACAAAACTTTAATAAATCAGGCTAACCAAATAAATAACACTGGATAGTCTACATATGCTTTTTAAAGTTCAAGGTCAGTGAGTGTTTTTTCCGTTGTCCTTTGTTGTTTGGTTAACATTAAAAACACACAGACAGTAGCAGGATTATTGCTGTTACTTTAGGACCGAATGCACTCACGGATCATGGGTTTCGTGTTTGCGTTCACTTCAGACGTAACAGACTATTTTTTACCAAGATACTCGCAGAGACAGGCGTTTTTTGACATAACTGTGAGTGAATTTGTCCTTTGAAGCGCAGGACGGCATGAAAGAGAGCTCAACTTTGCGCGCTGTCTGAGAGACGCGGTGTTCAGATGTTAAAAGTGGCGAGTTTTCATTTTAGACCCTGGTTATACCGCTTGACATTTTTAAAGTTGTTACATTTAAATACTGTACAAGGAATGAATGCAATCCCACCAGTGAGGAACCAGTATTACTACCATTACCTCCAACAGGTTGAAAAGCAGTGGAGTACTCATTCTCCTCAACTCTATTGGCGCTTTTCCACTGCTGGTACGGCTCAGTACGGTTCGGCTCGGCGCGGCATGGTTCGGCTCGCTTCGCTTTTCCACTGCTGGTACGACTCGGCTCAGCACGGCACGGCTCGGCTCGCTTTAGCCCGGTTTGCTTTTCCACTGCAGTTAGTACCGCTTCAAAGTGGGTGGGATTATAGATGGACCGTTATAGTTTATCCGCTCCTCGGCAACCAACGAGACGAACGTCTGCACTTCGTCCACTGACCACGATTCAGCCATTTCTTTTTTTATGGAAGTTTTCTTTCTTTCTTTTTTCTTCAAGCAAGTCAAGCAAGTAGTTTAAAACAGGTGCTACAGCGGTGGCTGTTGTCTACTGGCTATTTAAATCGAGTGGGTTTCGTGTCGCAAATACAATGACGCTGATAGTGACGATTCTGTCTCTCTGACCAATCAGTGATCTGTTGTGTTTTCACGTCACATTTTAGCATCGGTACGGTACGCTTGGAACCTCAACAGAGCAGGTACCATTTAAAGCGAGCCGAAGCGAGCCGTGCCGTACCGGACCATGCAGTGGAAATGCGCCATAAGTGAGCCGTACAGAACCGAGCCGTACTGTACCATGCAGTGGAAAAGCGCCAAAGCGTGCCGTACCGAACCGAACCGTACCGTTCCATGCAGTGGAAAAGCGCCATATGTGTGACCCTTACCTTGACAATAAGTGTTTGCACGTTGGAGATTTTGTTTTGCGGAGAGACGTGCTGCTGCACTGCATGTTGGGCCCCCCGGACCGTCACAAGGATGAGAGTGTAGGAGAGGATGATGATGGTGCAGGGTACGATGTAACAGAAGAAGAAGAGGCAGATGATGTAGATCATGGCGGGTGTGCTGTAGCTGGGCGCGTGCCAGTCGATACAGCAGGCGGTGCCGTAAGGCTCTGACCCGTACTGACCCCAGCCTGAGAGCGGACCTACTGCAAACACTGCCGCATAACACCACACTCCAACCACCAGCAAACGGGCATGGGACGAGGAGAATCTATTACCTGATAAAACACACACACAAATGGCAATGATCAGAACAGGATACTACCATGCTACTTAAACAATTTTTGCAGTGTAGTATTAATAATGTACATGAAAATTTCTATATGTTTAGAGCAGTGTTATTTTTGTATCATTAAGATACGATGACATTCATTTCCAGCGCAGTCCCTAACAAAACAACATTAGGAACCTTTAAAATAGCATAATTTAATTCTCTTTTAACTTTATTTACCTTTATTTAACTGTCAAAAGTACAAAGACAAGATGTTCAAAGTTAACTTAAACTGTGTGTTTAAGTTAACTTAAGTGTATTTTGTTAACTTATTAAATTAAGTGTAAGTTAACTTAAGTGTATTTTGTAATAAACAAATTTTGATTTTGATGGCTGCAAAACTCTCCTAAAAAGTTAGGACAGGGGCATGCTTACCACACTGGGTCACGTCACCTTTCCTTTTAATTACACTTTGTAAAAGTTATGCGAGTCACCCATGCCGTTTCACTGATTCACCCCATACCATGACAGGTATTTACTGTTGTACCTGTCGCTGATGAAAGTCTGGATGGTCTTTGGGACTGAGAACTCGATGCCAAGCTGAAACATGGACTCATCTGACCACAGTACACTTAAGACCATCTGAGCTCAGGCTCAGATAACTCAGTGCTATATCTGCATTGAACAGATTTCTAACAGAGATTCAAGTTGCATTTCTTGATGCAGCGGCGGACTGTGTTAAGGGACAACGGTTTTCCAAAATATTCCCACGCTATATTTAACACAGTCGCATGACGGTTTTCATGCAGTGCCGTCTGAGGGCCCTGACCCATCTTGGCTTGCAAAAACTGAGATGCTCCTTTTGCACTCAATCACGATACCCTCACCTATTACCAATTAATTGTGGACTGTTTTTAATAATAATAATAATAATTATTATTATTATTATTAGTACTAGTATTGAAAAGTATGCATTAAGCAAACAAAAATTGGCCTCCATAAATTTCCTCTGGTGGAAAGCAGGTGGCAGTATTTCGTTTACTGTAGTTTAAACAGTATTTTGTGTATTATTCTTATGGTCCCAGAAGCTATAACTCACCAAAAATGATCAGTTGATGGAACAGCATTATAATGAGTCAGTCCATGTAGACTGCTGCACTTTCAGCATTTTAAATAGACAAATAAGTTGCCTGGATCATGGTAATGGAGTGATGCTTCAGGCCCAAATAAATATGCCAGGCATTTGCTGCAACGTCCCCACTGAGCACTCAGAACCGACCGACAAGACTGTAAAGCTAAAACTACACAGACAGTATATGTGCAAATAAACACAACCATCGATACAGTTTATTCAGAAACCCCACAGTGCATTAACCCCCGTGATTTATTCTTCTCTGTCACTCTAATAACACTCAATCAAAATGAACTCAACCATCATAATTTAATCTGTGCATAACATGAATGAAAAGGGCATAGTCACGTATGTAAATGGAATTCATGGTACGTTTAACTCTATTAACCAATTCTCTTATTTTGCTGAATCACCTCCTGCAGTAAATGTAAATTTTAATTTCTAATTGCTGGAACTCTCAAGCAAAAAATTCAAATTCTCAATATGGCACAACAGCTTCAGCACAACAGAATCACAATATGTAAAAAACAAAATGAGTCAGAGCCTCAGTAATGTACCATAAAAGAGGGCAACTGAATCCGAGCTTCAGAGTTAGCCTGTAGGAAAATATTATCGCTCCACTGAAGGAAAGGGTTTAAGCATCCAGCTAAACTCACTCACAGCAATGAGTGAGTGAGAAAGGTTATAATCACTTTAGCCTTTGGCTTTAACGTACCACCATAAAAATACAGGAAAACTTGTAGGAACTTAAAAAAGAAGTATTTTACAATGGATAAAAAAAGCAGTCTACAATTAGCAGGTCGAAGACGGAGTGAGTGCATGTGTTAATCTGACCGGTCACCAGTTCAAGCTGTCCTAGTTTACCAACATAAACCAGCACAGACGCACACATTTAATCACGTCTTGTTCAATCAAATGTATTATTTAAGTAAAATAACAGTTAGCTGTGCATTAGGTTATTTTTTTTTACCTTATATTTTTATTTAGAGCCACATCATTACATACGATACAGTATGACATTGGGTTTTAACATGTTAGTCCATCATGTTTCCACAATATTGACAATTGTTCAAACTTAATTATATCGTACACATTATACAGAGAATGAAAACAAATACACCTACCGAGGGAGGGGAGAAAAAAAAAAAAAAAAAAAAAAAAAAAAAAATGGAGAAAGGCAGAGATGAACACATGTGGGTGGATATGATAGTATAACTCGTGATCATTGGAGTATTAAAGGCATTACAGGAGCCCACCTTTTTACTGCGTTGACATAGTACTTTTTGTCCCTCTCTGCTATTATAGTTTATCAAGATGGCGGAACGACATGGAAGCCTCCGTGGACCTACCCGTCCCATGTATATAAATTGTTCGTTTACGAGGATAAATCAGATAATTGGCAGAAGTATTTGTACTCCATTGAAGACATATTTATGAATAAAAATATTGATTTTAGATAATAGGCGTAACAGGTGTCTGAAATCACTATCAAATCACGTCAATCACATTGACCGGCGACAGCCCGTGAATCATTAACGTGAATGATTAACGTGCGACCTGGAAGTATAAAAGGGCGCCTTGCAAACATGACAAATCACCTTATCGTCTGAAGGGACTGTACGGCAGGCAAGCCCCGAGGCATGGCAGGGAAACGTATTGTCTCGTTCCCTGTTCTCAGGGAACAAAGGTTACAGTCGTAACCTGAGATGTCCCTTTCGAAGGGAACGCAACAATACGTCATCGACGCTATGGGGAACGAAATACCCACTCCGCCATGCTGAGGGGAGTGCATGCCCTCAGGCAGTGACAACTGTCCGAACCAGCAAATTCAAATGAAATGCTAGAACCACTCACCCTCAGGTCACACTGGGCTGTCAGTTACACCACTCCCTACGGTCATAGCCCAAGCTATAAGCCTCACAGGAAAACCTCCGTAAACATAGTTAAAGGGGTCATATAATGCCATTTTTGTACAAGCTAATATGATTCTTTAGGGTCTAAATTAAAAGTTTGTAATATACTTTAATTAAAAATTCTCATTAGTATTGTAAGAAAACACTTATTTTACCTGGTCAAAAACAGCTCTGTTTTCAGCACGCCGTTTCAGTGGATATGACTTTAAATGATAATGAGCTTTGCTGACCCCGCCTCTCTGTTCTGCGCATGCACCGTTTGTAACACAATAACACAATAACCACGCGTTGTTCATTATAAACGTGGGATTATGAATTATATTGAGAACGTTGTATATAGAAAACATGCTGTAATGTACCCTAAGTGTAAACCGACGCATTCATTGTGAAGCGGGCAGCTGGCGATTTGCAAAGATTATATAAATATTAATATAAAGATTATTTAAAACGTTACACTCACTTTAGTTCTTCTGAAGGTTCAGCAGGAAGACGAATAGGTTCCGATCCTTTATTCAGGTGCAGCTTCTCAGCAAAACCAGCTTTATACTGATCCTCGTTTATAAAGCAGTCCACTGAGAAATGATTCGGCAAACATGAGAGCATCGACGTTGCTCGTGGGGAATATTCCCTTCGAAAACAAGCTCAGCCACTGCGTCTTCAGTGGTTCGGATTTAGGAACATTAAAATGATTGCTGTGTTCGTTATTGCACCCAAGAACAGAACACCACAATCGCTTAGACGCCATTCTGCTCATAGACAGTGCTCCAGCATATCAACAATGACCGCGCCGATCCGCGCGGACTATGATTGACAGGACGAGCGAGGGCGGGTCTGTGTTGAATCACTGCTGTCAATCAACAATCGCGGGAGGGGCGTCCGTTTTATTGACGTCACAAAAACGAACGGCTCAATTTGAGGCAGGGGAAAACATATAAGGAGATTAAAACAAAAACACTGGATGGATTTTTATCATTATATGATGGTTGTGTACAGGCACTGCCAAAACACATTTCAGTACAATCAACTTGTAAAAGTGCATGTACCATTATATGACCCCTTTAAATGAAAGGCCTACCTGGGCCTGCTCAAAGGCCTAGGACCACAACTTCAATTAGAAGGGGTCACTTCTAGGGAATGTGGCTAGGGAACCCGAAGGAACCCCAGCTAATCACTATTCAGGGGAACGTACTCACCCCGAAATGCCACCAGGACGGCCTGACCTGGCGTCAGAGCATAGATACTTAGTCTGGCCACTTCCTGTCTGTCCGAAGACAGAGCCTCTGGACACTAGCCTTAGGTAAGGCATCCAACCCGAGGGTCTGAGAAGCTGGCAGTGAACCGCTCGGCCCGGATCTCAGAGACGGGATATCCCGGAGAATATGACTCAGCATAGTGCTTTCCAACCATTGCTAGCGAGGGGAGTTTCTCTACTCGATCCACGGATCAACCCAGTGTCTGTGTTTCAAAACACTGAGGAGGCCTGTGAAGGCCTAAGGACTGATCTAACTGGGAGGCCTCGCGAGAGGCCTACGACCATCTGACCAGACTCAGGAGTCCACGTGCTCACATTGACCCTCAATGAGGGGAGCATATGGTCCCCCTGGTAGGCAAAACCAGGCTGTAGGCAGGAAAGAGGTTCCGAGAGGGAACCAGTAGCAGAGAATGAACACTTTAGTCGAGCCATGGCGCAAGCTCGCCTTCAGCAGCTGCCTGATAAGGCCAGCTGAAATGATAGCAAGAGGCCACTAGCTTCCTGAACCCAGCACCGCTAGGGAACCACTCACAAGGAGGCCTGGTGAGGCCTACTACCTGATAATCACAGCATGTGGGAACTCGTCTTCAGGGAGGCCTGGTGAGGCCTACTACCTGACAACCATAATATCTGGGAGCTTTTTCAGCTACCCGATAGAAAGTCAGGCTAGCTGTCCAGTTGTCTGTCCTTGGGCTTGTCTCCAGGGAGGCCTGGTGAGGCCTACTACCTGATAGCCAATGCAGGTGGGGATTCGCCTTTAGGGAGGCCGGGTGAGGCCTACTACCTGATAACCATCTTAAGTGGGAATTCACCTTAAGGGAGGCCTGAGTGGCCTACTACCTAATAGCAACTGGTAGCTGAGTCCGGGTGACAGTTCCAAGGCGGCCTGCTAAGGGAGGCCTGGTTGGGCCTACTAGCTGATAGCAAGTCCATTCTGCTACAAAGGAACACTGTTGGGAACCATACTACACCAACATAACTATTGGGCCCACCCACAGGAGGCCTAGTACGGCTAGCCACCTGTAGCGGCTATAAAGTATGTCCCACAATGTTGGGACTCACCTCCGAGGAGGCCAGTTTAAGGCCTACTACCCACCGGTGAGCCAACTGCCCGAACCACCAAGGCCAACCATTTCTCTCGAGAAGTGGCCTACAGCGCCCTATTGGGGGCTGCCCATACAAGGAGGCCTGCTGAGGCCTACTACCTGATGGCGCAGCCTTCGTTGGCAGATAAGCTGTTTACACAGCGCCTACAGCATCCTGGTGCCTAATCACATTGCCCACGGGCAGTGTACTCAGCAAGAGAGCTTAGCACCCTTAAAAACAAGGGGAGTACAACATACACCACTCTGCCTCAACGGAGGCCCCAGTTAGTCAGGGGCCTACCATCTATGCATGGGCGTCAGCTCAGGGCAATGCTCTGGCTACAGGGGAGCGTACTTCGACCAAAGAAGTAAAGGCTTACTTCATACTCGACCCGAGCCATAGTGGTGCGAGGTAGGATAAACATAACTGGGAGTGAAGTACTCAGACCTAACCTAAATCACAGGGGAATACTCACGCCTCACCCTGAGGTTACCAGGGGGCGGGCCTGCCAGCGGCTCTAGGGGTGACAGAAATGTATCTGTGCCCAACCTAGGGGAGTGGGGCTTGAATGAAAGTCAACCACCTACAACCCGGCACTCGCTCAGCGAGGTAAGTGAAGCCCATACTGGCGGCCTAAATCCGTAGGCCAGTTCTGCACGGCAGGGTCGGGCAGGAGACTCAGTCTTCTTCGTGAAGCGAAAGACGGCCTAACCCTGCTCAAAAGGACTTATATACCACGGAGGCCTAACTGAGGCCTACCATGTCCTTATAAACCATCCTCTGCACCACGCTGCATTACTCTAGTCACCCCAGAATGCAGAGAAGGGGGCAGGCCTTGGCCTAACGACTCCCATGGGAGGAGGCTGATTATACAGGGATGCCAAAAATCTACATTCACAAAGTGAAGGGTCAGAGGAAGAAATGCTAATTTTAGCAGAACGCCTCTAATATCACAGCCTAGGCCAGCTACAGAGGCGGCCTACAGAATATAGTCTGTATTATTCCATACAAAGGGCTGCAGAACGCTCAACCTAATGAAAACTCAACAGAGCTCAAGGGGTGAAAAAACTCAGAAAAGTCAAAACGGTCCCATGGGCCGGACATAAGATCTATCTGAAGTTCTAGCGTCAGTCAACATTCTAAGTAAAAGATTCTATCAGAGAGAGACCAACTACTCTACCCTGAGGTGGCTAATAGCCCGAAGGCTAACATAGTTATCGTTCTGGCCACCTAACGGGGAACTTCAGGGCCCTGATAATCCAAAAAAATTATCCCGGAGAGCTATATATATTTTTTTTTTCATTTGCGGCGCAGCTCAGTAACCGCCTCAGGGGCCCCACCCCCTGGTCGAGATCCCCCAGCAGATCGGCCTGGTGTTCCTGCAACACCGCCATGATGTGCAGGCTAGCACCGGCCTGACCCGCTGACGTGTCTGCTCTGCCATTCAACTGGCAGGGTTTGAGCTCTCAGTGTCGATTGTTTTCCCATCGACGCATACCCACGCTCTCCTATCATCTCAACATCAGCGAGACTAGCCTGCTGATGTTGGTGGATACAGGCAGAGTTTGGGTTCTTCCAAGTCCTCTCGATCTCAGTATGAGATCGGGAAGAAATGAAAGGCTCACCTGAGCTGGTGGTTCTATGACCGGGGAAAAAACGCTTTCATCGCGAGCGATTTCTCCCCCAACGAGCAGCCACGGTAGCTGCAGCCTGCCCGCGGCGCGTTCTATAACACCAACCAGCTCAGCATACACGGGGCAGGGTGGCTGAGAAGATACAGGAAAATATCTTATTATTACCACCCTCATCAGCCATCTCGTTTGTCCGGGAGAGCGCTTGCTGCCGGACTAAGTTTTCCCTTTTCTTTTTCTTTTTTTTGTGAAAAACTTCATCCAATTGCAGCTTCTCGTCAGCCGCCGCATCGTCTGAGAGGATTACACCCCTCTCAAGGCGATCAGTGAGCTTCATCTGTGACATCCAGATGCTGAACTCTCTTCTCTCGAGAAGAGGGACAGGCGCGATCACAATTTGTACAGGCAGTTCCCTCGAGAACTGCCTGTGCGCATCTTCCTTCCCAGACAGAAAAATGCACAGTTCGTATGTGTAACCCGGCTTCAGATACCTTGAGCAGGGGTCTGCACACTTCTGAAAGCATTTCATAATTACCTGATTTTCAAAGCAGCTACAGACAAAACAGTCCCTGAAGACGAAAAGATGATTTGTCATGTTTGCAAGTCGCCCTTATATACTTCCAGGTGGCACGTTAATCATTCACGCTAATGATTCACGGGCTGTCGCCGGTCAATGTGATTGACTTGATTTGATAGTGATTTCAGACACCTGTCACGCCTGAGGCATTCCCCATAGCGTCGATAACGTATTGTTGAATTCCCTTCGAAAGGGAACTACACATTGGCCTTTTAAAGGGGTCATATACTGGTACATGCACTTTTACAAGTTGATTGTACTGAAATGTGTGTTGGCAGTGCCTGTACACAACCATCATATAATGATAAAAATCCATCCAGTGTTTTTGTTTTAATCTCCTTATATGTTTTCCCCTGCCTCAAATTGAGCCGTTCGTTTTTGTGACTTCAATAAAACGGACGCCCCTCCCACGATTGTTGATTGACAGCAGTGATTCAACACAGACCCGCCCTCGCTCGTCCTGTCAATCATAGTCTGCGCGGACCGGCGCGGTCATTGTTGATATGCTGGAGCACTGTCTATGAGCAGAATGGCGTCTAAGCGATTGTGGTGTTCTGTTCTTGGGTGCAATAATGAACACAGTCATTTTAATGTTCCTAAATCCGAACCGCTGAAGACGCAGTGGCTGAGTTTGTTTTCGAAGGGAATATTCCCCACGATCAACGTCAATGCTCTCATGTTTGCCGAATCATTTCTCAGTGGACTGCTTTATAAACGAGGATCAGTGTAAAGCTGGTTTTGCTGAGAAGCTGCACCTGAATAAAGGATCGGAACCTATTCGTGTTCCTGCTGAACCTTCAGAAGAACTAAAGTGAGTGTAACGTTTTATTAATCTTTATATTAATATTTATATTAATCTTTGCAAATCGCCAGCTGCACGCTTCACGATGAATGCGTCGGTTTACACTTAGGGTACATTAAAGCATGTTTTCTATGTACAACGTTCTCAATATAATTCATAATCCCACGTTTATACTGAACAACGGTTATGGTTATTGTGTTATTGTGTTACAAACGGTGTATGCACAGAACAGAGAGGCGGGGTGAGCAAAGCTCATTATCATTTAAAGTCATATGCACTGAAACGGCGTGCTGAAAACAGAGCTGTTTTTGACCAGGTAAAATAAGTGTTTTCTTACAATACTAATGAGAATTTTTAATTAAAGTATATTACAAACTTTTAATTTAGACCCTAAAGAATCATATTAGCTTGTACAAAAATGGCATTATATGACCCCTTTCAGAAAACTGGGTAACACTAATTAATCATTTGTTAAGCATGAGTAAACAGTTAATTTATCATTTATAAAGCATTAATAGACATTAATAAGCAGTTTATAAATACAGCTATAAACGCTTTTTTTCTTGATTTATAAGCATATCTATAATGCGTTTAATAATTGTATTTTCATACCTTGTTAAAGTAACAACAGATAACTTTTGCTCTCGGGGTCCCCCTACAGTTGGGAAACAGTATTGTCCTCTACTACTGTCGTAAACTCTGTCATCCTACATGCACGTGCAATTGTTGACAACCATGATAGCCCTGAACACTGTAGGAGGAGGTCACATGCAGGTGTTCTGCTTGCGTCGCGTGTGAAATGTCTTCATCCCAGGTACAGTGGCATATATTTCAGCATGTCATATGAATATAATTTCATGGGTTTTATTTTTTTTCTAACGACAAATGATCGCGATGCTCACGTTTACAAGCCAGCGTCATTATAGTAGCCTAGTCTATTGGTTACCGTTTTACTGAATCTATATGATACTTCAATGCAATGTTTGAGTGGTTGATAATAACCATATATCGTCAATATTATAATATCAAGCTACCATAAATGAATCTGCAAATTTTACAAATCGATTTGCATTATAGCTTGAGGCAAGACAAATAAACAAATATCACAGACATGTTAGGTATCCTAAAATATCATTTTATTAATAATCTTCCTCCTTTCTTTGTACATGTTGAGTAGACTACACTTTTTAGGTCAAACATTTGCTATTTGCATTTCATCGATTGCAAAGTTCAAATCAGAACGAGAATACTAGCGATAGCTAACCATCAAAAACTAGAATATCGTTTACTACACTGTAAAAAATAAAATCGTAAAAAAACGGTCAATGACTGGCAGCTACGGCTGCCAAACAAAAACCGTAAAAATAAAGTAAAATATCCTAATTTAAATTGAGTGCAAAAAACTTTTCCAAACTTTGTCCTTAAATATTTTACAGAAAAACACTGTTATTTTACAGTTATTTCCTGAATTATTATGATCAAATACCTTCACTGTGAAAAAAAAGGTAAAATGACTGTCAGCAATGGCTGCCATACAAAAACCATAAAATGAATGTAAAATATCCTAATTTAAATATTAAATACTATTGCAGAAATCTTCATTAAGCTTTTTAACAGAAACACTGTTCTTTCACATATATATATATATATTTACAGATTTTTTACTAAAAAACATATTCACTGTAAAAAGTAAATATCTTGCTATAAACGACACGCATGATTTACTGATTATATGTCATCAGCAACTACACAGTTACTGTCTGTTAAATAAAGCAACACACAACATTTCATCAGTGTTTCTCTGCTCATCCTGGACTGAAGCTCAGGCTCTACTCTTCAACACAATGGTGACACACAAAACACACCATACAGAAACACTTTACATCCCAGCAGAACATTAAACACTAACAGATCTCTCAAGATCTCAGCATATTCACTTATTACAATCCAGACTTCTTTCATACTAACATTCCTATTGAGAAATAACAGAGGTTTAGAAGTTGATATTTTATTGAAAATAATACAGTTTGATGTCACCATGATAGAGGTCAGTGTTTGCTTTAGTTGGGCTCTTGACCCTTCATATATTAACATTAGTTTTTCTCTTAACTGTGCATGTCTTTGATGCATATTTCTTATTGTAGGAAATCAAGAGAAACTCAGATCAGATGATGTTGGTCACTTAATAGTGATAATATTCATCAAGCAGTTGTCTGCTGTATTGATACCACCTGATTGGTATGACTTTTTAATGACTGAATAAGTTGTAAATTGTTAATTTAGAATGCCAGTATTGCTATAGAAGATCCTACAATGCTTTGATATAAGATTTTATGAAGTCATTATGCAAACAATGTTTTGACAGGATCATACAGACTCACTCAGGCATCAAGAATTAGTGTATGAATCTCAACAATGGTGACAATGAAAAAAAATTCTGACCTATTATAAAGTCACAAAAAGGCTTTGTTGATAGTCACCATTGTTGAGATTCATATGTTGATTCTTGATGTCTCCATACTCCTAACAAAATAAGCCAACTCAAAAAAAATTATGTAGAATATATATATTTTTTTAATTTGAGATTGCATTAATACTGATCCTACAATATTTCAGCAAATCGTCTGAAAAAAAAGTATAACTTTGTATAACACTAAAGTCCATCTATATATAATGTATTCACAGCCAATAGAGATTTGACTGTCATATCAATGAATCAGATCATCATATGATGACTATAAAATCATCAATAAATGACCAAGATCATCTTATATTTTCTCTTGCAATTATTACCATAATAAATGTGCATCAAAACACAGTTAAAGCAACCAGAGAAAAGTAATTTTGAAACTCAAGAGTCATGAGCCCAACTAAAGCAAACACTGATCTCAATCATGGTGACATCACATTTCTATTAAAGTTTTTTACACTTTATTTAAATTAGGATATTTTACTTTAATTATATGATTTTTGTTTGGCAGCCGTAGCTGCCAGTCATTTGACCCTTTTTTTACGATTTTTTTACAATGAAGGTATATGATCATAATAATGCAGGAAATACCTGTGAAATAACAGTGTTTTTTTGTTTTATTTGAATTAGAAGATTTTACTTTAATTTTATGGTTTTTGTTTGGCAGCCGTAGCTGCCAGTCATTTGACCCTTTTTTTACGATTTTTTTCCCACTGAAGGTATATGATTGTTATTTTACAGGTATATCCTGAATTATCACAGTGTTTTTCAGTTTATTTAATTTAGGATTTTTTACTTTAATGTTACAGTTTTTTGGGGGCTGCCAGTCATTTGACCGTTTTATCATTTAACTGTTTTGTTACTGTTTAATTACAGTTTATATTTGTAATTTTACATACATTTTTATGTAATTTAAGAAAACAGAAAAAATACTGTATGAAAAATACAATCAATTTCCTGTATAAAAAATGTGAATTACTGCAATTTGTCATTAATGTCACAATACCTAAAATAACAGCTGAATTTTTATTTGACAGATATTATTTGTAATTTTACAGTGTTTTGAGTACAATTTAAAACGAAAGAAAATGATCGTCAAAAAATCACAGTTAATTTCTGTAAAATTAGGATTTTGTTTTACATTGTAGCTACCAGATTGATAATTCGCTACTACTCTAGCGAATTAGAGAGGTTAGAGAGAGGCATTCTTTTTTCGATGGAGGGTTCGATGCTCCCTGCACATGCAAGGTCTCTCGATCACTTTCTATCTCTGCCGTCCGCGCGCGTTGGAGCACAGTCTCTGTCTCGCGTGCGCGCTCGCTCTAGATTCCGGGAGATTTGAACTAATTTGCGGTATAACTTGTCGATCACGAGTGGCTCAACAGGTAGAGATCTATAGATAAACTCATCTTTCAGGCATTTGACCGACCGGGTTGACAATTTAGCGTGAGAAACCGGGGGTGTGGCGTGTGAGCGTCTGAAACCAATCAAATGCGGGTGTCTCACGGCCAATGCGTGAGAGTTGGCAGCTCTGCAATGTTGATCCTCGTTCTGCCTTTAACGCGATCACTTTCTCTTTTTCTCTTTTTGCTTTGCTCCGATAAAACCTTTGCTTTCTTGTTTTTCTGTGCTGCTTCGGCCATGACTATAACATTTGGCTCGCAAGTCCGATTTTAAGGAAGTGGGGGTGGTGGAAGTGACGTATATGCCGTAAAGCAGTCGAATTTTGTAGTTCTCTTTGTTCGCCGGTTACTACCCGAAACCCGAAGTTTAAAAGTACGATTAAAAACGCTACAGACCCCGTCAGGCTATGGCAGACGTGTCATTCAACCTATTGTAAGTCGATGTACCATCACAAGAGACTTGGAAATATATTATGAAGGTTGAAAAGTTACCTGTTGTTACTTTAATGATCAATTAATAATTTCTAAATGAAGTATAGCATTATTTACAAACAAGAGTTGTCAGTCATTCATAAGATCACTTAGAAAGTGTAAGTAAATGTAGTAAATACAGGTAGTTATGAAGCATTTAGTAGTGGTCAGTTAACTATTTTGTGAGCTAATCTAAAGTGAGGACTATTCATGCCTTGTAAAACATTTATAAAGGAGATTTAAAGGCGCATCAATCTTCTAAACAGTAAAATGTAACAAACACAACACAGTGATACAGAACATAGAAATATTTCACAGCCTTTAAATCTCCTTTATAAATGCTTTACAAGCCATGAATAGTCCTCACTTTAGATGAGCTCACAAACATAGTTAATTGACCACTACTAATTTGAGTGGAAGTCTGGCCGCGGCGAGACTGAAACACCGTCGATTTCCTAGGAAGCTAGGAAGACTTGTGTTGGTTTCGTTTTACAGAAACCGTGGTAGTGTTTGTGGGCACTGGGTTGTGGGCACATTCACTACATTTAATGCACAATTGACATGCGTCGATTTCCTTTGTGCGAGCCCTGTACCGTGGCGGGCTGTGTTTGTGTGTAGAAATGAACACTGGGCTGTGAGCATTTTATTACACTTATAACACCATCGGCTGTGGCCGGAAAACCAGAAATACAATAATTACATGATTTTTCTGGGTCGCCGTGGAAACGGCCTTTATGTGCAGGCAAGCGGGCCGTGGTACCAGCTTGTTTACTGCAAAATACACTGGAACAGTCGCATTTTCTGGAACTGAACGAGCGAAAAGTTTCGGTGGAAGTCTGGCCGTGGCGAGACTAAATTTCTATCTGCTGCGAGAGCCGGGATCGAACACGGGTCTCTCGCGTGAAAGCTTCGGGTTCCACCCCTGAGCCACAGGGAGGACTACATTAGCGCAAGCAGATAAGAGAGTGTCATCACAGTTTTGTGTGTGTCGGCGTTTGTATGCAGGTGTGCGTGTTATACAACAGGCTCTTTGCTGCAATAATGACATTTTCAGCCGCTCAAACTAGGAGCTGAGAAATGTTTGAGAAATGGAGATTAGTCCGGCCTCGGCGGGGACTAAAACACACTCTTTTCTCATTTGCCGGTGACGCACGCCCATGGGGGGCGAGGTAGATTTCTTATAACGTAAAGAAAGCTAGCCGCGGTTTTAGCGGTCTTGATGCTGGCCCGTTTCCCTGACGACTCGCAGACAGAAGGGGGGAGGTCCACAGAGCTCGCCCAGTCCTCACTGTCTGACGCCAGGATAGAGCAGCAGGTGGATGGCGTCTTTACAAAGACGCGGCTCTTTTAGATGATAGAAGTGTGAGTCGCGGGGCGAGCACACACACACACACACAGAGCAGAGTAAAGGATATATAGTACGCCGGAAAGCGCAGCAGGTACGGCAGTTGAAGGCGGCGAGGCCAGCGACTCCAGAAGCTCGTCCCGCTGAAAGGCTTGTGTCGACGGCGCGGCTTCTCACTCCGGATCCAGCGATGCGAGAGGCTTCGCTGAAGAGATGAAAATCAGTGTACCAGCCTTTTCGAGCTATATTTATAGGGCGAGACCACGCCCTTTCTGGCGGGACGTGACGAAATGGGCGCGAAATGCCCCCATTGGATATGGTGTCATGCAGCGCCTCTCTCGATAGGCTGCTGCTATTGCAGCAGGGCAGCCAATAGGCGCGCGAGCCGTCCTGCCTATGTCTGCATGCTGCTGCACAGCGTTTTACATTAATTCAAAATTAAGGATAATTTTTGGCTTCAATATCTCGTGGAAAAGAGGTTTTCCCCATAGCGTAAGATATTACGCAGTACGAGAGATACTCTCGTAAGAGAACTTAGGTTGCCTTCGATCTTATCGGCCATTAAGCCATTAATTGTATTCTCTTCGCGCATCCTTTATTTTATTTAGTAGTTGTGGGTTTAAGGTTTGTTTATGTTGTTTCTCTAAATGTTTAATAGAGTACTTATATTTACAGAGATTCGCTGCCATCCGTAACTTTAATATCAGACTGGTAGCCTATTGTTTAACATTTTTGCTGCGACTTTCGGCCTTAAAATGCTGTTGTAAGATTAAATCTTTAGGTATTCTGCAGGAGCTCTGAAAAACACGTCTTACTCCATGATTCACTCAACAGCGCCCCCCCGCATTAGGTTCTTTTTGAGAACAGCTGCCCTGAAATGTTAAAACTGATATTGAATATAAACATGTTCAAATTCAATGTTAAAATGTTAGACTTAAAGGGATAGTCTTTGTTCAAATTAATGAAATCACCCAACATTTTTAATTGTCATCATTTACTCACCCTCATATCGTTCCAATCCCCACAAATACTAATTATTTTTATGAAATCTGAGAGATTTCTGTCCCTCATTGAAAGTCCAATAGACTAAAACTTTGACTTGTAATGTCTTCTGGATAGACTTTATACAGTATGACGACCAGCGTTCGTGCACACATACAGCAAATCAAATATTATAAATGTGCAAGATCCAATGAGGTTTGTCCTTGCACATCACGCAAGCACGTTTGAGCTTCCGCAAGAACCAATCCGCTTGTAGAGTCAAGATGTTTCAAATTCTGTTTCCGTGTCCAGGCCTCCACTCTGTTTCAAGGGAGAATACTATCTGAACAGCCACTTATGAGCATTCATTTACAGACATCAGCTACGCTTTTAAAAATTCATAATGCACACTACAGTATCTGGGCTGCAATATTTTACTAATTCAGAAAAGATTAATCACTGTCTGGCCAACTGAGACATGGTATGGAGATAAAGGTTAGATCACAATTTTGGGGGTACAGCACAACGTGAGTGTACATTAGCACCATGCGTTGTTTACTTTTGGGATCTTATAGAGCATTGGACCCAGAAATAGTGATGTGGTTCAGAATGTGACCCGAACCCGAGTCGGCTGTAAAAAAAAAAGCATAGGCCTATATGAATTACCCATAGCAGATCTAGGTGGAGGTTTTCCACCCCGCAAACTGCTACAGCAAACACTGAACAATAAAGTTGAGCAGCAAGCTCATTGGCTGCTGATGCAGCAGGAACCAATCGGCTGTGAGAACGATGTGATTGCTAGCAGATTGTGTTAAGGACCAATCAGCAAGTGTCATCTAGAGTTTCATGACAGCACTTTGTATTTGCACTCCTTAAAAAAGTTATAATTATTGGACGTTTTTTTCTTTCTGACAGTGAAGTATCTTAACATATAGAATTCAATTCACAAGTGGACACTAGTGTGTTTATATTTGCTACTGTACAACTTTACTCATGGCTTATCCAATACGATTACAGAGCCAGAACTATCTTGCTTTAGTAATAGGTTTTGTCTGTGCACAGCACTCACTTGACTCTCTATGGATTCCAGGATGTTATATAATCTTCTTTTGCGGTCTCAGTTTTTAGAGGTCTTCACTTCATTTTCAATTCATAAGATTGAATCAATGTTACTCTCCCAGAGTTTGGAGGTACAGACCAGAAATTGATCCCATATAGTGTCATGAGAATGGAGGGTACTGCACATAAAAAAAAGAAAAACGAATATGAAAAACATCATAAAATTTCCGTTGAGGTATAAGTTTTCCTGATATTTTGGGGCATTTTGTATATTTTAAAAACAAAATATAGAAATAGTACAAAATGTAGGCCTTTTTAGAGAAAACAAATTGAAAATATGCTTATTCCGTTTGTTTTGTTTTGACATGTAGCGAATTTATTCATTTGGCAGAGATTTCTTGTGCCTGTTTAATAGCGCACGAGTAAGCCGAAGCGGAAGCAGTAAAAGTGTCCACTTCTCCCACACACACCACATAACATGCTGTGTAGTGTAGTTCAGATGATTTACTTACACTTTAAATAGATTTAAAATGCTTTTGTGTTTTCGGGCAACTCCTGACAACAGTGTGTTTTTGTTTTCTTTGTTTTACACTGTTCTGAAAGTCATTATGTGACTTTGTGAAATACAGCGGTCATCATGTTTTTATTGTGAAATTAGCGTTTTCTCATGTCAAACCATGATGATTTTGACCATAAATAATGCACCGTCACTTTAATCGAGGGCGAGCAATGCAGCAAAAATAGACTTCCTGCCAACATGATCACAGCACTGCTTCTATAGGATGAGCCGGCCATGATGCCAGTTAGTTAAATGGTGTGAGACAGCTCTGTTATCACAGCAGCTTGGTTCTCCTTGACATCTGGCTGAATGGAATCGGAATGAAAAAGGCCCTTCATCAATCATTTGTTGGGTGGGTTTACATTTAATAGCAAGAGTCATGGATGGGTGGCAATTTCAAGGCTGCTGCGTTGCAGAAACTGAGCTGCTGCTCATCACACTCGTCGCTCTGTGTCTCTCCTCTGCTTGATTTCACCATACGACTGATAACACAAAGAATCAAACCATAAAACTGCAGATATAAAACAATTTGCCTCTGCTGGACTACATTCTTCTTTTTGACTAGTTATTAAGTCTATATTCTCTATTGAAGACAAAAAGAGGAATTATATACAGTAGATCTTAATGTTTTAATTATTTTTATGCTGAGACTGTCAGCCCAAATCCATTTTTTGTGCACATCCAATTGAAATCCGATCAGATATCGTGAACAGCAAAAAAATCACATGAAATGCAATTTTTACAAATCAGTTTCGAGCTACATTCGTATGTGGTTTGAAACTCAAATCGAAACACAAATCGGATCTGAACAGTTGTGATTCTCGTTGACAGTCAATGATTTTAGATCAGATTCCAATCAGATACACAAATAATCTGATTTGGACTGACAGTGTCTCTGTTTAAAATTGGGAAGAGAAGGCAATCCATCCATTATTTTTTTAATTGGGTTACATTGAATGTCTAAGCGACGGTGCTTCAGAAATTGAGCTTTTTCACAATAAACAGTACTTGTCCTTTTATATCCTTGAATTATCTAAAGCCCTATTCGCACGGGATTAGTATTATCTGGGGACCTCGTGTGATTTAGAAATTACCCCCCCACATCTGAATTTCGTGTGGCGCATTCCCACGGGATAAGCAAAGCCTGTGATTTTTCTCGAATTTACGGACTTATCTCCCGGATATGATGTCAATAGGCTATTGCTTGGAAATGTCTTGTCGTTATTATAGGTCTAGCTGTATGATATATCATAAACAGAAGAATGTTCTTTTTCGCATGCTGCTATACATGTTACTCATCTCCATCTAATCATTCTTTTTCTTTTTGCTCTTCTGATGATTTTCAGCTTTCTCTCTCTGCAAATTGTATAGTTGAATGGTGTGTAGAAGTGATGTATGTTTCGAGACCGGTCTTGGTCTCGAGACCACTTTTACGTGGTCTCGGTCTTGTCACGGCCTTGACGGTCTTTGGTCTTGTCTTGGTCTCGGACCTCTCGGTCATGTCTAGGTCTCGCTGTCTCAGACCGACATAGTGGTCAGGGGATTTAGCAATACAATACTACAATATCCACGGCGATATCCGCAACGTATTGAAGCGCGCGTCCGAGCGAAGACAGTGCGGTGTGCGCGAGCCACACAAGAAAACACCGTATCCGCGCCACTGATCGCAGCGGCAACGAGCACTTTGATCACTTGATTTAAAAAACCAACGCATTCTCATCCCAAGGCGTCACTAAAATGACAATTTTGACCATGCTTCAATATTCAACGCTTTAGGCACCCTTTAGCGTCAGTTACATGACGCGATCCTACCTACCTTTAGTATTCATGACGCCTAGGGATGAGAATGGGCTGAAAAAACACATATCATGTACAGTTTTTGATGTATTAATATTTAGTAAAACACATATCAGTGACATGATGGGTTTTAACTTCATTCAGGAGATTTTGGGTAACTGCACAACTGACAGATAACTTTGAGCGCACCGCCAACGGTGTGTGTGTGTGTAACCATAGCGACAAAACGACCAACTTTCGGATCCTGCACTTAAGCTTATAATTTCGTTTTTAAAAATATAATTATGTATTTAAACGTTGCAGAATGGATTCATTTGGAGACTTCAAAATCGGCAGAGATAGTCAGGCAATGCAAAACAAAATCTTACAAGTTATTGCTTAGCTTCAACAACACTAGTCTGTTTTTTTAGTCTGTCTTGGTCTCGACTTTGTCTGTCTTGGTCTTGGTCTTGTCTTGGTCTCGATACCCTCTGGTCTTGGTAGTGTCTTGGTCTCAGTTTAGGCGGTCTTGACTACAAGTCTAGTGTGTAATGATATGAGCCAGCACCCAAAATACAATCAAAACACTCCATTCTTTGCGAAAGATGTATAAAAAAGCGCAAAGGAAACAAAAACCTTGAAAAAAAATTATAAACGACCCCGCCAAATCACAGAGATGCTGATTCGCACGGGACTAATATTATCACAGGACCTCGGAGTTCGGTGAAAAAGGGTAGGTCATTTGCGGGGGAATTTTTACTTTACAAATTACAGACATGGTCGATTCGCACGGGATTACAATCACAGACAACCTCCACAATTATTACAAATGACTGTAGGTCACTAGGTAATACTGATCCCGTGCGAATAGGGCTAGCGACTTTTTAAACCCCGGAAAAAACAATGGTTGTCAGTGTATAACCAGATTTTCACTGATATACCGAATACCGATGATTCCAAATTTTGAGTTTGTTGTATATGCTAAAAACACACACTTCTGACCACATATACTATATTATATTGTCTATATTAATAAAGCCTCTCTCACAAAGAGATTTTGGAAAATTTTCAGAAAATATGTCCTTGTAACTGTGCCATTGCGTGATTTTTTGCATTCAAACTGCTAAAGCTTTCCTGTGCTTTTATTCACACAGTCCTGTAAAGACTAAAGTGAACAAATTCTTCTAGGGTATAATAGCAGGATTAAATTCACGGCTTGGAGTAAAATTGCCCCCCCTCCTCCTCCAACGCAATTAAACTAAATCTATTACGACTGTCACGATTAAAATGAATGTAAATTTGAATGACATTGATTGCAGCAGTACCTTTAGAGTTTAGATCATCACGATGCATTAAAAGCAGCATTAAAGGGGTCAGGAAATGAGAAATCAAATTTTCCTTGAGGTTTTGACATATAAGAGGTCATATTATAAGAATATCCTGAAAGTTTCAGAACCGAAAACATCCTTGTTAGTCCAAAATCAGCTTTTATTGTTACCAGGCCCAGCGAATGACTCGTCCTGGAATGTGCCTCTTTACATTTACATTTATTCATTTAGCAGACGCTTTTATCCAAAGCGACTTACAAATTATAACAATAAAAGCAGTGAAACTAACAGTAGGACAACAAATGCCCTCTCAATTTCATCTAACGCAGACCATTTTTCTTTTTTTTGAATAGAAAAGAAAGTGTTAGTGTAACTGGATCAAGTGCTGCCGAAAAAGATGCGTCTTCAGCAGTTTCTTGAAAGTGGCTACTGACTCCGCAGCTCTGGTTGAGTTAGATCATTCCTCCAGCAGGGAACAGTCATGGTAAAGGTCCGAGAAAGAGATTTTGTGCCTCTTTGAGATGGCACCACAAGACGACATTCGCTTGCAGAGCGCAAGTTTCTGGATGGCACATAAGTCTGAAGTAATGAGTTTAGGTAGCAGTGCCAGTGGTTGTTCTGTAGGCAAACATCAGTGACTTGAATTTAATGCGAGCGGCAAGTGGCAACCAGTGGACTTTTGTGAGGAGAGGAGTGACGTGTGTCTCTTTGGCTCATTAAAGTCCACTCTGGCTGCAGCATTCTGGATCAGTTGCAGAGGTTTGACAGAGCAAGCTGGAAGACCAGCAAGGAGAGCATTACAATAGTCCAGACTGGATTGAACAAGCGCTTGAACAAGGAGTTGTGTATCTCTGTTAGGAAGGACCTGATCCTCCTAATGTTGTGCAAGGCAAATCTACATGACCGGGCAGTTCTAGCACGACGTAATAAGGTAGTGAAAGACCGCCTCTGCAGAAGAAGATCAGCTTTTAACGGCCACTGGCGTTAGTGAGATGAGGAAGAGTGAAGAGCACAGGGTTACTCACTGGACGAAAAAATAACATTATCTTCCAAAGGATCCTAATGCTAGGAATGTGAAACAATACACTGTTTATTTTCAACAATGTGAATGTCTCAGTTGAACATTATTTATGTCAGATCTCCTTTGTCCTGTCAATAAATCAAACCAGTGACTAAACGGTCAACTTCACATTCTTTCTCTTAGTAGGATGAAAATAATCTGTTATTTAAACTGATTTCAATTATAAAGTGATCAAAGAACGCTCCCTTTACAATAGCTGTAGCTGTCAATCAGACAGCGCGTGTTTATCACTGACTGAGTTCTGGACTCGCACCAAAACTCCCGTAATAATCAACGAATCTCTTATTTACATTGTGTTTGGACTGTTAGTTATGATGAAAGCGTTCGTTAGTGTTCAGAAATCGAGTTGCAATGATAAGATCACTGTATTCATGCGCTCAACATGTCTGCGATCGGCTACATACTCATCATCAACCTTTCATGCCACAATCAAAATATAATTCCATAGATCTAATTGCATTGCTATAATTGTTACTTTTCACGAGTAGTTAACATTGAGAGAAGTAATATTAAAAACGTACTAAAGGATTTCGAGAGAGTTCCACATGGAATACTAGCTGTTTCATTTGTAAAGCTGTTAGCCAATCACAGCAGTGGGCGTTTACTCTGAAGTCTCACAGCCAATCACAGCAGTGGGTGTTTACACTGAAGTCTCACAGCCAATCACAGCAGTGGCCGTTTACACTGAAGTCTCACAGCCAATCACAGCAGTGGCCGTTTACACTGAAGTCTCACAGCCAATCACAGCAGTAGCCGCTTACACTGAAGTCTCACAGCCAATCAGAGCAGTAGCCGTTTACACTGAAGTCTCACAGCCAATCACAGCAGTGGCCGTTTACACTGAAGTCTCACAGCCAATCACAGCAGTAGCCGTTTACACTGAAGTCTCACAGCCAATCACAGCAGTGGCCGTTTACACTGAAGTCTCACAGCCAATCACAGCAGTGGCCGTTTACACTGAAGTCTCACAGCCAATCACAGCAGTAGCCGTTTACACTGAAGTCTCACAGCCAATCACAGCAGTGGCCGTTTACACTGAAGTCTCACAGCCAATCACAGCAGTGGCCGTTTACACTGAAGTCTCACAGCCAATCACAGCAGTTGCCGTTTACACTGAAGTCTCACAGCCAATCACAGCAGTGGGCGTTTACACTGAAGTCTCACAGCCAATCACAGCAGTAGCCGTTTACACTGAAGTCTCACAGCCAATCACAGCAGTGGGCGTTTACACTGAAGTCTCACAGCCAATCACAGCAGTGGCCGTTTACACTGAAGTCTCACAGCCAATCACAGCAGTAGCCGTTTACACTGAAGTCTCACAGCCAATCACAGCAGTGGCCGTTTACACTGAAGTCTCACAGCCAATCACAGCAGTAGCCGTTTACACTGAAGTCTCACAGCCAATCACAGCAGTGGGCGTTTACACTGAAGTCTTACAGCCAATCACAGCAGTGGGCGTTTACACTGAAGTCCCACAGCCAATCACAGCAGTGGGCGTTTACACTGAAGTCTCACAGTCAATCACAGCAGTGGGAGTTTACACTGAAGTCTCACAGCCAATCACAGCAGTGGGCGTTTACACTGAAGTCTCATAGCCAATCACAGCAGTGGCCGTTTACACTGAAGTCTTACAGCCAATCACAGCAGTGGCTGTTTACACTGAAGTCTTACAGCCAATCACAGCAATGGCCGTTTACACTGAAGTCCCACAGCCAATCACAGCAGTGGGCGTTTACACTGAAGTCTCACAGCCAATCACAGCAGTGGGCGTTTACACTGAAGTCTCACAGCCAATCACAGCAGTAGCCGTTTACACTGAAATCTCACACAGACACGCCCCTTCAAACAGAGTATTTAAATCAGAGGCTAAAATCAGGCTTGGAAAAAGTGCCTTTTATTTCTAAATTATGACAATTTTTGAAGAAAAATTCATACTAACATTATAAGTGCACCTCAGAAAACATTATGAAACATTAAAACAATAAAGTCTATGACCCCTTTAAGTATTATTGTTATATTTTCTCCTTTTGTGTAATTTGTGTTTTGTTACTTTGACTTTAATTGTTACCATTGTTGTGTTTTGCATGCTGAATGTTGAAGTCTGTGTAACTCAAGCATGATCAATTACAAGATTGTCACATTTATATTAAACTTTTATATGGGATTATATAAACTCAATTAAAAGTTTCACAAGGTGTTTAGGACATAAGTGCTTTTTGTTTTTATTAAAGATCATTAATTGACATGAAATATAGTTATACATCAATCATACACACAAACATATATATACATATGTATCCATATATGTGTGTGTGAGTATATACAATATATATGTGTGTGTGTATATATGTATATATATATATACTGTATATATTATATATTGTTAAGTTCACACCATAAATACCTGGTTTTCACATTCACTTATGTGAAACGTTATTTTCCCGTGTTTGATTTCTGGTTTTTCTGATCTTGGATTGTTGCACCGTTTCCTGTTTGTTCTGCTGCCTGCCTCGACCCGGATTGTGTATTGGACCTTGCTTTCTGCTGCCTGCCCTGACCCTTGCCTGTAACTCTATTCTGCTCTGTGATTCTCTCCGTTGTACTGCCTGCTGTTGATTTACCCTGCCTGTCGACCCTTCTATAATAAAACTGCACTTGGATCTTCACCTCCATGTCTCGGAGCAGTTCGTAACAGCATCAATGGGAAGAGAAAAATAATAATATAAATGAAGTTCCAAGTGACCAACCAAAGGGAACATTAATCGCCATAATGGTGATTAAAAATATTTTAGGAAAATCAACATCAATTTATGAAGTCAGCTTATGTTATGTTCTCTCAAAATTGACAATTCAATATTCAAGATGACTTTGGGAAATGAGTGAATGCAAACAGAGAAAATAACTGCAGAAGTGGAGGAAATTAGTGAAAAGTCCATTAAGATTTTCTTTTAAAAAAATTCCCGCCACAAAAACCACACTCAAACCAATCAATTAATCTTTTTATTTGGGTTTTCTGAGTAAACAAAACATAGTGAGTGAATACATATTACTAGATTTTTACAATTAAGTTACGACATTAAGTAAAGTTTACTAAAAAGTGTTAGTTAGAATCACTGTTGGATTTATAGCCTAGTCAAGTAATGTTTACTTGGGTTTTCTGAGTAACAAAGGCATAGCATGAAAACAATACAGATTACTAAATTGTTTTAAGTAAGTTCAACAAATTATTGGACATTAAGTAAAGTTAACTAAAAAGTCTTAGTAAGAACAACTGTTAGATTTTACAGTGTTGTTTATGATTTTCTAATATGCAAAAAGAAATTATGTAGAAGTTATGCAGTCCTCATCTTTTATTTGTGTAGCCTACAAGAATATAACAAGCGTGTTTTTAATGTATTCTATTACAGTTTTTTTGCATAATTCCTAGATTGTTTGCAAAATGACACACTTCTGTCAAAACATACACACTTCAGTCAAAAGATATACACATATTTGTAAAAATGCTATTAGTTTTCATTTAAGCAACACAGTCCTCAATGATCAGACACTATTGCAGCCAGTTTCACACGGCTGTGATAAATAAAAAACACATTTGTAAAAAAAACTATTTTTTGGAAATAGCATGTGCTAGATTTTTGGCCAGACATTGTTATGTAAGGGATAATTTAGATGAAAAAAAAAATAGTGACAAACCCACAACATTCTTTATGATTAGTTTGAGATATAGGGAGAATCTACACAAATAGGCCTACTATAAACTTGCCAAGCACTGCACAACACTGATTTCTGCAGACTCATATTTCAATTTATTTACAGTATTTCTTACCATAATCAGTTACAGTAATCAATCAACCAACAAAGAAATCAATGAAAAAAATTAAATCTGTGGACAAATAAAAATTACTGCATGAAGTACATACAGTTTGACTCTGAAGAAAAACTACTGTAAAAGCAACAAGAATACTGTAACTATTCAGTTACAGTATCAACCAGAGATTTGGTTGATCTCTTTGTCCAGCTTCCATCAGTGTCAGTCCATGGTTGATAACATGGTCAATAAGTGTTGCACGGATTTCTTGAGTCAAATTTGGTCCTCGTCTTCTTTGTTCAGGTTCTATCAACTCTTCAAGTCCTTCTCTACCTCTTCCTCTACCTGGGCCTCCTCCTCTACCTCATTCTCCTCCTCCTCTACATCCTTCACCTCTTCCTCTACCTCCTTCTCCTCTTCCTCTACCTCCTTCTCTTCCTCAACCTCCTTCTCCTCTTCCTCTACCTCCTTCATCTCCTCTTTGAGCTCCCCCTCTTATTCTCACTCTTCTTCTTCTTCTTCTAGCTCCTTCCATTTTTGTTGAAGACAGGTAAACTCCCCTGCTGCCTTTTATAGCACACCTGAGTGCTGCGTTTTCAAATTAGCACATGTGTGCTTCCACACCGAGTGGATGTGCATATCCAATCCATTCATTTGTGTGGTCAATGGCAAACTGGGGCTTTGTAATGACAAGGAAGTAACCTCACAATCTTTAACTGTGTATAAGGTGTGAAAATGTGTGTAGAGTTTTACAAATTACTGTGTGTAATGTTTTGCAAAAAGGGTGAAGCTGACAACGTGCTTACAATTGTGCAAATCTAGGCTGGTGTTTTGCTCCTTGAGTGTAAGGTTTTGCTAATAGTGGGAAAGTTTTAATTTTAGTGTGTAAGCAATTGAAAAAAAACTGTAATAATCATTATTACAGTATCAAGGTCAATGACAGACAATAATCATTTTGTCGTAATATAACAGCCTTACTCTGTAATGAGTGCCTATTTTTTATTTTACAATTTATATAGGCCTATGTTTGAGTGTGAGAGTCCTGCTTTAAGGTATGTGTCTGTAAGCAAATTGACTTTTTTAAAAAACAACTCACCTTTACAAAAATATTAACTGAAGTACAAAGTGTGACCGTGAGCCCCCAAAGCTGCCATCTAACATCCTTTTTAAAGGTAAAAAGTTACCATTTTATATAACAACCTTTTTTTCTATAGTTCTAAGGGTTATATAGGTCTCCATAAATCCTTTTAGTTTATGAAGTCTGTCTTTCTTCTTTCAAGTTATAAGCACTTTCTTTCTGTCATTCTTTCATTTTTTTCATCTCCTTTTGTTGCTGTCCATCACTTGAGATATCGTGTTTCTTTGTCTGAAGCACTGGAAATGTTGTTTTCATCCTTTTAAGGAACTAGACTGGCTTTGACATTTTCAACACAATTACTAACCTGACTCTAAATCCTGAAAGATCTATTGTCCAGCTGTGTCAACTGAAATCTTCATCTGCAGCATCATGGACTGTCTCCCGTCCAATCAAACCAATCAAATTCTTGCGGTGTGACAGTTCATCAGTGGAGGAAAAGAAGGCTCAGACTCCCAAAATATTATTGAAAAAAAAAACAAAATTCTGTATTATATTCTAAATTTTACGTTTATCAAGTCAAATTAAGAGTTCATCTTCTAACTAATGTACATAACTCGGATGGATAAAATGTTTAATGTACCTTTTTTTTCTTTCATTTGCAGTAAAAGTGTTAATCGCAGCAGACGTGTTAATCTCAGCCAAAATGCCAAAAGATGCTGGCAGAAAACTCTTAGTAAACTGACCAATTATAATAATTTATTTCCTTGAAAAAGGCAAAGAAATGGACATCATTATCATCAAGCCTGTTAGATTTCAATTTCGTGATCCACTTCCATATTACTCATAAAACCTCTAAATTATTGAAAGATCTCAAAACAAGTGAAAGACAAAATGACAAGAAAGTGTATACTGTATATTTAAACTGTTATAAATATTGATTTGAACAGCAGCCTCCTCTGAAAATTATTTCATGTTGTAACATTGCTGTGTTTTATTCATCTGTTTCCACCTCAAATATGACAATAGACATTTTTTACATTCATATAATCTCTGAAAATGTTGAATTAATTGAATTTAATTATTCCTGATAATTCGCTTTATTCTCTTTTTATATAGAACGCGTCTGTAGAACCAGATTCTGAAGCACATGTGAAATCAAGGCAGTTCTATTGGTCGACAGCAGTCCTATGGCATCACATAGAGTGCCTATGCATTACGCATAAAAGGTCGCCTGCATTACACGTCATGAACTTCGAGTTCAAGATCAAAAGGAAGACACGCAGGCATGCCCTGACAAACAGGGAATCACATGACAGACATGGAACATGACATGAACAAAACCAAAACGTGACAGAGACAAGACCAAATCGTGACATAGGGTTACATACGTAACCCTAAGAACGTTCCTTTTTGAGGGAACTCAGTGATGCATCATGGTGTTAATGCAATGGGGACTGTTTATACACACTAAGCCATACTGGAAAAATTACTACATACCAAGATGTGAAAAAATGACACAATCTTAGCGAGCCAGAGCACTGCACATCTTAACTTAAAACAGCCTAAGTAAGCGTCAGGCTCAGGCAGGCATGACTTGGAGAGGCTCTGAATTGATGGGCACTGTAGGGTTGTGGGGCTCCTCGTCCACCAAACCCACAGTAAAAGTTGAGCCGCTTATCAAAAGGGCATAGTCAATATACTGGGCCAGAGAAAAATAATTTTTTCCCCCTGGCAATCGGGACCGCACCGGATCGTTCAGCCCTAAACGAAAAATGTCCTTAAGAGCCACATCATTAAATCCCACCTGATGGCACAGTCCACAAAAGTCCAGAACATAGGCCTCGATGGCCTGGTCACCTTAACAGAGGTTCGATAGAGACAGAACTGCTGGGTTCATTGTGTGGGTCAAGTATTCTGTAAGGATTCACTGGAGGCAACCCAAGTGCATTTTTAATATTAACAAACATAACAAGATAAAACATAAAACAAAAGCATGAAACAAAAACCATGGACATAGACTTCCTCAAACAATGGTCACAGGAAACAATACTTGACAAAAACCATTGGCAAACATGAGGGCTTAAATACACAAGACTAATGACAAGACAAGGGACACCTGTGAACAATGAACAGACAATTATCCAATGACAAGACACATGGCAGGATCACATGACAAACAGGGAATCACATGACAGACATGGAACATGACATGATCAAAATCAAAACGTGACAGAGACAAGACCAAATCGTGACATAGGGTTACATACGTAACCCTAAGAACGTTCCTTTTTGAGGGAACTCAGTGTTGCATCATGGTGTTAATGCAATGGGGACTGTTTATACACACTAAGCCATACTGGAAAAATTACTACATACCAAGATGTGAAAAAATGACACAATCTTAGCGAGCCAGAGCACTGCACATCTTAACTTAAAACAGCCTAAGTAAGCGTCAACATCCAGTTAGGACACGTCCAGGGAGACATAGTAAATGCCTAAAGGTGCCACAGAAACCCTGAAGCTTACTGAGAGTTACTTAGCTTTATTTAACTGACAAATGTACAAAGAAAATATTTCCAATGTTTTCACTGACCAACTTAATTTTATTTTGTAAATATAAACAAATTTTGATTTTGATGGCTGCAAGAGACTCCGAAAAAGTTGGGACAGAGGCAGGTTTACCACTAGGTCACATGACCTTTCCTTTTAATTACACTTTGTAAATGTTTGGGAATTGAGGATCCTAATTATTAAAGTTTTGCAAGTGGAATTTTTGCCAAATCTTGTCAGATATAAGACATCTATCTGCTCAACAGTCTGTGGTCGTCGTTGTCTGATTCTCCTTTTCATGATGGGCCATACATGTTCACTGAGAGACAGATATGGACTGCAGGCCTGGCATTGTTTTGCTTCCCAGGAAAAAAAGTCATATTGATGGCAGTATATGTCTCTGTACAATCGAAATATATGCCTCCATGTCAATGGTACCTTTACATAAATGCAAGTCAACCATGCTGTTTGCACTGATGCACCCCCATACCATGACAGATGTTTGCCAAGCCCTACATGTACTGAGATTTTTCTGGTTTCCCTGAATCTTTCCACAATATTTTGTAAGGTAGATGGTGAAAACATAAACTCTTTGCAAACTTGCATTGAGAAATGTGATTTTTTGAATTGTCTGACAATTCTCTCATGACCTTTGACACAAGGTGGTGAGCCATGACCCATCTTTGCTTGCAAAGTCAGAGAAGCTCCTTTTACACCCAAACATGATACCCTCACCTATTACCAATTCACCTGCTAATTGTGGACTGTTTAAAAAACTGTTTCCAAAATAGAATTATGTTGGTCAGCGAAAACATTGGAAATCTTTTTGTGTACTTTTGTCAGTTAAAAAAAAGTTCAAGAGAATTAACAAATCACAGATTGTGGTTTTTATGGCATTTAACAAAATGTTTAAACTTCTGGAAATGGGGTTTGTATATACTTACACATATATACAGTATAGCGATCGAGTCAGAGATGTAGGGACTAGATTAGCACTGGTGAAAAAGTTATCTGCCTCTCTGTGCCACTTCTGGCAGACTTGTAGTTCTAGGAGATAGTTACAGAGGAAGCATCTCCAGAAGTGGTCTGCTAAAAGCTGACTATGTCTCCACCTCCTTGCTCAGCAACTCTGATTCGGGGTATATTACTTGAGGTAGTGATGAGTCAGGCCGCCCCATGAGCAGCATTTTTGGAGTAACTTGTCACAGTCTGCTACGTCTGAGGATGTATATCCGAGTGGTTTTGAATCGAGAATACCTTTAATCTCAACGACCGCGGTGCGTAAGACTTCCTTCGTCACGATTTGATTCCCTATAGTAGAACACAGGGCAGACTTCAGGGATCTTATCTCTCTTTCCCAGCAGCCTCCAAGGTGTGATGTGCCTGGGGGGTTGAATTTGAAACTAATCTGGTGGCTGGCTAATTGCTCCTGGAGGGAAGGATGGAGCTTAGCGACCTTTCGCCACCTCTGAAATGTGTAACCTTGGTCTGATATGATTTTAAATGGCTTGCCTCTGCGGGAGATGAATCTTGGGAGGGCCATTAAGAATGAATCTGTGTCCATCTGGTAGAGCAGGTCCATACAGCTCTCTTTGTCAGACACTTAAACCCCCATCTTTTCTCATGTAACTCGTCAACTGGATATGCATGCTCGGCTAATCCCAGTGTCTCTGCTGTAAAGGCTGGACGAATCCTGAATAAGGTCTTGGGCTGGGACGCTGGTTACACTGTAAAGGTCACTGACGCACCTCGCAGAATGTGGAGGGCTTGTCTGACTGTACGCAGTCTTCAGTTCTTCTGGTCGACCAGTCAATCCGAGCTGCTTGACTGCTGAATGGAGGATGGTGCGTCATCCAATAGGGCAAAAGCCATTTCTCAAGAGTACTTTACAGATCATCAACAAGACATGCAGGTTTTCAGTGGGCCTCTCTAGGTACAGTGTCTCTGTGGTCTGTTTAGCAAGCAGCTTTCTGAATGTCTGATCTTAGATCTCAGGCATCTTTGCAAAGGATCGATCATTACATCTATTATGATTATTTAATCTAAGGCTGTGGCTTTAAGTCAGTTGTAGTTCTTGTGTTTCTCTTTCCTTCAGTGATTCTGCTTGTTAACAACAAGTGTTCATCACTAATGCTCAATCATCCTTTAATTAATCACTTAATTATCTCATTAACTTTAACTCTGATTCAGAGTTACTTTAACACTCTTTAGAGTGGGACCATATGTACTCTAAGCAGAGTTAATTTAACTCTGGGGATTTGCTGTGTAGTCTCTGGGAAGGGGTATATGAGTTTCAAAAGGAGTCTGCAATCAACAGTGCTTCCTGTAACTTCAGGTGATCAATGATAATCTGGTTCTTAAATTTCTCTGGCAGGATGTTCTCCAGAGCAATGCGCAGCTGTGAGAACTCTCTCGGATCTGGTTCTTAACGAAGTTCGGTATGGTGGGAGCTGGTCCCTATAAGGTAATCTCTAGACTGGGAGGAATATGTTGAGCTGTAGCCACTTCTGCTATCATCGACTTTGAAGTAAGATGTCTGGTGGAAAGACTGACGCTGTGTGGGTCAGGCGTGAGTAAGCTGTGACGTCATCTCCAGCTGCTGAAGCCTCAGGTGATCTTGTCTGAATGATTCTGTCCTGTTGTCACTTGGTCTCTGAAGTAGCTTGGATCGAAACAGAGGGATGGGCCTGGCATCTGTAGTGATCTGTGGAGTATGGACGCTGGGTTGAGGAACAGGGGAAGATGTACTCTGTGGATGGCGACTGGTCCGATCACTCACTGCAAGTAGGCTCAACTCCTCGTGATTCTGAATCATCACTCATCTCAGGGTAAGAATCTACTCTCTGTCTTGACTGTAGCCTCTGTTGATGATCAGTGATGATTCAGAATCACGAGGAGCGGCTACAGTGTCCCTACTAGTGTTCCAGAAGTTGCGGAAGAAGACTGAGCAACTGCAACGTTTTCCTTTGAGCAGATAAGGATACTGGAGGAGAGGAATGAGGTCCTGGAAGCACAGTTGAGCCTCATTCCTCTCCTCCAGTTTCCTTTTCTGCTCAAAGGAATGACGTTGCAGTTCCTCAGTCTCCTTCCGCAACTTCTGGAACACTAGTAGGGACACTGTAGCCGCTCCTCGTGATTCTGAATCATCACTCATCTCAGGGGAAGAACCTACTCTCTGTTTTGACTGTAGCCTCTGTTGATGATCAGTGAGCTTGAAAATCTGACAGGTAACTATAGGGAGCCTCATTGCTCGGCTGGGTCTGACTGTGGGCTCAGGAAGGTCAGGTCTAATACTAGAAATGAATAGTAATGACAAGAATTAAATCAATCTGTCACTTATACATGCAATATATATATATAAATACATATATAGGGATAAATTCAGACATGTAGGGACTAAATTAGCACTCGAGAAAATGCCGTCACATTGTCTGACATTTTAGTTTAAATAAATAACACAAACATTTAACTTTTTACACTACAAGGTGGGGGGTTTTGTGAATGACTATCATTCCAATTCTGTGGAAATCTGTGGAGATTTCTGCAGGCGAAGATTCTGTGGGGTATAAAAGAGTGCCAGCAGCAATATGACTAAAGATAGCAATGTTCAATAAATAATTTATTGTTTTAATAATAATGACTACAAATAATTTCTGAGTGTTAAATCTTCTTTTATGTTTGTATCTGTTATATGTTGTGTAAATTTGTTTTCATTTGTTGTTGTTTTATTTCTAAGAAAGCTGAACAATATCTCTTGCAGACGTGAAGCCTGGGGTGAAGATTAAAGATAACAGACCCGTGGATGGTGGCGATTGTAATCACTTGGCTCACTCCAGCTGTCTCTGGTAAATGATGTTCATAAACAGGTTTAAAAAAAAAAAAACTTTTTAAATACTAAAGGATGGAAAAAGTGTGAACTAAGCTGACTGTGCCTAAAGACACTCAACACAAATCAGTTTAGAATCAGCACACTCCCAGTTAGACCATGAAACCCACATAGGTCTCATATCCTTAATAAACCTCCAACCTCATTCATCAGCAACATAAGTTGATAAACACAATGTTTAATAACAAAAAAAAGGCTAATTGTTCAACAGAACATTTGGTCCCACTGTACAGAGAGTTAAAGTAATGCTGGGTACACACCAAAGGATAATCGGGCTGATTTTGGGCCGATTTTCCCCCTTCCGACAATCCTAGCTATGTCCCGATTATCTTGATGGTTCTACAGATTATCTTATCAGATTTTCCCTTGGCGTGGGGTGTGTTAAGAGTGTCCGAACCTGCTCGGAAGAACGTTGGAGCCGCCCCGATCGCGAATCGTAAATATTCAACATGTTGAATATTTACGATCAGAAATCCTGATGTGTGGGGGGAACCCCGATGACAAACGTGCGCACGCTCTGGAGATTATCACGTGAAACGAAACAATATCCAATCAGAAAGCGAGATGATGGAAGACGGAAGCATAACAAACGCAGTCATGGTGTTGCAAAAAGTTAAATTGATGTGGACAGCAGAGATGGAGGATCAGCTTGTTGATTTGTGGCAACAGCACGCATGTTTTTCTGTGAAAATCATTCCAAACACTATCATCACAATTTCGTCCTGCATATCGTCCGCCAAGCTTATTCTGAAGTCTTGCGAGATTTTGTGAGATTTCCTTTGTTCACAGTCGAGACTCTGGTTGAAAATCTGTTTGTGTGTGGTGTGCTGTCTTTGTCACATCATGGCACACCACACACTATAGGAGCAAAACGCTTAAATCTAGGATTTTTTGTCCTCATGTTTGTGGTCTATCACATTTTGAAAATCTTATAAGATGTAAAAAATCTTTTGGTGTGTACCCAGCATAACTCTGAATCCGTCTTAAAGTTAATGAGATAGTAAAGTGATTAATTAAGTTATTATTTAGCATAAGTGATGCACACCTGCTGGTAACAAACAGAATCAATGAAGGAAAGAGAAACACAAGAACTACAACTGACTTCCAGCCACAGCCTTAGATGAAATCAACTGAAGATACAATACATTAAATCTCTCAAGATCTCAGCAGAGGAGGATTAAACAACTCCACAAATAGCATTACCAGATTCACTTATTACTAACCAGAATGACTGTATTTCTATCAGACGTCAACAGATGTTCTTATCGAGAATTAACAGAGGTTTAGGTGTTGTTGGTTTATTGAAATGTTGGTCACCATTATGGTGATCAGTCTTCCCTTTAGTTAGACAGCTTAGCAGTTGCAGCTCGACTCTCATATTTTTATACGTGTTTATGGTCTTTGTAACAGTGTTTACCAAAACACATAATTTTTTGCAAAGAAAACCATGAACAAAGATGATCAGGTGATTATAGTTTTCAGCACCGTAAAATGGAATAATTCTCTTATCTTATCCCTGACCAAAAGTGTTGTTTTGATGACACATTGGTAGCAATCTGTTCCCACATAAAGGTGTTTTAGGGGGAAGAAAATTAACCTGTCCCAGCAGACTGTTTATACCAAGTCTGAACTGAATGAATAATCATGGGATTATTAGTTCTTGTTTTGATCAGTTTGTCATCCCATGTAAATAAAATATTGGCAGGACATTCTTATTTTATCTCAGATTTCTCCACATTCACCCAAGAGGGAAAGCAAACACCTGAGCTAAATACCTGGATTGGGATGCCCAATAATACATCTTAAAATTGGAAACCCCTGACCCTAGGGGTTTTACGATGCCAAATAAATGATCTTATTAACCCATTAAGAGAAGTGAAAAAGGAATTAGGGATTAATATTGGAAGAGATTGGAACATGTATAAAGATTTGGGCAAAATATTCATTTTAACTGCATTTATTCTACCAAGTAATGTGAGTGGTAGATCCATCCAATTGGTTAAATCTCTACCCACCTTCTCTAAAAGACTAGCCAAATTAAGTTTATAGAGATTCTTTAAGTTACCATCTACCTGTATACCCAAATATTTAATTAATTCCAGCAGGAGAGCACTTAAAGTTAGAACCGTCCATAGTATAGTCGAACCCTGATAATGGCAAAATCACACTTTTGTCAATATTAATTTTGTATCCAGAGAAAGTGCCATATAATTGTAAAATTCGGTTGATTAGACAAAGAGTCTATTGGGTCAGTAAGAAATAAAAGAATATCATAGGCAAACAATGATATTTTATGCATTTCAGGGCCGACCTCAAAGCCCTTTGTATCAGAGTTGCATCTAATAGCCTAAGGGTTCGATAGCCAGTGCAAAGAGAGCTGGGCTTAGGGGGTATCCTTGTCTACATCCTCTGTACAAGGAAACTGTAGCAGAAGTAATTCCATGTTTTTTGCTTTAGGGGATTTATTAAGTGAATGAATTAGGTCAATATATCCACATTTTTTCAGCACTTCAAAAAGATATGACCACTCGACGCGATCAAACGCCTTTTCGGCATCAAGAGAAACAGCTACTGCAAGTATGCGTTTTTCTTTAGCAGTGTGAATGACATTGAAAAATCTCCTCAAATCGTTTCCTCAAATCTGATAGTCAATTACAAAACCCAGGAGATGCATTTGATTCATATTTTCCACGTCATCTTCTGCTTGATTGTTCTGTGTACATACAAAGACAGGCAGGTCTTACCATAGTTGGGGCAGCAGACTTTGAGCCAGCACACACAGGACACTACGGTCAGGTTACTGAGGCTGCAGAGACCAAATAAAACTCCACAGAAGGCATAGCACATACACATCACCTCTGTGAACAACCACCTGAAAAGAAGAACAAGATGTCAATCTGTACAATCACTTAAGGCTGGAGTGCCCGATCCTGTTCTATCTATATGCTACAAGTGTTTCAGAAAAATATGAATTGGCTGGTTCAGATGTGGTTGAGTTAAAAGAGCCCTTTAAACTGTAATGTAGTTGCATTGTTTACAGTGCAGAGGTGCACAATCATGTTCTGGAGATCCAGCTGAACTTTGCAGGAAGGTGGATCTCCAGGAACATGATTGGGGACATCTGCACTGTAACCAATGCAACTACATATTTTACAGTTTATGGGAACATTTAAGTCACAAATACAAATAAATGTAAGCTATTTGATACTACATACAATTAAATATAAAGAGCTGTTACTACTTGTTACCAATTGAAAATTTGCTAAACAAGAAATATATTCTATAGCCTTGATCAATTTATTGGTTAAATGAGGCATTTTGCATTTAGTGGACAAACAAATTCAATTGACAAAACAAAGTAGTGTTAGTTAGGACAATTTTAAGATAATAGTTGAGAAAACAGCATCAGGTTGAGTTGAAATTTTAAGTTATGTCAAAAGTTCCCTTAAACAAATATATATATATATATATATATATATATATATATATATATATATATATATATATATATATATATCTGTAATCATTTATGATTTACACAATTTATTCTCACTCAACTTATTCTATATACTAAAGCATACAGTAAATGCTAACACTGTACATCATGCCATCTTGAATACTGTTTTTTGCATAATAAGCAAACAATTTAACATCACATTAAAAACAGCAGAATGGTTAATCAGTACTCGTGCACTGTTTTATTTATTTCACTTAAAACATTACAGGCTGCAATAAAACTGTGCATCCGGGAGTGCACTCACTGAATGTTTGAGTGATGAAGGTTTGGATTGCTGTACGCCGTGACTTGAGTGACCAGAGATCAAAATCAGAAAATACGGAAAACTTAACACTTGATAGTGAAAATTAATTTTCATGTTTGGTTTAGAATCACGCAAGAGAATCATGAGGAGCAGGAAAAAATAAAAATAAAACATTTTCACTCAAATTAATTTCATTTTTTCATTTTTTTTTTTAATGGGGACAAGCAGACTCTGTCTCTGTCCCTAAATAAATAATTAAATTAAAGTGCCTAGAGAGAGAGCTCCATCTATATTGCTGTTTTTTAGGTAAATTCATGTTGCACTGCCATTTGATGTCGACATAATTTCCGGCTTAATTGACCTTGTTTTGTTATTTCATATGTTCACATGAAACAGGTCCATTTCTCACTGCTTACTACTACATATTTCCTACTGCAAGGTGCATGTTGGATAATAATTTCTTTAGCCCAAATAATAGAGCATGGGTTTGATTCCTAGGGAATGGATGAAATGATAAAAATAAAAAAACTTAAAGTTAATGTACGTCGTTTTGGATAAAAGTGTTTGCCTAATTCATAAATATAAATGTAACTGTATGCCATTTCACAGACCCAACCAACACGGTATGAATTCTTATATTTTATCGGTGCTATTTATGTAAACATTTGCTAGACATACTTTTGAAAAACATTATGAGATCCTCATGTTTTATTCCACTCCACTGTCCAGCATCCCTTGTGAATGGCTCCTAAAACCACACAGGGCTTGAATAATACATACTGATTCTGAGACTCTGTAGAAAGAGTCTGCCAGAATACCACAGTACCTGGGAATATTTATTACAGGGCATTTAGTGGTAATTATGGTAATGTTACCCTGAAATCTCAGAATCCCGCAGATGTACGTCCGTTCATGCAGATATACATTGAATATCTTAAGATTGGAAGCATGTTGCATGTTCAGTGTCTACCAAAATTAGATTTACAGGCTTGTCCACTCTGAATATTGATAAATCCCCGATAGTTTGAAACAAAAATAACTATTCTAAATAGAAAAATGATTTATTTTGTATTCTATTCAAGCTCTTGTTAAGGTGCCTTTCATTGCGGACAGTAATCCAAACCACTGAAAAAAGTTAAACGACTGTGTCATTTATTTAAAATGCATTTTTTATATTGGTCTATTTGAAAATCATGGTATCTGGTATAAACTGGTTTAGTTTAGTTTGTCTTAAAGCATATACCATAGCAAAAAAAACAAAAAAAAATACAGAAAACGTCTCGGTTGCGTATGCAACCCTCCGTGATCCCATTCAGTCCGACTGAAAGGGAACAAACTGACGAGCCTTACTGGCTGTAGAAATTATTGTGGGTTTTATTCACTTCTCTGGTATTTTTTAGTACGTAACAGAAAATATGATGCATATCTTAAAAATACATCACAATACACATTAAGGTGTTTCGAATGTGTCTTTATTTATAGACTAATACAATGTTATCTCAAGTGAAAATTCAACTCTCATATTATATGGTAATTTATATATATATTAGGGCTGTCAAATGATTAATCACGATTAATCACATCCAAAATAAAAGTTTTTGTTTACATAATATATGTGGATGCACTGTGTATAATTATTTTATATACATATATATATATAAATACACACACATGCTTGTATATATTTAAGAAATATTTTCATGTATATACTGTATATAGATTTATATATAATTTATATTATATATAAATATAAATATTTTATATATAAATAATATTTTTTTCTTAAATATACATGCATGTGTGTGTATTCATATATATACAAAATAATTATACACAGTGCATCCACATATATTATGTAAACAAAAACTTTTATTTTGGATGTGATTAATCGTGATTAATCATTTGACAGCCCTAATATATATATATATATATATATATATATATATATATATATATATATATATATATAATCAATAACCTTTTTACTTTGTATCTTTGGGAAAAGAAAATAACAATAAATCAAAAATGAACGTTTGAACCAAGCCATAAAAATAAATGTAGAAAAACAAATACATTTGGGTTATAATTATTTGCATGATAAATGTGTAGAAGAAATACCTTGATATTTAAATTCTAAAATTTGGATGTCTCAGCTCTCTGTTTCAGCACATTTTCTGTATGAGATTTCAAAAACAGAGTAGTAACGACATGTGATTATAGCTGACTACACAAAAAAAAAATGGGAAGAGGAAAAAAATTAATAGCAGCATCAAAAGAGAACACGGATGCTGCGTCAATGTGTTTCCAGCTGTTCAATTTGATTTCATTTGCTTTTATTATGCTGACGCCTTTAAGATGATCAGAGAGAGAATGAGATGACCCTCTTTAATGAGTCTCAAGAGGACACACTAACATCTAAAGGGGGGAAAAAGCGATGTATATATAAAGAAAGAGGGGGAGACTCTTCTTCTATAAGAAATGTCCCTGCTGTGAAAGAGTTTTACCTGTGAGCCAAAGACGAGGGAATTGCGAAGGGAAAGAGGAAAATGGTCATGCCCAGGTCACTGATGGAGAGGTTGATGATAAAAAACTCGGCTGGCTTCAGAGATGACTTCTTGCGATAGGCAACAAACAATAGAGTGGTGTTTCCCATCAGAGACAGCACACCTGCAGTGAAAGAAAGAAAGTGTTATGTGCCTTAAAATGTGTTAGGAAAAACACTACTGAAAACCCTAATATGTTGATTGAACTCAATTGATTTGAGTAAACTCGATCCCTCAATTTAATTGAGTAATGGGGTCTTCCAAAACATGCATATTTAAGTGTACTTAACTTGGTGCTTATGTAGACTGTAACACTGAAGCAGTGTTAGTTAATGAGATAATTAAGTGATTAATTGAGTGATGATTGAGCATTATTGAAGACACCTGATGTTAACAAGCAGAATCACTGAAGGAGAAAACCATAATTTTTAAGTCACCGTTGTGGTGATCAGTGTTTGTTTAGTTGGGGTCTTGACCCTTAACTCATTAACTTTATATTTTGTTTGATGGCTGTAACTCAGTTGTAACCAGATGAACAAATAGAAAAGGTCGTCTGATGGTGGTGATTGTGTTTTAACATAATCATTATTTCATAATTATTAGAATTAGGGCTGTCACGATGTTAGATTTTTCACACCAAGGTTATTGTGGCCAAAATAATTCACGATATCGATATATCGCGATATCTAAAGAAACCTTGGGGGAAAAATGTCAAATCAGTCAAATACATTTTTACTTTGTTTATTTAATTTTTCTTTTTTTGCATTTTTACTTCTTGCGTTCTTATATTTGAATGCACATTTTTGTGAAGTAAGACAAGCATGTGAAGTATATCTGGTTTCAAACTGGAGACCTTGAAACTGAAAAGCTCTTAAACCTATTGTTGTGCCGGTGCAAGTCATGCAGATTTGAACAAAACAAATCAAGTGCAAATACAAAAATACAAAAATAAGACGAGTAAAGAAAACGGGGTAAGCTACTTAATAATCACCTTTTATTTAAACATATGAAAACAAAAACCCGCTGTTAACAGGTTAATGTCACATTTCCCATTCCATGACTAGTAAAATAATCGCAATTTACTCTCTTTAAAATAACGTAATCCGCAGGGTGATGGACACGGAGATGGGTACAAAGGTTGGTGGCTACACATCGCACACCGGACGAGAAGCGCAACTCCGCGCCGCGTCGCGTGTAGCACACCTGACGCGCACTTTCTCAGTTCATGGCCAGCAATATTGTTATGTTTAAGGACATTATGAACTTAAGATCATGTCTGTACTATGTTATGATTGTACTGTACAATTAAATACAATCGTTGCTAAGTCTGCAGTCTGCATGAATAAATAATGAGCTTGTCACCGGGTGAGAAATAGGAACCTTAGAACCGGGATTTGTTGCACGGGGGAGCGACTTCCGGTGTAACACCGGGCCGGTTCCGGTGACCTGTCATGGCCGCCGGCATTAACGAGCGCCAGCTGCAGACACCAATCGGGCTGTTGTCAGTGAGCACATGCGGGAGGATATTTAAGGAGAAGTTTGAAGACATAGGTTGTTGGTTCTTGGTGCTTGGTTTTCACATTGGGTTCCCCTTGGCGTTCTGGTCAGCAGACAACATAAAGCAGCAACCGCAGCGAATATAAAGTGTGGGGATGTTTGTACATTGAAGACGGGTGAGTGATTGACACATGGGACTGAGAGGACAGAGTGATTAAGGGCCGCGCTGAGGATCTATGCTGCTAGCAAGGAGAGAAGTTAAGTGCACTTTTCATCAACGTACGAAAGGGTGATGTTATGAAGACTTGCCAAGAACATTTTTTTTTGAATACTGACTTGCGCTGGCAGTGTGTGTTGTTTCTCTCATTTTGAGTCTCAGAGATCCAAAGAAGGAACTGGGCTTTATAGGATCGTTCTTGAAACCTGATACCCCCATGCGAAAAGCCATCTGTGGATTGTCTGACCCGGCAAAGGTGGAGTGAAGGCCTGTTGTTCACGAGAGGTGATGTGGCATTGCAGTGTCTGAAAGTGTGAAGTGAGCACGTGTAAAGAGTTATAGTATTGATGTATGCACGAGTGTGGGAGATCAAATCATTACCCTCACTCTATCATCGTTGTTCGGGGAAGCCTAACCAGTGGGACATCAAGAGTTAAACCTGATCTGTCGATTGTGAAGTTGTGTCCAGGTTCCCAATCATCCTTCTGAAGTGAGTCTGCTGACTACTGTGTTCAATCTGCTGTCGTTCTGTAAACGGAGAGACCCTGTGAATCATCCTTCTGAAGTGAGTCTGCTGACTACTGTGTTCAATCTGCTGTCGTCCTGTGAACGGAGAGATCCTGTGAATCATCCTTCTGAAGTGAGTCTGCTGACTACTGTGTTCAATCTGCTGTCGTTCTGTAAACGGAGAGACCCTGTGAATCATCCTTCTGAAGTGAGTCTGCTGACTACTGTGTTCAATCTGCTGTCGTCCTGTGAACTGAGAGATCCTGTGAATCATCCTTCTGAAGTGAGTCTGCTGACTACTGTGTTCAATCTGCTGTCGTTCTGTAAACGGAGAGACCCTGTGAATCATCCTTCTGAAGTGAGTCTGCTGACTACTGTGTTCAATCTGCTGTCAGTCTGTGAACGGAGAGATCCTGTGAATCATCCTTCTGAAGTGAGTCTGCTGACTACTGTGTTCAATCTGCTGCCATTCTGTGAACGGAGAGATCCTGTGAATCGTCCTTCTGAAGTGAGTCTGCTGACTACTGTGTTCAATCTGCTGTCGTTCTGTAAACGGAGAGATCCTGTGAATCATCCTTCTGAAGTGAGTCTGCTGACTACTGTGTTCAATCTGCTGTCGTCCTGTGAACTGAGAGATCCTGTGAATCATCCTTCTGAAGTGAGTCTGCTGACTACTGTGTTCAATCTGCTGTCGTCCTGTGAACTGAGAGATCCTGTGAATCATCCTTCTGAAGTGAGTCTGCTGACTACTGTGTTCAATCTGCTGTCGTTCTGTAAACGGAGAGACCCTGTGAATCATCCTTCTGAAGTGAGTCTGCTGACTACTGTGTTCAATCTGCTGTCGTCCTGTGAACTGAGAGACCCTGTGAATCATCCTTCTGAAGTGAGTCTGCTGACTACTGTGTTCAATCTGCTGTCATTCTGTGAACGGAGAGATCCTGTGAATCGTCCTTCTGAAGTGAGTCTGCTGACTACTGTGTTCAATCTGCTGTCATTCTGTGAACGGAGAGACCCTGTGAATCATCCTTCTGAAGCGAGTCTGCTGACTACTGTGTTCAATCTGCTGTCGTTCTGTGAACTGAGAGATCCGGTGAATCATCCTTCTGAAGTGAGTCTGCTGACTACTGTTCGATCTGCTGTCATTCTGTGAACGGAGAGATCCTGTGAATCATCCTTCTGAAGTGAGTCTGCTGACTGCTGTGGTCAATCCGCTGTCATTCTGTGAACGGAGAGATCCTGTGAATCATCCTTCTGAAGTGAGTCTGCTGACTGCTGTGTTCAATCTGCTGTCATTCTGTGAACGGAGAGATCCTGTGAATCATCCTTCTGAAGTGAGTCTGCTGACTGCTGTGTTCAATCTGCTGTCATTCTGTGAACGGAGAGATCCTGTGAATCATCCTTCTGAAGTGAGTCTGCTGACTGCTGTGTTCAATCTGCTGTCATTCTGTGAACGGAGAGATCCTGTGAATCATCCTTCTGAAGTGAGTCTGCTGACTGCTGTGTTCAATCTGCTGTCATTCTGTGAACGGAGAGATCCGGTGAATCATCCTTCTGAAGTGAGTCTGCTGACTACTGTGTTCAATCTGCTGTCAGTCTGTGAACGGAGAGATCCTGTGAATCATCCTTCTGAAGTGAGTCTGCTGACTGTTGTGTTCAATCTGTTGTCGTTCTGTGAACTGAGAGATTCTGTGAATCATACTTCTGAAGGAGAAGCTACTGACTGTTGCACTCGATCTGCAGTTATTCTATGAGCTGGGACATCCGGGAGTGAAGAAAAGGAACCCAAAGTCATTCCGTTGCTGTTTTAAGTGTTATTAATTAATAAATAAAAAAGAAGAGTTTTTTTTACATTTCTCGCTGTCTTGCCTGATTGGTGCCTTTGGTGTCGGCTCCTCCGGAGTGTGGTTATTAACCCTTGGCTTTGGGAAACGGTTACATCTAATTGGCGTAAGTCGGCAGGGTTACCACTCGGAGTCGAGCGGCCAAGGAGCCATGATGGCGGATGAAGAGTTGCCAGCCGTCCGGCATCCGACGGTACCAATGTTTATGGGAGCCCCGTGGGCCCAGAAGTATGGTGGGCTTGGATCTGAATTGAACTTGATTGACTGGAGAGCACAAGTGGAGTATTTGGCTGGACTACAGGGGTTAAGTGAGGCCCAGAAGGTACAGTTCGTTCTGAATTCCCTAGAGGGGGAGGCAAAGAGAGAGGTCCGAGCTGCACCTGAGGCTGTCCGAGCCACCACACGAGCCATCTTCGAATTCTTGACTGGACAGTACGGCGATTCCACTCCGGTGGCGGTGCTACGGGCACAATTCTTCAACTGCAAGCAGGGGCCTAGACAAACTCTGCGGGCGTTCGCCCTGCGTCTCCGAGAGCAGTATTCTAGGTTGAGGAACCGGGAAGATCATGGTCTGGGAGAGGAAGAGACCCTGTTGAGAGATCAATTCTTGTTGGGGTTACGAGAAGGCCCTATACGGCAGAGTTTACGATTACAGCTTCGGCGAGATGCGGCTTTGACCTTCGAGGAGCTTCGCCAAGAGGCCTTAGCTCTGGAGCGGGATCACGCCGAAGCAATGGACCCCCCTGTGTGCATGGCTGCGAGCGGAGTTGGCCTTCCTGTACCTCCTGAACCGTCTGATTGGAAACAAGCCTTGCGTACTGAGTTGATGAAGGATGTCCGCGAGGAGATGGCAGAGTTGTCTAAGACCCTTTTGGGGGAACTTCGCCGGGGACGGCCAGAGCCTCCGACCTTGCCTCGAGAACGCTCCTATTCTGATGGGGGGAGGGATCCGGGAAGACGTGCCGGTCGACCAACTGGCCCCAAGTTCCAGTGGGATGGGCAGGGGCGCCCGCTTTGTAATAACTGTGGAGAACCTGGACACTATAGCCGCCAGTGTGGCTCTCGTCGCAGTTCGCAAGGGGGTTTTTAGGACGACCGGCCACTGTGGGTCAAGTGGTCGGGACCCCCTGGATTGACCCTTCTGTAAATTCCGCCCCAAGAGGCAGTCTGGTGGGCCATTGTCCGCTTGTAGAGATAAAGGTAAATGGCGTTAATGTCCGGTGCCTGGTGGACACCGGATCCCAGGTCACCCTATTTGCTGAAAGTCTGTCCAAAGAACTGTTTAACGCCCATCACTTACCTGAAACCGAAGTCCCCTGGCTCACACTCCGGGGAGCAAATGGTCTGAATATCCCGTATATCGGGTACCAAGTGACCGACTTTGAGATCCATGGGACTGTGATACCACAGAAGGGAGTAGTAGTTGTCCGAGACTCTTGCCTGGGGGCGCATCGAGCCTTGCTGGGGATGAACGTGCTGATGGAGTGTTGGGAGAAATTGTTTCAAGCCGGGCCCCTTCGTACCACTTCTTTGGCCGAGAAGCAAGACTGGGAGCGTGTTGTTACGGATTGTCGGCGAGTACAGGCCGCAAGTTTCCAACAAGATCGAGAGGACGCTGGCCGAGTTGCATGTCGGTATGCTATCTCCGTTCCGGCCCGAAGCGAGGCGGTAGTCTGGGTTCGTCTCCCCGCTCGGACTTATGGTCCAGAAGATTGGGTTCTTGTGGAGCCCCATTGGGAGTGCCAGAGTGTGGAGGTGGCTCGAGGGTTAGCGGTGGCACGTCAAGGCCGAGTCTCAGTACGGGTGAGGAATGTGAGCACGTATCCAGTACATCTGTTCCGTCACCAACGGTTGGCTCGTATTACGCCGGTGAGTCCTCACCAGGTGAGAGAGGGGCAGGAGGTCCGCTTCTGTCAAGTAAGCGCAACAGTGGTCGAAGTAGCCCTGACGTCGGGAGAACCTCGATCTGGTCCTGTTGGGAGGAGTATGCCAGCTCATCTTCAGGGTGAATCACTGCAAGGCGAGGGCTTAGGAGAAGAACAAGCGTACCAGCTTCAGCACTTTCTGGCCAAGTGGCAGCACGTCTTCTCCACGCATGACGAGGATTATGGATGCACGGATGTGGTGAAACACTCGATACCTACTGGGGATGCCATGCCTAGTCGAGAGCGGTATCGCCCGGTCCCTCCAACCTTGTACTCCGAGATCCGTACCTTGTTGCGGGGGATGTTAGAACGAGGAATCATTCGGGAGAGCTGCAGTCCGTGGGCAGCCCCGATTGTGCTGGTGCGCAAGAAAACTGGCTCTTGGAGATTCTGCGTAGACTATCGTAAGCTGAATCAGGTCACCAAAAAGGACGCTTTTCCCCTGCCGAGAATCGAAGACTCCCTCACTAGCCTAACCCACGCCGCCTGGTACTCTACCCTTGATCTTGCAAGCGGATACTGGCAGGTGCAGGTGGAAGGAAAAGACCAAGAGAAGACCGCCTTTACTACGCCCTTTGGGTTATTTGAGTGGGACCGGATGCCCTTCGGACTCTGCAACGCCCCCGCCACGTTCCAACGGTTGATGCAGCGATGCCTGGGAGGACAGTTGGTGGACTCCACTCTGGTCTATCTAGACGACGTGATCGTCTACTCACCTGACTTTGACTCCCACCTGTTACATCTGGAGCAAGTATTCCGAGCCATGGAAAAGTATGGGTTGAAGCTCCAGCCTGGGAAATGTCAGCTCCTTCGGAAGGAGGTCAAGTTCTTGGGCCATCGTGTGAGTGCTGCGGGAGTGGCCGTAGACCCGGATAAGGTGTCTGCTGTGCAAGGCTGGGATCCCCCTAAAACGGTGAAGCACGTGAGGTCCTTCTTGGGATTTGTGGGATACTATCGGCGCTTCATCAAGGATTTCTCCCGGATTGCTAAGCCCTTAAATCAACTGCTCGCTGGTTCAAGCCGTCCACGTGGCCGAGGTTCCCCGTTGATAGTCTGGAGCCCAGAGTGTGAAATAGCCTTTCAGAGGCTGAAACAGGAGCTGTTGCAGGCCCCTATTCTTGCCTATGCCGATTTCACTCAGCCGTTCGTCCTGTACACGGATGCCAGTAACACAGGGCTAGGGGCGGTACTGGCCCAGCGGCAGAACGGAGTGGAGAAGGTTATTGCCTATGCCAGCCGGAGCCTCCACCCAGCGGAGCGGAACGATGCAAACTATAGCTCCTTTAAGATCGAGCTTTTGGCCCTGAAGTGGGCCTTATGTGAGAAATTCAAGGACTACCTATGGGGAGCTGAAGTATTGGTGGTCACTGACAACAGCCCGCTGGTTCACCTCCAGACGGCTAAACTGGGAGCGGTAGAGCAGAGGTGGGCGGCCCAACTCGCCAACTTCAACTACCAGCTGCAGTATCGGCCAGGCCGTGAGCACGTCAACGCCGATGTCTTGTCCCGATTACCAGTGGCCAGAGCTGGAGAACATCTAGAGGAGGAACTGGATGAGGGGCTGATGGTGGGAGTGATAGAGGCGCCTGGAGCACGGTCGGAAGAAGTTCCGGCTAGTTGGGGATGGGACCCACAACGTTGGAGGGAACGACAGGGGGAGGACGAAGGGCTGTCCACCTTGCGAGCTTACCTGGAGCAGGGTACATTACCTGGAGCGGCGGAGCGACAGGGCCAAGTGTTGACGGTGAGGAAACTTCTGGGGCACTGGAGACGGCTGTGTTTGCGAGATGGAGTGGTCTGTCGATCTATCCAGGACCCAAGGACTCGTGAGGCTGTACACCAGGTGGTGGTGCCAGAAGCCCAAGTTCAATCCCTGCTCCAGGCATACCATGACCTGCTGGGGCATCAAGGGAGGGAGAGAACAGTGTCCTTGTTGCGTAGGCACTTCTATTGGGGCAAAATGGAAGAGTCCGTGGGGAGGTATGTGCAGGAATGCCCCCGCTGCACGTTGTTCAAAGCTAGGAGAGAAGTGAAGGCCCCCTTAGTTCCGGTACGACCCCGGGCCCCGTTGCATATGGTGGCTATGGACTTTCTGACCTTGAGTCGCCCGATGGATCGGTTTCAAAATATCCTGGTGGTGACGGATCTGTTTACGAAGTATGCCTGGGCTACTCCGACTCTGGATCAGACGGCCACCACGACAGCGAATGCCCTTTGGAGAACCGTGTTCCAGCCCTTTGGGTGCCCCGAAACCCTCCATTCGGATCAAGGGCCGAATTTCGAGTCCCGTGTGATCAAGGAGCTGTGTCAACTGTACCGGTGTAGGAAGACCCACACTACCCCATACCACCCGCAGGGAAATGGTGGCTGCGAGCGCTTTAACCAGACGCTGTTGAGTTTGTTGGGGACATTGGATACGGACCATCAGAGCCAGTGGACGGATAGTCTCCCTGCCTTGGTACAGGCTTACAATAATAGCGTCCACAGCACCACCGGATACGCCCCCACTTACCTGATGTTTGGAAGACACGTACGCTTACCTACGGATCTGATACTGGGAACTGCTGCAACCGGAGAGCCCGCCACCACTACGGAGTGGGTACACCGACACCATCGACAGCTTCACGCTGCCTACGAGAGGGTCTCTGAACATCTTGGTACAGCTGCTAAGAAGAACAAACGCCTGTACGATCGAACCGCTCGAGAGGCCCCCTTGCTGCCTGGTGAGCGTGTGCTGGTGCGCGATAATCGGCGCCAAGGGAAGGGGAAGCTTAGCGACCGGTGGGAGACCGTACCATATGTGGTGGAGCGACGACAGAACCCTGACCAGCCCGTTTATGCCATTCGTCCGGAGGGAAGAGCCGGGCCTGTGAGGGTCTTGCACCGTAACTTGCTTCGCCCATGTCCCAGCTACCCGAGGCAAGTGGTCGAGGCACCGCCCGCCCCGGTGGCCCCTGGACCACCTTGGATGGGTTGGGCTATGGTTCCTAGAGTCCCCGTTGCTGAGCCAAGGAGAGAGGAACCGGTTGTACCGTTGAGGCGCTCGCAACGAGAGACCCAGGGAGTGCCTCCTGCGAGGTACGGAGAATGGGAGTCGGGCCCCCGTTCTCGGGACTAGAACGGATTGGTGAGGGAGGGTGTCACCGGGTGAGAAATAGGAACCTTAGAACCGGGATTTGTTGCACGGGGGAGCGACTTCTGGTGTAACACCGGGCCGGTTCCGGTGACCTGTCATGGCCGCCGGCATTAACGAGCGCCAGCTGCAGACACCAATCGGGCTGTTGTCAGTGAGCACATGCGGGAGGATATTTAAGGAGAAGTTTGAAGACATAGGTTGTTGGTTCTTGGTGCTTGGTTTTCACATTGGGTTCCCCTTGGCGTTCTGGTCAGCAGACAACATAAAGCAGCAACCGCAGCGAATATAAAGTGTGGGGATGTTTGTACATTGAAGACGGGTGAGTGATTGACACATGGGACTGAGAGGACAGAGTGATTAAGGGCCGCGCTGAGGATCTATGCTGCTAGCAAGGAGAGAAGTTAAGTGCACTTTTCATCAACGTACGAAAGGGTGATGTTATGAAGACTTGCCAAGAACATTTTTTTTTGAATACTGACTTGCGCTGGCAGTGTGTGTTGTTTCTCTCATTTTGAGTCTCAGAGATCCAAAGAAGGAACTGGGCTTTATAGGATCGTTCTTGAAACCTGATACCCCCATGCGAAAAGCCATCTGTGGATTGTCTGACCCGGCAAAGGTGGAGTGAAGGCCTGTTGTTCACGAGAGGTGATGTGGCATTGCAGTGTCTGAAAGTGTGAAGTGAGCACGTGTAAAGAGTTATAGTATTGATGTATGCACGAGTGTGGGAGATCAAATCATTACCCTCACTCTATCATCGTTGTTCGGGGAAGCCTAACCAGTGGGACATCAAGAGTTAAACCTGATCTGTCGATTGTGAAGTTGTGTCCAGGTTCCCAATCATCCTTCTGAAGTGAGTCTGCTGACTACTGTGTTCAATCTGCTGTCGTTCTGTAAACGGAGAGACCCTGTGAATCATCCTTCTGAAGTGAGTCTGCTGACTACTGTGTTCAATCTGCTGTCGTCCTGTGAACGGCGAGATCCTGTGAATCATCCTTCTGAAGTGAGTCTGCTGACTACTGTGTTCAATCTGCTGTCGTCCTGTGAACGGAGAGACCCTGTGAATCATCCTTCTGAAGTGAGTCTGCTGACTACTGTGTTCAATCTGCTGTCGTCCTGTGAACTGAGAGATCCTGTGAATCATCCTTCTGAAGTGAGTCTGCTGACTACTGTGTTCAATCTGCTGTCGTTCTGTAAACGGAGAGACCCTGTGAATCATCCTTCTGAAGTGAGTCTGCTGACTACTGTGTTCAATCTGCTGTCAGTCTGTGAACGGAGAGATCCTGTGAATCATCCTTCTGAAGTGAGTCTGCTGACTACTGTGTTCAATCTGCTGCCATTCTGTGAACGGAGAGATCCTGTGAATCGTCCTTCTGAAGTGAGTCTGCTGACTACTGTGTTCAATCTGCTGTCGTTCTGTAAACGGAGAGATCCTGTGAATCATCCTTCTGAAGTGAGTCTGCTGACTACTGTGTTCAATCTGCTGTCGTCCTGTGAACTGAGAGATCCTGTGAATCATCCTTCTGAAGTGAGTCTGCTGACTACTGTGTTCAATCTGCTGTCGTCCTGTGAACTGAGAGATCCTGTGAATCATCCTTCTGAAGTGAGTCTGCTGACTACTGTGTTCAATCTGCTGTCGTTCTGTAAACGGAGAGACCCTGTGAATCATCCTTCTGAAGTGAGTCTGCTGACTACTGTGTTCAATCTGCTGTCGTCCTGTGAACTGAGAGACCCTGTGAATCATCCTTCTGAAGTGAGTCTGCTGACTACTGTGTTCAATCTGCTGTCATTCTGTGAACGGAGAGATCCTGTGAATCGTCCTTCTGAAGTGAGTCTGCTGACTACTGTGTTCAATCTGCTGTCATTCTGTGAACGGAGAGACCCTGTGAATCATCCTTCTGAAGCGAGTCTGCTGACTACTGTGTTCAATCTGCTGTCGTTCTGTGAACTGAGAGATCCGGTGAATCATCCTTCTGAAGTGAGTCTGCTGACTACTGTTCGATCTGCTGTCATTCTGTGAACGGAGAGATCCTGTGAATCATCCTTCTGAAGTGAGTCTGCTGACTGCTGTGGTCAATCCGCTGTCATTCTGTGAACGGAGAGATCCTGTGAATCATCCTTCTGAAGTGAGTCTGCTGACTGCTGTGTTCAATCTGCTGTCATTCTGTGAACGGAGAGATCCTGTGAATCATCCTTCTGAAGTGAGTCTGCTGACTGCTGTGTTCAATCTGCTGTCATTCTGTGAACGGAGAGATCCTGTGAATCATCCTTCTGAAGTGAGTCTGCTGACTGCTGTGTTCAATCTGCTGTCATTCTGTGAACGGAGAGATCCTGTGAATCATCCTTCTGAAGTGAGTCTGCTGACTGCTGTGTTCAATCTGCTGTCATTCTGTGAACGGAGAGATCCGGTGAATCATCCTTCTGAAGTGAGTCTGCTGACTACTGTGTTCAATCTGCTGTCAGTCTGTGAACGGAGAGATCCTGTGAATCATCCTTCTGAAGTGAGTCTGCTGACTGTTGTGTTCAATCTGTTGTCGTTCTGTGAACTGAGAGATTCTGTGAATCATACTTCTGAAGGAGAAGCTACTGACTGTTGCACTCGATCTGCAGTTATTCTATGAGCTGGGACATCCGGGAGTGAAGAAAAGGAACCCAAAGTCATTCCGTTGCTGTTTTAAGTGTTATTAATTAATAAATAAAAAAGAAGAGTTTTTTTTACATTTCTCGCTGTCTTGCCTGATTGGTGCCTTTGGTGTCGGCTCCTCCGGAGTGTGGTTATTAACCCTTGGCTTTGGGAAACGGTTACAAGCTTATGTTCAGAGGTGATCTGTGTATCCCCATTGCTGAGATTCATACTGTCACAGTGTCTGGGTTGTGTTCCCTGGGTTATCACTAGAGGTCCTCGTTTCCACGGTGTCATTCACGATTAACTACATTTCCCAGCATTCTGTTCTGCCACTCATCTGATTATTGCACATAGCTGTTTCCCATCACCTTGTTAGTTCTGTGTGTGTATATAAACCCTGTCTGTGTTAGTGTTTGTCATGGAGTCCTTATCTATTATCACACCACGTCTGAGGTCTGTTTCTGTCTATTTATTGTTCCTTGTGTTTTGGATTGCCTATGTGGATGTTGACCCCTGCCTGGATTTCTGTCACGATCCACACTCACAGAGACACAGAAGATCCAATGATGCAGTACAGTATTTATTTAGGGAAATCCGTTACTCACAAAACAGTCCAGGCAGGGGTCAACATGGGAAATGTAGTTTATCGTGAATGACACCGTGGAAACGAGGACCTCTAGTGATAACCCAGGGAACACAACCCAGACACTGTGACACATACGCTAAATCTTGATGTCTGTGTGTCTAAAAATAATATACAGTAATATGTATAAGAACAACTTTAAAGAAATTATTTGCATTATGATGTAATCGTTGAAAATGTAATGCTTTACAAGGACAGTGTTGCTATAATTAATACCATAAATCTAATTCAGAAATTGGGCTTTAAATGAGTTTGGGATTCAGGATAAAAGATTGTGAAATAATGATTATGTTAAAACACAATCACCACCATCAGATCACCTTTTCTATTTGTTCATCTGGCTGTTATAACTGAATTACAGCAGTCAAACAAAATATAAAGTTAATGATATAAGGGTCAAGAGCCCAACTAAAACAAACACCGATCACCATAACGGTGACTTACAAATTATGGTTAGTCTGCTTGTTCATCACTCAATTATTCACTTAATTATCTCATTACTCAATTATTCACTTAATTATCTCATTAACTTTAACACTGCTTCAGTGTTACTTATAACACTCTTGAGTGTGGACTGATATAAACACTGAGTAGTGTTAATTTAACACTGGGGATTTTGCTGTGTACTTAAATATACAAGTACACTTGAAATCAACACTAAGTTAAATTAACTTTATTGTTTAAGTACATTAAATAATCGTCAAGTTTGGAGAACTAAACTATTTAAGTCAAGTCTAGATAAGCACCAAGTTAAGTACACTTAAATATGAACGTTTAGGGAGATCCCATTACTCAATTAAATTGAGGGAACGAGTTTACTCAAATCAATTGAGTTCAATCAACTTATTAAGTGTTTTCAGTGTTAACTTTCAGAACTTGTACAAATGATGCTCAATCATCACTCAATTAATCACTTAATTATCTCATTAACTTTAACACTGGTTCAGTGTTACTTAACACTCTTGAGTGTGGACTCATATAAACACTGAGCAGTGTAAATTTAACACTGGGGATGTACTGTATTACAAAAACACTTGTATATGGGTATTAAAGTTTATTTATCAAGTTTAAAGTATCAGATTTAAAAATAAAAATCTGTTTATTTCCATTACGATCAATAATTGTAATATAATGAAAGCCATTTGTTTTCTGGTAAAATAAGAATGACACCTTGCACTTGAAGAAAGCATGTATGAATGTATTCATTTCACAGTCAAGAAAACAACATTTGTGAAAATTACCTTTTATAAGGATTAATCATGATTTTGAGCTCACAGCACTTACATTTTAAGTTTATGTATTTTGAAGGTAAATATATTTTTGAGTGACAGGCCCAAAATGCTAAATTTAAAGTAATGTTTAGTCAAGTACACTTGATTGTTTAAGTAAAGACAACATTAGGGTTTACGCTTAGGTGCTGCTACATCAGCGTTATTCACCTATCATTTCCCTCGGATATTTGGGATAAGTTAGGTTTAGGGGTAGGGATATGGTTAGGCCTAAACCTTGATCCAGAACCATTTAATTCAGAACCCAAATATTTTGATCCAGAACCATTTCTTACTTGGTAAAATCACATTGACCATCAATGGAGGGACTGAAATCTCCTAGATTTCATTAAAATATATTGATTTGTGTTTCAAAGATTAACAAAAGTCTTACGGGTTTGGAATGACATGAATAATTAATGACAGAACTGACTTTAACATGATTAACATGTTTACTATCCTATTCACTATTAATTACTATCATATCCTTTATAATAGGGTGGTTGCAGAAATAAAATAAAATGTTTAGCAAGTCATTTTTGACTACTTTAAAAAGACACTTACCAAAGATGGTGTAGATGATTCCCAGGAGCAAGTCATTCTCTTTCGATATTTTGGACATAAACAAGTTAGTTTCAGATGAGTTTTCCATCTGCACAGAAGAAGACGAGAAGCAAATGTAAGACCACATCCAGACCTTTGTTTTAGTTTGCACACATTCCTCTGAATTTTTAAAGTTCATGTTGTTGGATTCTGCCTTTTTCCTAGAATTGATCAATGCATTTCCATTAGCACCTGCTCTAGTCTAAAAGATGAGAAGGTCTCCGGAAACGAGAGTCTCATTGTGTCTTACCATAAATAAATTTTGCTCTAAATTGCACACAATCCACATAGCAAAGAGATGTAGCATGTGTGCAGTAATGCAAAACACACACACTAGAGCATGACGGCGTGTGCAGGGACTCTGAATGAAACCAATGGATTGGTTTGGTGAACATAGTGAATTATACACTAATCTTATAACCTTATTCTGGAGTACTTTAAGTGGAGCAAAGAGCATTTTCAGAGGCAACACATGCACAGTAATATGTCGGCACTTCCATTGCTTTCTCATTACTAACACATTTTGCTTTCCTCCACTTTCATCTTTAGCCTGCGGGCACCTGCCCCAGAGGAATATATCACACACAACAAATGATCCGGCGCTCCACATCCTCTCTCCTATAGCCCACGGAAAGATGTTTTATCATAAAAAATATTGCTCTTTGATATCAAGAACAAAAAAACATTTATATGCATCCCACAACCAACAGACCACATCCCCTGTTAGTCCATTCAGGAAATGTCAGTTGCAAGACAACAATTCTTTCTTTGATTTATGGATTTGTCAAGTGTGCTGTCAGCCAGATGCAAAATGGGCCGTTTGATTGATGCTCTTGAGTTTTGAAAGCTATTACACTGGTGGCCAGTAGAACATCTTGACAACTTCCAAGTCAGTTGTGCTTATTAATGAGATCACTAAACATCTACCACTAAGCATATGGTTTGATGATATAATTAATATTGTACAGCATAAGTTTAAAAAGGTCCTTCTTATCATCAAAGAATATTCTCCCTCAATATAAAAATAAATCTGTGTTCTGCTCTTGGTTTTAATAAAAAAATTTTTTTGATGGTCCCCTTTAGACATTCTGTTGATTATAAGTAACATTGCATCTACGGTACATGTGTACTAACTCTCATTAGAGTATTAGTTGAGTATTAGTAGACTGTTAGGGGTAGGGTTAGTAGAATAAGTGGTTTAATACATAGTTACTTATAGTCGGTAGAATGCCTAAAGTGATCCATCAAAATAAAGTGTTACCTTTTATTCGATCAATTTCAACATTAGCCTTTTGAGCACTAGACTTATAATGTCTTAACATTTAACAAGTTGTTTGTCTCCTCTAAATGGTTGCTTCAAACATTGATTAATTGATTTAATTGTGTGAAGTAATTATATCATTACCGCTACATACCTCTCAATGTAATTTAATATTTTGTAGATCGTAGATCTGACCAGCGAGCAAATCTCCTAAAAACAACAATATTTCAAAAAGTGTACATGACAAGTTTGGAAAGGTTATAAAGTACAATGAACTGATTTAATTTAGTTGAGTAAATTTTGAATCTAAGTTCGGCCAACTAAAGTTAAGTTTTCTAAACTACATCCAATAAATTAAGCCAACTAAAGTGGTGTTTTGAAACTTTAAAACCTGCAGCAGTACCAAATAATTAATTACTACTAGAACATTAATTTGTAAAATACATTCGTTTTAAACAAAAATTGATGGCAAATTAATGATCACTGATACAATTTTCAATACACAATTTATTGCATTGTATTCCATTGTATTGTATTGCAACTCCTTTCCATGAGGTTGAAAATCAAAACCATTATGCCACCATTATGGTGATCAGTGTTTGCTTTAGTTGGGCTCGCAACCCTTAAACTGTTAACATTAGTTTTTGTTTGGCTGTTGTTATTGAATAATAACTGCCAGATGATCAAAGAGAAGAGGTGATATGATGGTGTTGGTTATTTTTTAACATCATCATTACTTGCCCTGCATCACAAAACTCAATTAGAGAGTTTTTTGTGATTCAATTGCAAACAATTTTCAGCATCTTCAATATAATCCAAAATATTTCTTGAAGGTTTTTCTGATCAAAACACAAAATATTTTATTTAGACACACTGACATTAATAATAGGCCTGTGAATCTCAACAATGGTGACAATAATAAAGCATGTTGCAGTGCATTCTGGGTGCCACTAATCAAAACTCATTCATGGATCCCATCATGCATTGTGGTATGAATAAATTATTTCCTTTTCCTAATTGAATATTCAGTTTGTCACCATTGTTGAGATTCATACACTGATTATTGATGTCTGTGTGTGCCTAAAAGAAAGATTTTTTTTTTAAGAAATCCTTTGGATTATTTAGAAATGTCTAGATCTTGTACTGTAGAATCACTGTGATGTTGTAAACAACAATATACATTTAAAGTCAGAGATTAGGCGCTTAATGAGTTTTGTGATTCAGGTAAAATGCTGATTATGTTAAAACATAACCAACACCATCAGATCACCTTTACTCTTTGATCATCTGGCAGTTATAACTCAATAACAACAGCCAAAGAAAAAAACTAATGTTAACCCTCTAGGCGCCACGGTTGAGTTTACTCGACAAGATGCGGCACTGAATAAAACGGCCGATTTTGTCAAATTGGGTGTCAAATTTCATTCTACCTCCCCTCCACTGGATGGCAGATATGTCATACTTCATCTCCGAATCAAAAAAACGTCATGTTTCTATACAAAATGTTCGAGTTAGAGCGCATTGAATCAGTGCGATCAAAAGCGGAGCTAGTGTGCGAGTGAGCCATTTTATCAGATCTTCTCCGCAATTGCTGCGACAGTATTGTGGTGGAGTATTGTGGTCTAATACCACTGGGTATGTTAGACGAGGTCGAAGTATTGATAGGACAGTTAGGAGGCAACGTGGAGGCAGGGTGGGGAGTCGCAATGACAATGACAGTAGTCCGAGCTGTGCACACTCGGCGCGCGCGCGAGGCAGATCTGGCCGCGCTGCTCGTATTATGTCGAACTAAACAGGTCTTGTCTACTTGTGTTTGTATGTCATATGAATAATATATATGTGCCCCATACATGGAATCAGAGTGCCTACTGTATTAAGTAAATGGAAAATCTCTACAGCAAAAGGCCAACCATTACATGCATTCGGTTTGTTTCTACCATTTATTAGTAATGATTTACACAGTTTGTTTACTACTTACTATATACCTGAGCATTCAGTATTGTGCAATATAGCATACAGAAGGTGAGGGACATTTTGAGGGGAAAGAAGTGCTGCATTTCATCATTTAAACATGTGACTTTTCATGAAAATTCTATAATCCAAAATTGCCACCACCATATGACGTCATAATATGCAAATTAGATGGGAAAATGTAATCCCTACCTAAACTTTGGGTCATCCTTAATATTTCTCTAATTTACAGAAAGTCTCTATCTTTTATCACTTTTAAGATTTAGCCTTTTGAAATTAAGATGTCAAAATCGAACGTTTTAGGAAAAAACCTCTGGCGCCTAAAGGGTTAACAGTTTAAAGGGTTAGTTCGCCCATTTAAGACATGAAGTTGTATGCAATCCTTACCAGCACTATAGTGCATACACACTGACCCACTCTGTTGTCACCTCCCTGGTCAGAGTTCTGGCCGCTGGAAGTTTTTCAATAAAGTACTCCCGGTTATTTTCCGGGGCCACAAAACTGTGCGTTTTTATGTGAAAAAATGATTTGCGTTTCAAAGCTTGATTAATTTACCACACAAAAAACACGCCGGTCAAAATTCATACCTCAGTTTTAATCTGCACTATTTTCTATCCATTTCTATCAATCCGCGCTGCTGTCAACGTCAACAGTGCGAACGTTCCGATCAGCTGTTGATAGCGCGACGCGCTGACAACATGTCTGACTGCGAAACTTCTGATGATGAAACCAATTTTAGCACAATGTCAGACGGATCAGATGATGAAAGTCATTTTAGCACAACGACAATGTTATTGATTGCAACACAAAACCTCAATTGTGTGTGTGTTCAATCAAATACTTTTCTCTGCAAATTGTACCAATATCCCTATATACTGTTTTTATATTAGACATCTTTTCACGTGTTTTATAATGGAGTCTAAACATCAGCTTGTTTACCGTAGTTTAGACATAGGATCATAAAGTTAGTAAATAGAGCTTACCCATGGTAGGTTTTCCTCCTTGGTTGGGGATGTAATCGTCTTCGCTGAAGTGAGCACTACACACACGAAAATCCTTTATTCTGGATATTTTAGCTCCCGCAGAGTAGCTGATGGCAACCAGCCAAAGCTGTCTCATAGTTATATTCGAAACAGGAAAACGATGGAATCTGAACTTTGATCCCGGCACATCCTTGTGGTCACAGCCTGGGAATTTACAAGTTCGCACCATTGTTAATTTAATACTTTTTACGTCGTTGTCAATCGTTTGTGTAAACACTATGGAACAGCTGATCGGAACGTGCGCACTGTTGACGTTGACAGCAGCGCGGATTGATAGAAATGGATAGAAAATAGTGCCGATTAAAACTGAGGTATGAATTTTGACCGGCGTGTTTTTTGTGTGGTAAATTAATCAAGCTTTGAAACGCAAATTATTTTTTCACGTAAAAACGCACAGTTTTGTGGCCCCGTAAAATAACCGGGAGTACTTTATTGAAAAACTTCCAGCGGCCAGAACTCTGACCAGGGAGGTGACAACAGAGTGAGTCAGTGTGTATGCACTATAGTGCTGGTAAGGATTGCATACAACTTCATGTCTTAAATGGGCAAACTAACCCTTTAAGGGTTACGAGCCCAACTAAAGCAAACACTGATCACCATAATGGTGGCTTAAAAATTTGTTTTTCAACCTCATGGAAAGGAGTTCAATGCAATAAATTTTGTACTATGTACATTTTATCAGTGATCGTTAATTTGCCATAAATTTTTGTTTAAATCAAATGTATTTCACAAGTTAATGTTCTAGTGGTAATTAAGTATTTGGTACTGCTGCAGGTTTTAAAGTTTCAAAACACCACTTTAGTTGGCTGAACTTATTGGATGTACACTGTTAACAATTTATTGTAATTTTACAGGAAATTCCTGGCAACTAATTGCAGTAAATTTACAGCAAGTAATATACAGGATTTTTACTGTTTACTGTTACAATAAAGTACTGTATTTATACAGCAGTGCTACTGTGATTATAGTAGCATTATTACAGTAAAATGCTGTAATTTATTACAATTTACTGTATATTTACTAAGTTGCCAGGAATTCCCTGTAATTTCACAGGACAGAATTACAATTTAATATTGTAAATCAATATACTGTATATCCTATTATTTGTGAATATTACAATAAAATGCTGTAATTTTCCGTATTAGCCAATTAAAAACACAACAATGGTAAAAATGTACCATTGTACAATTTTGGCACCATTATGGTGAACAGTGTTGCCTTTAGTTGGGCAATTTGACTCTAGACTTCTTATGTGAATTTATGGTCTTTGTAACAGTGATTACCAAAATACATCATTTGTTGCAAAGAAAGTCAGAAACAAAAGTGGTCTCGGGATAGGCGTATAGTTTACAACATAATAAAGTACAAAAAATAACCGAAAGTGGTTATTTGTTATTAATAGATTTTTTTTTCAACAACATACATTTTTTTATACAGATCAGACATTAAGCTGATATTTTTTCTAAAATTGGGAATGTAATCTTTGGACACACACACAGACATCAAGAATCTACATATGAATCTCAACAATGGTGATATGCTTTATGCCGCAATGCATTCTGGGAGGCTACATAGTTTAAAACTCTTGGCTCCCAGCATGCATTGTAGCATGAAGCATGTCACCATTGTTGAGATTCATATGCTGATTCTTGATGTCTGTTTGTAAAAAAAAAAAAAAAAAAAAGTTTTTAAAAAAATTTCTGTAAAATACAAAAATTCAGAATGTCTGCCCTGTGTCAAGTAAGGTCAAAGTTATTTATTAATAACAAATTACAACTTTTTGTCAGGGTCCAGGATAAGATTAGTGAATCATTCTACTTTTTGATAATGAAAACTATAACACCTGAACGCCTTTGGTTTTGTTTTCCTATGTAACAAATTATTTGGTAAACACTGTTACAAAGACCAAAATTGCACTTAAAATGCTAAGAGTCAAACTCCCCAACTAAATGAAACACTGATCACCATAATGGTGACCAAATATTTTAAAACATCGAACCTCCGTTCATAGACTTATGACTGAAATAAAGTCAGTCTGGTTAGTAATAAGTGAAGCTGGTAATGCTGTTTGTGGAGTTGGTTAATCCTCCTCTGCTGAGATCTTCAGAGATTTAATGTCTTCTTTTTATCTTTATCTGATTTTAAGGCTGTGACTGGATTTCCATAGACTTATAAAATAGATTTCATGTTAACGTTTCATACCTGATTCTTCTTAAAAATGTTTGATTCTGGTACCGTTGGCAGCCGCCGCGCAATTTCAAAATTCAAACAGCAGCGATCCCACAATGCTATTCGGTGGCTGTAAAATAATGCTTCTACAGTGTAGTTACAATAAAATTACAGGACTGTCCACACATTTCCCATCATGCATTTGCATTTACAATAAAAACATGAATACAATAGGTTGTTGTAAAATTTATTGTAAAAATTACATCAATTGCTAACAGTGTAGTTTAGAAAACGTCTCGGTTACGTATGTAACCCTAGTTCCCTGATAGGGAACGAGACGCTGCGTCAAACGCTGCGGGAATGCCCCTGCGTTGTGCGTCATGAAGCACGTATGGAATCAGCCCAATGGAGAGATGAAACGTCATAGGCGGGTGACGTCATCGACCAGGAAACTTTAAAGCACCCCAAAAACATAAGCGCAGTAGCTTCTGATAGGCCTGAAGGAAGCGCTAACGGGAGTGCCGGGAGTATGGCGGAATGACGCAGCCTCTCGTTCCCTATCAGGGAACTAGGGTTACATACGTAACGGAGACGTTCGTACGTGAACTAACACATGATGACCTCTCAGGTCAGCTAGGAAGTGCTTCAGAGCCTGAAACACCGCCAACATCTCTAGACAGTTTATATGCCATGAAAGATGATGGTCCTGTCACAGACCTTGGGCTGGACGACCACTCATGACCGGCCCCCACCCTGTGAGGGAAGCATCCGTCGTTAGCGTTACGCGACGACAAAGAGCCCCCAGTACAGGACCTTTGGATAGGAACCAAGTTTCTTTCCACATGACCAAAGCACGAAGGCAGCGCCGCGTGACTTTGGTCGTGCGGAGCGGATTTCCCCTCGGGGAGAATCCCTTGGTCCTGAGCCACCACTGTAGCGGTCTCATGTACAACAGGTCGCAAGGTATAACGTTGGACGCTGCCGCCATCAGACCCAACAGTCTCTGAAACTGTTTCACAGTGAGTAGCTGGCCTGGCTTTACTTGTTTCACAGCTGAGAGAATCGAAGCGATGCGGGTCGGAGAGAGTCGCGCTGCATCGAAACCGAATCCCAAACGACACCCAGAAAAGTGGTCTTCTGAGACGGAGATAGTACACTTTTCTTTGCGTTCAGCCTCAACCCCAACTTTCTGATATGAGCGAGGACGACATCTCGATGCCGAAGCGCCAACTGCTCCGTCTGAGCTAAAATCAACCAATCGTCGATATAATTGAGAATACGAATGCCCTGAAGCCTCAGAGGCACTACTGCTGCATCCATGCATTTCGTGAAAGTGCAGGGAGATAAGGCTAGGCCGAACGGAAGAGCCCTGTATTGGTACGCCTCGCCCCTAAGGCGAACCTCAGGAACTTCCTGTGTTGTGGAAGGATGGAAATGTGGAAGTATGCGTCCTTTAGATCTATCGTGACAAACCAGTCCTCGGACCTGATTTGAGACACGATCTGCTTGATGGTGAGCATCTTGAATTTTAGCGTTCCTACCGAGCGATTCAACAGGCGCAGGTCTAAAATTGGACGCAACCCCCCATCCTTCTTCGGAACGATGAAATATCGGCTGTAATAACCTGACTCCAAACTGGGAGGAGAAACCCGTTCTATAGCCTCCTTTTGAAGGAGTCTTTTCACCTCTTGTTCCATTACCAGAGCCTGCTCGGGGCCCACAATTGTGTGCAGAACCCCTCTGAATTTTGGTGGACGACACCTGAACTGGATAGCATAACCCTTTTCTACTGTCTGCAGGACCCAATGAGATATTCTTGCAAGGCTTTTCCACTCTGCCAGAAAATCTACTAAGGGTACCAGTCTCTCGAGACTGGTCTCTGGTGTAACTTGAGGAGCAGACACAGCGCCCTGTAACGGCGCACCGGCAGGGAACGACTGGTTTAACTGCTCTGAGACCCTCCTCAGAGGGAGCTAGCGTCCCTCGGGAAAGCGCTCGCTGGGACCGCCTACGCCCCGGCATGAAAGCGGGGTTGGCAGGACGGGCCCCTGAGGGCACCGAGGAAGAACGGGCACCGTAAAAAGAGGTGAACACCTTTCCGCCTTGGTGGGGACCACCCTCAGTATTCTGAACGCCTTGGCGTCAGGACAACTTCTTAGCCGAAGCCTTCTTAGCCAATATAACTGTCCTCAGATCAGTTCTATTGCTAGAAGGCTTCGGCTGACAGTGCCGCGGCTGAGCCCACTGTCCAGCAGGGGGAGCACGAGACGCGATACTCTGCTTCTGCTGCGCCCTATATGACGAGCTCGTAGACGGCCGGGGCTGCTCCCGCCCCGCAGCCCCAGGGACGTGAACTTTTAAAGGAAGAAACTTTTTAAAAGCTGCTGTTTGTTTTTTCTCTTCCTGGAATTTGTCGATAACCGAATTCACCGAATCACCAAACAAACCCAGGGGAGAGAGAGGAGCGTCTAAAAGAAAAGCCTTTTCTTTCTCTTTTATGTTCGTCTGATTTAACCAAAGATGTCTTTCTCGACACCTCGGTGTGGAGATCATGGAAAAACGGTAGGCACCGGCGTGGAGGCTGCACACGTGACGCAAAAATCTCTCATCAAGTTTTGATTTAGAAACAGACTCCTGTCTAGTCACTGGCCACTCGATACTGAGTTTTTCAACAGCTCTCGTCAATACCTCCATAAGCTCATCACTTTCGGGAGTGTGGGGTGGCGAATCCTCCACATCTCCTTCAACACTGACAACATCCAGCTCCTCAGAACTGGATAGTTGCAGTATTGGTGCCTCAACCCGAGCGGAAGAAACCGCTGTGCGTGCTTCCGAACCCGGGACTGAGACAATGGATCTCACAGGTGAAGGGAGAGATAAGGCAGCGCCCGTCTCAACCCCCGCTGAGAGATCCATCTGCGACCCCCACGATAAGCGCCGCCGCTCTGCCTCAGCAGAAGTGGGACCCGAACCGCGGGGAGCGCGCACCGAACCACTCTCCTCAAAGACCGCCCGGCGGGAGCGGAGCATCCTTAATGGCAGACGCTCACAATGCTCACAGTCAGCTCCCTCGAGAGCTGACAGGGCATGCTGCACTCCCAAACAAACAACGCAAAGAGCGTGTGTATCCCCGCCCGTTAGATAGCGGGAGCAGGGAGGAACACACTTCTTAAACTGTTGTTCGTCCGCCATTCTCTCAATATAAATTGTTTGTGATGCGTCATGAAGCACGTATGGAATCAGCCCAATGGAGAGATGAAACGTCATAGGCGGGTGACGTCATCGACCAGGAAACTATAAAGCACCCCAAAAAATAAGCGCAGTAGCTTCTGTGCCTTCAGTCGCGCTACAGTTGAATCTGTCCCTGTGTGATATTGTCTGTCTTACATACTCTGCACCACACAAACAATTTATATTATACGCAGGGGCGTTCCCGCAGCGTTTGATGCAGCTCGAAGTTCCCTTGAAAGGGAACTTAACTTTGGTTGGCCGAACTTAGATTAAAAGTTTACTCAACTAAATTAAATCAGTTCATTGTACTCTATAACTTGTCAGGTAAACCTTTCCAAATTTGTCAGGTACACTTTTCGAAATAAGTTAGTTAAACTCAAAAAAACAAATGAAGATTAAACACAACATAATGAGTTAAGTCAACAAAAATTTTTACAGTGTGGCGAGGATATCCAGAAAGTTGCAGTCGATGTCCTTAGCAACGTAGTTCCCGGTATCAGCGATAACCTTGAGGATGCTGTTGACATTGCACATCGTCTTGGCCAGAGAAGAAAGAATGGTTCCCACAGATCAGTCATCATATTGTTTGCTGTGCGTCGTCTTCGTGACACCGTTCGGCAAGCTGCCAGAAGCTGCAAATTTCTTCTCAACAACAAGTTGCGACTCACGGAAGCATTTTACCCAGAAGATTGGTCCGCCAGAGGAAAAACTTTGGCCCCTTGTTAGAAAAGCCAGGGATGAAGGAAAGAAAGCCTCCTTTTGCGGTTCGTTTGCCTTAATTGACAGGAAAAGATTCAAATACTCTGATGTAAAATAGACCGGTTCTGCGGATATGGTCTTTATCCTTGTTTAAGGGGAAATAAGGTACAATAGGCTGTTTTGTTTTTTGTTTTGTTTTTACGTTTATGTGACTAGCCTACACTTGTGATTTATTTCCCTGTTTTGTAACACTTTACTTGAAGGGTGTGCATAAGACTGACATGACACCTTCATAATCATGACATGACACATGTCATGAAAATGAAGGAGGTTTTATGTATGTTTATGACAGCTGTCATTAAGTGTCATTCGCTCAATTATGACATTTTTAATGCAAATATGACATTGTTTGAGATGTCTTTGTTATGACACCTTGACATAAACCAATACATCATAACCTGTCAGTGTCTTGCTAATGACAACTTGACATAAACCAATGCATCATAAATTGTCATAAATATATCATAAACATGACATAGCAGATTAATTATCAAACTTAAGAAACCACTTAGTTTTATGGGTTAACATTAAATTAAACTGTCAGGTGGTTGGTTTTGACATTGGCTGTCATGAGGCCATTATAACTGTGTCATGAATATTTTTCTTGACCTCGACTACAGTGGTACTAATTGAATTTGTCATTAAAATATTATAATGAAATCCGTTCTGCATTATCCTCTTATTCGTTAACATTGTCAGGGTCTGAATCGAGCTTGAATTGGTTTGAAATTGACGCCATCCTTATTCATATTTACACTAGAGAAGAACTCGCAGTTATGGAGGGGCGGGACATTTCCCGAAAAACACACTAAGCGTTGCCAATCAAAAAATACAGTATTTCGGAAGGAGAGGCTTCATCGAAATCATGAGAGAGGTATTGTAATAATGTAAAATATGTGAAAAATAATGAATTATTTTTAACAATCAAGCATGGAAAGCATATTCTAGTACATCCCAAAAACAAAATCAAACCTTCATAAAAAGGCATAATAGGACCCCTATAATAGGACAACATTTAATACATTCTTAAAATAAAAAAATTGTATCTGTTAATAATATTTAATGGACCTGAGTTAACATGAAATATGAACACCTGTATTTTTATTAACTATCGCTTGATGAATAAATACTGTAACATTTGGGATGAACTGGAACAGGGATTTCGAGACAATTCGGAAGAATATGATCAAATGAAAGGTTTGAGATCTCTAACTTTTAATTGCAGAGTTTGGATTTCTAAATCGGAGGTATCTGTGGGTGAATCTGAGCACAGTGTTGAGACATTGCTGACATGCCTTCTGAGACTGCAGAGGAGACATATGTATGTGAGATTCATTTGATTAAATATCTTCTTTCTTGCTGTTCAGTTTAATGAGATCCATTATCATGCTCTTATGAATTAGGACACTGAATGAACTTTATGAGTTACAAAGTGAAAATAGTCACTTTCACAGACTAAGAGAAAATGAAGCAAGAGAGAGGATGGGATAAATTTTTAAGGGTAGATGAGGTTAGATGAAGATAGATAAAAGCTGCTGTAAATAAAAAAAGGAGAAATTCATGATATTCAGGATTTAATTAAAGCCAATGAAACAAGGGACTTAAGTTAACACAATAAGCCTGATTATGTGAACAGGATATAAAAGATTATCTTCCATCCCTGAGGGTGCATATGGAGAGACTGTCCCCTCTTATAGCTTCAGTATTACATCCTCCAAAGAAACATACCGAAATGAAGATTCCCTATCCTCACAAGCTGATTTATATGAATAATCTCTTCATTTATACGGCTTTCTTTTCTGCTCCGAGAATACAATTAAAAAAGAGTCCTCATACTGTTAGATTATTTACGGTCAAAACCTGATTATAGCCTGTCTCCAAAACAACAAGGGGAGATTCACTAAGAATGACTCACGTCCACTGATAGAGCTGTTTATTTGCTCATGCTGTCTGCATTGTTTTAGCTTCTTATTCACATAAAGATTATGTATATCAGGTAATGACACTGATGCAAGGTTGTGAAGGATGCAGCAGACCACTGCGTTGGCATACTTTACATCACTGCACCACAATAGTCCAGGCATCTCAAATAGCTGAAAGAAAGCCAAACCATAAAAGTGGACTAAAACCACATTTAGAGGTCAAAAACAAATTTATCCCTTAGTCTCAGCAAACTCCTGGTGAACCATGGATCAATTTAGGAAATAAGTGGATACGTTCAGATTGGATCATTCAAAGCGCACACACACAGACAAAAAAAAAAAAAAGACAAAAAAAGATACCTTGAACCAACTTAAAAACATTTACTCTAAGGCAGTGGTTCTCAAACTTTTTACATCAAGTACCATCTCAGAAAATGTTTGACTCTCCAAGTACCACCATAATGACTTGCATAATGACCAATATTAAAATACAGGAGTGTAGTAGGCCTAACTGTTCAGCCATAGCTATGCAAAGCTCAAAAACGAGGCAGTTTTATTTCTAATAAGAATATTTATTATTGTCTGCCCCTTTTTATACAGTGTAAAAATGAAAATGTATTGCACGTAAAAGTGAAATAAAAAATGTACATTAAATGTACACTTTATGTTGGGCACACAACCTACATTTATTACACCTCCAGCGCGAGCCAGAGGAAGAACAGACAGAAAAGTGCTCTTTTCGTGCTTTATTTGGGTCATAGTAAAAATGGCGCTTGCAGGTGTGCATGTTTCAAAACAGACTTGTTTACTGCAGTATTGACATTTCCAGCCGCCTGAACTAAAGAGGGGACTGGGACATGAGTAAAAGGCTTTCTGGAGGTTGGTCCAGGGAGCGGGGGAGCGGGAGGCGCGGGGTCGTCGTCGGCGAAGTCAAGCACGCAGGGTGGAGAGCGGCATCTCATCACACTCCGGGCAGCCGCCCATAGAGAGTGCAGCTTCCGCGTGGTCATGGCCCAAACAGGAAGCGCAAAGGATGTGACGGTCACCGCCGAAGAGGCAGGTGACCCGAGGCATTTGAAACAACACCTAGAATTGTGCTATTTTAGAAAGTGAGTCGCAGCGGCGAACACACTAGCTTTAAAAGGATATAGCGAGCCAGAGGGCACAGCAGAACAGCGGGCTGAAGGTGGCGTCCAGTTGAAAACCAGGAAGCCACCAGAAAGCCACCAGGAAGCCGGTGTCCTCAGACCTGCTTAGCAGGTGGCTTGTTCCGCTGAAGGCTTTTCAACGGCAGTGAAGAAGGCTTCTCAATCCGGAGGTCAGCGAAGTGAAACTTGCTGAAAGAGATTCAATCTGAATTCTATGGCGAAAATGGGGGCTTATATATATATAAGCCACGCCCATACTGGCGGGCTCTGAAGCGACCTCATTGGTTTGCACGTCTTAGCCGCCTAGTTCGTGCAGTTGCCGCGGCACAGCCAATGAGTGTGCTAGACGCTCAGCTATATGCAGGGCCGTAGCTAGAGGATTCGGGGCCCCCTGAAAAAATATTGATGTGGGCCCCCACCACCCTCCACCAATATCATATACTGTACAAGAGATGAACATGGAGGCCCACATATAACAGAAGATGGTGATGTTGTTGTAAAACCTTTATTTTAAAAGTTAAATGTTTATTTAAAAATTACAACTAATAAAAACTAACAAAAAGCAAGAAATTGTTAAATAATAATAAAACCAATTTTTAAAAAGTAATACTTTTTTTCCCCATCAGTCTGTAATAATTCATAAATCAAAAAGTAAACATTTAGAAATTGACAAGAATGCAGTCTAATTAAAAAAATAAAACCATTCATTGTCTTATTATTAAATAAAGCGAATACATTTATTCATCCAAGTGCAGTGTGTTGTATTCGTGTTTTCTCGATGTTTTAAATATCATCAGCCGGCAGGTCAGATGTATAATGCAATGCGTCGTGACTCATGTAATTTTTTTAAAACTGTATGTAAAAAGACAGGAATTTAGACCATGTAATCATTCGGTCGATTGTGGCGCGCACCGATGATAAAAAATGACTGTACACGGCAGACTGTAGACGGAAGTTTTCTAATTCCCAGCGAAATAACAATATATAACCGGTCTTTAAGAACGTCTTGATCGACTGGGATACAACCACTCTCCTTGCCTCCCTCTCCGTCTTTTCCTGGCATTTCTGGTACCTGATTTATGTTTTCTTTCCCCCGACATTTTTCAGTCAGTCAATCTCTTGCTCTTCCACCAAGTTCATCGTTAACTTCAGGCTGCCGCCTCAACTCTGATTGGTTCTGTTCACGAGCTGGGGTGGGACTTACAATTTTATTGGGTCCATCTGATGTTTGTCACTGACTCTGACTGAATAATTAATAAATACTTTAGGTCGGACTAAACCTTTTTTATGGAGGTAAGAGAAGCAGATATTTGGAAAAATATTTACCCAAATTGCACGTTTTTGTGGTTTTCATTTAAATCTCAGGCATACAACTAATATAAATATTATAATTATTCATACAACAGGGGCCTAAATAGTATAACTGCTGGATTTTGTGGGGCCCCCTGGGCAGCGGGGGCCCCTATACTTGTCACCACCTTTCACCCCACTAGCGACGGCCCTGGCTATATGTCTGCTGTGCAGCTGCACTGCGTTTTAAAAATTGGCTGCAACATTCTCGAGAAAAGGAGTTTTCCCATAGCGTAAGCTAACTTACGCAATACGAGAGACCTCTTGAAAGGGAACTGTGCGGTTTTGCTCACCCTCAAAAAGTTACAACTTTAACGTTAGCGTATGAATCTCAGCAATGGTGACAAACAGAATATGCTGTTTGTCACCATTGCTGAGATTCATATGCTGATTCCTTATGTCTGTGTGTGCCTAAATTAATTTTTTTCACGCGCGTGTGTGTGTGTGTGTGTGTGTTTGTGTGTGTGTGTGTGTGTGTGTGTGTGCGTGAATATGTGTGAATATGCTGTTTGTCACCATTGCTGAGATTCATACGCTGATTCCTGATGTATGTGTGTGCCTAAATTAATTTTTTTTTTTTGTGTGTGTGTGTGTGTGTGTGTGTGTGTATCAGAACAACTTTTAATTACATTAATAATTACAGAATTAAACAACAGCAGAAATAATAAACAGATCAACTCTGAACATTAGAAAACAAGCTACTAAAAAACCATTAAACAACAGCAGAAATAAAATAAAATAGTAAGAATAAAGGAAATTAAGACAATTAGGCTCATTATTTATTCATGCAGCAATGCATGATGGGTGCCATGAATGAGTTTTGATTGGTTACACCCAGAATGCACTGCAACATGCTTTATAATAGTTGAGATTCATAGGCTGATTCTTGATATCTGTGTGTGCCTAAATTAAGGATTTTTTTAATCAGAACAACTTTTAAGAAATCATTTGGATTAAATTGAAAATGCTACAACAAATATGCTGTACAAAGGAAAGTTCTGCTATAATCAATAAAGTAAAACTAACTCAGAAATTAGGCTCTAGATGAGTTCAGTGATTCAGGTCAAATAATAATTTATCTTTGTTCATATGGCTGTTATAACTCAGTAACAGCAGCCAATCAAAATCTAAATTTAAAAATGTAAGGGTCAAGAGCCCAACTAAAGCAAACACTGATCTCCATAATAGTAACTTGAAATTTGTGATTTTCTCCTTCAGTGATTCTGCTTGTTAACATCAGGTGTCTTCAATAATGTTCAATCATCCCTCAATTAATAACTTAATTATCTAATTAGGGCCCAAGCATCCAAGCACGGTCCCACCCGTCATCGCTGCTCGCAGCTATATATATATATATATATATATATATTTAACTTTAACACTGCTTCAGTATACTCATATAAACACTGAGCAGTGTTAATTTAACACTGGGGATTCTGCTGTGTTTTTCTCTGTTGTTAATGTTAATGCCTCAAATAGTTCAAAACGCTGCAACCAGATTCCAAACTGGGGTGCGCAAACATGAAAATATTACTCCAATTTAACGTCTCTTAACTGGTTGCCGTTGCGTCATAGAGTCGAATTTAAAATATTGTTGTTTGTTTTCAAATCCTTAAATGGTTCACAAGCAGTTATAATCTGTCCCAGCCACAATCACAATTTAAGTCGAGAGGGGATCGTGCTTTCGCAGTTGTAGGTCCTTGGCTATGGAATAGCCTCCCCATATCCTTGAGATCTCTTTCCTCTTTACATGAGTTTAAATTTAAGCTAAAGTTTTATCTTTTTGACTGGGCATTTCACTAAATTAGAGTTTATAGTTTTATTTACATTTATTTATATTTAATAAATAATTATAGTTTTATATAATTATAGTTTATTACATTATGTGTTATTGGTATTTTGCTCTTTCTTTCATGTTTCCTGGACTTTTGCCTTGTAAAGCACAGTGGTCAGCTTCTGTTGTGTTTATTTGTGCTATGTAAATAAATAAATGAATTGAATGTCGTTGTTTTAATTTGTAAATATAAATATACATTTGCTGCCTACAGATCCTTCTCCTTGCCTGGCCAGCACTGTAACATTTACATAATGTAGATGAATATAATGAATATTTGGTAACGCTTTCTTTTTAAAGTACAGTACTTACGTGTACTTACAGTGTACTTACCTAGAAAGTACTGGCTAATATAAGGTAAGTACATGGGTTAGGGGTAGGTTTAGGGGTAGGTTCAGGGTTAGTACCTAGTTATTACGAAGTAATTGTAATTACTATAATAAGTACATATATGTACATGGGTAACAGGACTGTAAAAGGAAGCGATACCGAATATTTTATTTTAGCAGTTGATTCTAGCTTTAGGCTTTAAAACCCACAGAAAACCATTCAATTAAATCTGCTGAGAGCATAAAATGAAAATACATGTTCATAAAATCTGACCAAACAGCAGTAAAGCACTACATAAACATCTTCTCGTTTGCTCTGAATCTCCTTCCACCCATGTCTACTTCCTTGTGGAATTTGTTCAATTACAGCAAAACAAAGCCCATTTACCATTTCCACCTTCCATTTATAGATTGTATGAGCACATGACCTCATGAAATACTTATAGAAATATCTGACAAGCCAATGGCCTTATCAGCTGCATACTGAAGAGTCTGGGGATTAAATGGATTAAAAGTGTAGAATGTGTAATTAACCTGCTCATCTCCTCAATGTCTGAGACCAATTAATGGGACCACCATTGTAAAGTAGCAATATACTTCACAGATAGTCTGTAAAACCTCAATTAGTGGAGTTTACTAAGGGAAACAGTACTGTTACTATTGCTCAAATTCACTGTTGCAAACTCATAACCCTTAGCAGGAGTATTAAACTTCAATCTGTATTTGCAAGAGAGGTGTTCAATTACTTTTCTAAGCAATTAGACTTCATGATAAAACAGCTTTATGAATACAGTCACACTTTAGATTAGGGTCCAATTCTCACCAGTGATATGGTGCCTGGAGAAGTGGATATACTCTTAATTTATGCCCCCAATATTTTTTAAGCGTCCCAGTAAAGGATGAACGCTCTCTGTTATAAACAGTTACATGTAAGACTAGTCTTGCATATTAGTATTGAATATGCAAGACTATATAATATAGAATATAATTAATAGAACATAGAATTACTAGTATTCTTGCATATCAGGGCCGTACACAGGGTTTTTATAAATACAGAGTTACCATAAATTAGAACATTTAGATTTTCCTGATCTCAACATGAGCATTTTAAGGTGTTTGAAGGCCAAAAATATGGACAACAGTAGCTTTAAAAGCATGTCGGTGGGCAGTAGCATGATGAATATTCTTAAACATGAGAATCAGTTTAAATGTTGCAATGAATGACCCACTCTACAAAATGGAAATGCAGAATGTTTATGCTTATTGTTGACAATGCACAATCACATATCAAAACGGGAATGGCCTTGAATAGGAAATGATTCCAGGATTATTTTGCATAGATGTTACATTTCAAACAAACGTCAATGCAATCCTTCTGTGTTCAGAGGCATATGAGCAATTAGTATGAGCATCAAAGATCAGTTTCAGCTACTTTTTCTTTCCTAAATTAATCAATGTTTTTGGACTAATCTGTTCATTTAATCAATAGTTCAATTGCTCACTCATAAAGATAGTCACTTGTCGCCGCCTTCTGGCTTAATGATGCAAGTTGCGCAAACAGAGACAAGCGGAGTGATACAAACTATACACATTCGCGGTAACGTTATACAAATATATGTATACAATAATAATGCCAATATATTTAATAGGGTGCTTTGTGTTGTTAAATTGAGCTTATAATTTCCACTCTCTTTGATCAAACTGTTTATTTCTGTCGGTCATTTAAAACTTCCATCGAAAAAAAACAGCAGTTTATTTTAGCTACTTGCATCTTATCCCGCACTGTATGATCGTTAACTTAAGTGAAGCGTCGCTTTGGGATTCGCGCTCGGCTCGCGCTTCTGCGAACAAAAATCCCGCATGCTTTGATTGGTCTCAAACATTTAGACATTGACGAGCGGGTGTTTGAGTGCTGAAGCAGCTCAGATGAGAAGGCCAGTTATCGTCGCGATGAGCGAATCATTGCAGCACCAAATTAGAGTTAAAATTAGGGAATTATTTCACAACTTTTATTATAGGCTACACTAAAAAAACGACCCTGAATGGTTTTTTTTTTATTCACATGAGATTGAATTAGCTACTAAATGATGCGCATCAGAGGGGATTTAGAAGTGTGTATACGCAATGCCGACTGAAAAAGAAGTGGGTATACGCCGTATACCTGCGTATACCCTGCACTACACCACTGATTCTCACTATTGACTACAACTTTTGCCTCAATAAACTCCTAATTACTGCTTATTAATAGTTAGTTAGTAGTTGTTAAGTTTAAGTATTGGGTAGGGTTAAGGGATATAGAATTTGGGCATGCAAGGTATTAATATGTGCTTTATAAGTATTAATTAACAGCCAATATCCTAGTAATATGCATGCTAATAAGCAACTACTTAATAGTGAGAACTAGACCCTGAACTAATGTGCTACCATGAATTCATATGAATTAGCTACCAACTCGCCAAAACGTAAAATAGTTATGAATTGCAATTACTGTAGATTGTGACTTGGTTCATTACGCATCCACTCTAAATCACCCAGAATATCCTTAAAGCAGCATACCGAAAACACCTCATAACTTAGCAACCGCATAGCAATGCATTGTGGCGTACACTGATTACATCACTTGCCCACACGCACTGTCATTTTGATTTTTTATGTTAATACAAATAGTTTAGTTCAGTTAGAGAACAGAAATTACAATTAAGAACTGAATACGTCTGCTTAATTTAACGTGAGCACAGTTCCCTTCCGATACGGATCACTCGCATTAAATTAGTTCACTAACGCGTATGGGGAAAACTCCTGTTTTCTCAGAATCCTGAAGCCTGATTGGTTCAGGTGTGTTCTTTTCACAGACAATGGCATTTCACCCCGCCAGCCCGCCACTAACAGAGGGACGGTGACCCAGCACACCGTCCATCAAGTCGAACCATGGAATTTGGAAAGTTCCTTCTCTGAGCTCCGCTTTGTCCATTGTGCGTTTGAATCGCCTTGTACAATACTGCGCCCGCAACTTTTTTTTCTTCCTGATCTTCAAGCGTTGCTCGCTGAATGCTTAGCTTAGAAAGTTCAGCATCGATGTATTTAATAACATCCTCGTTTCTTCACACGCCGTCAAATTGAAATTGTACCCTTTCTTCTGCCCAAATGCTCAGAAGAGCTTTGGTATCTTCGACAGACAGTACAGGCGATTCACCATTTCGAGCAGCGATTATTTTGCGCGATATAAAAAAGTGAAATGTGCATCTTGCTTCAGATCATAAAGTTCCATTACACTGATAAACTCCGCCTTTTACCTTGACCACGCCTCTAGCCCGAGCTGGCCCGCTTTGGCCCAAGGTAATCGACGGGCCAGAAATCCTGGCCGTTGGCCCTGAGTAAGCCCCGGGAGTGACAGTGGAAACGCGACTAGCTCTGGCGCGCACTAGCACGGCTCGGCCCTGGCCCGGCAGTGGAAACGCGGCTATGGCAAGGAACCAAAACTCCATCAGATCACAGAATGGAGAAAAAACCATGGGAGAACCCAGGCTCAGTCGGGGGCCAGTTCTCCTCTGGCCAATGAGCGAACAGTGTATGATTATGATTTAGGCAACATTACAGGTCAGAAGTCAGATTGGATCAGAACATTCAGAATATTAATCCAGTTCCATCTGGTTGGAAGTCGGAATCATCACACCGGTATGGAGACGAGTTGTGTGAGGAGTACATGGGAGAATCAACAATGTGTCACATGGACTGTATCAAATTATTCCTAAAATTTTCTAATAATCTTTTCTCACATTCTGTCACTGCAATTGAGTCCTCCATTTATCTGAGTTCCTGACAATAGCATGGTGTATGCCGTGCTTATTCGTTTTGTTAAAAAAGCCGCCTTATTTTTTTTTTTGTTAATAAAAGTTCTATGTTAAATATATCAGGTTTTTTCGATGTACTGTTTTGTTGTTGTATTTTTCATTAAGAATAATAATGAACCCCCACAATTCAAGCAATTGCCACCCACGAATTGCCGGTAAAGCAAACGATGAACCACTCAGAAAAGAAAAAAAAAACCATGATGCAAAGGAAGCACATAAATGTGTAAGCCTTTGGAATTAAAAGCCTTAACGGAGTTGTTTTGTGAAGTCCTGTGATCACAAATAATGAAAACAAGCACAAAATTTGTGTTCTATTTAATTTAAGCATGATTGATGTGCACTCCTGACAAATTAATAAATAACTGTCACTGTAACATTTTTAATCTCAAATCATGTTCAGTTTGCAATCTATTTAGTTTTCAGTCATTTAGCTTCCCCATTCTGGTGAAATGGTGGTGTTGTGTGACGTTGTTCCATGGAGGCGTGTTAACTAAGGGTGTGTTTTAGGGTAGTGCTGCGGGGGCTACTGGCCCGACAGTGGAAACGCAGCTTGATTTTGTCCTCATGGCACGTCGTTAGCTTGCACTGGTCAGACAGTGGAAAAGCGGCTACTCAGAGCTCAAGAGACGGTTGCCGGTGGTTTTATTTAGTCACTCATTTACAATGTAAAGTGCACAGAGGAAAACACAATATCAGTATGCACACCTTACTAACCCAGAAAAACATACACTGCTGACTTTAGCGTGGAAACACTTTTGACAGCTTGCATGTTTGGAACCATCCGCAAGACTTCTCATAAAATACATTTGAATTTTCTCCTCTTGCAATTTTATTGTATAAAAAAAGCATGAAACATATTAATAGGCTAAATCTTTTTGTTTTACGTATGAAAAATTCATATGTATGGGTTTTTAACAATACTATGGGTCAGCTTTCGCCTTTAAAATTATATTGTGTGTATATATATATATATATATGTATATATAATTAGCAAACATTGTTCTTATGGCATGTTGAATGACCTGCAAACCTATAAATAGAGTATATATATTAATGACATCACTTTAGGTAATCTATTGATGTGAAGGGAATTCAAATTCTGTGGAAAAGAGAAAGTTCATTGGAAACAACTCTCATTACTCATTATTATAATTCCATTCAAGATCTGTCAACGCAATTAACGTGTCCTCAGAGACATTTCAAATGACTCGCTCTAATCCCGAGTCCAATTCATGCAGTTTAATTCTCAGACAGCTGCGTACAGTGCTGTGATCTCATGTCCAGCACATAGGGGTGGAACGGTACACAGAAGTCACGGTTGGGTTCATACCTCGGTTCAGACATCACGGTTCGGTACGATTTCGGTACAATGGAGGGAAAAAGCAAAACAAAAATGCAGAAGGCATTGTATTTTTTAAATACGTTTTATTAATAAAGGCATAGAACCAGTTTATTTGTAGTGCACTGACAATAGTTTTATATAATTAGTTTATTAATTAAATTAATAAAAAGACAAAAAGACCTTGCGATATGTTTGGTAATTGTACTATTAATTTAAAATTGTTTTGCTATATTTCAGATCAATATATTTGTTTTCCTTAATTTTAATTAACATTATTAATTGACAATGTAACATTATTCTCATCTGAATTATAAATAATTGATTTCTGTATAAAATAATACTACCATTAAAAACACATTCGATTTTCTTTTTTAATCAATGATGAATGTGTAAGATTAGCGCTCCGAGGACAAGAGATGAAAACCAATGCAATATGACGAATGTCCAAAAGACAGACAGTTTTGAAATGGAGTTGGATAAATATGTTTTGCTTTTAAAACAGTGTGTATGTGATTTTGGTTGGGTGACAGTTGTAGGTTACAGTTTGACAAGAGTTTACAAGTTTACAGTGTGACAAAAGCACAATGTTGTGTTTTATTGCGAGTGTACACAAATATAAGTAAACACTTTGCAGGTTTAATGATCTGTATAAACAAAATGACTCTCTCTCTCTCTCTCTCTCTCTCTCTCTCTCTCTCTCTCTCTCTCTCTCTCTCTCTCTCTCGCACACACACACACACACACACACACACACACACTCCAGCATTGCAATCTTGACATCGCAGCCTGTTCATTATGCGGTCACACCAAATGCGAATAGAGCTTCAAATTCGCGTCTAGTTCGACGCTAGTCCAAAGCGAATAGGACGCGCGTATAAAGCAAACGTTTGAAGTGAACGCACGTTCAGAGCTAAGCCGATGATGGTACAGATTATGTGTCCCTAAAGAACCCGCGTATCTAACAGTAGTTCCGCATTACATTAATTAATTTGCACGCGAGTTTTATTTATTTTTATACCGTGTATTCTCCGTGTAAATTCGTGCACCGAACCGTGACGCCCGTACCGTTTCGGTTCGGTACGAATACATGAACCGTTCCACCCCTACAGCAGCACACTATACTTATGTCTGTGGACGGTTTCCCCACACACAGCCTGATCCATCTCTATTGAGGATCAACTAGGTCAAGACTGGGAAGAAGATTTAAGGAACAACAGAAAGGACTGACACTCAGATGAATGGAAGTAAGAGGAGAGATGTTTGATGTAGGATCAATCTCGACATCCAAGCAGGATCTGAGCATTGTTGCACTCTGGGCAAATGTCAGTTATCTATTCCTGTCAAGCACTACCTCAGCAGATGACTGTCTTACTGTGGAGTCAAACGCCTGCTCTCTGCTTGCAATGTGTTGGTGTTCTGCCAGGCCAGTGTTTGTGTTGCTCTTTGTCCTGTGAATCTGCTGCTGTAATGCCATGGGCCAACATCAGAGCACATGAATACATCACCAGATCACCAGAGATAAAGCACTTTGAAAATAATAATGAAGTCAACATGAAACACTATTTGCAACCCTATTTTTTTCTGCAATATCAACGAATGAAAAGAATAGACCTTGGTGATGTCAGTCAATAATTTTATGACCTGATGATTGTTCACAATTAGACCAGGAACATATTAAAAGGGTCCTGATATTTTGAATATTTCGATATTTCGACAGATTAGATTTCACCCTACTATAAAAACATTCTGCACGTTTAAGAATACAAAACCTACTCTCTCCCTATTGTTATTTGCGTTGTGTTTCAGGATGTGCAGGATTCACACAATTTGTTTCACAATTCACACAAAGCTTTCAATGAATGCATGGACTGAGTTACATGGTTGTTACTCTTAGAAAGAAGCTGTTGCTGTATGATCAGAACTGCTGTTTCAGAAGTGCTTATGCCAAACATTTGAAACCAAAAATGTTTAGTCACACATCACCAGTACAGAGGTCTTCAACCCTGCTCCTGGCGACCCATTGCCCTGTAAATCAGCTGCTTCAGGTGTGTTTGATTAGGGTTGGAACTAAACTCTGCGGGACAGTCTGTTTCCATGAGCAGGGTTGAAGACCTCCTAATGGGAGCACTAATAATCTCTCTATTGAACCCACTCTCGCTTCATTATTTTCTTTTCATTTGTAGGTTGAAAGGGTACATTTATTCCTTTCAGAGGAGGAGATTGCAGTTTGGCACTTCTCCATTCCAGTGCAGTGATTGGCTGCTGGCATCACAAGGGACACAAACAGTGTGGTCCACCCTTCTTTCCGCTGGGGGAAAATCATTTGCATAATCTAAAGAACACAGTTAGTAAAGTGTCTTTATAGACACACCAAGCCGACATCAAAGAACTAGCGGCGACGAAAGCTGACTGTGTTGTCGCCTCTCGTCGGCTGCATTTTGGCCAAAAATCTGCGCTTGAACACCAAAAGGACTAAAGGGGACTGTCAACTAGCACATGCGTTCTGCACCTGCGTATAAGTAAATATCTGTCTTTTTTCATCATTCAAAAAGGGAAACCAAAACTAGGACTGCAGATCTACAAACCGTAAATAAAGCAACACTTGCTTACCATTTTGAATATCAATCACGCTGATCACTTTCTTCATTCCAGTCTCATGTTATTATGAAAATATTTATGAATTCGAAAGCTTAGGTAAGATGACGTAAAATTAGAACAGTCTTCTGTCTGTACCGTCTTGACTTCTTTGCTCGCTTTCATCACTTTCACTTTTAGGGGATGTTTAAACGACACCGTTTTCAACTAAAAACTGCGTTTTGGCCGTTCATTTACACAACAACGGCGGTTTGGGTGCCTGAAAATGCAAACTTTTGAAAACGGGTTTCAAAGTGCAAGTTTTTGAAAACGGTCTCCGTGTAAACAACAAAAACGCGAATCTCTGAAGACGATGACGTCATGCACATGCGTATTACGCATAGAATCAGTCTAGAATACGTATAGAAACCGTCTTTAGTGTTACATCGCCATCTAATGGCCTGGCAACAGAATACAGCGTTTTAAGTCGTTTGAATGGGGATCATTTTGACAATGATGTTGCCTTTACGTGGAAAACTCAAGGGAAAAACTTCTCCGTTTTAAACATATCATTGTCATGTAAACACAACCTTATTCTCCTTCACTGACCCGTTTGCTGAGATGAAGAGCCAATAAGAGTTCTCTCTTTTACCGACGACCCAACATCGATTCAACGTGCTGAATCTGCCCCCCAAAAACCCATAATTTGGCACTACACCTGCCTTAAAGTGTTACCAATGCATTTCTCACTTTCCAAACCACCACCAAACATGAAGGGAAAATTTTAACTGTCATGCATGTGTTGCCCTCTTGGACAATAACAACGACAACCAGTTCTTTTCTGTAGATTTATTCGCCCCGGTTGTTTTTCTCTTTTGTTTTCTGTGACAGATTTTGGGGCTGAAAGTTGTAACATGAACAACAACATGCGTTAACTGCCCTTCTTCTCTTCCCCTTTTACTCACTAGTCTTTTCTTCTCACAGCGCCCCCAACAGTATACATATTTTCTGAGGCTTTCTATATTTATAACGTTTACACTATATTACTGCAGATTATCTACAATGAACAAAGACATAACAAACTAAATAATTATTTGAGGTCATTACACCCTCCCCCACAAAAAAAAAATAAAATGTTACAAAACATTTTTTGTTTGCTATCTCTGGGAAAATATTGAAAGTGTAAGTTCCAATAACAGTGTAATGTACATGCTTTCTCACAGCTTAACAACATATTTTACTTCCAAACTACTTTGACATAATTACAATTATCTAAACTTTTAGATTTGATGCATGTTGAGAGGTGTCTTGTCTTTAGGTTCGCTGGTGGGCCCTCCAGAACATCCTGTAATGACAAGTGGACACAACCACATACACCTCCACAATGTATTTGACACATTTTAAATGTCACTTCAGCAATGCATTAATTTCTTAGTGTTCTTCCAGTCTGCCAAATATACCTTAAACTGCACAACCTATAATTCTACTGTAGCCTATAGCATTATTACGACTGTAGACTTACAATACCCTTAACTGTTTATAACTCACTTAACAAAAATATTACCTTGAACGTAACTATTTCAACTCTCACTAGTATTACTTAGTATGAAGGATACAGATTCAGGTGATCGATGCTCAGGTGGGGTTGTACACAGCAGGTTATAACGTCAGTATTTCCGCCACAAACACTCCAGCTCACTGGTCGAAGTGTAGGCTCACCCAGGGTGTCATATGTGTATAGATTCCTAGGTCGCCTGGTTCTGGCAGAAGTTCTCCTCATAGGTTCTGATGCCAAGTCACTCTTCATGCTCGGCTTCTCCAACGAACCCTTCCTCCAGCTCCTGCTCCCCTTGAAGATCTCCCAGCACTTCTTCATCGGACTTCTCTGAGTCAGGTATGTTTACAGATTCACCACCAATTTCTTCGATGTCAGGTTCCTTTTCAGGTTTCCTGTTTCTCTCCTCTCTTCCAGGGTGAAATTCCGCTGCACATGGATCTAAATCTGTTCCTACTCTCTGCATTGGAACCCACAAGTCGACCTCCTCGTCGCTGGAACTGTCAGTGCTTCCATGGTGAGTATTTTGTGGTGGTTGTCCTTCCTGTTTTGACCTGTTCCTCTGACATCCTTTTCTTTCCAGACGAACATCGGCTGTCCTCTGCTCATCCACCAGGTACGGACAAGGTAATAGAAGGTTCCGGTGCAGCACTCTATCCTTTCCAGTCGCATCCAACGGTCCAACTACATACACCGGCCCATCTTCTCCTCTCCTTTCCTTCACCATATACGTTTGTTTTTCCCAGAACGCTCGCAGTTTTCCTGGGCCGCCTCTTTCTGACAGGTTCCTCACCAACACATGATCACCTGGCTCCAAGACAGAACTCCATGCCTTCCGATTGTAATTTCTCTGCCCCTTTGCAGCAGCCTTCTTCATGTTCTTTTTTGCGATATCATACGCTTCTTGCATAGACCTTTTCCACTTTTCAGCGTAGTCGGCATGAGACCGGGTGTCCTTTACTTGCTTTGTGGGGAGCACCAGATCAATTGGAAGAACTGGCTCTCGGCCAAAAAGGAGAAAGAATGGGGAAAATCCTGTTGACTCATGCACCGTGGAATTATAGGCGTGGACAACTTTGTTAAGGTGTTCTGCCCAATTCGACTTCTTTGTCTCCTCTAAGGTCCTCAGCATCCCCAACAGTGTCCTATTGAACCTCTCTGCCGGGTTAGCTTGGGGATGGTAGGGAGTTGTACGTGAATGCCTAATCCCACAGTAACTCTGTAACTTTTGGAACAGGCTGTTCTCAAACTCCCTCCCCTGGTCATGGTGGATCTTTGCAGGAAACCCATAGCGCATGATGAAATCTTCAAAGATCTTCCGGGCTGCTGTCTTTCCAGACTTGTTTCTGGTGGCGTATGCCTGAGCAAACTTTGAAAAATGATCTATGACCACAAGGATATACTCTGCTCCTCCTCTACTTTTCTCCAGGTGCAGGTAATCAATCGAGATCATCTCAAATGAAGCTGTTGTCTCAATGCTCTTGATTGGGGTTCTGGTAATCCGGTTTGGTTTCTTTTGTCTTAGACATCGACACACTCTTGTGACATAATGCTCTATCTCTTCTCTCATTCTTGGCCAGAAGAAACGTGCACGAGCTGCTGCCACCATACGTTCAGCACCTAGGTGGGCCATGTCTTCATGCAAGTACTTGTATATCATACTTTTCAAGTTTTCTGGGACAACTAACTGAGTTCTGGTCATTATCTTTCTTTGCAGGATACCTTCCTCATTAATTTGCAGGTGATGCCATTCTCGTAAGAGTCGTCTCACAGGTTCCGGTTCCCTCAATTTTTCTTTGTGTTTGAGATAGATTTGTTTCTGTTTCAGATCCAGGACTCGGCTGATGACTGGATCACTCAGCTGAGCGCTCCTGATATCCTGAGGTGTTAGCCGTTGACTGTTCTCGGATCCACCCTTCAGCTCCTCCGGTAAGACATCTATGTTGCAAGTGATTGCAGATATCCAGTCCACTTCTTCACGTCGTTGTGCTTTCAGGGCTTCCCCAATTGATCCCAGAACTTCTGGCTCGCATTCCTGTGTACATTCTCTGACTGTGACTTCAATGGGCACTGGTCTCCGTGATAAGAAGTCTGCATCTCGATTTGCCGTCCCTGGTCTATATCTCAAAGTAAAACGGTAGTCTGCCAGCTCAGAAACCCACCGTTGCCCCGCTGCATTAAGCTTTGCCGTTTTCATGACATATGTCAACGGGTTATTATCACTGTAGACAATGAAATGCGGTGCATGAAACAGGTAGTCCCGGAAACGCTCTGTGATCGCCCATTTGAGTCCCAGGAACTCCAACTTCCCAGAATGCAGCTTGTAGTTCCTTTCGGCAGGGCTCAGAGTCCGAGACCCATAACCAACTACTCGGAGTTTGCCTCCCTGTCGTTGGTACAATACAGCTCCTAGCCCTTCTTCTGACGCATCAACATGAAGGACAAATGGCTTTTCAAAGTCTGGGTATGCCATAATGGGTGGGCTTGACAACTCCGCAATCAGCTTCTCCAGCGCTTCCTGATGTCTCCCTGTCCACTCTACTGGCTGTGATGGAGGTGCTTGCGAGGAAGAGTTCCCTCTTTTTCCGGAGCCTTTCGTTTTGCACGTGCTGGGCTTTGTCAATAGTTCGTATAAAGGCTTGGCTATTCTGGCAAAGTCAGCAATGTATGATCTGTAGTAACCAAGGAAACCCATGAGCTTCCTCACCTCCCGAACAGTGCTAGGTGTTTCCCACTTTAGTGCTAGCACAGCCTCTTTTTCTTTGGGGTTCATGCTGTACCCATGTTCAGAGATGATGCGGCCCACATAGCAGACTTCTCGCTTAAAAAAATCACATTTCTTTGGCCTTAGCTTGATCCCACACTGCTCCTGTCGCTGTAGCACTTTCTTCAAGTCCTCTAGGTGCTGGTCGAAATCCTTGCTGAAGACTAACACATCGTCAAGATAGGGAACACAGATATCATCCCTGAACTCTCCTAGACACTCTTCCATGTATCTCTGAAAGGCGGCGGGTGCATTCGTGAGGCCAAAAGGTATCCGTACCCACTCATAGAGCCCCCAAGGTGTTATGAATGCCGTGTATGCCCTACTGTCTTTGCTCATGAAGCCCTGATGATAGGCTTTACCCTGGTCCAGCACAGTGAACCAGGAGTTCCCCCCTAAATTTTCTAGTATCTCTTGGATTCGTGGGATGGGATGCCGGTCAGGGTGTGTCTTCTCGTTGAGCAGCCTGTAGTCCACACATAGACGCAAGCTCCCATCCTTCTTTCTCACACACACAACTGGCGAGGAATAGGAGGATGTCGACTTTTGGATCCACCCCTGACTCAGCAGATTCTGTATGTGGGTCTTCACCTCTTGATACAGGGGTCGTGGTATTGCATTGTACGTTTTTTGTACAGGGATTTTGTCTCTTAAACAAATGTCCATTCTAAGGTCCGGAATGCATCCAGTATCCCAGTCATCCTTAGCAAACACTCCACTATTCTCTCTCAACAGCTGTCTCACACGTTCCTGCTGTTCCCCAGGTAAGTGACTGAGGTCCACTGGTGGGTCCCATCCTTCACTCTCCTGAACCCTAGGTTGGGTCTCTGGAGGCAAGTCATTGTCCCCTTGTGATAGCTGAGATTGGGATTCAGACGGAGACGGTGGCTTCACTTCCAGCTGATGGATGGCATCCACTGTATGCAGCCACCCCAGGACAGTCCGTGCTGTAAGTGTCACCTCTTCTTCTGTGGTATTTTCCACCATCACTGTAATGTTATCATTCTCGTTCAGAGGCATCTGAATAAGCTGTCTGTTTACCTTTATGCCTGCAGGCCAGGGTTCTTCTGAGTTGGGCTCCAGCATCACGTGTGTTCCAAGGGTAACCGTCTTATTGAGTTTGCCACAACTGATGTTCACTCTCGCGCACCTTGGAAGAATGATGGCTTTTCGTCCAAGTCTTGCAATATGACACTCGCTGCTGTTTTTGCGTTTCTTCAGGAGTGACAGAACGGCTTTTGCTTTCCTAGGGCTAACTTCCAGAGATGTACTCAGTGTGTTTACAAGGGAACTCAAAGGAATCTGCTGGGCTGCATTAGCTTGGACCAATTCCTCAATCACATTAAAGCCGATTATGGGTTTCTCCAATTCACTGGATGCAATGAGAATTGGTGCCAGCAGGTGTGTGCCCCTTCCTTCAATCTCAGTGTTTCCATACAGACAAAACTCCACTTCCATCCAGCCTTCATATGGGATGCTCGTCCCATTCGCTGCTGTCAGGTTGAGTTCTCCCTCCTCAAGCAGCTCTCTTACTGGTCTCACCTCTGCGTCAGGAAGGTGTCTTTTCTTCCACTCCGAGCCCACAATTGAAACCTGTGACCCCGTGTCCCAAAGCACTGATGTTATAACACCTCCAAGAGAACATTGCACCAAGCATCTGCGTCCCACCAAACTGGCTGTTTTCTCCTGTTTGTTCGACCATGGTCCTTCAGATAAGCAACCTCTTGGTAAGCTTTCAATGATGTCTGAGGTAATCTCAATCTTGCTTGACGTCGCATTGTTCACAGTTCGTTTTCGACAACCCGCTGCCCAGTGCTCACTGCTGCCACACTTGTAGCAGTGTTCACACCTTCCCTCTGGGTTAGACTGTTCACATTGGGTACAGCGCCTGGTGGTTGCTCGAACAGGTTGATATTGATGCGAGTGAATCTCTGGTTAATGTTTCTGGTCATCTGAGGTCGTGATGTTTGGCAAGGCTCGCTACTTGAGACGTAAGATTCTGGATTGCCTCACAGATCACTTTGTCCCGCTCATCCAGCTTTTCCATCAGGTTGTTAGGCTTTGGAGCTTTCTCTTTTTTCATCCTGACCCCTCTATCTTGTTCAGCATGTGCCTGTTCCTCCTCCTTAACTGTGGCCACTTTGGCTACTTTTGGTCGAGTGGTTGAGAACTTTGTTTTTCTTTCTAGCTCAAGACTATACGACATGTTCATTTTCTCCAAAAGCACTTCATCTTCCACCCGTGAGTTTTCCAGGTAGGGTTTTAGATCTGTTCGTACGCTGTCATCATGAAGGCCAGTCAGAACTGTCTGCAAAAACTGATTCTGGATTAATTCATGATTATATCTTAATCCTGCCTTTACATTTTCAGATGCTGACAAAACCCTCTGCCTGAGATCCATGGCTCGAACTAGGAACTGGACCGGCGTTTCTTTGGGTTCTTGAACTGCACGTGTGAGTGAGTGGTACAATTCAGTTGCATCCTTTTCAATAAAATGTGCTCTGAGAATTTGTTTAAGGGCAGGCAATGTTAAGTCTGTCCTACTCTCCAGGTAACTTCTCAAACTGACAATTTTTCCCTTTGTATCTAACAACATAGATAATCCTTCATCTTCAAGTGAAACAACATCATCTCCCTCTAAATGCTGCAAAATGCGTCTCCTCAGCGCGCGAGGCGTGTGTGTTTCATCCTCCCCCACATTTAGCATTAACATTTCACACAAACCTCTCAGTTGCGAAGCAGATAACTCGAGTAATTTACTCTCTATTTCATCCAGCGTAGCTTCCCACACAGGCAAAATTATGGCCACTCACTGAACAGATTAACTCACGTTTGCAGATTGCAGTTATTTTTCCGCCGTTTCAGTCCACTCTCTCCGTGAATCGCGGATCGTTCTCAGCTCACGCTGCACTCGCGGCTCGTTTTATCACTCGCTGGCCGCTCCGCACTTGCTGCTTTATTCTTCCCGAAATCCGTCACAACCGAGCAGAAACACCAATTTTATGTTGCCCTCTTGGACAATAACAACGACAACCAGTTCTTTTCTGTAGATTTATTCGCCCCGGTTGTTTTTCTCTTTTGTTTTCTGTGACAGATTTTGGGGCTGAAAGTTGTAACATGAACAACAACATGCGTTAACTGCCCTTCTTCTCTTCCCCTTTTACTCACTAGTCTTTTCTTCTCACAGCGCCCCCAACAGTATACATATTTTCTGAGGCTTTCTATATGTATAACGTTTACACTATATTAGTGCAGATTATCTACAATGAACAAAGACATAACAAACTAAATAATTATTTGAGGTCATTACACATGCATTCATTTGTACATTAACAGCTGAAATTGTGTAAGGTGCACTACAAATAGGCTAGCTGTCACTGTTAGAATACTTCTTTTAAGTTAAATTGAGTGGCCTTTGTTTATTTGTTTCAGTCACCAAAATGCATCCAAATGGTCCTAAGGAGTTTTTATGGTGGTTCAGGCCTAAACCTTAGAAATTAGTCTCATTAAGGGAGAAGTGCAGAAACGGCCTCTGGGCCAATGAGAAGTTGTGTACTTCCAGGGCTTGGTACTGGGGGTCTTCGTCTTGCCCTCTACGAGGTGTCTGGCAGTTGTCCTAGCATCTTTATCTGATGCATTTGTATATTTGTTTGTGCTAGTCCACCAAGATCCAATGAAATATGGCAAATATTTCTCTCCTGTTTTTGTCAGAGAAGGGCCCTGCCATAAAACTGGGCCCTGGAAAGTGCTGTTCACTACAGTTGGATACCTTTTGATCTGGATTTGTTTGCTTCAGTTCTAACATGAATAATCCTCTTCTTCTTTGTAGACTTCAGTGTGTGTGTGTGTGTGTGTGTGTGTGTGTGTGTGTGTGTGTGTGTGTGTGTGTGTGTGTAAGAGACAGACAGGGTCAAAGTGAGATTTACTTGTCAGCTGTGCCAAAAGCCGGTCCTTGAGCTCTTCACTTTGCGCACAAGTGTCTGTTTGAGACGCTGTTTAAGCAGCTTTGGGGAGACTTCTCTGAAACTCTTACTGACTGAAAGCAAATCGTTAGAAAATAAACCCTGTTAAACTGTCTTGTTAGGACAATTTATGGATGTTAGAAGTAATCTAATGTTCAAACACAATTCTGACCTCAATTACTGTAATTAACACACCAACTAACACTAGCACATATTAATGTTAACATTTCTTCTATATGCAAAAATTATCCCTTGGAATCTTTTTAATCTGGTGTGCTATTACGCTGAACTCAGCAGAAAACTCTGTAAAAATACAATATTTATCAACACAATCTTTTGCAATATTAGCTTTTATGATGCAACATACAAACTGTATGTAGTAAGTATACCAAAATCAATGTAGAAGTATACTTGTAAGTGTACTGTTTCTACTTGGGACTAAATTGGCCCACTTTTTAGTGTGTAAAAGTATACTTTTAAGTATACTTTAAGTGTAACAGTAGTAAACTTTGAGTACAAAACTAGTTTACAAGTTTGCACTGCAACTATACTAAAAGTGACCTTTTAGGTATACTGATACCCAGCCAGCACACCCATGTGGGGCCCAGATGGGTTTGACATGGGCTATCTAACTGGGGCCCAGATGGGTTTGACCTGGGCTGTCTAAATGGGGCCGAGATGGGTTTGATCTGGGCTATCTGACTGGGGCCCAGATGGGTTTGATCTGGGCTATCTCACAGAGGCCCAGATGGGTTTGACCTGGGCTATCTCACTGGGGCCCAGATTGGTTTGACCTGGGCTATCTCACTGGGGCCCAGATGGGTTTGACCTGGGCTATCTAACTGCAGCCCAGAAAGTTTTGTCTGCAGTTTCCATATAGACCCCACATGGGTTAGCCCAGATGACACAAACACTACTCAGAGTATTAAATGTAACACTGAATCGGTGTTGGAGTTAATGAGATAATTAAGTGATAACAAGCATAATCACTGAAGGACAGACGAACAACAAGAACAGAAACTACAACTGACTTCCAGCCACAGCTTTAGATAAAATTAATTGAAGATAATAGACATCAAATCTCTCAAGATCTCGGCAGAGGATGATTAAACAACTTAAACAACTCCACCTTCACCTATTACTAACCAGATAGACTTTATTTCTACCATACGTCTAGAAAAGTTATTATTGAGAATTAAAAGAGATTTATATGTTGATGTTTTATTGAAAATAATAGTTTAGTTTAAAGTCACCATTATATAAATCAATTTTTGCTTTAATTGGGTAGTTTGGCTCTTTACTTTTAAATAACTTTTGGAGCGGCAGTGGCTCAGTGGTTCATGTGGGTTGTCTACAAACCGGAAGGTTGGTGGTTCAATCCTTGGTTCCACCTGACCAAGTGTCGAGGTGTCCATGAGCAAGACACCTAACCCCAGCTGCTCCCGACGAGCTGGATGGCGCCTTGCATGGCTGCCGTCCCCCGTCGGTGTGTGTGTGAATGAGTGAGTGAATGGGTGAATGTGAGGCAAATTGTAAAGCGCTTTGGTGGCCATTGGGTCTGTGAAAGCGCTATATAAATGCAGTCCATTTACCATTTAAATGTTAGTTTTTATCTGGCTGTTTGTTATGGCAAGAACAGCAAGAGGAAACATGATGATGTTGGTTGCTTAACCCTCTGGGGTCCAAGGTGTTTTTGGGGTCCTTGAGATGTTTTGACATACTCTGACATTTGTACTTTTTCCAGTTGCTTATAAACAAATTACCGGCAAAGGTGTAATTACACTCTATTTAGCACAAACAGGGCTACCATAATATGTTATCAACATGTATATACATGTTTGTATTTTTGAGAGAATATTGTTTATGCATGGTTATTAAAAAAACTAAAACTTAAAGTTTCTGAAATAAGGCCACAAAACACATACTAAATATGTGTCCACAAGACTTTTGACTAATGGATGTTGTCGCCTAGAGTTTTTTCTTCAAAATGATCTGAAAATCATCATGCCTTATCATTAACATAAAACAATAGATTGGTTTAAATTTAAAAATGACACTTTTTGTTTGGAAAGGCAATATGCGCAGGGGTGTGACCTGCTGTGATTCACACCTGAGAAGACAATGGGCCCGCATAAGGAGCGCATAATGGGGCTGCATACTAATGACTCTTTCATTCAGGTGTGTCACTGAGCCACAAGAATGCAATGACAAAAAAAAAAAAAATATATATATATATATATATATATATATATATATATATATATATATATATATATATATATATATATATGCCTATATAATACAAAATTGGTTCACAGTTCCAATTATTTATTTATTTTTCAAATTGTGCTTGCAAATTGTATATCAAATGTAAACATTTCTAGTAATTGTGCAGTTAATTCTCATACTGTTTTTACAGAAAGTTTGGGAATGTATCCTAAATGTGTCACTAATAAACACAATACAAATAATTTAAAGAGGAGGCTTGTATTGAGCTTTTAAGATTTACCTAAGATTTATTTATATGTAGCCTACATATATTTTTGCTATTTTAATAAAAAGGTTACAATTACAACAACAATTAAAATTTTAACTATATTTCAAATGTAATCTTTCTTTGTATATACTAAAGTATACATTTTATCATACATATTTCACAGTTGCGGATTAATTAGTTTGAATATAGCCTACAATCGAACAAACACTAAAATAACATCTTAGCAAACAAGCTTATTTGATGTGGCAGTATTTTACAGTAAAAACGACATCTTGTCTTTCATATGTAACATATCGTTTTTATGATTAGGACATATAAATGTTAATTTGCAGTTTAATACGTTGCTTATACAAAAATATTTTATTTCAACATATTTCAGTCGATTTTTACTCATCTCAGTATTGGAATCTAGTTAGGTAAAAGCTGTTCATTCATTCACACACAAAAATGCGATTGATATTCAAACAGTCTTTTTGTTTACAGACACTATTTCATATCGCGATTAGCACAAAGCACTTGAAAATAAAGAATGTACCTATTCCTCAGCTGGATCCGTTGCTCCTCCAAATGAAACTACCTGCACTTCTGAGGTAATTTTTTCCAGGATTATTATTAAGATAGTACTATTCCTCACAGCGTCGTAAATCTGAGTCTCTTTCGGTGGGTTATCCAGCTGATGTGGGCGTGGATCGCCTCAGAGCATTTGTGTTTGAATAGAGCGCGCGCTCCGTGGGCGTGGTCAAATTAACTTTAATGAGCTGAGACGAGAACGACTATCATCTCTCTCTTTTCGTACAGATTACATAAAATGAGAAAAATTTGTTTTTTATATAAATTACTTCATTTAAAAGAAGATAATTCAGGCTTCATGCCTGTGTGCCTGCATACCTGTTTGACTGAGTATTTGCAGAGTTACAGTTCATTTTTCGGACGCGTTTCAGAATGGACTTCACTGACAGAGAGAACGCAGAACGCGCATCATGTTGATTTTTCTTTATTAGGCGAAAAGCACAACACTTTGTTTTTATTGTGAGGTTCCACAAAAAAAATACAAACTTAACAGGATCGAATGATGTACAACACTTATATGTAAGATCAAAATCAACAGAGTAATTTGAGTCTCTTTTGCACTGATAAGGAAAAAAGTGAGCTGGTATCGCCGGCGAGACCGCCGACCCCAGAGGGTTAATGATAAGAATATAATCATCTTGGTGTGGCTTAATTCACTGATCTTATGTCTTAGTTTTATATGGGTCATAATATATGTTATTAATTTCAATTCAATATTCTTGTTGTGATTCTACAGCAAGAACTCCTGTGAGTTTTACTCACACAGAGACATTAAGAATTAGCATATGAATCTCAACAATGGTAACATGCTTCATGCCACAATGCATTTTGGGAGCCATGAGTTTCGTATGATGCACCCAGAATGCATTGCAGCCAGAAGCATGTCACCGTTGTTGAGATGCATACACTGATTCTTAATGTCTCAGTGTGTCTAAAACTCACAGTACCTTGTTTTTTAATCATTCAGTTTATCTGGTGAAAACTGCTGAATCGCATCCTGTTGAGTCACAGGGTGACTATAATCAGTGATTTTCATGAGATAAGCAAATAAGGCCACAACATGATGATCACATCTGTATCTACAAATAGCCAACATGATCTCAGGGATTAAAGTGAAAAAAAAATTCTTCTAACTGAATTTTTTTTCAGGCCAAGTCATATTCCTGTAACTTTATTTAAATAGTCGAGACCAATAGCGTTTTAAGGGGAGATGTTTTAAACCGCTTTAATATTGCCAGTGTGCGTATTTTAAAAGCTATTTTAATCTATGAAAAACAATTACTTATCTTGACAAATAATCAACCATCTACATAACTTTTCAGTGCATGTTTTTATTTATCTTATAAGACCAAACAATGCTAAACTATGTTAATATATAGTTTGTTCCATGGCAAATCGTTTTGGCTGAGGGCAAAGTGAAGTTTCATAACTTTATATATTTAGGCTATTTAACTTTGTAGCCTATTAGAGAGCTGACTTATGTTTGACTGAATTGTTTGCTTTTATTTCTCATTGTATAGCTTATTATAGCCTACCTATTAGGCTACTTATACTTTTGAACGGGATATTATTGATCATTAAAACTGACATTTAACAAAAAGAGACAGGGTTGTGTAATTTTATATATTCTAAAATATTCTTTATATATATATATATATATATATATATATATATTTACTATGCATTACTTTCACTGTATGTGTACATGCATAATACAATAAAACGATACAACCCTGTCTGTTTGTTAAATGTCAGTTTTAATGATCAATAATGTTTCATATTTTTAAAATGAAAACAAAAAGAAGCAGGGTTGTGCTTTATATTTCGTGTTGTTATAAATGTATGAAGTGAAGATAATCAATGTGCGTTGCCTGAACCACATTTGTGTGGCCATTAATATGTTTATGATAATATGTTCATTTATAAATGAAAAGAGGCAGAGTTGTATTTTATACCATATTTCGTTTTATGGTTGCCTAAAATATACATAAAGAGATAACCGGAGTAGCCAGAGCGAGCTGAGTGACGCGATCAAGAACGCACTGTTCCATTTGCAGAATAACCGGACTCGCGTCCTCTCGTCCTCGGGAGTTCGTTCTCCTGAGTCGAACTTGGCAAGTCCGAACTACCAGGACGCAAGTCCGAAGTTTGCGTAGGCTACTTGGTAGGCTATTGAGAAACGGCCAATATTGACCCGCGTTCTGTTTTCTATCATGCGCCGTGCACGTTTGCGCGCTCGGGCTCGGACCGCAGCAAACGAGCTGTAGCCTGACATGCACTTCTCCAAAGATTAATTGAGTGAACACGGAGCAATTTTTTCCGTGAGCGGGAATTGAAAACCCGGAGTGGACCGTAAGCGAAGTGATAACAGAATGCTTAGAGTGGAGAGAGGAACGTGCTTTCGCTCCACTCCAGGCTTTGATCACATCCCCCTCAGCAAGGTGAATACACCTCGTCTCTCCTTAATTTAAGACCTATCTAAACTGTTCAAACTAAAATTAAGACATTTATCACACTATTTGAGAAACGAAAGCCTATTTACGGCCTTAAAATTATGAAAAGTTAATTTAAGACATAAGGACAGACGGGAACCCTGCAATTGACGGAAATCCGTCATAGACTCGCTGCAATTAACGGAAATCCGTCGTAGCGACGGAGAACTTTAATCCCTGTGATCTGATCTCTTTCTGTTCTTGCCTTTATAAACACAGTTACAGCAGCCAGAGAAAACTAATGTTCAAAAGTCAAGGGTCAAGAGCCCAACTAAAGCAAACACCGATCAACATAATGGTGACTTCAAACTCAGATTCAGAACGATGGTCAAAACACAATATACTTAGACCTTTCTGTCAGTATAAGTCAAGTATACTTAAGTGGAACTTTAAGTATATTTCGGAGAAGTACATAATGTCAGGGTCCTGCCCTGACAGTCTTGCCTGTTTTGTCTTTGTCTGTTTCTTTGCTTGTCTTGTGCTTGAGCAGGGAGCAAGGTTATCTCACCGTCAAACATATCCTGAATTCTCGGATGATTTGAATAGTTTAGATTTAACTAATGTTTATTGTATTGTAATATACTGTAGATAGATAGATAGATAGATAGATAGATAGAGACATTGATAGATACATAGATACATAGAGAGAATAAAATAATGTCTGTGTAATAATGTGCAATCTGTCACACCTATAAATATATTTCTATAATAAAAAAACGTATATATCTTACCTCACATTTACATCCAAAATGGTAATTAATCTGCAAATAGTAGAACCAAAAGTGTAACAATAACTGTTCAAACATTACCTTGTTTTAATAGTGCTATAACTATTGGTGTCCACAATCTGGTCTAGCATGCGCTGAACACCTCTGAAGTAAACTAACCCTGGAACAGATGCTGCTCCAGAGCAGGTTGTGTTCAGAGAGTAATGCCGAGTTCAGACTACACGATTTTAGCCCCGATTTTGGCTCGCCGACAGGTTTTGAGAAATTGCCGACAAATGCCCGAAATCACAGGCAAATCAGTGCTCGTTCACGCGAGTGACAATCACGCAGTGTGAATGAGCAAAGACGCGATCTGAGAGAATCGCAGACGAGTCGCTGACGCCCGTGAGATATTTGGCATGCTAAATATCTGGACCTGTCGGCGATTCACAATCCTGCTGTGTGAATGTCTTCTGACTGAAAACTACATCGGCGATGACCGACAGCCAATGAGAGAGCAAGATACAGGGAGGAGGAGGAGTTATAGACCAGAATATCAGTATTTTAATAGATAGGCCTATATTTACAATTATATCAAACAGAAACAAAGCACAAACATTTGCATGACCAGCAGCAACAGCAGGACATTTGCAAAATTATTTATTTACCCCCAACTCTCTTTGCAAAACACAGTCCTTGCTCCCCTCGTCTTCCCAACCATTTCCTGCATAAACTTTTTTTTTTTCATTTTCGCTACAAATCAGTGCGCAGATGTAGGCTATCATTTTTAATAACAAATTCAGTGTCGCGCGAGAACTCCGGTCTCACGCACGCGTGATCTTCCGTTATTTCCTATCACTTCTCGCGTTTGTTTGGTTCTGAAACGTAGTTTGCGGACCAGGCAGAAGTTGTCGGCGATTCTTTCTTTTGTAAAGTCATGCAGTGTGAAACGTAATCGGTTACTAACGTAACCTCGGTTCTCTCTAGAGAGGGAACGAGTACTGCGTAATAGCTTACGCTAGGGGAAAACCTCTTTTCCACGAGATATTGAAGCCAAAAATTATCCTTAATTTTTTATTAATGTAAAACGCTTTGCAGCAGCAAGCAGACACAGGCGAGACAGCTCGCGCGCCTATTGGCTGCTCTTGCGGCAAATGCAGCAGCCTATTGAGAGAGACTCTGCGTGACGTAATGACCAATGGGGGCAACTCGCGCCCATATCGTCACGTCCCGCCAGAAAGGGCGTGGTCTCACTCTATAAATATGCTCGTTAGGCTGGTACAAGCTGGTTTTCATCGCCGAGGCGAACCAGAGCGTATTCCAAGCACGGCAAGATGCGCAGTACTCGTTCCCTCTCTAGAGAGAACCGAGGTTACGTTAGTAACCGAGTACGTTCTCTTACGAGAGTATCTCTCGTACTGCGTAATAGCTTACGCTAGGGGAACTCAATGCAACACGCCGTGCGTACAGGGATCCAACACCAAAGTCCCAGGGGCCGAAGCCCAGGGCTCATATAGTGCATAATCACCATAAACTCACATAGAGTGGAGGAAGAGAGGCTGGAAGCGTCATTCCTTATAAAATAGCACCCAGCGGGGCTTATCATATGACAATAAAACGCGCAGCCAGGGTGAAAGCTTTCAGCCTGATCTGGGTGGCCATACGTGTGTCAACACTCATGGGGCTGCAGTAAACTCAGCATCTGGGCCGCACAGCGGGGCAGATAGCACTGAATTTTAGACCGCCAAAAGCTTAGCTTGTAAGGCGGGTACCTCCAGGTTATAGTATTTTATAAATGTAGACGGCGAGGCCCAGCCCGCGGCCGTACAGATATCTTGCAGGGAAACCCCGCTAGACCATGCCCACGAAGAGGCCTCTTGTGGAGTGCGCTCTGACACCCAAGGGGCACTGCAGGCCCTTTGCAGTGTAAGCGAGCGCAATGGCATCCACTATCCATCTGGATAGGCTCTGTTTTGAGGCGGCAAGTCCCTTGGAGCGCCCGCCAAACAAAACGAAAAGCTGCTCAGTCTGTCTGAAAACAGACGAGCGCGACACATAAGCTCTTAATGCCCTGACGGGGCAAAGGAGACTCACGTCCTCCTCCTCATTGAGAACCGGAAGGGCGGACAGGGAAATTACCTGGGCCCTAAACGTTGTATTGAGGGATTTCGGCACATACCCGTGCTTAGGTTTGAGAATGACCTTCGAGTCATTAGGCCCAAACTCCATACATGACGCGCTTACTGAAAGCACCTGCAAGTCCCCTATGCGCTTCACTGAAGCGAGAGCCATGAGAAACACTGTTTTGAACGACAGGTGTTTCATGTCCACCAGCTGGATTGGCTCGAACGGGGCGCCTTTCATGGCCTCCAGGACCGTGGAAAGGTCCCACATCGGGACTGAAGGGGGCCTGGGAGGGTTTAGCCTCCGAGCTCCCCTAAGGAAACGTACGACTAAGTCGTTCTTCCCCAGCGACTGGCCAGACACCGGTTTTGCAAACGTTGCTATGGCCGCCACATATACTTTGAGCGTGGATGGGGTCCTGCCCTTATCCAGTAGCTCTTGAAGGAAGGAAAGCACTTCCGAAACCCCGCATTCCACAGGTGAAAAGCTCTGGGCTTGACACCATGCAGAGAAAACAGACCATTTCGAGGAGTAGAGCCGCCTGGTAGACGGAGCTCTAGCCTGCGCGATCGTGTTTAACACTCCTTCTGGGAGGCTAGCGGGTACCCGTTGATGGCCCATGCGTGCAGGGACCACAGCTCCGGGCGAGGGTGCCAAATCGAGCCCTCCGCCTGAGAGAGGAGGTCTCTCCTCAATGGTACAGGCCATGGGGCAGTGCTGGTCAGCTGCATCAGGGCAGGGAACCATGTCTGGTTTGTCCAGAGCGGAGCTACGAGCAGCACTGGGCATCCGTTTTCCCTGATTCGTTCCAACACCTGAGGCAGGAGCGAGACAGGAGGAAAAGCATATAGGGGGCAGCGGGGCCAAACATGAGCCAGCGCGTCCTTGCTTTTCGAGAAAAACTTCCGGCAATGAGCGTTTTCGTGGGACGCGAATAGGTCCACCTGTGCTCTACCGAACGTTTTCCACAGCAGCTGGACCGTCTGCGGGTGCAGCGACCACTCCCCTGCTGGAACATTGTTCCTGGACAGTCTGTCAGGTCCCACATTCAGGTGACCAGGCACGTGCGCTGCTCTCAGTGAGAGCAGGTTGTGCTGAGCCCAGACCAGGAGGCGTTCCGTCAGCCTGTGAAGGTTTCGTGACCTGACGCCGCCCTGGCGATTTATGTATGCCACCACTGACATGTTGTCCGACCGGACCAAGACGTGGTGGCCTGTTACCTGGGGACAAAAACGCCGTAGCGCTTTGTCGAGTGCTATCATCTCCAAGCAGTTTATGTGAAGGAGCTTTTCCCGTTCTGACCACAGGCCAGCTAGCGGTCTGCCCTCGAGCAGCGCTCCCCACCGTCCGTAGACACCACCTTCACACTCGAAGCGGTCCCCAGACTCACACCTGACTGATACCAGTCGGTTATTTTCCAAGGTTCCAGAGCTGAAACACACTGTAGGTCGACCCTGAGGCGAAACAGACCCGCTTTCCATGCCCTGGGTGGAACCTGCGCTTTCAGCCACATCTGCAGTGGGCGCATGCGAAGCAAGCCCAACTGGAGTACAGAGACCGCTGAGGCCATCAGCCCCAGCATTTTCTGAAACCTTTTGAGCGGAACTATCGAGCCGTGGCGGAAGGATTTCGCGACGCGCTGAATATTTAGTCCGCGCTCTGGTGACAGGCGTGCCGTCATGGATAGCGAGTCTAACACTGTTCCCAGAAAGGAAATTTTCTGACTGGGAGACAGTGAGCTCTTCACCCAATTGACTGTGAGGCCCAGCTCCTCGAGGTGCTCGAGTAATGCGGCCCTGTGTTCTATGAGCTCCAATCGTGATCGAGCTAGAATCAGCCAATCGTCCAAGTAGTTCAGGACTCGCATGCCCTGAAGTCTCAGGGGTGCGAGCGCCGCGTCCATGCACTTCGTGAATGTACGAGGTGCTAGGGACAGGCCGAACGGCAGGACTGTGTATTGATATGCCTGGCCCTCGAAAGCGAATCTCAAGAATCGCCTGTGATGGGACGCTATTTGTATTTGGAAATAGGCGTCTTTCAGATCTATTGACATAAACCAGTCCCCGTGGCGCACTTGCGCAAGGATTTTCCTGGTCGTAAGCATTCTGAACTGGCGTTTCACAAGCGCTCTGTTCAGCTGTCGCAGATCTAAAATGGGTCTGAGACCCCCATCCTTTTTCGGTAACAGAAAATATCTGCTGTATAGGCCCCCTTCGCTCTGAGCCTGAGATAAAGGTTCTATAGCCCCTTTGCTCAGAAGTTTCACTATCTCGCCGTTTTTCACCGTAGTTTCGACACGCGCCGTATAACGGCAAGGGCGTTGAGCGAATTGTAGCAAATAGCCTCTCTTTATAGTGTTCAGCACCCATTCTGATACCCCGGGAAGCTTTGACCACGCATCCGCGTGAATAGCTAGAGGCAGAATGAAATCCGGGTTCTGGCCGCTGCAAAACGGCAGCTCGAGAACACTGGTATACTGGGAACACAACACCGTGTTTACAGCGTTTGAGGCGGGGGGCGCGCTGATCACAGCGGGCAGCCTGGCCGCGCTCAGCTTTTCTATGGCAGATTGTGCAGAAAAAGTGAGCGGGGCAGATCCCGTAGGATTCGCCGTGTCTGTGAGAAAATGTGGGCGCGGGACTGCGGGCACATTTACTACATTGAAAAGATTGTCGGTTAGAGCCGACTGAATGTGTGTTGGTTTCGTTTTTACAGAAACCAAGGGACACGCAGCATGCAGTGTAAGCGGGCATTGTGACATGGGCGCGTTCACTACATTGTTTGCACAATCGACCTGAGTCGATTTTATTTGTGCTAGCCCTGCACCGTGGCGGGTGTGTTTGGGTGTGGGAATGGGCACTGGGGCGTGGGCATTCTTACAACACTCATAACACCATCGGCCGTGGCCGGAACACCAGAAAATGCACTCTTTATTGGATTTATCTGGGTAGCCGTAAAAACGGCTTTTGTGCGCAGGCAAACGGGCTGAGACACCGGCTGGCTCACTGCGAAATACACTGGGACAGTCAGGATGCTTGGAACTGACCGAGCGAGAAGTTTTGGTGGAAATCCGGCCGCAGCGGGATCTGAACACCGTCGCTTTCCTAGAATGGCTAGGAAGACTTTGAGGCCTCGGGCTTGATCTCAATCCTCGGCCGGGGCCCGCGCTGAGGGGGGCGGCGTCCAGCAGAGCGAGAGCGCGGTCTTTGGTCTCGGGCGTGGCGGCGCTATGAAGCGGCGGCGGCGGGCGGTGCAGGTTGCGGCTGAGAGCTGCGAGCAGATGGCTGTTTTGAGCGGCCTGCAGTGGAGCTCGAGCGCTTCGGAAGGAAGTGCTTCATAGCCTGCGAAGTCTTCTGCACCTCCATGAATCTGTCCGCGAAATCTTTGACGGCAGGTCCGAAGAGGCCCGCTGGTGAAATGGGCGGGTCGAGGAACACAGAGCGCTCGGCTTCCGTCATCTCGGACAGCGTCAGCCATAAGTGTCTCTCAGCCACGGTGAGAGAGGCCATATTTCGTGCTATGGCCTGTGCAGCGGCTTTAGCAGCGCGAAGAGCGAGGTCTGTAGCGCTTCTCAGGTCCGCCACGCAGATCGCTTCGGGTCCTTCCTCGTCCAGTTTAAGGAGAAGGTCGGCCTGGAAGATCTGCAGGATAGCCATAGTGTGCAGCGCTGAAACTGCTTGCCCGGCGGCAGTGTAAGCGCGTCCGTGCATGGCTGACGTCACTCGGCAGGCTTTAGATGGTAGCATCGTGTGAGCGCGCCGTCCAGCGGAGGGCGGGCAGAGATGAGACGCTACCGCTGGTTCCACAGGGGGAACGGAGAGGTACCCTCTGTCCTTCGCGCCATCCACCGAGGAGAATGTAGCAGAGGCAGAGGTACGCAGCCTGGCGGAGAAGGGGGCGTTCCACGACTTAGTCACTTCCTCGTGTAGTTCCGGGAGGAAGGGCGCGGGCCTTGACTTTGACGGAGCCTCGTCATTTCCGAGAAAGCGTCCGTCCAGTCTGTTGCGCGGCGATTGCGCGGGCGCCTCCCAGTCGAGGCCGGTACTTTCCACGACCTGAGAGAGCAGACGCATCAGCTCAGTTTCTATGCCGGCTCTCTTACCAGTGGTTTGGCGGGAAACGCTAGCGGAGGGGAGGTCCACAGAGCTCGCCCAATCCTCGCTATCGGATGCCAGAAGAGAACACGCCTCGGTGGGTTTGTCGAACTCGTGGACGGACGCGGCTGTAGGCGGCGGCTGTTGTCCGTCAGTGAGCGACTCCAGCGAAGCCGGCGAAGCTGGCGGGCGAACCGGCTAGCTTGGGCGGGCTAGAGAGAGCTTGGGAGTGCGCAGCGCCGCGGCACCACGGCGGGCTGTGGTGAAGGCTCGGAGAATGATGCCAGGCGAGTCCTCAGAGTCACCATAGGCAAAAGCTCGCAATGAGGGCATCCGCCGTCAGCGAGCGCGATGGCCGCGTGATCCTCACCCAGGCAGGACACACAGATGACGTGACGGTCCCCGTCGCTGAGTGGGGTGCGGCACGAGCCACAGGATGGCATCTTTAAAAAGACGCAGCTCTTTTGTGATGACAAGTGTGAGTCGCGTCAAGTAAGCGAGCAAACACTCTCAGCAGAGTAAGGATACAAAGTGATATAAAAGGATATAGAACGCCGGAAAGCGCAGCAGGTACGGCAGTTGAAGGCGACGAGGCCAGCGACTCCAGAGCTCGTCCCGCTGAAAAGCTTGCTTCGACGGCGCGGCTTCTCACTCCGGATCCAGCGATGCGTGTGCTTCGCTGAAGAGATGAAAATCAGCTTGTACCAGCCTAACCACGCCCTTTCTGGCGGGACGTGACGATATGGGCGCGAGTTGCCCCCATTGGTCATTACGTCACGCAGAGTCTCTCTCGATAGGCTGCTGCATTTGCCGCAAGAGCAGCAAATAGGCGCGTGAGCTGTCTCGCCTGTGTCTGCTTGCTGCTGCAAAGCGTTTTACATTAATAAAAAATTAAGGATAATTTTTGGCTTCAATATATCGTGGAAAAGAGGTTTTCCCCTAGCGTAAGCTATTACGCAGTACGAGAGATACTCTCGTAAGGGAACCTCCTGTCGCCGATCCATCGTGCAGTGTGAACACAGCAGCAACTGAATGTTACCCCAGATAGTCATGCAGTGTGAAAACAACAGTGACCTGATTATTTTGAAAATCGTGCAGTCTGAACTCCGCATTAGTCAAGTCAAGTCAAGTCAAATATATTTATATAGCGCTTTCCACAATACAGATTGTATCAAAGCTGCTTCACAGTATCAATCAAACTACAACTGACTTGTGCTATCATCCAGGTGGTGCTGCACATTGGTGGTGGTTGAGGAGATTCCCCCCCCCCCCCCTTTGTAAAGTGCTATATAAATGTAATAAACTATTATTATTATGGCTACTTGCATACCCGTTGAGGTTCCTCATATGCTCTGCTTAGTTTATATTGTGCGTCTTCTCCCGTTTGCTGGATTGTTGTCTTCATTGTGTGTGAGCTTTTCTTGCTTGTCTACAGGTCTTGTCCATCACATTTAGGTTTCCCTGTCACTTCTAGTTTTGTATTTATTTCATTTTGATTTTTCGGTGCACTTGTTTTTTCTTTTATTATTCTAGTCATGTTCCAGTCTTTATTTTGCTCTAGCTATCCGATGCCTTATTTTTTGGTTTCTCTCTATATTTTTATTTTGACAACTAATCTTTTATTTATTTTCTCTCTAGGTCTGTCACGGTGTGGGTTCATGTCTGATTTCTGTCTGTGTTTCCCTTGTCTTGTGTGGACTTTAGTTATTTCCTGTTCTGTGTCATGTTTTGTAGTCCTTTGTAGTTTTTCTAGTTTATTGGTATCCCCAGGTGTTTCTGATTGACCACGCCCTCTTGTTATCTTGTTTAGCTTGTTAGTCTCTGTATTTAAACCCTGTGTCTTGTTCCAGTGTTGGTGAGTTCTTAATATTGTAATGGTTGCGGTTTCCTTGTTCCTGGAGTTTCTTTGTTTTTCGTTTACCCTGGACTACCTGTGTTTTGTTAATAAATGCGCTTGCGATTGGATTCGCTTCCCGCTTCATTCCTTCCGCAACGTAACAAGGTCACTGCAAGGTTGTAGTTGTTTCTTGTTTGCTAGTTCCAAATATTCTAGAATGTCTAGGACTGTTCCCACCTCACCTTTCTTGCGCTGTGCTTTTTGTTGCTAATAAATATCCCCCGCCCCCCGACCCCCGCTCCGCTCCGCTCCCCTCAATCTGGGTCCTCCCTCTCAAAATCCTGACACATAAAGTTTTTTTTTCTGAGAAGTATATAAAAAGTTGACTGAAAGGATGCTGTCTTATTTTTAATTTAAAAGAAGTATTAAAATAGCACACTTGGGAAAAAAAACATGTAAGGGTGCCCACCCACTGCTTGGGGAAATAAATGTGGCAATGACGGCCACACAAAAAGCACATTCAAGTCCATCATTCTGTCTGAAGCCAGATGATTTGAACAGTTATTGTTACACATTGGGTCTATGTGAAGATTAATTACCATTTTGGATGTAAATGTGATCTCTATCCTCATTAATAAATTAGACTTCATGATGATCAAGTTTAAAGCAAATCTCATTGTCACCCGCAATTTATAATTTATATTCTTTATTACAGGGAATTCTCTGTTCCAAAGCAGGAGCACTGTTAGCATGAATGCCCGCCAGGAGCCTGCTGTACACTTACATAAATGGTTTGAATCTAGCTTAAGGTGGCCCTTAATCACATCCTGGTATCTTTAAACTTGTTGTAACTGTATAGATTTATCATCTTGGTGATGGAGCACTGGAAGCAGAGTTAAAATCATAGGAAGCAAATGAAACCTATATTCATATATTTTATATAATGATCAGCATAACGATTTGAGTGAAAGTTGACTTGTAATTAAAATTTTTAGAGTGACATTTAAGGATTGCTTTACACAGAGCATCAATCTACTGCCTGCCTTCATGAGCACAGGATGATAAATTACCCAGGGAAAACCTCTGGTCCCTTGTTAGCTTTGGGGTTGAAAAGGCTGTCTGCTACTATAAGATGGGTAAAGTCTTAGAGAAGAATCGTTTTGACAGATGTAAGACTTAAGGACCCTGAATAAATTCTGTGATAATAGTTTTGGTAACACTTTAAATAAAGGTCCGTCATTAATAAGTAACTATGCAGGAAGTAATGCAGGACTAATGAGTAGTACTACATTAACACTACAACTACTATTAACTAATATGGAAACAAGCTTAACTAATCAGTAAGTAATATCAAATTTAAGAGATGGTTCCTTATTAGGTAATCATAATTACTTAAAGCAACACTAAGTAAGATATTTTACCTTAAAATAATGTTTACAAAATCGTTTAAGTGGTTCATTAGGTCGTAACAGGGTGAAAGGCACTTATGCCTCCGCTTTGCGGTCCTATATCTGCTATAACCACGCTATACGATTGCCAGATCGGGTCGAGTTTCTGTAGTTCTGATGAGACATAAGAAAACTACAAATTTGACTTGCTTTACGTCAAGCGTTACAATAGTCATTATTTTGCTTTTCTTCGTTTCTGATTTCGCAATACATCATACTTTCATAAAATCATGCAACATATTCTACCTTGTCGTTGGACATGGTTCACTCTAAAGCCGGTGCTGGATAAACAGCGTGCGTGCGTGCGTCCGACAGTCGGCTGCGCTCGGCTAAATTTACGACAGCGGTAATGGACAATTCCGCTTCCAACCTGTAGGGCGACCGCAGAGGAAAAGTTACTTGGTGTTGCTTTAATGAGATTAGCCTCATTAATAACTATTAACTAACTGACAAAATATAAAGAACATTACCGTGTTTCTGAGACAGAATCAGTCATCATTTTTACTCTGAATATGGTCATAAAATGCATCACTAATTACTATAGTGTTATCTAGTCACTCTTCAGGAACTACTAGTGATCTGGAAAGTGAGAAACATCTTTTTCACTTTAAAATAATGGTCCGGATCACAAGTAGTCCCTGAAGAGTGACTAGGTACTTGAGTAATTAGTGATGCATTTTATAACCACGTTCAGAGTAAAAAAAAGACAATCTTCAAGAACTACTAGTGATCTGGACCATTATTTTAAAGTGAAAAAGATGTTTCTCAGTTTAAAACAATGGTCCAGATCACTAGTAGTTCCTTCATAGTGACCAAGTAACACTTGAGTAATCGATGCATTTTAAGACCACGTTGAGAGTAAAAAAAGACAATTGCTAACATATCTTTATAATTTGTCATAATTACCTATTAGTTCTCAATGATCTCATTTAGTAATTATTGATTACCTAATAAGGAACTATCTTTGTCCTAAATTTGATATTACGTACTGATTAGTTAAGCTTGCTTCTATTTTAGTTAATAGTAGTAGCTGAAGTGTTAATGTAGTACTACTCGTAAGTCCTGTACTACTTCCTGCATAGTTATTGATTTAATGAAAAAAAGAAAAAGAAAATATGGACTGGTTAAATCATGGTAAAATATGCATTGAAACAATATGCTGCCATGTTCATCATATATCAAGTTGTTGTGAAAGATTAATGTACTGTATCTGAAATTGAATACTTGGTGAGTTTATACGCCATGTCCTTAAAGTGGACCTGAAGTGTGACGTTAGGTAATTTGTTAAGAGGCTTGACAGATTTGCCTTGAAACCCTTTCAGAAAATGAATAAATGAAAATCATTGATAAGACTGATTGTCACACGGTCCTTGGAATCCCCAGTTGTTTTTATTTAATTGAAGTATCAACGTGATCTTTTTTATTACACAATAAAGAGACAATTGTTGAGATACAGTAAGAGTAATAAGGGCACATTTACACAAAAGGTTTGAAAAGTTGATTTCACTTTATTTGGATGGTTCCTTTAACACATTCAGTTGACTATAAGTAACGTTGCACCTACAGGTCTAACTCTCACTAGAGTGTTAGTAGAGAATTAGTAGACTAGGGTTAGGGATAGAATACCCAGATAGCATGGTGACATTGATACAATGTTGAGTTTTGATCTAAACCATCATTTTGGTTGAGATTGACATTTCAATGTTTAAAGTGTGCTGGATCAGCATTGAAATTTTGATGAAAGCCAACAACACACATGGGTGGAGACAGTGACATTGAACTAACAGTGATTTGTAGTTGATGAGCACAAGATCATTCAGGCGTATCTCTGCAGAACACTAGTGGGTGTTTCTCGATCAATGGGGCGGTTTCAAACCACAATGGGCATTTTCAACCGCTTTACCCGATTTGCTGTAATCCACTGTGGGCTTGGTTTAGGGGTGGGCCTTCATGATTTTAGCAAGTCTGTTGAAAAATGGTTGAAAAACATTTACCTGTATTGTAGTTTGAAATTGGCCACTGATTGGTAAACGCCCATTTTGTCTTTGCATGTGCACTTCTCAGTAGTCTAATGCTTCCTCATTAGAGTGAAAACATGTGCATCCTATACAGAAGTCTTGTTTGTTGAATCACCTGACATACATGACTTCTCTAGCACAGTTTCAAACAATGGTGCATCTACCTTATTTCTCTGTTCCTTTGTTTTGCATGCTTATTTGCGTTTGATTTGTGTTGTTACTCACTGTAATTAGATTACAAAGTTATTAAAGTGTTTGAATAAAGCATCTATTTTTCTACATTCTTAAAAAATGCATCTTGCTATAGTAAAGTTTATTAGGAATTTCCTGAATAAAGTTATGTCATTTAACAGATTTCTTAAGGTGCAAGAGACATGAACATGAGCAAGAATGTTAACATAGCCCATGTCTTGTCTCGGTCAGTGCTTGCATGCAAACACATTGCTCCTTTAGTAGGAGTGAAGGCAGATGAAGATGGACAATTAAAAAAGCACCCTCCTGATAATGCTGACATTGATCATACATTGAGTTGTTGTCGACAGCATAATCACCTGACCTGGGACTTGATGATATCCTGTATCTTATCACTGCTTAATCAGGTAATCATTCATATTCCTGAATCTGTATTCAATTTGAGAAATAACTGATTTCCATTCAGTTTAGCTTGTTTCCACTGAAACACAATAACAAAAAAAACATCTAGTGTTTATTAAGAAACTGACTGACATGGCTATTTTGTGATAATTAAAGAGATTGGGGTCTACATAAGGTGAATCTGCAGCTTTAAAGAGATAGTTCAGCCTGAAATTAAAATTATGTCATCATTTATTTACCCTCAAGTTGTTCCAAACCTGTATGAATGTCTTTCTTCTGCTGCACACAAAAGAATATAGAGTGAATAATGCCGGTAACCAGACAGTTGATGTTAGCCATTGACTTCCATTATTTCCTACTATGGAAATCAATGGCCACCGTCAACTTTCTGGTTACCGACATTCTTTAAAATATTTTATTTTGTGTTCAAAAGAATAAAGAAACTCATACAGGCTTGGAACAACTTGAGGGTGAGTAAATGATTACAGAATTTTCATTTCGGGCTGAACTATCTCTTTAAAGAAGTTTTCTAAGATCTTTTTTATTCTACAAGATAAAAGTGTTATTTGAATGCTGTAGTTTCACAGAAAATGAAATGAATGGCTATAGCTCAGAGGTGTTTGTTCCTCTTCATGAAGAGTTTAGCTCCAGCGCCTGGAAGTGTTCATTGATCTGATGACCTCGATTATCTGCCTCAGGTGTTTAATTAGGGCTGGAGATAAATCCGACACCCCTGCTAGTGTTTTCTTTTGATATTAAAGCATTCATAGAAATAAATAAACAGAATTTTACGATACTATAATCGTAGTTAGAATATTTTGTTTTCAGTGGCTTTAAAAAAAAAAGTGAATCATATTGTGTTTAGTATATTAACATTATTGAATGTGACTGTATGTATGACAACTGAATTGATTCGTTCTTGAGTAACATCATGCTTTCTTTTTCAGATTTCAGAGAACCCAAAGGAAAAGAGGCAGTATCTGAGGCAGTATCTGATGCAAGACAGATTTTTAAAAACCTGAACCGCTGGACCTGTAGTTATGATGACATCAGACTTCTGAAGCCAATTTTATTTTTAAAGGTTGAAATGCTTTTGTCCTATTTCTCCCCCTTTCTTTTAAAAAAATGATATTTGAATATATTTGTTGTCATTGATTGATTGAATAAAATAAATTGACTCAACTGCTGGAAAGGTGTCATTTATATTTGAAAAGGTTTTCGACAAATTTTGAAATGGTCAGGAATTTGTTGACGCACCATTGAAGTGTGATTGAAATATTAATGTTGTTTCAACATTAATTGGTACATCAGATGGCAACATTGTTTGACATTCCTTTTCAGTCTTTCAACAAAATGTATTTAGAATCAACATCACATTGTAACATTGATCAAACCATATTACCAAAGATTATTTTTTGTTAATTTCAGTGTTAATTCAACAGCAGTGATGTAGATTCAACATCATAGTAACGTTGATTCAACAATATTACCATTGATTATTTTTGTTAATTTCAATATTGATTCCGCATCAGTGATGTAGAATCAATCATAGTGTAACGTTGATTCAACAATATTACCATTGATTATTTTTGTTAATTTCAATATTGATTCAACAGCAGTGATGTATAATCAATCATAGTGTAACGTTGATTCAATAGCATTACCATTGATTTTTTGTTCAACATAGTTTCAACATTAACTGAGGGTGCAAAAGTGATGTTGATAAAATATCACTTTGTAATGTTGAATCAATACTATTACCATTGATTTTTGGTTGAATTCCCAACATTATTTCAACATTAACTGAGGGTGCAAGAGTGATGTTGATAAAATATCACTTTGTAATGTTGAATCAATACTATTACCGTTGAATTCCCAACATTATTTCAACATTAACTGAGGGTGCAAAAGTGATGTTGATAAAATATCACTTTGTAATGTTGAATCAATACTATTACCATTGATTTTTGGTTGAATTCCCAACATTATTTCAACATTAACTGAGGGTGCAAGAGTGATGTTGATAAAATATCACTTTGTAATGTTGAATCAATACTATTACCATTGATTTTTGGTTGAATTCCCAACATTATTTCAACATTAACTGAGGGTGCAAGAGTGATATTAAAGCAACATTACTTTGTAACGTTAATTCAATGCAATTAGCGTTGACGCATCAACACTGAGTCAACATTGTTTCAATGATTACATGCTATCTGGGTAAGTTGACTGTAGTTGCACAGTTACTTATAGTCTGTAGAAAGTCTGTTGGAGGAGCATCACAATAAAGAGTTAGCAGATATTAGGCAGACAGTCTACTCATACTCTAATGAGAGTTAGTTGACATGTAGTTGCAAAGTTACTTATAGTCAACAGAATGTTCAAAAGGGACCACCAAAATAAAGTGTTACCGCAATTTTTTGTGTGCATACGACAATGATCCCCATTCACACAGATCCGTGAAAACGACTGAAATGCTGTATTATTCATGCCATGCCAGTAGTTGAGGATGTTACTTTGCAAAGAAACACTATGCGGCTCTAGAATGAACATGTAATACGCACCATTTTCACAAATTCACATTTTTGTAGTTTACAGAGAGATAACAGTGTCGTTTTAAAAAACTTGCGTTCTCAGGCTTCCAAAATACTGTTGTCATGAAAATGAACAGCTCAAAAGTGGTAGATTTTTAGTTGTGTAAACGCCCCCTATGTATGTTAATGTTAATAGCAAATAACTCAGATCGTTTTGTTTATTATGCAAAATTGTGGAGTTCATATTGACATTGCTTAGTTTTGGTTGCAGACTATATAAGCAAAGAGGAGACACAAGTGATATTACTGGGCTGTTTTTCTCAATTGCTTTGTATGTCTTCGGTGATTGGGTTAAATGGGAAGTCAAACTGCATGTCGACATGTGCTTTAAGTTTTGAGTGGTCACACTTGGGCATTGGCCGCAAAACAACTGATTGTCTGTTCAGTCCATAAAACCATTGAACAACTGAGCTGTGACAGAGTTTGTGTACTGCCACTGTTCATGTGTGCTCTGTTCCAGTCACAATGTCATTCCCTGTTTTCCCCAGGACACTCTTCACGAGGCCTTCTGAGAAATCTTGCATGCTCCAACTTTCCTTTTCTACCATTTAATGGTGAACAAGCTGAAAATCACTGTTAAAGTCAGATTGAGATCTTTTTGTTACTGGATTTAGACAATTAGCCTACTTAATGAATTTGGTTAAGATTGTTGATCAGGTAAACGTCTACTTTGGCTTGCCTTCACATCATGGTTAATCTAATCTTTCTAGTATAATACTGCAATATTGGCAGCTTTATAATGAGTTAAAACATGTTTTTTATAGGAAGTAAAAACAGAACTATAGGAATATTGATTCTTGTGGTTTGAGACATTGGTGTACACATGGATACAGGATTATCAGAGGATACATTATCATTATTATTATAATTATTACTTATGTAACTGGTTGCCTTCTTCTTCTTCTTAATCATGAAGTCTGTATCAATTTTGGAGTCACTAACACAATCCCTTCTAGCGCCCACCAACTGTCCAAAGTTGCACTCATGTTTATGCTTTTCATAAACAACCTTTGAACCGTAAGATAATTTTTTCCTCTGATTCCTTGGCTCAAGACGATTCGATTGCACCATATGACATAATTTTTCGTCATGAAAATAAAAAAACCCTACTTTTTCAAACGTCTACACTGTTGCTCGGATTTTCACGACAATTGAACCAAATAATCTTCAGATCATGCCAACAACAACAACAACAAAAAACCCCCATGAAATTCAACTTTGATTAGTCAAACTGTTCTTGCATAATGCAAAATCAAATTTGATGAAGAACACGGCAAAATGAACATGAGGTTTTATTTCCGCAATGCTTTAGCATATTCTGAGCAAAGTTGGTGTGTGTTATGACAACTATGACCTGGGGAAACCAGCACAGTTTCGGCACAGTGTCACCTAAAGCTCAGGGGATATTAAAAAATGGCTTTTGTTTGCTTAAAACTTCGGTAACTCTTTACAATAAAAGTACATGATTAACCATGTAACAACAGGAACTCATGATTAGTGTAGATATGAACTAATCATGAACCAACGTAAAGCTAACCTTAACTACTACTGGAGTCATGTGGATTCATGCATGAGTAACAGCAGCCTTAACTATGTTAGTACATGTTTGATAGTTAATGCATCAGGAAGGAATAAGAACTACTCTGGCCCTATTCGGACGGGACAAGTTTAACATGGAGAGGTGGGGAAAAGTAATAATTACCACCAGAGCTTCTCTGTGATTTTAGTTCCGTCCGAATGTGTCGTCTCAGTAATCATTACGGACAATGTCAGTTAAGATTACGGTGACTTTTACCTTCAGTAAAAAGGTCCGGAAAAATGACCTCAGGTGATACTAATCCCGTGCGAATAGACCCGCTGTAAATATGTACATAAATATTTTGTCATATGCACATGATGACAGGAGGGGGACGGCGGTCTGTAAATCGAGTTACCCCTCCCACTTCTGCTAGTTTTACTGAGATATCTTATCCCGTACGAATTGGCCATTATTATTATAGAGATCCTGTGTAAAATTACATTACTCCATCTACCTTTGAAAAGTTAATCCCGTCCGAATAGGGCTTTTGAGTTAAACGTGATTTAATACTGTCATAATTACTGTAATATCATCATCAATAAATCTGCTTTGTGACAAATAATTGGAATGGCACAGGATTATTTAGTCACTAATGACATAGATCGTTCTAATCAAAATTATAATAAAATAAAAACTGCATTGAAAGATTCCTTGGGTCATGCCAAGAACATATACCAATTTTGAAGTAGTTGGCCGAACTTCCTCTCCTCCATTTTGAGTTTTTAAAATCCTACCTAGACCATTTGTTGAGTCAGATCATCTTCAACCAATGCTGGGAAAAAAGTTTCATGTCTATAGACATAACCATTTTCATATACCGCATGAACGAATTTGATGGCATAATAACAAACTGCATCTGAGGCTGTATCTCTGGAAAGATTTGACATATTGTCACCAAACTTTATGTGTGTAACTGTCGCCCAACACTTATTACACCATATAATTTTGGCATCAGCCAAATTTTGACTATTGGTCAAAAGTAATAATTAATTATGTCACGTTGCAAGTGGTTGTGTTTTTTGTTAAAAGTGACATAGTTTAGCTTTAATGAAACCCGTTTTTTTTTCCAGTGAAGTACTGTTACAATTATATGTATTTTTGTGTTAAATATAACAATTATTATAATTAAATAATATGGTAAATTAAGTAAATTCTACGGAGCCCCTAACTTTTGCATGCTCACGAGAAACTATTGCATGCGCACAAGAAACATTTTACGTGTGCACTGAGCATGTAATATTTTCTTGTGAGAACTCAATAGTTTCTAGTGTTTATTGCATGGTCACGCATTAATTTCCTCTTTATGTGTACTATAACCTATTTCTGTCACGGATCACAGAGGAATCAGACAAGATGGTAAGTTATCAGTGTTTATTTTGGAGAAGGATTGCGGTTGGAGATAACAGGTGAGAAGAAGTAACATAGAAAGTTCAATGAAGCTTAGCTGTGGTTAAAGTCTCTCTCTTTCTTTCCCTCTCTTGCAGATGGCGTGGCGATGGCTGGTACGGATGGGTTGATCCAAGATGATTGAAGCGACGGTAAGTAGAAGGTAAGTGATCGGGAAGTCTGTGAGCCATGGAATGACGAGACCAGACAAGTGACTGCAGTGAAGGTGAGAGTTTTATAGTCCATATGGTTGATGGGACACAGGTGACGGTGATTAGTACTCAGGGGATAATGAACGGGGAAAAGTCTAGTTGGGTGAAAGGGAACGAGTGGGCGGAGATGGTGATCTGGATGATGATGTAACCCTGACAGTACCCCCCCCTCCCGAGGCGGCTCTTGACGCCTGAGACGGGCGCTGCCGGTGGCAAGGTCGACCACGATCCCTGGGAGCCGGACGATCCGGATGATCACTGTGGAACTGGGTGAGTAGCGTTGGATCCAAGATGTCATCTCGCAGGACCCAGGAACGTTCCTCTGGTCCGTAGTCCTCCCAGTCCACCAGGTACTCCAGCTGAGGACCTCGCCGCCGAGAATCCATGATAGAGCGGACTCGATAAATGGGCTCCTCTTCAACGGGAACGGGAGGAGGTACGTCAGTGGGAAGGTTATCTGAGGGAACAGGGGTGACAGGGTCAGTGAAGGGTTTAAGCAAGGAAACATGGAATGAAGGAGCAATCCTGAAATGAGGGGGAAGATTGAGCCTGTAGGTCACTTCGTTCAACTGCCTCTGGATGGTGAATGGTCCGATGAATCGAGGACTCAGCTTACGGCAAGGTAGACGGAGACGGATGTCTCGAGTCGACAACCACACCTTTTGACCTGGCTGATACTGAGGGGTGTCGAGTCGGTGACGGTCCGCTTGTTCCTTGTGTCTCCGTACTGCCTGCTGTAGATGCACATGAGCTGAGTCCCATACCCCCTCGCTCTGATGGAACCAGAAGTCGACAGCTGGAACCTCCGAGGGCTCACCCGACCAAGGAAAGAGTGGAGGCTGGTAACCAAGGATACACTGGAAGGGGGTGAGCCCGGTGGTGTTCTGCCGCAGAGAGTTTTGGGCATACTCTGCCCATGGGAGGTAACGGTTCCAGCTGTCCTGGTACTGATGGCAGTACGTCCGCAGGTAACGTCCATTCTCCTGAATCTTCCGCTCAGTCTGGCCGTTAGTCTGCGGATGGTAGCCTGAGGAAAGGCTGATGGTGACCCCGAGGAGTTTGAAGAAGGCTTGCCATACTCTTGAGATGAACTGAGGTCCCCGATCCGAGACGATATCCTCTGGGAGGCCGAAGTTCCTAAAGATGTTGTGGAATAGAGCTTCAGCTGCTTGTAACGCAGTGGGAAGACCAGGTAAGGGAATCAGCTTACAACCTTTAGAGAACCTGTCCACAACAACGAATACGCCGGTAAAGCCTTCTGAATTGGGTAGATCAGTCATGAAATCGACACCAATGTGTGACCATGGTCGCCTGGGAAGAGGTAACGGCACGAGCTTGCCTTCTGGGACTCTCCTCGGGGTGTTGGTGATGGCACAGACTGAACAACCGCGGATGAACCTGGCGACATCTCTGGAGATGGACGGCCACCAGTACCGTTGACTGAGGAGCGAGAGGGTACGCTTGCTACCCGGATGTCCAGAGCCCGGAACGGAGTGCGGGGAGCGGGGAGTGCGTAGATGTGGAGGTACGAAAATACGCCCTTCTGGACCTCCCGGCGGAGCGGGTTGACGTGTCAGTTCCTGGGAGATCTGTTGGTCAACCTCCCAGACGATTGGACTGAGGATTACGGCTGGAGGGAGGATAGGTTCGGGATGAAGATCTTCAACAGAGGTGTGATGGAGTCGTGAAAGTGCATCAGCCTTGCAATTCTTACTCCCGGGACGATATGATACCACAAAGTTGAAGCGTGTGAGGAATAGAGCCCAGCGGGCTTGTCTAGGGTTCAGTCTTTTAGCCTCCCTTAAGTACTCCAAGTTGCGATGATCGGTGATTACTGTGAATTGATGGTTAGCTCCCTCCAGCCAGTGCCTCCACTCCTCAAGGGCCAGTTTGATGGCCAGCAGCTCTCGGTTACCGACGTCATAGTTCCGCTCCGCCGGGGCTAATTTCTTGGAGAAGAAGGCGCATGGAAGGAGTTTGGATGGCTCACCCTGCCGCTGAGAGAGAACTGCTCCTACTCCAGTAGATGAGGCATCTACCTCTACCACAAACGGAAGGTCCGGGTTTGGATGAATGAGGATGGGAGCAGTGATGAATGTTTCCTTTAAACGCTGGAAGGCCTGTACTGCGGTGGGAGATAGGGACAGAGACTTGGGCCGTCCCTTGAGGGAAGAAGTGAGAGGAGCACTGATATGACTGTAGTTCCAAATGAATCGTCTATAGAAGTTCGCGAACCCCAGGAATCGTTGCAGTTCCTTTACGGAGGAGGGTTTTGGCCAGTTCTGGATAGTTTCCACCTTCCTCTGGTCCATTTGGATGCCCTGTTGGTTGATGACATAACCCAGGAAGTGAACGGTAGAGGTGTGAAATTCGCACTTCTCCAGCTTCAGATATAACCTGTGTGCTCTCAGCTTCTCGAGGACCTGGATGACATGTTGATGGTGCTCAGACATAGAAGACGAGTATATGAGTATATCATCAATGTAGATGATTACAAAACGGTTGAGGAACTCTCGAAGGACTTCATTCATATGACCTTGGAAGACGGCAGGAGCGTTGGACAGTCCGAAAGGCATGACCTGATACTCGTAGTGGCCCGAGGGTGTCACAAAGGCAGTTTTCCACTCATCTCCATGCCGGATTCGGATCAGATTATACGCACTTCTAAGGTCCAGTTTGGAGAAAATGCGTGCACCACGCAGCTGTTCCAGGGCGGCAGGTACCAGAGGAAGGGGATAGCTGAATTTGACAGTCTGAGAGTTAAGATGACGGTAATCGATACAGGGCCGCAAGCCTCCGTCCTTTTTGGCCACAAAGAAGAAGCTCGAAGTGGCAGGGGAGGTAGATGGACGAATAAACTGCTGATGTAAAGCTTCCTTCACATACTCCTCCATGGCCTTCTGTTCCGGGATGGACAGAGGATATATACGACCTTTGCGAAGGGTGGCTCCGGGTAGCAAGTCGATGGCGCAGTCCCATGGCCGGTGTGGAGGTAGTTTGGTTGCCAGTTCCTTACTGAATATGTCCTGGAACGCCTGGTACTCCACTGGGATTTCGCCTTGAACTTGGACTTCAGGGCTTTCCACCGAAGTAGAACAGACAGGAACTCTAGTTTCCCCCTCGGGTGACTTGGAACGGGACGAAGAATGAACCCTCTGGATGGAACTGAGGCAGGATCTATGGCAATCTTCACCCCAACGGAGTACCTCCCCAGTTCCCCAGTGGAGTACCGGCTGATGTTGTACTAACCAGGGACGTCCCAGGATGATATCCGCGGTGGACTCCTCCAGCACCATAAGAGAGATTTCCTCAGAGTGTAAACAGCCGATACGAAGAGTTAGAGTGGGTGTATAATGGCGAATTCGACCACGACCTAGTGGCTTGCCTTGTATGGTTTGGACGGGAAGATCTCGGCACAGACGGCGTCTCCGAATATTCAACTTTTGGAGAAACTGGGTGGATATGAAGTTCCCCGCAGACCCGGAGTCAATGAGGGCTTGCGCTGGGAGACAAACACAGGAGGTTAATACATGTACTCTGGTACGTGTGAGAGGCTCAATCTTCGGGGAGAGTTGAATGGCACTTACCGCCTGTCGCGGAGGTCGTACAGGGCAAGAACTGAGGAGATGCTTGTCGGAGGCACAGTATAGACAGAGGGAATGTTGAAATCTGCGCTGGCGTTCAGCTGTAGAAAGGTGGGTGGAGTCTACTTCCATAGGAACTGGTGCTGGAGGAGTGACTGAAGGCGCCGGAGGCGGAGAACTTACAGTGGGTACAAACCTATCACAAGCGGTGAGACGCTGGGCTGTACGGATTGTCTGCTGGATCAGATTCTCTAACCCCATGCTGTCCTCATACACCACCAACAGCTGGCGAACGTTGGAATTCAAACCATGACGAAAGGCGGTGATCAGGGCGGTTTCATTCCAGCCGCTAGCTGCGGCTAGAGTGCGGAACTGAAGCGTATACGAACTCACTGAAGAATTTTCTTGACGGAGTTTATAGAGTTGGTCGTGAATGGACAGTTCTGATATTGTTTGCCCAAAAACCTCTTTAAAGTGCTGTTTAAAACTCGAGAAGGATTTGACCACCGGAGCATCTGAATCCCACAATGACTGTGCCCATCGAAGTGCTTGACCAGATAACAGTGAGATAATGAAAGCTACCCGGGCGGTATCACTACGGAACTGATGCTCATTCATGGAGATGTACAAGGATACCTGGAGAAGAAACCCACTGCAGTTCTCCGCCTCACCAGAGTAGGGCGCTGGCCCGGCCATGGGACTCGCAGAGGCAGTGAACGAAGCAGCGGGAGGTTGCGGAAGTGGAGGTGGTGGAATGAGTGCCGCGGCGACCGGAGGATTAGCCGCTGAGGAATCCTCTTCTAAATCCGACTGATTCTGCATAATTCCTCCTTTCTGAGGTCTGGTCTTCTGTCACGGATCACAGAGGAATCAGACAAGATGGTAAGTTATCAGTGTTTATTTTGCAGAAGGATTGCGGTTGGAGATAACAGGTGAGAAGAAGTAACATAGAAAGTTCAATGAAGCTTAGCTGTGGTTAAAGTCTCTCTCTTTCTTTCCCTCTCTTGCAGATGGCGTGGCGATGGCTGGTACGGATGGGTTGATCCAAGATGAGTGAAGCAACGGTAAGTAGAAGGTAAGTGATCGGGAAGTCTGTGAGCCATGGAATGACGAGACCAGACAAGTGACTGCAGTGAAGGTGAGAGTTTTATAGTCCATATGGTTGATGGGACACAGGTGACGGTGATTAGTACTCAGGGGATAATGAACGGGGAAAAGTCTGGTTGGGTGAAAGGGAACGAGTGGGCGGAGATGGTGATCTGGATGATGATGTAACCCTGACAATTTCCTTTGTGCATACAAGAGTAGTGGATGTACATGAATTAATAAAGATCTAAAATGTGGCTTTCGTTGGGCTGTATACCTCTAATATCATGGCCTTATGTCCACTTTAACGCATCATCTGTGACGGCTGAGTAACCGCACCGTGAAATTGGCTAATGGCTCAATGCGGCTGTGTGCATTGGGCTGATAAAAAGTGCTCAGATTTTAGATTTTGTTAGAGTAGTTCGTTATACTGTCTAGTACGAGCATGAAACCAGCTACTTCGTTTGTCATTTTTTTGAAGTGTGAGCCTCTCTTTAGGACTATGACTAAATTCCTTTATCTCTCCGGTTCGGTGAACGTGATTTCACCAAGTACCACATGTTCCTGGATCAACATCTTAGTTGATCCTGTATCAACTTTCCAATCAACCAATCAGATTTGAAGTTTACAGTTTATGTCAAGTTTAGGCTTAGAACCAGAGTGAAGTACTTAAACATCAGTGTTATTAACCTTTCATTACCCTTGATTTTAGGGAAAAGTTATGGGTAGGGTTAGGTTTAGGGGTAGGGATTGGGTAAGGACTACATTTTGGGCCAGGAATGTTGATCCAGGATCAACAAAATATGTTCATCCAGGAACATGTCTTACTTGGCAAAATCACGGTGACCCTATGGTTCTGCTTGCAATAAATGCTGTTAGAATAAGAAAATAAGCATTTCTCCACCCCCTGCAAGGATGCGTTAATTCTGACAAAGTGGTGTAATAAAGGGCGTTTTGATCTTGTGAAATACGAAATTTTAGTACATTTTACAATACAAATTTTCTTTAATTGCCCGTTAAAGTTTTATATGGGATATAATATACTGTCCCAACAAAATCCAAATTTCCATCACTTTTTACTGTACCAATGTTTTTTTATGAACCATAAACCTTGGCATAAAACTCTCATTAGAGTATTAGTAGACTGTCTGCTTAATATCTGCCAACTCTTTATTGTGATGCGCCTCCAACAGACATTCTACTGACTATAAGTAACTGTGCAACTACAGTCAACTTATTCTATAGCATGAGCCACCTATCATCACAGATAAATTCGTTAACGTGGACATAAGGCCTTGAAATATGACATACTTCCCTAACAAAAGCCCATTTTTTTAACACTTTTTACAGTATCAGTATTCTTTATTGACCATTGGACTTGGAAAATAGGACAATTATTCATATTTTACTTGTCTTGTGTTTCTACATGAATACTTTTCTCTTTCCTCTTAATTTTTTTCCAGACACCTATAAAAAGCTGATCTTTGTCTTGTGCCCACCTTATCCCGACTTTATCTCTTCTCATTATGTATCAGAAACATTTCGTCTCACTTTTTCAGATCAAACTAGAACACAAAAACACATCATCTTCTTCCCGTAATCCGAGCGAATAATTTCCATAATCGTTTCACAGACACAGCATATATCATATCTTCAGTCGTTCCATAACACATATTCATATTCAAAACTCACCCTGACGACAGGGAAATAATCCGTAACTGACATCAGGGGTTCCCTACATTTTTCATTGCTCGGAAGGGCTTACAACCTTCTAAGCCGCAGTGAAGTTTAATTAGTGGAGCGAGATATCTACAGTTAATTAACTTCAGCAGGAAGCAGTCGCTCAGCTCCAGATCTGAGTCTTTATAATGAGCCCACCTGTTTCAAAAATACATAACCATCAAACATCACAACTAAACTAGAATTCCTCCAAAACAGAAATCAAGATAAGCTATCATCTGAGAGAAGGTAGAGAAGAAAGACCTGACTGTTAAACAGAGGGTTTCTAAACGGGCTTTGCGACTGCTAAACAAGTTTTGACCAAGGTTATTGGAGAGTAACAAAAACGTTTGGTTTAGAAGCTTGAGCAAGAATATGATTCGTGAAATGTGCATAAAGCAGGGTGTTATGAATTAAATGAAGTGCTCTTGGGGATAGATATGTTTCACTGACAGCTGATGCGTGACTTTAATTCCTCAGAGTCATTTTATTGCTTTTGCTTCTGTACATTATCTACAAATACATACTGATTGGCTTCATCACTGTCTCCTCTCCACCAGTAAGCTGGTGTGTGGTGGGCGTTCTGGCGCAATATGGCTGCCGTCGCATCATCCAAGTGGATGCTGCACATTGGTGGTGGTTGAGGAGATTCCCCCTCCATGTGAAGCGCTTTGAGTGCCTAGAAAAGCGCTATATAAATGTAATGAATTATTATTATTATTATTATTATTAAATAGTAGTAGTGCTTGTTGTTCATAATTAAGTTTTAATATGCTCCAAATAAACTTATCTCTGCCAGTAATCCATTTTTTTCAATCTGCACAAGGGATTTGATTGTGCCTGAATCTGATATCACGGTCTCCTTCCCCCAAAAATGTATGTGTGAAAATATACCTTTTCATAAGCTCCACTGCTTTCTAAAGCCTTCTGTGACATTCACATGAACGTAAATTTTGCTTGACTGTGCATTTGATAGAGACATAAACAGATCACAGCAGTTCATCTAGTGCAACTCTGTGATTTGGGTCTGTGTCTTGTTGCATTATCCAGACTCTCTAAAGCTTACAGTCATACACTTTTGTCCTGACATCCCCCTGTAAATGTCCTGATACACTTTATAATTCATTGTGCTCGATCCAACATGAGTCACAGCTGAGATGAGGTGCACTTTCTCCTCTAAACAAGACATTCGATTTTGTCTGTCTGTCCGTCTCAAAATCTGTTAAAGGTAATAATGGAACAATTGTTTTAAAAAGTATCATTTACAACAGGATATGCATTTATATGGGTTAAAAAAATATTTTGTTTAAGAGACAATAAAAACAAGCTTGAGCATAAAAATACTTATTTCATGGTAAAAAAACAAAAAACAAAAAAAAAACTTGATTTTCAAAAGTCAAACATGTCATTTATTTAAGCCAATAAATATAATTCGGTAAAATAAGTATATAATGAACTACTCAAAAAAAAAAATTCAAATGTCTCCAGCACATTTTATAATTACTCAAAGATCAAACATAGTTCACCCCTTACAAACGTTATCATGTCCGTCAAAAACTTCGCCTGGCTGTCGGAATATTAGAACTAAAATCAGAGACAAATTCTTCACAAACTCAACTCTTAATTTAAATTAAACAACGCCTGAACAACGCAAAAGCACAGATTTACCCCAGCCATTCCACCAACCTTCTGCGGCAACAGATGACGTCACACAACGGCAATACCAAGACGCATATCTGGTAGCCAAAGCCCACTCCTTTTATACTCATGCAAAGCAGTTAATAAGCTGAATGCATGCGTACGATCTCCCAATGGTGGTGTAACGATTAGGCAGAAATGAAGCAGAGAGAATCCAAATGCAAGTTGTAATTTAATAAACAAACAGGGCAAAACAACAGAACATGAACTCAGAACACGGAACAAGAAAACAGCTACAATCAACAACAACCAACAACTGAAGCACAGAGGTTTAAATACACAGACAAACAAGCTAAACAAGATAAGGCGGTATGGTAAATCCGAGACACCAGGGGCCCGTTTCAATAAGGAGGTTTAACCAACTCTGAGTTAAAACTTGAACTCTGAGTTGACTTACCCTGAGATGGGAAACTCTGAGTTTTCGGTTATAGCTGAAATGAGTAAGTTCAATCAACTCTAAGTTGACTGACTCTGAGTTAAGCGCGTGCACCACAAATATAAAAAGCCATTATCAATGGAGCACAGATATTATGAGTCACCATGGTAACAGCGCCAGACAAAAAAAGGTCTGCATATTTCTCACCAGCAGTACGCAAAAAAATTTGTTTTAAGTAACACGGCAGCAGCGGCGATCGAGAGAGTTAGTTTGGGAGAAAATAGTTGCTCGAGTCTATGCGTAAGTTTACATTTTCATTACTGTTATACAGTGTTGGGTGTAATTACCAAGTAATCTAAATACTGTCATTTAGTTAAAGGGATTACTCTTAATTATTCTGTAATATAAAGTAAAATATTATGTCATTGCATTAAATACTGCATAGAGAACAATTCTGTTTAAAACAATAGTGGATTTAACATAACATTTTTAAAAGGTAAATTTTGTATGTAACCTTCACTCTCTACACACTTTGGTCAATTCAAGAATAATTCATGCAATTGTATATTGTTGATTTGAAAGCATTAAAAGTGCAGTTTTGTCTCTTTTTGTATTGTTCAAGTGGTTGAGGTTGATATGGGATTTAGACAGTAATTAGTAATAAGTAGACCAATACTGTCACGGTGTGTGTAGGCAGGAAGCACTAGGAGACAAGGAATAACTGCTAACAGGAATTTAATATACAAAAACTCAGGAACTACAACACTTACAACCATATAAACGCAATAACCGACCAGGAGTGAGGGAAAACACTGGGTTTACATACACAGAGAACAGATAGGGGAACGAGACACAGCTGGGGCAAATTAACTAGACACAGGCGAAGGAACGAGAGTTACGTATGTAACTGTGGTTCTATGAGTTCTGGATGACCGCCAGAGGCAGTGCTTCACACTGGATACTATCTCTCGTTGCAATGCATAGGTCGAGTCTAATACAAACAATGTCCCTCGTGACCAGGATGACTCGGGGTGCTCCCCTATTTAACCCCGTGACTTCCTGCAGACTGTCCCTATGGAATCTTCTCGCCCGACTCCGAGTGACAGAAAGCTCTGCCGGTCATCCAGAACTCATAGAATCGCAGTTACATACGTAACTCTCGTTCTATTTCGTTCTTCCTGACCGCCAGAGGCAGTGCTTCACACTGGATGACTTATAACAACAAGGTCACGAGGAGGTCCTACTCACCGTTAAGAGGAAGTTGAGGGTCCGGAGAGGACCGCTGTTCCAATATTACCGGAAGCAGCCACATTTACCCTGTAGTATCTGGCAAATGTATTTGTTGATGACCACGTAGCTGCTGCACAGATGTCACTTAGAAGGACCCCTTTTAATGCAGCCCAAGACGTTGATATTCCTCTTGTACCTCTTGTACCTCAACTACCCATTGCGACAATCTCTGCTTTGAGAGGGGCAATGGGAGGGGTAAAAGCCACATTTACCCTGTAGTATCTGGCAAATGTATTTGTTGATGACCACGTAGCTGCTGCACAGATGTCACTTAGAAGGACCCCTTTTAATGCAAGCCCAAGCGTTGATATTCTTCTTGTCGAATGGCAACTCACCCCCAAAGGCACTGGATATTTATTTGATGTGTAAGCGTGGGTGATAACCTCAACTACCCATTGCGACAATCTCTGCTTTGAGAGGGGCTGACCTCTTTTCGGGCCCCCGTAACAGAGAAAAAGTTGGTCTGATTTTCGAAAAACTTCCGTGGCCCTCAGATAGCCTCGGAGAGCTCTTACTGGGCACAGTAGTTTGCTTCCACTTTCTTCCAGCGCGTTTGACATCGGAGGATTAAACACTGCCAGCTCCATAGCCTGGTTTCTAAAAAGGGCAGAAAGCCGCTTGGGGAGAAATGCTGGGTTGGGCCATAATGTCACGACTGAGCCATCTGCGTTCCAACGCATACAGGATGCGTTAACTGATAACGCGCGGAGTTCACTCACCCGCTTAGTCGAAGCAATGGCCAAGAGAAATGCTGCCTTCAATGAGATCCACTTCAGATCGCTCTGCTCTAAAGGTTCAAATGGGGGCAACGTAAGAGACTTTAAGACTAGGCCCAGGTCCCATAAAGAAACCCTAATGGACTGAGTGGGGCGCAGTCGCTGAGCACCTCTAAGAAACTGAGTAACCAAAGCATGAGAACCCAATTGCTGACCATCTATTCGTACGTGATGTGCTGATATTGCAGCCACATAAACTCTTAAAGTAGCAGCCTCTCTATTATTTTCTAATAGGGACTGCAGAAAATGTAAAACCAGAGGAACTCTGGGACCACTGCTTGCCCCGAACACCACTCAGAGAAAAGCTTCCATCGATAGGCATAAGCACTCCTGGTGGAAGGTGCTCTAGAGTTCAATATGGTGTTCTGGACCCTTTGATCGCAGGCTCCAAAGAGTGGTTCCGGCCCCTCAGAGGCCACACACAGAGGTTCAGACAAGAAATCTGGAACCATGTTTGATACCCCTGGGATATGCATTGCTCTGATGCTTGCAAAGTGAGGGAAGGCCCAAGTCAGCAGTTCCTGTGATACTTGAAGGGATTGGCTGGACCTTGCCTGCCCTTCAAAAACGGAGCGAGGTGCTTCAGAGCTCGCAGAACTGCACGAAGATCCAGGGTATTTATATTCTCGCCTTTTTCCCGAGGACCCCACTGTCCTGTGACTGCTCCGTGTTGCCAGACTGCCCCCCAGCCAGTAAGGGACGCATCGGTCTGGACTATCTCCCTCCGAGAGGGAATCATGCCCAAAACAACCCCCTTGGTCAGATACAATCTGCTCCTCCAAGACTTCAGGGCCAGAAGGCATCGCTGTGTCACCTTGATCAACCTGTTCCTGTGCCAACTGGGGTTCAAGTGGAGACTGTTCACCCATATTTGAAATGGGCGTAGTGAAAGGAGGCCCAATGGTATGACTGCCGCTGCTGCCGCCAACATACCTGTGAGCCTGAGGAAGCACCTGAATGGAAGTCTGGCCTGCCTCCGAAACCGTTGAAGGAGGAGTAGTATATTGTCCACTCGATGTTCTGATGGAGTGGCTTTCATTGACTGTGAGTCCAGAGTGAGACCCAGGAACCTCACAGATTGACTTGGTATTAATCGGCTCTTGCTGAAATTCACAGAAAGGCCCAGTCGAGTAATATGTGCGAGCAGCTGTGTGATTTCTAACACTGCCTGCTCCTGAGAGTGGGAGCAAAAGAGCCAGTCGTCCAAGTATGGAAGCACCTGTAGCCCTGTGGTTTGGATTGGAGCCAGTGCGGCCGCCATGCATCTGGTGAAGACTCGTGGCGACAGAGAAAGGCCGCATAGGAGGACACGGAATTGATAGACCTGGTCCTGGAATGCAAATCGGAGGAACGGCCTGTGTTGAGGAGCAATTGGAACATGGAAGTAAGCATCCTTTAGGTCTACCGTAGTGAACCAGTGCTGCTGCCTGACCGACCGCCTTCAGGAACTTGTTGAGGCCGCGAAGGTCGAGTATGGGCCTTACACCGCCATCTTTCTTTGGAATGATGAAGTAAATGGAGAAGAACCCACCTAGCTGTTCTGACCAATCTACTGGTTCGATGGCACCTTTCTCCAGGAGTTGTGCTACTTCTTGTCTTAAGGCAAGTGAACTGTTGGGGTCTGAGACTACAGTCATCCTGACCCCTTTGAAGGCGGGCGGCCGCCGTCGGAACTGCTGCTTGTACCCTTGGGTTAGTGTTGCTATAACCCATGGGTCGGAAGTTGTTGCTTCCCAGTAACTGAGCTGCTGATAAAAAAAACTGTCCGACGGCCGGCCGCGGACCTTCAGGACCTACGTCCATGGCCTCTAGCATCCCCGGTGGGCCGTTGGCCAGGTGCTCTACCCCTAGGGGCCTGAAATACTTGCTGACCCCGAGCCCGGGGCCACTGAGCAGAATTCCCTACTTGCGGTGATCTCGGAGGCTGGCCCCTGTGAACATCACCTGAGCGTGTTGAAACCGTAGAGCGTCGTAGTTCATACCCCCTAGAAGGCTGACGGTAATTTTAGTGAGCCTGTGGAACTCTCCTCAGGTCAGCAAACTGCTGCCTGGTCTGATTCACCTGGACACTACGCTCCAGTGTCTCCTGTGCAGCTGGCCCAAAGAGTTGCCCTGAAACTACTGGAAGGTCCCTTAGTGTTCTCCGACATGCCTCAGACAGAGGTGATTGTGCAAGCCAGACTTGGCGGCGTGCTTGTGTGAGCGTTGACATCAGCCTTCCCAGCTCTCTTGTCATGAATGCTATTGCCTGAAGGGAGGCATCACTTAAGTTTTGGTTAAAAGGATCACTCCCTGATGATTGAAGGGATTGAGACAGGGCCAACATGAGATGGGAGAGAGAATTGCCAATGCGACCCATTTGTGCTGCTGTGTTATATGCCTGGATAAGATGGTCATCTGTAATCCTACATTGAGGCCGGGGGCACCGAACATTAGGCCTCAATACCTCCTCTGGGGAAAGAACAAAAGAGGCAATAAGTGGATCAACCTTAGGCATCTGACCCAAGCAATAAGTGTCTGCATCCTGCATCACAGCCAATGCCCTGCTTGCACTAGTGGGGTGCGTAAGCGACCTAGGGTTAGCCCAGCATCTTTGCAACTCCTCGATATAATCCTTTGATGGTGGAATTGTAAGAGGAGAGGGTTGCGCTGAACCCTCTCCTACACCCTGATAGAATGTGCCTTAGGGATGCAGGTACTTGACAAAGGGAACAGGCAGGATCTTCTCCATACTACACTTTCAGATTTTGGGGGAGGGTAGCAGGTCGTATGTGGCCCTGATGACAAAACTCAGCCGAGCTCCCTCCATCTGCCAAATGTCATGCCAGCTGAGCTTTTTTTTTTGGTCCATCTCCCTTGCTTGGCCATTGATACGGCTTTGGCATGTTGCTCTCCATCCTCCTGTCTCCTAACCTCCTCTACCACTAGCTGTCTCTTCTGCACTGATGTTGCTTTATGCCACAGAGGAGTTTTGGGGATGAGTCCGAACCCTGTCCTTCAATGCTGTACTTGTCCAACCACATCTCTGAAATGAAGTTGTATTCGAAACTAGATTCTACAACATAAGAACTAACAATATTATGACAATCAGATAGTATGAAGGATTTTGCAGAAAATGTAATTCATTACCAAAACTAACTCTGATATCAGCATATAAATCTTAACAATGGTGACCATTAAAAAATGATTCATACTGCAATGCATGCAGGGTACTACCATAATACAAACCATATCCATGGCTCCCAGCATGCATTGCAGCATGAATCTTTTTTTAATGGTCACCATTGTTGAGATGTATATACTGATTCTTGTTGTCTGTGTAAGTCAGCATGATACCATAGAGATTTTTAAAATCTGATTGTAACAACACTGGGCCTTACAGCAGAATCACAGTTATTTTATAATGTATAATACAAGTTATATATTACCTGTTTAATCAGAGATTATTCTCTAGAAAAGATCAGAGAATCAAGACAGCAAATGATGATTCATCATTCCATAAATCATCATCAAAACACAACCACATGCTCATTATCTTTTGGCTTTTGTGACATAACAAATGTGTTATATAAACACTCAGTTACAGCAGCCAGAGGTAATACTGGTGTTAGAAAGTCAAGGGTCAAGAGCCCAACTAAAGCAAACACTGACCACTATCATGGTGTCTTTAAATGAAACTCAATAAATAATCTTCATCGAAACCTCTGTTCATTCACAATAACACCTTCTGTAGACGCATGATACAAGTCAAACTGGTTAGTAATAAGTGAAGCTGGTAATGCTGTTTGTGGAGTTGTTCAATCCTCCCCGCTGAAATCTTGAGAGATTTACATTTACATTTACATTTACATTTACATTTAGTCATTTAGCAGACGCTTTTATCCAAAGCGACTTACATCTGAGGACTAACCAAACGAGTCATCGTGAAGAGACAATAGCAACCCAAGAAGTGCTCAAAATACAAAGTTCAAACATTGCTCAGAGTAGCATAAACCAGACAAGTGAGGATTTAAAGGTTTTTTTTTTTTTTTTAAGTTTAAGTTCACTTTAAGTTAAGTGCTCACGGAAGAGATGAGTTTTCAGTTGTCTTTTGAATGCTGTCAGGGATTCTGCATGACGAGGGTGGGGAGATCATTCCACCAGCATGGAACCGTGAATGAGAATGTTCTGGAGAGTGATTTTTTGGCTCTTTGTGAAGGTACCACGAGCCGTCGCTCATTGACTGATCGTAGGCTTCTGGTAGGGATGTAGACTCGTAGGAGCGAGTGAAAGTAGGAGGGAGCTGAGCCTGTGGTCAATCTGTAAGCAAGTGTCAATGCCTTGAACTTGATGCGAGCAGCGAGTGGTAGCCAGTGCAGGGAGATGAACAGAGGAGTGACGTGGGACATTTTGGGCTCATTGAAGACCAGACGAGAGATTTAAACATTTTATCTTCAGTTGATTTCATCTAATGTTGTGGTTGGAAGTCAGTTGTAGTTCTTGTGTTTCTCTGTCCTTCAGTGATGTTAACAGCAGGTGTTCATCACTAATGCTCAACAATCACTTAATTACTCACTTAATTAACCCTTTAGAACCTAAAGCTAAAATAGGCGTTTTTCACATATTTTGATTTTTTGACTAAAATTCTAAAACAATGTGACATCTTCATGTGCAAGGTGTCATCTTTTTCAGAAAAAGATTAGCTTTCAACAAATTACAGTTATTGACCATTTTTGTGTGTGGTGAGTTTGTAAATAGAATTTAAATAGACAAAAATAAAAAAAAACGAGAATACATTTTTTGATTTTTATTTATTTTTTATATGCCTCCGCTGAGATCTTGAGAGACTTAAACATATTTTATCTTCAGTTGATTTCATCTAATGTTGTGGTTGGAAGTCAGTTGTAGTTCTTGTGTTTCAGTGATGTTAACAGCAGGTGTTCGTCATCACTAATGCTCAACAATCTCTTAATTAATCACTTAATTTCTTGACTGCAATATCTACTTTTAGTCAACTCAACTGAAATAATTTCAGAAAACTCATAACTATTGTTTTTTATAAACTTAAATTAATTGAGGCAATCGGTTTCCTCAAATGAAATGAGTTACCTTAACTAATTGGATTTGACTTTGTGTGCTAGCAGTAACTGCAAATGCTCTGAGTTCATTTAAAGTTTGTCATTTCACTGTTTTTACTCATTAAAGTGAAGTTTCAGCTATATACAGTATTAAATGCAGTGTAAAGTTTAATTGTGTTTTAAGAAATAGTATTGTTTTAGTGAACTCGATTAAAATAAGTTCAGAGTACTCATAACTATTGTTTTTATAAACTTAAATGAATTGAGGCAATTGGTTTCCTCAAATGAAATGAGTTAGCTTAACTTGTTGGGTTTTACAGTGGGCACGTTTGCTCCTTTAAACATTGTTGTCATGCTGTTTTGTAGGTCACATGGACTTTGTCATACACACCAATCCACTTGTACTGACAAAATACCAAAGTGGCAAAGATATTAGCTGACAGCTGGGAGTGACATCACATGTGTGTTTGTGTGTCATCAGTCAACCACACACACACACACACACACACACACACACACACACACACACACACACACACACACACACACACACACACACACACACACACACACACACACACAACTTGTGGATTACAGATGATCTAAGCAACATATTTACATCTATATGCATCCATGTGATTATTCAAATTCCTGCTCACACAAATAGCCCTAAAATTCTGAGCTGTCTGGAATTAATCACTGTCTATATCCAAATATATAAATACCTCAGAGCTCACATGTGTGTGTGTGTGTGTGTGTGTGTGTGTGTGTGTGTGTGTGTGTGTCTGTGTGTGTGTGTGTGTGTGTGTGTGTGTGTGTGTGTGTGTGTGTGTGTGTGTGGATGTGTGTGTGTGGCTTGAACAAAATGGTTCAGGGGCCACAGTGGACAGGATAGTGGGCATTCTGTGCCACACTTGATCCTTTCTCAGTATCTCAAACTTACTGTAGCATTAAATCCAGAAAGAAAAACAGAGGGAGAAGAGAAGCAGAGAAACGGATCTAGTTAGCATGAAAGAGAGAGTTTGGAAACGACTTGTTCTTGCTGTATCAAACTGACATCAAAGCAAAGTGACAGGTACGGTTGCGCAAAGCAGCGAACGCCCTGGGTAAAATCTGACACACAAATCTCATTTCGCGCCCAGCTCTGTCCATCTCTCTCTCTTTCCTCCGTACGTCAGCAAGAGGCACACATTCACACACCATGCTGAATATTACATCCCTTTTCCTTGTTAATGCTAACCCCAAACCATCAGCCATTCAGCATCTCCAGAGGCCGTTACTCATGCAACTTTATCTTTGATTGATCAAGGCTCACACATGATGAATGATGTGGTCTGCGTTCAGAATAGAATAGCTTACTACATTGTGGTACAAAGTGCAATTTTTTTTTACATTGTAAAAAGTGGTAATCTACAATTGTTACCTTAAAGAGCTACTTTGTTGGCATACGGTTTAGTAGTGTAGAAATGTAAGTGAGTCATTTATGCAGCAATCAATGTCATTTTATGTTCTACATTTGTTGTGACACATGACCTCATTACATTTCATTGGCAGTTGCGTCCAGTAGTTATCTTAGAAATACACAATTATTATGGCATGGATTATGATAACTTTTTATTGGAAATTTGACTGTTAAAAATAACAATAGATGATAAATAAACAGTTCGTTTGTCACACAGAAAACGGACTGGATAGGTTATACTTTGCATTTATTAGTGCACAATAGAAATAATATATGCTGCAAAATGAGCAATAGTAGTATTCTGGTCCCTAGCTCAAGTATATACTTTAAATGCAAGTCTATTTTTTTTAAATGAAAATTGTAAATATGCTTGCTTAGAAAAAATAAAGAACACCTCTCCTAGACAAACCAGATTTGAGCTATTGTTCTCGCTTGTAACACAAACAGTGTTGGTTATAGCCTAGGATTGTACAAATTGCAATAACAATTGTGATGCTAACACACTGCAACACATTATTTTACAATGCCCTTGTTACACATGTTAAATGTACTTCCCACAGTAATACTTATGCACAATTACAACTAACCTGAAACCAAACCCTAACCCTAGAGTCAGTACATGTTAATTAATCTTAAAGCCCGTTCACACCAAGAACCATAACTATAAAGAGATCCATAATGATAACTATATTAGCGTCCACACCAGCAGACAAAATCGTTCAAGCGCGCTGCAAGTTTGCCGTCTGTCACTTTCAATGTTGGAGCTCTTTAAAGCAGAATTGATTTTGGTTGGCTGTCAATGTTTTTATAGTTCATCAAAAAAAGTAAATTATATCGTTTCTCTGTGCCGTTATCATTATCGTTTGCTCAGTACTTATTTGTGTAATTACACAGTAACAAAGAAAACCTAAAATATAGTATAACCATGCAACACCACTAATGATTTGTCTAATCTAAAAGTAAACACAGGAGGAAGTAAGCAAAATGATGACAGTCTTTCTGTGGATAGCCACACTGCACAGTCAAAAGGGAATCAATAAGGTGAAGTTTGACACGATTCAAGGACTTTCTGTAATGGCTTAAAGAGAGCTCTGCATGGAGACAGAGAACTGGCTTTTGCACACGGCAATTTAACATAAATCAATCGTTTCTCTTCTGACTGGATAAACGACAACATTCAAAAAGTGAACATGCATCATACTGTTATCATGGTGCTCACGTAGGAAATGCACCTTTGAGTCGGCCTTGTTCCAGCTTTTGAGAGTCGTTCCCTGTGCAGTTCCCCTCCAGTTCACATCAGTTTCTGCCCTTACTCAACTATAAATACATGTCCAAACTGTTCCTACTGTTCTTTAGCAAGAGAGTGGAAGGTGATTTATGCTTTCAAGCGCTTCACTGAACAACAACAACAAATAGTGATAATAAATATACTGTATTTATATTGTACAGCTTTTGTACAATAGCTCTGTACAAAGAACAAATTCATGGTTGCATATATATAAAAATCTTGGTTGTCCTGTTTTCAAATATCTACAGTAGTTTTGTGAGATTTGACATCAGTGATATTCTATGATGGAGGGAATCATTTAAACATCACTGATGTCAAATCTCACAAAACCAGATATTTGTATACAGGAAAACCAGGATATTTAAATATATGCAACCATGAATGAGATTTAAGAGCTACGGCAAAGGGCATGAATTATGCCTTTTTATTTGCGTGACTTGAGAAGACATGAGCTGTATGGATTGATTTATCCACTGTAAATGTGTTTACAGTTGTTATGTGTTGCATGAAGGAAGTCAACCAAGTTTGGAACAACATTTTAGGGGGTAAAGAACGAGATAATATTTTGCACTAAATGGCTAAACTAATTCAATACCAATTTAAATGTTATAAGCCATTTAAAACCGAGTTTCATGATGGTAACAAATATTGAAGCCTTAGACAGACCACATATTGTCATGTAATGGTTTATGATGGTAATGCCAAGCTCGAAATTTAATAAAGTGTATGACATAAATCTGAGATCAATGTAATTAAGAGCAAAAGTGTTACTTGTGTCTTTATGAATGTGTGTCCCCTTTCAGCTTAGGTTCAATATTTTGTTGCAGTCCTTAACTTGACTTTTTATTTCACAAATGTATCCAAGCCACTTATCTTAAAATGCACTATTTATCACTAGCAGGACATGTAAAGGCTCTGCATGCGCACACAGGACATGTAAAGGGGCCCGTTAGGGTATTTATAGCCAGACTTTACATACTCTCGTCACTAGAATGGGTGGACCATCAAAACATGTCACAGCACACAGTGTAACTCATGGTTTCCCAACCCTGCTTAAACTATACCTAATCAAACACATATCATCTGCTCATTAGTAGAGACTCCAAGACCATCCAAGAAATGGATGGGTCAGATAAGGAAGACATCCAATTGTTGATGTGCCTCCAGGAACAGGATTGGGAAACACAGCCACATGTTTGTTACATAAATCAGCTGATCTGTTTCTTAACACATGAAATAAATTAAGTAACACATAACACATTCCACGATAATAGTGCTCTCCAAAAATATCTACTAAAATATTACAAATAAACTAGTGCTGGTTTATGGGATCAGGAAAAAAAAAACATGCGAGTCTTTCATATTGCTAAAAGCCTTAAAAGGGTTTTAAAGCCCCCTTTTTTACTCCGTTTTTTGTTTTAATAATAATTCAACCATTCTATGAAAAAAGAAAAACACTAAATAAATTATATTATCATATAAAGCAAAAATAAAAATACACAAAACCCCACATTTAACAGTGCTGATACCTCAGCATGTGGAACAGTTATAAAAATGTAAAATGCTATTCCTACCTTACAGAGAGACTTCAGTGGTGGTCCTTATGTCCGATGCAAGTTTATGGAAAAATCTGACGCCTGTGAGCCATCAGCCTTGAATGAACGATTTTGTTTTGAATGGAAGGAAAATAGGAGAGAATGTGGTGACAGGAGGAGGTTGAGAAGTCATTGTGCGCGAGCTAACACTTACACTGCAGACAGTGGGAAACATACTGAGAGACACAGATCACAGCGGTGGCGATCTGAGACGCCTACTATGAAAGATTCAGTCTCTCCGTTTTACTGTCTCCCTCACTCTCCTCAGCTCACCCCCACCCTCTTTCTGTTTCTATCAATTCCTTTCTCCTCTCTTCTCCTCCTCCTCTTCTTGTAACTAATCCTGCTCTTTGTGTGTGACTGTCTGTGATTGTCACATGTGAACCCGTCTAAGGCCTCTCATTCGCATTCTCTCTGTGTGTCAATAAGGCTTGCATGGCTAATCATTTTTAATACTTGACTAGTCGCACAGAAAAGTAGTTGACTTGTTGGTGGGTAAGTGTTTACTCATTTCTAAATGAATCACAATATACCATGCAGCTTCAGTGGGCTTTGCCATTTCTGTCTGAGTGGAGAGAACATCCACACAGCTGAGATGATGTAGCTGAGAAAATGAAAGTGTGCATCTTTCCATCATCTAAGCCCTCGCTTAGTTTATATCAGCCTCTGGGCGGCACTTGATTATTTTCTGGCTGGTTTGTGGTTGTGGTTCCAAACTCCAAATGAACTCACATCCTTTCAGAATTCTTTACAGTGTTTTCTCTGTTTTCATACATTTACGTTTATAAATTTGATGTAGAAAGAGTGAAATTGCAAACAAATTTCACAATTGAATACAAAGAAACCGCAAGTAATGCATTAAATGTAGAAAGTAGAAAGACAGAATGATATAACCCTAAATATTTTTTTTTACAGGTTAGGGTATACTTATTTTCACATTGTTTAATTAAAAATATACATTATGTCCCTTATGTCAACTAAATTCACTGGGAAACGTTTTTTTTATTTTTTATTACGTTTTTATTTATTTTGCAGAGAGTGGGAGCAAAACTGAGAGAGAGAAGTGGACTGAATCAGAAAGAACCACCAACTCTTCAAGGCTACTGGCCACTGGGAAGAGGATAGATGAATGTTCCTCCAGCTGTTACCATGTATAGATCAAGTGCAACTATGGCCACGTTCACATTGTCAGTCCAAATCCGGTCATTTGTGTATCATATTGCAATCTGATCTAATTTTTTTAATGTCCACACTGTGTATCACAACTGTTCAGAGGCGATTTGTGTGTCCTGTGACGCTCTTTCGTTTTTTCTGAATATTTGCATTGATTTCTATAGCAATGGCATTGATAGGCATACGCTAGGGGTTCCAGAGGATGATGTGGAGGCAGAGAGAGATGTGATTGAGGAAGGTCTGACCAAAGGGAACCCCTAGGTAAAGATGATGATGGGAGGAGCCAGAGCTCAGATGACGCCGAGTCAAGCCAGAATGAAGGCCTGTGGTGGAACCGATGGAGAGAGGAGCCAAGATGGAACCAGTCTGAGGTGGACACGTGCAAAGTGAAGACCCAGAGTGAAAGTGAGGGCCTGGAGGGCCACGGTGGAGCCAAAGGTGCATGTGACCGAGGTGGAGACGTGGGCTTAGAAGAGTGGTGTGGAGTCGGTGCAACTGAGGACAGTGGTGGAACAGGGGAAGGAGGAGCCTGGTAAAGCCAGGAGGGTCGAGGTGAAGCTGGAGACTTGGAAGTCCGAGGCGAACCCAAAACGACGACAGACCAAGGTGGAGCCAGAGGGTCAAGGGAGCCTGGCAGAGCCTGAGGGATGACAGACCATGAGGGTCAAGGGAGCCTGGCAGAGCCTGAGGGATGACAGACCATGGTGAAGCCGAGGGAGCGTTGAGCCAAGGTGAAGTTGATGGGAAGGAGGGCCGAGGTGGAGTCCCGGGATTGGAGGCTTAACTTTGAGGTGGCTTTGTTTCGAGGTGATGAGGGCGTTTACAGGTCTGCGTTCCTTCACGTGGACGATTTGCATGTCAATTGCTTGTGCGCACGTGGGTGTGGTCACACTAAAGCTAATGAGGACACGTTTGAGAAACTGTACATCTCGTTGCTTTCATACGGTTGCAAAATACAAAGTAATGGAGCCTTTCATACATTGTTTCTTTAGAAATAAATAATGAACAAATGGAGTCTTTGGACGCCTCAGATGTAAAGTTATTCGGTGTCAAAGTGACGCCAAAATGAATGGGAGTCAATGTATTGCTAACAGCAGGTGATGGTCTGCTACAATGGCGGCCCCCAAGGGAAGCATTCAGTTTCCGGTTGATGGATTACAACCCTTGAACAAGACACTAGGAGGGAAGCCATGACGGGACGAGACTCTGGAAGGACGGCGGCCATCTTGGCCAAGGATTCACGGGCTGGAGCCGATGTGGGTACTGCCCACACACTCAAAATCGCTGTGGTGACTATGATGAGTGCTGTCTTTTCCAGAACTGACTTAGGCGTGAAGAAGCTCAGGCTCAGCAGGACTGACGTGAAGAAGCTCAGGCTCGGCAGGCATGACGTGAAGAAGCTCAGGCTCGGCAGGCATGAGGTGAAGAAGCTCAGGCTCGGCAGGACTGACGTGAAGAAGCTCAGGCTCGGCAGGACTGACGTGAAGAAGCTCAGGCTCGGCAGGCATGAGGTGAAGAAGCTCAGGCTCGGCAGGCATGACGTGAAGAAGCTCAGGCTCAGCAGGCATGACGTGAAGAAGCTCAGGCTCGGCAGGACTGACGTGAAGAAGCTCAGGCTCAGCAGGCATGAGGTGAAGAAGCTCAGGCTCAGCAGGCATGACGTGAAGAAGCTCAGGCTCGGCAGGACTGACGTGAAGAAGCTCAGGCTCGGCAGGCATGACGTGAAGAAGCTCAGGCTCAGCAGGCATGACGTGAAGAAGCTCAGGCTCGGCAGGCATGAGGTGAAGAAGCTCAGGCTCGGCAGGCATGACGTGAAGAAGCTCAGGCTCGGCAGGCATGACGTGAAGAAGCTCAGGCTCGGCAGGACTGACGTGAAGAAGCTCAGGCTCGGCAGGCATGACGTGAAGAAGCTCAGGCTCAGCAGGCATGACGTGAAGAAGCTCAGGCTCGGCAGGCATGAGGTGAAGAAGCTCAGGCTCGGCAGGCATGACGTGAAGAAGCTCAGGCTCGGCAGGCATGAGGTGAAGAAGCTCAGGCTCGGCAGGACTGACGTGAAGAAGCTCAGGCTCGGCAGGACTGACGTGAAGAAGCTCAGGCTCGGCAGGCATGAGGTGAAGAAGCTCAGGCTCGGCAGGCATGACGTGAAGAAGCTCAGGCTCGGCAGGCATGACGTGAAGAAGCTCAGGCTCGGCAGGACTGACGTGAAGAAGCTCAGGCTCGGCAGGCATGAGGTGAAGAAGCTCAGGCTCGGCAGGCATGACGTGAAGAAGCTCAGGCTCAGCAGGCATGACGTGAAGAAGCTCAGGCTCGGCAGGACTGACGTGAAGAAGCTCAGGCTCAGCAGGCATGACGTGAAGAAGCTCAGGCTCGGCAGGTATGACGTGAAGAAGCTCAGGCTCAGCAGGCATGACGTGAAGAAGCTCAGGCTCGGCAGGCATGACGTGAAGAAGCTCAGGCTCGGCAGGACTGACGTGAAGAAGCTCAGGCTCAGCAGGCATGACGTGAAGAAGCTCAGGCTCGGCAGGCATGACGTGAAGAAGCTCAGGCTCAGCAGGCATGACGTGAAGAATCTCAGGCTCGGCAGACCTGGGCATGCTGTTGACTGTGGTCAACAGCAAGTATAGAGGAAGAGTCCTCCTCAACCTCCCCAACAGTCAAGGAGGAACCAGTCAAATGAAGGGCATAATCCAGAAACTGAATGAGTGACCCTCGAGGACCATCACGGATTAGTGTGGATTGTAAAGTGTTGTTGAGTGAATGACAATAGTCTGATGTGGAGTGCCCTCTGGTGGCTCTCAAGGGCACTCCAGCTGGTGACCGTTACAATAATAAAGACACAGACAATTTTACTCATTGAGAGATTTATTTGTAAGGGAATCATTATCTTATGATCTTATTGGAGTCTTATAGACATGATATATTGCAGCAATTATGCGACTGGCTTGATGCAGCGAAGGAGAAGCAGATAACTTTGGAAAAAAAAGTGCTGTCTGCTTTGCCATTAGAACGGTTTTATCCAGAGCGGCTATGTATATATATAAATTAACTAAATTACTTTTTTACAACAAAAATTAACCATCACTGAATTTACTTATGCTGGACTATGACGCGATTTTCTTCTAGAAACAAACTTTGTTGCATGATTTTCCTGTTATCTCTGTAAAGCTGCTTTGAAACAATCTGTATTGTAAAAAGCAATATATAAATAAAGGTGACTTGATTTGACTAGAAAAATGTTCTTGTCTCTTAAGAAAATAAATAATGCTGTCATGTAAAAAATCTGATTCACAGGTAAAATTAAATGCTAATTACAAATTTGAAATAAAAATGTAAAGCCTGTACAAATACTATAAATCGTGAAATAATGGGATTCAACAAACAATAAATTTCATTTAACTATTATAATGAAATTTATACGTTTTTTGTCAGGTGTGTGACATTCTTTTTTAATATGATGTCAGTACTTCAGCCAATCGCTGCATTGCTGAACATGTTTTCGAGTATCAATATACAGTATCTGCCCTTTCCAATGAACACATGAAAGTACAGTAATCTCAGACAATTTAATACAGATATTTTAATCAAATCCGCAAATTCATTTAAAGAACCAAATTAGCCAGAGATCAGTTATCAGTTATTAGAAGAGCTGGCATCTGTAAAGTCATCTTAGATGTATTAAGCGAGGTACGAAGAACGAACCCTGAGGATGAGGCAAGACTGAGTGTGACATTCAGAAATGTCATATGTTTTTGTTAACAATGTTGAAACAAAGCAGTCATGACCCTGCTCAACACTCTTAACTGATAACACAGTAATCTGTTGTCACGTGTCACACACAAGCTGGCACCCTGTATCATAAGATGATTTTCACTGTAATAAGAGGTTAGAATAAAAGCTAGAGTGTTGAAGTGAGACAAACTGGATACCAGGACTCAAGAAAAAAACAACACTGATTACATAAATGTTGCCTTTCTGAGCCGATAAGAAAACTATGTATGTCCCGATTCCCCACAACAATTAATGGTTACATCAAGCAGAGTTGATCTACAGAGACCATGAATGGAGAGAAACAGAGAGTGACAGAGTGCAATTACTGAAAAAGATAAAAGTATGCCACTCCATGCATACAGTATATAACGGCTGATTTCTGCCTCCCCCATTCACATCTACAGCACACATTCACATTTTGCACAGAGCACATGATTAATGAATGTGAAATGTTCAAAAAGACACCGGCAACAACAGAATCAAAGTATTGTCAGTAGACTACGAGGAAGTATGCAGTTGATGTCTTATGTCATGGAGCTCAAGGCTCCCTGGCCCTGCTGAAGTTCACCCCAATAAGTTGAATTTTCAAAAGACAATATTTTATCATACAACTCTACATGGGAGACATTTTAGAATGATGTTCCATCATTAACTAATATCTAAACATGTATTTGAAATAGAACATTGCAAATATACTAACAAAAAAATGTACTATCTTTAAATATATAAAAGTATATTAGCAGGGTTCTCAAGTTTTATCAAAAGCTTGGAGTGAGATCCCATGCGGTTAGGGGAGGAGCTCCAATGGAGCCCCGCCCCCGCCCATCCCTGCCCCCCAATTTTACCCATTGTTCATAATTAACCAGCACAAATTGAAATTATAACAATTGGTAAATCTGATAAATGACAGAGCAATTCATCACATCAAATATAGCCTACTCTTTAATGTTATATTTCAAAATAACAAATATACAAAAATTACAAAAATATAACAAATTGCTCCAAACAGTTTGAAAAAACAAATCTTTTTGCATTTTGAATGTGTCGAAATGGTATAATGATTTATTGTGTGGTGGGACATTGTGAACAAATGGACATATTAGACTATTAAGGTGTGTGTGTGTGTGTGTGTGTACACAAATATCTTTTTGCTTTTTCCCTGACATCTTTGAAAAATACAAATGCAATGGCAATTATTAATGTATGTTTTGACAGGATATAAAATATTACCCAGAGCACTCAACTTTAATACATGTAGCCTTATGTAAGTAGAAAGACTATTGATACAGTGTAATATATAATTTTAAATAAAATGAAGAAATACATTTTCATTCCTTCCCATACCCACTAACATTTCCCTTATAGTTTCAGGTAATGTAACGTTAAGCTAGCCAAACTGAGCCAAAGCTTCTGACCTGGTTGCAAAGAAGTTGTAGAGTTTTTGACTGGATCAATAATAATGTATACGATGGGCTATATATTAAATGTTCTAGCCTAAAAATGTTAGACGAGCTTTCTTCCCTTCTCCATCACGATGCGTTTGCGCGATGTTGTTGGTTACCTAGTAACGAACGTACGGTTGCCGAGAATGTTCCGTCAACTTCTGTGTGTTCGCGCGCGTCTAACTAGCCATGTTAGTGTTTCAGAACATCCATGAGGAGCCGGGTTTCGTGACATCATCGCGTACAATAGAAGTCCCATTTCATTGGCTAGGCGGCAACCAATAAAACGGCTCCTTTGAACACCCCCGCTCCCGCCCCCTTTTCTCTCTCGCCACTACTGAGTTACAAGTGCACAAATCAGTTTTGCACCTCATATATCGCGAAAAGAGTAGCAAAAGTCAAGGCGCGAAATTTGAACTTGCAGTGACAGATTTGAGAAGTTGCAAGTGCCAATTTGAAGTTGTACTGCGAATTTGAATGTTAGAAGAAGTGCAAATTTGGATTACAAGTTTGTGTCTGTTGTTGTATTTCTGTGAATGGCATTTTACACATTTGTGACTGCTTATCTGCAGCTTCAAATTCAGAATACAGGTTTGTGACTATTGTCTGCAAGTGCAAATCTCAGCGTTCAAGTTCAGATTTTTATTTTACAGGTTTTCACATCGGAGCTGTGAGTGTAAATGTTCACATACAAGTACGAATATTTATTGTACAAGTTCTTAAATTCACATCTACGTGCTCTCGAGTTTTGCTACTAATTTACCTTCATATATCAATGCCACGTAGAATTAAGGCAGTTCTGAAGGCGAAAGGGGGTCAAACACAGTATTAGTATGGTGTTCCTAATAATCCTTTAGGTGAGTGTATATATGTATATTAGTGCTGTCAAACGATTAAAATATTTAATCGCGATTAATCGCATTAATGTCATAGTTAACTCGCGATTAATCGCAATTAATCTCACATTTTTATCTATTCTAAATGTCTCTTGATTTCTTTTTGTCCCATTATTTTTTTCTAATTTTAATGCTCTTATCAACATGGAATAGTGGATCGGCTTGCTTTGTGCAAATGTTTTTTTATTGAAAACAACATTGACAATACTGTGATCAATTTCACACTAACATTCTCACTTGGAGCAAATAATCTCTCACACAATGTAACACTGTCCATCAATAAAAGGGTGAAAGAAATACTGACGAGGTCCTGATATTGACGAGGGGGCGGAGAATTCGCATCAGCTGTGTGTGTGTGTGTGTGTGCTTGGCCATCAAGTGGTGTTTCAGACTCGACGTGCTGCGATGATGATGATAGCTCAGTTCACAACGACAAAACACACAGATCACTTTGTCTTGTCAATGGAACCATTTGGCAACTTTTTAAAAGTAAACTTTCCATTCAGAATCTTATTGGCATCCATTTCGGCGTCTCGCGCTCGTCATCCACTATTTGGCCGTCTCGCAACAAGTGTGTTTCCGGTCTAGCTTGATCCGGTGCTTTCAGAAAGGACGCAGAATGCGCGGCGCTACGCCAGTATTCAAAACTTTTTGGATGCCAAAACGTTTCTATTGGCCGCGCTGGTAATCGTCACAACGGCAAAAGTTGAACTACTTTGAATTTTGACCGCGGTGTGCACGCTGCTGCTCTTGCGCTTTGGTCGACGAAGCAACAAAACGTCCGGTGGCAAGCCGCGTCCGGTTGCAAAAGCATGTGAAAAAAACAACAAAGTTTGCAAGGCCAAAAAGACCGTTAATCGCACGATAAAAAAAATAATCGCGTTTAAATGGGTTTGCGTTAACGCCGTTAATAACGCGTTTAACTGACAGCCCTAGTATATGTATATGTAATCTCTTTTTTTTTCATATTAATTTTTGTTGTTTTTCAGGTCAGCTGCTATAGAAGAAAAACTGAAATCTGAGAGCAGATAGGACCAAAGAAGAGAGTAGTAAGTATGGTTTAATCTCATATCACCTCTGTTATAGAGATTTTTGAATGAGGCCTATTGAAAAGGTGATTGACAGTTAGGAAAATGTTAGCAACGTGTCCATTTCTGGTGTCTAATTTGTGCTGCCTTTAAGACATTCATGTAAAAATCTGTTTATTTAATTATTATTTTTTTTTTTGTAAAGCTGCAAGTCACTTGTCCTAGTTGTCCTGGCATACAATATTTAGGACTTCTAACATAATGAGGGTCCCTACATGCAAAACGAAGCATTGAGAACTTTGTAAGTGTACAGACCGTTTAAGATATTTTATAAAGACAGTCCACTTCGTGTATACAGACAGGAGCCATCTTTGGAAAACAGTCTCGACTAGTCAAACCACGAACGCCATTCATACAGTTCAGAAGTTCACTGAACTTCATACAGTTCAGCTCACTTAGCACGTCGTTCGTGGTTTGACAAGTCGAGACTGTTTTCCAAAGATGGCTCCTGTCTGTATACACAAAGTGGACTGTCTTTATCTTTATCTTCTTATTAAACGGTCTGTACACTTACAAAGTTCTCAATGCTTCGTTTTGCATGTAGGGACCCTCATTATGTTACTGTGTTCGTGTGGGGCTATTTTGAGCCTTGTTAGTGGTATAAACTAGCGATTTCTTTTTACTTATTAAATGCCCCAATTACTAGCGTTATAAGCTAAACAGTGTTTAGAGATAAAACTCTTTACATTCGATTATCATGAAAACAAATCTCAGAGAACGGTTGACTAGGTACCAATGTTTTATTAGACCAAAGGTTCATTTTGCGCCGGAGTTCTCCTTTACGCATATCTTGAAATACACTTAATATACTTGAAGTTGTTTCAAAATAATACATTTTACTGGGTATATTGCTTGTATGTTTCGAAGACACTCATAATGACTTTGTAATGTACGTGTAACACAAATAAAGTACACTTTAATATCACTAAGCATATAATTAGTCCCTACAGGCATATACTTAAAATATACCAAGTATACTTAAAGTTGTTCCACTTTAGTACACAAAAGTACACTAAATACACTTTAAGTTATGCTTTACTACAATTGAATTACTACTAAAATATACTTAGTACAAAATTAGTTGTTCCAAAATAGCACACTTCAAGTTAACTAATCATTAACACACTTGAAGTACTGATAAATAGTCTGGCTACAAGTATACTTAGTATATATATTTTTCACTATAGGGTACTATTAACAAACAAGAAACATTTATAAGATTAATAATATAGTAAGCAAAACTATACTGTTTTATTTTAATACCTCCAGTAGAACTACTAATATACAGTTTTATAATTAATGCAAATACAAGTTACATTTTATTTTAAGGTGTCCTTGTCACAGTGTAATTATACATTTGAGTGCTGAGTAATATTAAATGACTACATGTACTTCATAATTATGATTAGGGATTGGTTTAAGGTTAGTTGCTTGTAATTATGCATAATTTAGTGATTACCATGGTACATGTAAAATGTGTAACTGGCACATAATTAATGTGAAAATCATAGTAACCCACTGGTATTGACTTAAGTTTTACCAAATCCCTCAGAAAGAAATACTAGTTATTTGGACAGTATTCTAAAGTGAAAGCATTTGAAGTTTTGTATGTTTTGGATATTAATTTCTTCTGACATATGGTAACATTTGAACCGTTACTAGTGGGTTATTGTGAACTTTAGAATATTGTTACAAATGGCTGGTAATTCCTTTAAAAGGATGTAGTAGCATTTGAGTCATTACAAGTGGGCTATCATGATGTCTACAAAACCTAATCCTAAAGGATAGCATCTTCTAACCATCCAAAATAAAATGGTGGTAGTAGACCTCTTATTTTACTCACCTGTGTCTAGTTTAGTTCATCATTATCTTGTGCATATATTGTCCTTAGTTTCTTCAGTTCTTGTTCGGTTATTGTCTTGGTTAAAGCAACCGCGCTATGTAAGTTTGCCAGATTGGGTCGAGTTTCTGTAGTTCTAATGAGACATAAGAAAACTACAAATTTGACTTGCTTCACGTCAAGCGTTACAATAGTCATTATTTTGTTTTTCTTCGTTTCTTATGTCGCAATACATCATACTTTCATGAAATCATGCAACATACTCTACCTTGTCTGTGGACATCGTTCATTCCAAAGCCGGTGCTGGATAAACAGCGAGCATGCGTGTGTGACAGTAGGCTAAATTATTTACGACAGCGGTAATGGACAATTCCGCTTCCAACCTGTAGGGCGACCGCAGAGGAAAAGTTACTTGGTGTTGCTTTAAAACTAAGCTGTTACATTTCATCTCCACAATGTGTAGTATTTTCTTAATTGTTGAAATAAACTACTGCTGTCTGAATCTTATATTCTGAAATTCTGGTGTTAGTAATAGTGCATAAATTACGCATAGCAGCTTTATTGATTATCCTGGGTAGCTTTAAAACAAGCTTCATTGGCTTCAAAGAAACTAAGGCTGTTCCTGAGGCTGGGAGTGTGGATGGAATAAACAATATTAAATGTAAGACCTCAGATTTCAGGATCAATCCATAAGACTTAAATGCAGAGAATGTAAGTCTATGAATGTAATAATGGGATTTTTCACATGTACACAAGTCCAGATTTTTACCATCTGTTACTTAAAAGGTGCGAGCAGAGTTACATGCCGAAAATGTAATACTTAGGGTTAGGAGTTTGTTAGTGGAAAAGCTCCAGATGTTTGAAGTCATGGCGATCATGAGAGAAACACAGGCTGGAATCATGCTTGTGTTGAGTTCCAATCCCTCTTTTCCAAGTAATTTCCCGTTGCCGCTTTAACGTCTTTCTCATAAAATAATATAAACTGACCCCCACATTTTTATTGAATACACAGAGTAATGATTCACAGTGCTGGGTGGAGAAAGTAAGTGAAATCTTGAACTTGTATCCTCCTTTAGCAAAACCTCTACCACACATCTTCTGTAGTTGCTTATAAGACTTTTGACCAATTTTAGACCATTGCTTCCCTTAAATTTCTTTCAGTTTATCAATATTTCAAGTCTCTCTTTAGTTTATGCCACAGCATCTGACGGGATTTAATGTCAATTTCAATATTCTTGATGACGCTCCATCCAACAAGCCAGTGAGTGATGGATAGAAGATGGAGGCATTTTTGTGATGCAATACAGCCCTCTAAATCTCGAATCCTTATATAAATGCACAACCGGCTTAGGTGGACTTGTTTTTATTTTCCTGTCAGGAAGCTTATTTTAACAAGAGCTTTTGTGCCATTCACTGGTGCGTTCGTATGTATCTCTGGAGCCTCTCTCTCAAAGCTGGCATCTTTCAATCAGCTTGGTCTCAATACAGGAGAGGGTCCTTTGCTTTCATTTCCTTCAATTTTTCAAGGGTTATTCAGGCTCTCATAATTCCCTCTCATGGCTGTCATGTGTATTTGCCTTTGACTATAACAGCTGCTTCGACGAAAGATTGAGAGAAAAGCAATGTGCTCATAATACTTAAGAATAAATAATTCATCATATGAAATAAATATAAACAAATTCATCTGATTCCTCACTGTTCACACTTCCTCACCTCACAGGATCAAACAGAATTCTCCTCATTCCGTACAGATTCTCCAAGGCTCTGATACAAATCCATTTCCTCATTTAGTCAGTAACAGTGAAAGAATGTAGTGCCTTCTAGTACCACTTCTTACAAGGTGATTTTGAATGTGTTATTGCATGTGTAAATTTATTTACACGGCGAAAATAATATTGTCAACATATTTTCAGCATCTAATGCCTTCTTTAGTCTGCGCTGAAATTGCCTGAATCTTTGCCAGGGCAAGCTGACGCAAAACTGGTGATGAAAAATAATATGAGTTTGGAGGAAAAACATATCGGTGTAACGAATTAACTCTATGAAATATTAATAATCAATAATAACTGGTTATAATTGATTATGAATATTTGGATCAGTTAATATTAATTAATTAAGTTAATGTAGTAAAATTAATATTACAATCAACCCACCTGTTTGTCATGAACACTCAGCATTAATTGTTTATCAATTCTAAGAAATACTAATTTCCGGGGAAGGGAAATGTCTTTCTTACTGTACAGTACTAAGAGCCTGTAGTCAAAATCTAAATCGTAAGGTAAACTTTGTTGCAAGCAGAGAATCAGAACCATATAAGTATTGTGCACAAGTTGTATTAACTAAATCACAAACATAACTAATCTGAACACATAGGCTACATACATGCATGGGTAAAAGGGTGAGTGACAGAATGGAATCGGAAGCAGGAAATGGAACTATGGGAAAGGTCCATTTAACAATGAAAAGAACCATCAGCCTATCATTTTAAGAGAATCTCGTTAAATTGATACTTGCATGGCCTGTGCAGAGGAAACAATTCTTGAAGTTGTTGAAAATTGAAGTTGTTGGTTACGTGAATGTCAAATTTTTCTCAGTTGGATGAAGAAGATATGATGAACTTGCATGGGTAGTTCGACTGTTCTCATGGCTGGAGTGCAGGACGCAGAGCAAATGGTAGGAGTTGCGATGGACTTCTTCTGTGTTGAATGAAGACGTCGTGCCAAACTCCTGAGGTTGTCCTTGATTCTGTTGTGGTTGAGAGAGCCCTCTCTCTCCTGAATGAGCACATGGCTGGTTGTGAGTCAAGGCCTGCTGCCCTGGGGCCTGGTGTGGCCGCGCAGGACAGCAACCCGCACATAGGAGAGAAGGCCAAGAGAGGGAAGGGCTTGTGGAGGTGCAATTTAAAGCCTGAGAAAGGTCCCACCTCTCAGGGTTGGCTCGACCAATAAGAAAGGGGGAGTTTCCAAGCGGGAGAATTTGATTTATGTAGTTTCAAGCGTGCTTATTTGCATGTGCGACTGGATTGGTTGCTGATGAAGAAACTATGAAAGATTCTTGTAATACTACACATCAAAATATCCAGTGTAGTTTAGAGTTGTTTTTATGGTGTTAATTTATCAGAGTTAAAAAAGTGTTGATTCTGGTGTTGATTTGAATGGCATCAACACTTGCAAAGTAAATCAGTGGTCAGAGTCAGCATAATTACAGCGAGTTGACATAATTGACACTGGTGATGAGTTGATCCAATTTCCGGTCCTTGCTCATTATTTCCTCTTTGATTAATGGCGGACGACCACAAGGAGAGGAGTGTTCAAACAGGTATAATATTTTATAACCACTTAAAAATGTTCATGTTTAGATTACATTTCTGACTGTCACAGATAGCCTGTGACCTATGACTTTTATTTTGAAAGGACTGCTGAAGTGCATGTACACCAATGAACATTTTACATCAATATACACCAACACACAATCTAGATGCCGGCAAAATAACATCATTATATATATATATATATATATATATATATATATATACTAGATGTGTGGTTATTTTTCTGTTTAGGTGGTGTAATAGGCGCTCTGCTTAGTCCTACGGTTTTGTTTATATAATTTTCTTTTCTTTTGTTGGTTCAAGGAACGTAATCCAATCACTGCTGGGCAGGCTGCTAACCTGGTGGAGGCCTATATTTCTGCAAGGAGGGGTCCAGGACACTTTCACTATGCTGGCGTCCTGCAGGCCACCAAGGGTAAGTCTGATGGTTTGGGGGTGTGGTCAAGCTCTAAAAACCAAGCTAAGATTGTACAGAGAAACAGAGAAAGTAAAGAAGACGGGATGCAGTTGGTTGTACCCCGGACACAGAGAAGGGAGGTATTAGATCTAGGACACACATTCCCTGGGCAGGTCACTTAATGCGGATTGCAAAGAGGTTTTATTGGCCCAGAATGTACAGCGATGTGAAGGAGTTCTGTAAGACCTGTCCTGAGTGTCAGCTTGCTGTTGGTCGCACCCCTGCTTATGCCCCACTTATTCCATTACCTGTTGTTGACGCACCCTTTGAAAGAATAGGGGTGGATATATTTGGCCCACTGGAAAGAAGTCAGACAGGGAACAGATTCATTTTAGTAATTTGTGACTATGCTACAAGGTACCCTGAGGCTTATCCCCTTAGAGAGGTCACTGCCAAACAGATATCCACAACACTTTTGAGATTCTTTTCACAAGTGGGCATACCACAAGAGGTTCTCACAGACCAAGGACCCAACTTCATGAGTCATACCCTACACCAGGTATATCAATTGCTAGGGATTAAGAGAGTGCGAACCACCCCGTATCACCCTCAGACTGATGGGCTGGTCGAACGTTTTAACCAGACCCTAAAAGCCATGCTCAAAAAGTTTGTCTCTGAAACGGGCAAAGACTGGGACAAGTGGCTGCCTTTCCTTCTTTTTGCCTATCGGGAGGTACCCCAGGCCTCAACAGGATTCTCGCCTTTTGAGCTCCTTTATGGCCATCTGGTTAGAGGTCCCTTGGATGTGCTGAAAGAGAGCTGGGAAGACACACAAAAGTCCAGTAAGCAAAACATTCTGACTTATGTTCTGAAGATGAGAGAGCAACTCCAAAAGACCACAGCTCAAGCCCGAAAGAACTTGCTCCATTCCCAAGCCCAGCAGAAAGAGTGGTATGACAAAGCAGCCCGAACACGCAGTTTCAATCCTGGTGATAAGGTCCTCTTGTTGTTGCCAACTTTGGAAAACAAGTTGTTGGCGAAGTGGCAAGGTCCCTATAAAGTGAAGCGAAAAGTCGGTCCAGTGACCTATGAAATCGAGATTCCTTCCAGAAGCCAGCCTTTGCAGGTATTCCACATCAACATGCTAAAGAAATGGCATTCCTGTATACCACCATCAGATATGGGCGAAAGCACAGCAGCCCCAGTGATGGACAACGCCAGGGCCGGCTCTAACCCTTTGGTTGTCCTAGGCAATATTGAGTTTTGTGCCAGTGTGCAAATTGAACAAAGAAAAATTCAAACCTCTTTTAATTACAGTGTCTGTCTACATTACACTACTACATAATAATAGATATAATATTAATCCCATGACAGTAATTGCCATAGGCTATATTGCGATGAGATATACCTGCGATGAGACGACTCGACGCCTGTGAAGAGACGACTCAACGCCGGCGATATGTTATGCCCTAAATTAATACATGATGATTAACTAACTATATTCTTCTATGTACATTTCTGAAATGCACTTTCTGTAAAGCTGCTTTGAAACAATATGTATTGTTAAAAGCGCTATACAAATAAATTTGAATTGAATTGAATTGAATATTGTAAAACAAATGCACTGAAAAGTAAAGGAAACTTTCATGAGTATTGTACAAATGTCTATACTTGAAAGTAATTATATATTTGGAAGTAACCCAGCGCCGCCAATTAAGCAAAACAAAACAAAACGAATGGGCCACCGATGTACGAGTTTTATGGGCCGTTAAGACAAAAATAGAAAAATAAAAGTATGAGATGTATCGGCCCAAAAAGCATGTCGGGCCCGCGGGAATCTCCCAGTTGTCCCGATTGCCAGAACATTTGACACATTAATGGATGAGATAAGAAGACTTACCTCTATACTGGGCTTTCTTTTTATCTTGTTGCTTTCTCCGTTTTCGTCCCTGTGCACCAGAGGGTTTAGACCGCTTCATTTTCGATCAGCGCGCGCAGCAGCCGAGCACTTGCCTAACGTAACCATGAACGTAACGTAACGCAACTAACCCCCGCCCCCCCTTTAGGAAATGATCGACAAAAATCATCCATTCAATCTAATAATCAGGTTGACAAGTAATTAAACGTATGGCTGAGGGGCGCCTTAGGATGATCATGTTTAATAAACATGTTTTTGTTTCGCTTGTCATTCTAATTCTATGATTAATGGGAAGTAGGCCAGGGGCGACACTAGAGGGCGCCCGCGCCCCCAACACATTTGTCGCCCTAGGCAACCGCCTAGTTCGCCTATAGCAATCGCCGGCCCTGGACAACGCTATCGTCGCTGTCCGATGAAAACCACGTATGTCCATTTTGCCGATTTTGAGATTTTTCGACGGATAGAATGTCCAGGTTCATTTCCGTATACAGCATGCTTCACATTATCTAAATGACCAATGAAAAGTTGTGAAATCATGTCATCTGATTTTCACGTATATCCATTTGGTGTCAAAGCTGTCAATCACGCCGCGTATCTCCCACCCTGTGGATGCATCTCGCCGGTCTCGTGAAGATTCGAAGCACTGCTACTTGGGCGCCGAGATATCACGCAACACCTGAAATAAAGCTTGCCACAAATAACCGGAGAAAGTAATGATTATGCATGAAACATTTGAATTGTTGATAAAGTTGACGATGCAGACTCGCCATCTTCACAGTAGGCTAGTGAGCGCGCCTATATAAATATTCAAATATCCTCTGTCATAATGATTCAGCGATTCACAAGTCTCACTCTTTGCGTTCGTTCTCCATGGTTTGCTGAGAAATGCACACTTCATATGAAGTGCTTCTTTTTTATTAATCCAGGCAAATTTGTTAATGAAACATTGATTAAAATGAAGATACAATTTATACAAAACGAAATAAAAATTTAAAGAAAGGCTTTCTACAAAACAAAACTTAGTAGATCAAAATCTGACCCATTCCAAATGTTTTCCGATATAGGCCTATTGGTCATCTTATGATCCTATCTTACTCATCTCATGCGGTTCCGTTTTCATATAATCAACATAGATGAAAAAAATAAAATAAATAACATTATAGGCTATTATTTAAACATATGAAACGTATGTTTAAGTTTTTTAACTTATAAGCGTCACACCGCTCCACTTTGCTCACATGCTAATAATCAGATAATACCCAGCGATCTTCGAATATTATTTTTGCTTGAAAATTTCATTTTGTGGGTTAGGGTTAGGTGTATAAATTGTATCTTCATTTTAATCAATGTTTTCATCAACACATTTGCCAGCTTTATTTTCAGGTGTTGCTTGATAGCCCATCTCTGCGCCCAAGTAGCAGTGCTTCGCCTGTGCTTCCCCCTATCAGTCTAGCATTGCCATATCAGTGTATTGATTCATTGTCCCTTCATAGTTTGCAAGAGACATATAATAAACTGAGCGTATTAATAATCTGAGACGTAGTCTATTTAATAAACTGAGCGTAGCCTATTCATCTGTCAATATGAAACGCGACTGGGTCATTCTAATTAATGATCGGAAAAACGCGTATCGACCACCGTTACTGTAAAATATGCACGTATGTCCATTTAAACTCGATTTTGGTCAAATGTGGATTATATCATTACACTGGCAAGAATATGGTTACATTTAAAGCTGTCGTACCAAGTATGACAACGCTGCGTTCAACTGCTTTTGAAATTACGTGTTTTTTTCACTTCCTGAAAAGTAACCGTTTTGGACATACGTGAGTTTCATCGGGCAGCGACGCTATGTTTTTGAGAGCAGTAGCAGAGTAGGAGGAGCTTGAAGAGCAATACATCCCTGGCCATCCAGACAAGAGCGAGCTAAATCTCACTCACTTGACGGAGAAACAGAAACAGCAGCTGATGGGATGCTTACCTGACTGTCTTTTCATAAATTCACCTGTTAGGGAGGAGCCTAACTATATAAAAGGGCTTCTGGTAGCCATTTGATCAGTCTGTTTTGGAGTCTGGGATTACTCCTTGTATTTTGGGCCTTGATTTTGGCATAGCGGGACAGTCTGATAGATTTGTATAATTTTTAAATATATATTTCTTTTGCCTTAGTTTTTTTTTTTTTATCATTGTATATATTTTGGCTTGGGAATCACGACTTTTGCACCAAAATAAACACCCTGGACTGTGAATTATTCTACATCGTCATTGATTTTACACCTTCACCGCTGCTACACCGTAACACTGACCATTCAGAATAATATTAGTACGTTTCTCAACATAGCCTGAGTGCTTACATTACTTCCTTTCAGATAACACGACAGACCACTGATAAGATCTTGAGGTCGTTTTGCTAGTTTGCTAGCACATTGAGGTAAGAGTTGCATAGTTTATGCAACTAGTTAGTTAGCAATTTTAATCTTAAGTTTTCTTATATTTTAGAATCTGGGATAGATAACAGGGTAATGTCTGTGATTTGTTTAACTTAACTGTTTAATGCGTTAAATTAACGCAAATTACGCAGCATCCATATTCCCCTTCTTGGGGCTCACGTTATTTGTACTGCCAAATAATAGCATTGTAATGGATTTTTATCTCATATATTTTAGTATAACTGTGCATTGTTCCACAAATAATCTCTGACTGTTTAAGTGAGCAGCAGTAACGCGCAAATCTTTATTTATTTTTTACGTGGACCTTGAACACGCAGCTTTGGGTTGGTCAGGAATTTTAAGTTTATAGCGATTACTCTTGTCTGCAAGGTAAAAGTCAGTGGAGTTAAAGGTCCCCTGACATGGGGTTATTTTATTATTTTATAATGTTTCCTGGGTTGCCCTTATAATGTTAGTATGTTTTTTAGATCAAAAATAGTCATAATTTAAAAATAAAAGGCATTTTAATAGCCTGATTTTAGCCTCTGATTTGAACACTCTGTTTGAAGGGGCGTGTCTGCTGTGGGATTCAGTGTAACCGCGGCCACTGCTGTGATTGGCTGTGGGATTCAGTGTAACCGCGGCCACTGCTGTGATTGGCTGACATGCTTGCATATGAAATAGCAACGCATTACATGTGAAACTCTCTCGAATACTTTTACTACAGCTATTATAAGTTTTTTTAACGAATCGTGAGAAGTTTTTAAAGTTTGTATATTCCCATAGATAAAATGTTGCTGTGATGAGCATTGAGCAGATGACAGTCTGTTGATCGCGAGAATGAAGATCTTATCATTGCAACGCAGTTTCTGCTCTCTTTTTAATGCTTTCACCAATGCAAACACGATGATACAGTAAGAGCTTCGTTGTGCAGTGTAACGTGCGTCATTGATTTCATTATGAGTTGTCAGATAAACTCGCGCTTAGTGGAAAGATTGCTCTTTTGACCGCTTTCTGTATAATTTGTTCACAGATTAAATAAGGTTATTTTCATCCTACTAAAAGAAACGATGTGAAGTTGATATTTTAGTCACTGGCTTGACTTATGCATAAACCGTATTGAACGATTTTGAGAGAAAGATTACCTGTCTGAACTTGAACAGTTAGGCTACACATCAGAAATTGTTGCTTGGTAGCTCGATCGATTTATTTTCAGACCTTCATGAAGGCCAGCTCTGTATTGGCCTAAGTTGAGGAAACAGTCGTCGGTGAAATGTTTGGACCATACAAAACTTTGGGAAGTTGTGTCGGCGCATTTCCAGAGAAAATAAAATTAACCCATTGTTTCTTCAGAGGCTCGGATGAAGGAACAAAAAAATATCTTTGTATTCATTTGTACATCCACACTGAGCAACTGCCATGCTTCGCTCGTTTGCAACCCATGATATGTCTTGAGGAAAAAATAAAATCATGCTTCCTAGCTCATTTTATCATGGGCGAGCCAAATTCTCTGGGCGGCAAAGCAGAGAAAGGGGAGGTTACCTTTCCTCCTTATGACGTCATAAGGAGGAGATTCAAGATCAGCAGCGTCTGAGCTGCAGAGAAGAGAAAAATAGCCAAAGCTCGGTTTACACCGATGGAAATTTCTAGCCACTGGGGGACCATATACAGGCTAGGGGAACTCATACTAATGTTAAAAAACCTCAGAAAATGAAAATTTCATGTCAGGGGACCTTTAAATTATCAGATAATCAAGCAGGAAACATTTTGCTGAACATTCTGCCAATGTATGTGTCACGGTGTGGGTTTGGATTTTGTTCCTTGTTGTTGTCTGTCATGTGTTTCCCTGTCTTTTCATGTTCAGCTGTTCCCCGTTAGGTTTATTAGTCTCCCCCGGTGTCTCTTATTAACCACGCCCCCTTGTTATCTTGTTTAGCTTGTTTCTAGTTCTGAGTTTACCCTGGATTACCTGTTTGTTGGATTATTAAAGTGCTTGAATTTGGATCCACTCTCTGCTTCATTCCTGCCTACATCGTAACAGAACTTTAATAATCCAACAAACAGGTAATCCAGGGTAAACTCAGAACTAGGAACAAGGTACTCAGAACTCGGACTACAAGCAACATTAAACAACAACCGACAGCAAACAACTGAAACACAGGGGTTTAAATACACACAGACAAACAAGCTAAACAAGATAACAAGGGGGCGTGGTTAATAAGAGACACCTGGGGAGACTAATAAACCTAATGAGGAACAGCTGAACATTAAAAGACAGGGAAACACATGACAGACAACAACAAGGAACAAAATCCAAACCCACACCGTGACAGTATGACTGAAACATAAATGGTCAATCGGAAAATCATCCAGTTAAGAATGTTTTAAGGGATTGTTGGGAATATAACTATAAAAATCTAACAAGTTTTGGATGGTTCATTAATGAGGAAGCAAGAGGAATAGTTAAAGATGTTAATATTGCCAACTGTGTAGTTTTGCCATCAATTCCTCCTTGTTTTTTTCCAATGCCTTCTATAGATATACAGTTACACAAAGACAAACATAATGAGGAGATTATCCTGGATAGCGTAAAGGTACAAGATTACATCGATCATATATATTATAGTGCCATCCAGATATATACTGATGGCTCAAAAGATACACATTCTGGTATAACATCTACAGCAGTATTTATACCACAATTTAAAGTCAACATTTTGAAAAGAACAGCAGATTACATTTCAGTATTTACATCAGAATTAATAGCAATTATATTAGCATTACAGTGGGTTGAAGAAGTTCAGCCAAGCAGATCAGTTATATGCACAGACTCTTTATCTGCAATTGAAAGTATAGCAAGTTGTATTTCTACAGCTAGACAGGACTTAATTTATGAAATATTACAAAGTCTTTTTAGAATCAAACAATTAATTTTTTATTAAAGAGAATCGTTATTAATTTTCTTTGGATACCAGCTCATTTGGGGGTTGCAGGAAATTAAGAGGTGGATAGTTTAGCCAAACAGGCCATACAATTCCAAGAAGTTGATATTAAAATTGCATTAAGTAAGACTGAGATAAAAAGTATAATAGCAAAAGAAATTAGGAAGAAATGGCAGAAGGAGTGGGATAGTGTAAATATGGGTCGGCATTTATACAAAATTCAAGGAAAAGTTGGTTTAGAAAGGAGACATTTTGTTAAGAGGAGGAGGGATGTTATAATTTCAAGAATGTGTATTGGCCATTGTTTACTAAATCAAAGTATGGCCAGGATTGGGAAACACCAGACTGGATATTGTGACAAATGTAGTTCCGGAAAAATGGAAACAGTGGAACGTATTATTTCAAGAGAGAAGATTTAAATTATTTCAAGTATTAAAAGAAATGGGAATTGAATTTTTTTTCTATCAAAGCATTATTAAGGAATGGTCCAAAGCAATTTAAAATATATGAATTACTATTTAATTTTTTAAAAGATACTCATTTAATTAACAGGATTTAGGTCATTACTACCATAACGTTATCCACACTCCAATCCAGTAGGTGGCGGGAATGCACCATTAAAGTTTGGTTTGCCAACTGCCATTAAACTTGAAAGAAGAAGAAGAAGAAGATGAAGACAGTATGACTGAACTAATGTTTCCTCACCATATTTGACGCGTGTTTGACGTGCACGCCTCATATGCAATGTATACAATTAGTAGATACAAATTAAATTGCTGCAATTTCACTTTAATGTAACATTTGTGGGGTGACAAATGGAGCTTCTTACAACAGGAACTTGAAACTTCTTTAATATTAACACTTAACAGCGTCATAATCTGGATTTTTCTTGACCAACAGCTTTCATCATGCTGGTTAAAGTTCAGTATCAAGGTGTAAAGAAATTTGTGAAATTGCTCAGCGTTTGTACGTTTCAAGATTTTCTCAATGAAGGTAAGTTAAGAAGCTTGTGCTGCTACTTAGAAATGTACTTAGTCAGTAATATGCTTGAGGTAGGCTATAAACCCACTCAAATCCACAGGGCGTGTGTATGTTAACACTTAACAATAAGGTTATCACGTTAACATTAATGTGATAACTAACATTAAATAACTTTAGTATTAGTTAAAAGTAGAACTGTTTATTTGTTCATTTTAGTTCATAGTGCATTCATGTTAACAGATACAACTTTTGATTTTTATAATGGATTATATGTTGAGATTAACATTAACAAATGCTGTAGAAGTATTACTCATTCTTGGTCCATGTTAACAAATTAAACTTTATTTATATTTTTTTCATGCTATTGCTAAAATTACTTTTCAGTTAAGAGCAAATTTTGGGTTAACAAGAACGTCCTGGTTGCGTATGCAACCCACCGTTCCCTGAAGGAGGGAACGGAGGACGTAGTCGACGTCGACTGAAATGGGATCACGCTAGGGAGCCTATTGTCTTCGAGTAATTTAGAACGAGCCAATGCACATTGGCGTGCGAGATATGCATCTCACACTCCGCCCCGCGGCGCGGGTATAAATACGGAAGTAGATGCACGCACCATTGCTTTTCGCTGAGGAGCCGAGCGTAACTCGGAGTCAGCGGTGGTCCAGCGATAGTGGCAAGGGGACTACGTCCTCCGTTCCCTCCTTCAGGGAACGGTGGGTTGCATACGCAACCAGGACGTTCCCTTTCAGTCGTAAACGTCAGACGTAGTCGACGTCGACTGAAATGGGATCAACCATTGAAAACGCCACTAAAGCTGCCACCTTCCAGTGCCTAGACAAAGCCTCCTGATCCTCCCGTCTTTTTAGCGGAAAAGGATAGGGCTTAGGCCAGGAAGTCACTGCTGTTCCACAAGACCCACTCAGTTAGACTTGGATAACACTGGGAAAGCGTACCCTGTACATGGAAGGAAGGGACGCTGCGGAAGCCACATCCTGCCCGAAGGGAGGTAACATGTGGAAAATACACATATGAACTGGGCGGAAGACCGGGCAGTACAACATATGGAATGTCACTGGGGTGGCTCCAGCCTAAGACAGGGGGGAGACAACACCGAACAGTAACGGCAGAAGGACTCTGCCAAGGGAAAGACACGGGCTCGCACTAGGGAGCCGTATCGTGGAAGAATACACATATGGGATCACCGTAGGGATCGCAACATATGGACCCAGCCTAACACAGGTTCCACACTGCTTACGAGTGATAGGCCTAGCACCGGACGCACCGCTACGTCCAATGCCGAGGGGGTGTGGAGGAACTCAACAGGGTTCGGACAAGGGGAACTCAACTGGAGCAGAAAAGCGCACGTATCCAGTCCACGGAGGGGAATGGCGCAGCAAGCCGACACTTGAACCGGGCTCACGGTGTTAGCTGGCTTCTATGTGAAGAGAGCACACGGGAAGCAACCGGCTCGACACGTAGGCTATAAAATCTAGCGAACGTATTAGGTGTCGCCCAGCCCGCAGCTCTACAGACATCTGTCAGCGAGGCACCCTGCGCCAACGCCCAGGAAGCGGCTACACTGCTTGTGGAGTGAGCTCGCAAACCGGGGGGACAGGGTTCACCTTGGGATTCATACGCCAAGATGATGGCATCCACTATCCAGTGGGCCAACCTTTGCTTGGAGACAGCCTTTCCCTTCTGCTGGCCTCCGTAACAGATGAAGAGCTGATCTGAGGTCCTGAGGCTTTGCGTTCTGTCCACGTACAGACGCAGAGCGCGGACGGGACAGAGAAAAGCCAGGGCTGGGTCTGCCTCCTCCAGGGGCAGCGCTTGCAGGTTCACCACCTGGTCCCGAAAGGGAGTGGTAGGAACCTTGGGCACATATCCAGGCCGGGGTCTCATTACTACGTGAGAGTTAGCCGGCCCGAATTCCAGGCACGATTCGCTGACCGAAAATGCGTGCAGGTCCCCTACCCTCTTGATGGAAGCCAAAGCAAGCAGGAGAACTGTCTTTTGAGACAGAATTTTTAACTCTGCTGCCTGCAGAGGCTCAAAGGGAAGTCTCTGCAATGCGGTTAGCACCAGAGATAAATCCCAAGAGGGTAAAGAGGGAGTGCGAGGAGGATTTAATCTCCTTGCTCCCCTCAGGAACCTGACGATCAGATCGTGCCTTCCCAGGGACTTTCCATCCACTGCATCGTGATGTGCGGCAATAGAGGCAACATACACTTTGAGGGTGGAGGGAGACAGCCCTCGCTCCAACCCCTCTTGCAGGAAAGAAAGCACGGAACTGATCGAACATCTTCGGGGGTCTTCTCGGCGAGAAGAACACCATTCAACGAATAGGTTCCACTTCAGGGCGTAAGCAAGCCTCGTAGAGGGTGCTCTCGCAGAAGTGATGGTGTCCACTACTGACTGTGGTAGATCACCTAGAACCTCCGCGTCCCGTCCAGGGACCAGACATGAAGTTTCCAATAGTCTGGACGCGGGTGCCATATGGTGCCCCGTCCCTGAGAGAGGAGGTCCTCCCTCAGAGGAATGGGCCAGGGAGGAGCTGTCGAGAGAAGCATTAGTTCGGGGAGCCAGGTCCGGTTGGGCCAATAAGGGGCAACTAATAAAACCTGCTCCTCTTCCTCCCTGACTTTGCACAAAAGCTGTGCAATAAGGCTCACTGGGGGAAACGCATACTTGCGGAGGCCCCGGGGCCAGCTGTGGGCCAGTGCATCCGTGCCGAGGGTCCCCTCGGTGCGAGAATAAAACAACTGGCAATGGGACGAGTCCGGAGAGGCAAAGAGATCTATCTGTGCGACCCCGAAGTGATCCCAAATCAGCTGGACCGCCTGGGGATGGAGTCGCCATTCTCCTGAGGCCACAATCTGTCGTGAGAGCTCGTCGGCGGCACGATTCAGCAGGCCAGGTATGTGAGTGGCATGAAGCGACCTCAGATGCTTCCGACTCCATAGGAGGAGGTGGCGGGCGAGTTGTGACATGCGACGGGAGCGTAGACCACCTTGATGGTTGATGTACGCAACGGTCGCAGTGTTGTCCGAACGGACCAGTACATGCTTGCCGAGCAGCGTCTTCTTGAGGCGTCTCAAAGCAAGGTGCACCGCTAACAACTCGAGGCAGTTGATGTGCCAATGCAGGTGGGACCCCGTCCAGATCCCAGCTACTGCATGCCCGTTGTACGTGGCCCCCCAGCCGGTGTTGGAGGCGTCTGTGGAGACCACAGCGTGCCTGGACACTTGTTCTAGGGGCACTCCGGCCCGGAGAAACGAAGGGTCTGACCACGAGCTGAAGGTATTGCGGCAGGCCGGGGTGATTGTCACACGGAGCGTGCCGCTCTGCCACGCCCACCTCGGGACTTGGTCGTGAAGCCAGTGCTGAAGTGGTCTCATATGAAGCAAGCCGAGCGGCGTAACTGCGGCTGCGGCTGCCATATGCCCCAGGAGCCTCTGAAAAAGTTTCAGTGGAACCACTGTTCTGCTCTTGACTGAATTCAGGCAGTTCAGCACCGACCGGACACGTTCCTCTGTGAGGCGCGCCGTGTGTTGGACCGAGTCCAGCTCCATCCCGAGAAAAGAGATCCTCTGCACGGGGGCGAGTTTGCTCTTTTCCCAGTTGACCTGAAGACCCAACTGGCTGACATGCTCGAGGAGCAAATCCCTGTGTTCGCACAACTGCTCTCGAGACTGCTCTAGTATTAACCAGTCGTCGAGATAGTTGAGGATGCGAACGCCGCGCTCTCTCATGGGAGCAATGGCTGCCTCCGCGACCTTCGTAAAGACGCGGGGAGACAGGGCCAGCCCGAAGGGTAGGACTTTGTACTGATACGCCCGACCCTCGAACGCGAAACGCAGGAATGGCCTGTGTCGCGGCAGGATGGAGACATGAAAGTATGCGTCCTTCAGGTCGATCGCTGCAAACCAATCCTGGGGACGGATGCATTGGAAAATGCGTCTCTGCGTTAGCATCCTGAACGGGAGCTTGTGAAGGGCCCGGTTCAAGATCCGCAGGTCCAAGATTGGCCGTAACCCACCACCTTTCTTGGGTACAATGAAGTACGGGCTGTAGAAGCCGGTCTTCATATCGGCTACTGACACCGGCTCTATCGCGTCCTTCGCCAGCAGGACAGCGATTTCCGCACGCATGACAGGAGCAGATTCGCTCGACACCGAAGTGTGGCGAACGCCGCTGTACTTGGGCGGATGCCGGCGGAACTGAATCGTATAGCCGAGCCTGATGGTACGAAGCAGCCAGCTGGACGGGTTGGGAAGCCCTTTCCAGGCTTCGACGAACCGGACCAGGGGGACCAAAGGTACCACAGACGTACCCGGGGTGGGGCAGCGAAGTGGAGGACAGGGACCCGGCTCGGAAGGCCCGTAGGCGGCCCGAAGCGGGGTCTGAGTGTGCAGAGCAGCACTTACCTGTCTCCACGGGGCAGCAGGGGATGCGTGAGAAGGCGGATGACCGGGTCCTCGAACGCCTCGTACTGCCGACTGGCGAACAAGAGGGGGCTGAGGGGTGCAAGGCTGTTCGACAGGGTCGCACACCGCCAACCTCGCCCTCTTGGGACCCAGGGACGGAGGAATTTGCTCTTCTGACAATTTGGGTACCACTGGACTCCGAGGAGCCCGTGGTGGAACGGTAACCATCTGAAGAGCTCGTCCCCCCATCCCTGGGTGGCCTGTCTCAGGAACGCTTCGTCTGACACTTGCCCCCTGGCTGGGCAGTGCCTGAGACAGACCGGGCGGCCTGCCTGCTGCTGGCTCTACGCTGGGGCCTTGAGTGAAGGCTGTTGCGGGGGCCCCGCGGAACTGGAGGCAGCGGCAGGGGGACGCCCTCGGCGACGGGCAGGCGGAGGAACTGTCACCGGCGGCGGGGTGGAGGCAACAGCGGGCCGCCGGGACAGGGTGTGTCGGAAAGCCTCCGTCTGCTCCTGGGCTGTGAAGAGCTGTTGGGTACAGCTCTCCACAGCGTCGCCGAACAGCCCAACCTGGGAAACTGGGGAGTCCAGGAACCGAACCTTGTCCGCATCCGCCATCTCAACCAGGCTGAGCCAATGATGGCGCTCCTGGACCACTAAAGTGGACATCGCTAGACCGACTGCGCATGCTGCGACACTCGTGCCCCGGAGGGCGAGGTCAGTGGCAGTGCGGAGCTCACTCACGAGCGCACGATCTAGACTACCCTCGTGCATGTCCATGAGTGTCTTGGTCTGGTAGACCTGCAACAACGCCAGGGCATGCAAAGAGGAAGCAGCTTGCCCGCAAGCCTTGTGAGCTCTGACCGTCAAATCTGACGCGAGCTCACCGGCCTGCGAGGGGAGACGAGGATCCCCCGTCCAAGATGCAGCGGCCGTTGGACACAGGTGTGTCGCAACAGACCGCTCCACTGGAGGGATAGCCTCATAACCCTTCACCGCTCCTCCGTCAAGGGTAGCGAGGGGGGAAGAACCACTCAGGCAGTTTTCAGCAGTAAAAGGTGCCGTCCACGACCTAGTAAGCTCTCCATGCACTTCAGGAAAGAAGGGTACTGGGGCGGCGGGCTGAGAACCAGCACGGCCCGCCCCGATATACCAATCATCCAACCGAGACTGAGCAGGACACGGTGGAGGGTTCCACTCGAGCCCGACAGCCTCGGCGGCCCGTTTCAGCATAGCTGACAATTCCGGATCCGGCTCGAGCAACGTTATGCTCCCAGAGGAAGACAACGCAGTCGAGTCGTCATCTCCAGAGGCCAGCTCACCCTCCGACGCTGCAATCGGCGTCCTGTCCTCTGGGGGAGCCCCGGGTGAAACGGCTGGCCCACCCATTACAGATGGACCAGCATGCTCCACGGGGGACTCACACGGCTGCAGTGGAAAGGAGGAGTGAGGAGCCCACAGGGAATGGTTACCGGGCGAGACATCCACCACTATCCTCCTATCACCCACCTCACGCGGCACCCGAGGGCGGGGCGTGGTAATGGGGACTCGCGCTTCGCGGACGAAGGCGAGTCTCGATCTCAACACCGCGACAGTCATATTCCCGCAATGGGAACGTGAACTGTCCACAAAAGCTGCCTCAGCGTGCTGTAAGCCCAAACACGTGATGCAACAATTGTGACCGTCAAAGAGAGACAGGGAACGACCGCATCCAGAAACGCACAGGCGGAATGACATCTTGAAAAAGACGCAAACGCACCCGTGTTGCTCTTTCAGGAAGTGAAAAACTCTCACCAGTGCCGGAGCACACAGGGGAATGACCGCGGCAACACTGATACAGGAATGGTGCAGCCTGAATCAGTGAAGCACTCACTTTCTTCGCCCTCAAACGGCCGTCAGACAAACAAACACAAACAGAAATTTGGTTGCTGTGACAACAGCAGTTGAGAGCTCGGAAGCTCGCGATCACCGCTGCACTCGCGCTGTAAACACCGACACCAGGAGAGACTTCCAGAAGAAGCACGACACACTCGCTCGTTGTATAACAACACTCTTCAGACCTGAACATGAAGCTCGGCTCCGAAGTGAAAGGCAATGGTGCGTGCATCTACTTCCGTATTTATACCCGCGCCGCGGGGCGGAGTGTGAGATGCATATCTCGCACGCCAATGTGCATTGGCTCGTTCTAAATTACTCGAAGACAATAGGCTCCCTAGCGTGATCCCATTTCAGTCGACGTCGACTACGTCTGACGTTTACGACTGAAAGGGAACTGCAGCTCTTCAAGTCTTTGATGACACCGACACCAATGTGGAAGAGGACATCTTCCATGAATTGATCGAAGGCAGTCCACACTTATGCCTAACTGTAAGATGTCCAGAAGAAAATATTTCTGCTGGTTTGTCTGAGGGTAAGTCTATAATAACACTTTAATTATCCTGGGGACAAAATTCGTTTGGGGCAGATAAACACATTTACCTTTAGCAGACACTAATACAACAAGGGATTCATCATGAGGCGGCAATAACATGAGAAGTGCTAATAATGCAAACATTGTCTAAAATAGTCCAGGGGCCCGTTCTTCGTACGTTGCTTAAAACATCCGAGATCAAACGAGACATCCAAGATAATATCATCGTGCTCATCATGATCCGGCTAATTAGGTTCTTCGAACACTCCTGCCGGTTATGATTAGTATAGCTGGATTGGGTTATCTGAGATAATTGCGCGTTCATGCGCTGGGTTAAAAGGGGATATGTATCGATAGTAGAAACATTGATCAGCAACGCTGCTATTGGCTGCTCACCGTGGCCAAAGAGCGCGCTCAGTTTTTTTTCTCCACAGAAGAGCAAGAGTTATTGCTTGAAGGATATGCAGAATTTGAAAACTTAATTAAAACGCCAGGGAACACCTCAAAGTGTGCAAAAGCCAAGAGAGAGGGCTGGCAAAACGTAGCAGACAAACTAAGTTTGTAGTTAGATGTTTTTATCACTTATTACAGTATATATTTTTATATTTTAATAATTTCTAAATAATTAATAACTTTGTTCATTGTAATGTCAGAGTCACCACCCACTACTAGAACATGGGAACAAGTAAAAGTGAAGTACTAGAATATTCTACATAATAGTAATTTGTAGCCTACTAACTAATCTCTTTTAAAAAGGCACTGTTAATAAATGTTTGCCTGTTTATAAAAGCAACCAAGAAAAAGGCTGAGAAAAAAAAAACTGAAAAAACAAACAAACAGGTGGTGGTCCTGCACCCCCACATTATACCCAGGCAGAAGAGCTGACCCTTGGGTTGAGTGTGAACCTTGTGGAGGGCATCCCTGGGTTCAGCTCTTCCTCAGACCCACAGCCAGAGGCCAGGAGCAGAACACCTTCACTGCTGGGAAATCAACTTTAAATGATAATAAAATAAAATGTAAAATAATTTGTTGCTGCATTAAATTAAGTAGGCCTATAATCCAAATGGCTGTCCAGCCATATCAGCTGTTAAACCTTGAGTAGCAATGAATTGCTTTGACTTGTGAAAGTCTACATGAGTGACTGTGAAACTAGTTAATGTAAAAAAAAATATGTTGCCTTGAGTTATTGATCACATTTCCCCCCAGTGTTCCCAAGTATATGCAGTAAGTGGACTTTTTCTAATGTTACATCAAAAGGGAAGAAAGTAGCTAAACACTTTGTAATGGCCCCCCCCCCCCCCCCCCCCCAGGACAGTGAAGAAACCCTCTCAGGTATCTTAAAGTGCATAAATAACTTTACTTAATTTACACTTGAGTACCTATTATTTCTAATATGAGTTGCAGGAGTCCACATCTACAGAAGAGCAGTGATGCAGAGGTGGGCAGTGTTGTACTTTTCCTTTTAATTTTTGATGCATGAGCCATGTGTTTGACAGGTGTACCCCTACCCCTAGAAAACGTACTCGGTTACTAACGTAACCTCGGTTCTCTCTAGAGAGGGAACGAGTACTGCGTAATAGCTTACGCTAGGGGAAAAACTCTTTTCCGCGAGATATTGAAGCCAAAAATTATCCTTAATTTTTTATTAATGTAAAACGCTTTAATTCAGCAGCAAGCAGACATAGGCGAAACAGCTCGAGCGCCTATTGGTTGCTCTGCAGCAAATGCAGCAGCCTATCGAGAGAGACTCTGCGTGACGTAATGACCAATGGGGGCAATTCGCGCCCATATCGTCACGTCCCACCAGAAGGGGCGTGGTCTCACCCTATAAATATGCTCGTTAGGCTGATACAAGCTGGTTTTTATCACTGAAGCGAACCAGAGCGTATTCCAAGCACGGCAAGATACGCAGTACTCGTTCCCTCTCTAGAGAGAACCGAGGTTACGTTAGTAACCGAGTACGTTCTCTTACGAGAGTATCTCTCGTACTGCGTAATAGCTTACGCTAGGGGAACACAATGCAACATGCCGTGCGTACAGGGATCCAACACCAAAGTCCCGGGGGCCGAAGCCCAGGGCTCATGTAGTGCATAATCACCATAAACTCACATAGAGTGGAGGAAGAGAGGCTGGAAGCGTCATTCCCTATAAAAAAGCACCCAGCGGGGCTATTATATGACAATAAAACGCGCAGCCAGGGTGAAAGCTTTCAGCCTGATCTGGGTGGCCATACGTGTGTCAACACTCATGGGGCTGCAGTAAACTCAGCATCTGGGCCGCACAGCGGGGCAGATAGCACTGAATTGGGCGGGTACCTCCAGGTTATAGTATTTTATAAATGTAGACGGCGAGGCCCATCCCGCGGCCGTACAGATATCTTGCAGGGAAACCCCGCTCGACCACGCCCACGAAGAGGCCACGCCTCTCGTGGAGTGCGCCCTGACACCCAAGGGGCACTGTAGGCCCTTCGCAGAGTAAGCGAGCGCAATGGCATCCACTATCCATCTGGATAGGCTCTGTTTTGAGGCAGCGAGTCCCTTGGAACGCCCGCCAAACAAAACAAAAAGCTGCTCCGTCTGTCTGAAAACAGACGAGCGTGACACAAAAGCTCTCAATGCCCTGACGGGGCAAAGGAGACTCGCATCCTCCTCCTCACTGAGAACCGGAAGGGCGGACAGGGAAATTACCTGGGCCCTGAACGGTGTATTGAGGGATTTCGGGACATACCCGTGCTTTGGTTTGAGAATGACCTTCGAGTCATTAGGCCCAAACTCCATACACGACGCGCTTAGTGAAAGCGCCTGTAAGTCCCCTATGCGCTTCACTGAAGCGAGAGCCATGAGAAACACTGTTTTGAACGACAGGTGTTTCATGTCCACCAGCTGGATTGGCTCGAACGGGGCGCCTTTCATGGCCTCCAGGACCGTGGAAAGGTCCCACGTCGGGACTGAAGGGGGCCTGGGAGGGTTCAGCCTCTGAGCTCCCCTAAGGAAACGCACGACTAAGTCGTTTTTCCCAGCGACTGGCCAGACACCGGTTTTGCAAACGTTGCTATGGCCGCCACATATACTTTGAGCGTGGATGGGGTCCTGCCCTTATCCAGTAGCTCTTGAAGGAAGGAAAGCACTTCCGAAACCCCGCATTCCACAGGTGAAAAGCTCTGGGCTTGACACCATGCAGAGAAAACAGACCATTTCGAGGAGTAGAGCCGCCTGGTAGACGGAGCTCTAGCCTGCGCGATCATGTTTAACACTCCTTCTGGGAGGCTAGCGGGTACCCGTTGATGGCCCATGCGTGCAGGGACCACAACTCCGGGCGAGGGTGCCAAATCGAGCCCTCCGCCTGAGAGAGGAGGTCTCTCCTCTATGGTACAGGCCATGGGGCAGTGCTGGTCAGCTGCATCAGGGCAGGGAACCACGTCTGGTTTGTCCAGAGCGGAGCTACGAGCAGCACTGGGCATCCGTTCTCCCTGATTCGTTCCAACACCTGAGGCAGGAGCGAGACAGGAGGAAAAGCATATAGGGGGCAGCGGGGCCAAACATGAGCCAGCGCGTCCTTGCTTTTCGAGAAAAACTCCGGGCAATGAGCGTTTCCGTGGGACGCGAATAGGTCCACCTGTGCTCTGCCGAACGTTTTCCACAGTAGCTGGACCGTCTGCGGGTGCAGCGACCATTCCCCTGCTGGAACATTGTTCCTGGACAGTCTGTCTGGTCCCACATTCAGATGACCAGGCACGTGCGCTGCTCTCAGTTAGAGCAGGTTGTGCTGAGCCCAGACCAGGAGGCGTTCGTCAGCCTGTGAAGGTTTCGTGACCTGACGCCGCCCTGGCGATTTATGTAGGCCACCACTGACATGTTGTCCGACCGGACCAAGACGTGGTGGCCTGTTACCTGGGGACAAAAACGCCGTAGCGCTTTGTCGACTGCTATCATCTCCAAGCAGTTTATGTGAAGGAGCTTTTCCCGTTCTGACCACAGGCCAGCTAGCGGTCTGCCCTCGAGCAGCGCTCCCCACCCCGAGGTGGAGGCGTCCGTAGACACCACCTCCACACTCAAAGCGGTCCCCAGACTCACACCTGACTGATACCAGTCGGTTATTTTCCAGGGTTCCAGAGCTGAAACACACTGAAGGTCGACCCTGAGGCGAAACAGACCCGCTGTCCATGCCCTGGGTGGAACCCGCGCTTTCAGCCACATCTGCAGTGGGCGCATGCGGAGCAAGCCCAACTGGAGTACAGAGGCTGCTGAGGCCATCAGCCCCAGCATTTTCTGAAACCTTTTGAGCGGAACTATCGCGCCGTGGCGGAAGGATTTCGCGCCGCGCTGAATATTTAGCCCGCGCTCTGGTGACAGGCGTGCTGTCATGGACAGCGAGTCCAACACGGTTCCCAGAAAGGAAATTTTCTGACTGGGAGACAGTGAGCGAATAGCCTCTTTTTATAGTGTTCAGCACCCATTCTGATACCCCAGGAAGCTGTGCCCACACTTTCGCGTGAATAGCTAGGGGTAGAATGAGATCTGGGCTCTGGCCGAGACATAGTGACGGCAAGAGAGCTCCGGCGTGCTGTAACGCAGACACTGTGTTTACAGTGTGTGAGGCGGGGGGCGCGCCGATCGCGGCGGGCAGCCTGGCCGCGCTCAAAACCCTTATAGCAGTTTGCTGAGGGAGAGAGAGCGGCGCGAGCCCCGTGGGGCTTAACATGTCTGTGAGTGAATGTGGGCGCAGGACAGCGGGCACATTTACTGCACTGAAAAACACCGTCGGCCTGAGCTGACTGAATGCGTGTTGGTTTCGTTTTCACAGAACCCGTGGGACATGTGGTGTGTAGTGTTTGTGGGCACTGAGACGTAGGCACATTCACTACATTTAGTGCACAATCGACATGAGGCGATTTTGTTTGTGCGAGCCCTGCATTTTTGCGGGCTGTGTTTGTGTGTAGAAATGAGCCCTGGGTTGTGGGCATTTTCAATACACTCATAACACCATCGGCTGTGGCCGGAATACCAGAAAATACACCATTTATGTGATTTATCTGGGTCGCCGTGGGAACAGCATTTGTGTGCAGGCAAGCGGGCATGGTACTGGCTTGCTTACTGCAAAATACACTGGAACAGTCACATTTTCTGGAACTGAACGAGCGAAAATTTCAGTGGAAGTCTGGCCACGGCGAGACTGAAACACCGTCGATTTCCTAGGAGGCTAGGAAGACTTGTGTTGGTTTCGTTTTACAGAAACCGTGGTAGTGTTTGTGGGCACTGGGTTGTGGGCACATTCACTACATTTAATGCACAATTGACATGCGTCGATTTCATTTGTGCGAGCCCTGTACCGTGGCGGGCTGTGTTTGTGTGTAGAAATGAACACTGGGCTGTGAGCATTTTATTACACTTATAACACCATCGGCTGTGGCCGGAAAACCAGAAATACAATGATCACATGATTTTTCTAGGTCGCCGTGGAAACGGCCTTTATGTGCAGGCAAGCGGGCCGTGGTACCAGCTTGTTTACTGCAAAATACACTGGAACAGTCGCATTTTCTGGAACTGAACGAGCGAAAAGTTTTTGGTGGAAGTCTGGCCGCGGCGAGACTAAATTTTTATCTGCTGCGAGAGCCGGGATCGAACACGGGTCTCTCGCGTGAAAGCTTAGGGTTCCGCCACTGGGCCACAGAGAGAACTACACTAGCGCAAGCAGATAAGAGAGTGTCATCACAGTTTTGTGTGTGTCGGCGTTTGTATGCATGTGTGCGTGTCATACAACAGGCTCATTGCTGCAATAATGACATTTTCAGCCGCTCAAACTAGGAGCTGAGAAATGTTTAAGAAATGGAGATTAGTCCGGCCTCGGCGGGGACTAAAACACACTCTTTTCTCATTTGCCGGTGACGCACGCCCATTGGGGGGCGGGGTAGATTTCTTATAACGTAAAGAAAGCTAGCCGCGGTTTTAGGGCTCGCGGTCTTGATGCTGGCCCGTTTCCCTGACGACTCGCGGACAGAAGGGGGAGGTCCACAGAGCTCGCCTGTTGCGCGCGCGCCTCCCAGTCGAGGCTGATGATTTCCACGGCCTGAGAGAGCAGACGCATCAGCTCAGTCTCAATGCCGGCTCTCTTACCAGTGGGCTGGCGGGAAACGCTAGCGGAGGGGAGATCTACGGAGCTCGCCCAATCCTCACTATCGGATGCCAGAAGAGAACACGCCTCGGTGGGTTCGTCAAACTCGTGGATGGACGCGGCGGCAGGCGGCGGCCGTTGTCCGTCAGTGAGCGACTCGAGCGAAGCCGGCGGGCGAACCGGCAAGCTTTGGCGGACTGGAGAAAGCTCGGGAGCGCGCTGGGCGCGGCGCTTCTTGCGGCGCGGCACCACGGCGGGCTGCGGTGAAGGCTCGGAGAATGATGCCAGGCGAGTCCTCAGAGTCACCATGGGCAAAAGCTCGCAATGAGGGCATCCGCCGTCAGCGAGCGCGAGAGCCGCGTGATCCTCACCCAGGCAGGAAACACAGATGACGTGCCGGTCTCCATCGCTGAGCGGGGCGCGGCACGAGCCACAGGAAGGCATCTTTAAAAAGACGCAGCTCTTTTTGTGAGAGAAGTGTGAGTCGTGTCAAGTAAGCGAGCAAACACTCTCAACAGAGTAAATACACACAGAGTATGAAAGGATATAGAACGCCGGAAAGCGCAGCAGGTACGGCAGTTGAAGGCGGCGAGGCCAGCGACTCCAGAGCTCGTCCCGCTGAAAGGCTTGCTTCGACGGCGCGGCTTCTCACTCCGGATCCAGCGATGCGTGTGCTTTGCTGAAGAGGTAAAAATCAGCTTGTATCAGCCTAACGAGCATATTTATAGGGTGAGACCACGCCCCTTCTGGCGGGACGTGACGATATGGGCGCGAATTCCCCCCATTGGTCATTACGTCACGCAGAGTCTCTCTCGATAGGCTGCTGCATTTGCTGCAGAGCAACCAATAGGCACGCGAGCTGTTTCGCCTATGTCTGCTTGCTGCTTCAAAGCGTTTTACATTAATAAAAAATTAAGGATAATTTTTGGCTTCAACGTCTCGCGGAAAAGAGTTTTTCCCCTAGCGTAAGCTATTATGCAGTACGAGAGATACTCTCGTAAGAGAACAGAGTATTTTGAAAATACTTGACAACTTAAAGAAAAAAAAAACTGGCACTAGAGATAGAGTTGCTTCATAGGAACTTCAGAGTAAGTGCTAATATATTATTTCACACAGAGTACAATATATATTATTTGCAGGCAAAAGATGACTTGATCACTGGCTTTTCTTTACAAAGAACAATTAAAATAAAAATGAAGGAACTAAGCATATTTGTCTTGTCTTTTACTAAACATTTAATGAAATGTTTTATATTTTTTCTGATGGTGCAATGTTGTGTAATATGGCCCATGTCACAGGTCCTGTCAGGTGCAACCCTCAGACTTTTCAGACACTTTAGTTGGCTAAAGTTCACTTCATTGTGTGCCCTTGTCCTGGCTAGAGCTGCATTGCAACTGGTCTGAGGTTTGGGTCAGGGAATGGGGTCATAAAACACCTGTCTCCAAGCAGGATCCTGTTGTAATCACCTGTTTAATGGAAAAATTCAGTTCGGTTAGGATAAGCATGTCGGCCTATGTAATACAGTGAGCTTGATATTTATATTTTTCCTTACCATGTTCAAATAATGTGCATAAATCTCTGAAAATTCTTGAGTCATGCACAGATCCATATTTGTGATGTGGAACTAGTCACACACCATCTAAGAGATTTTAGTCAGTCAACTGCCTTTTTAAAATTTGATATAATACTAATCTTAGTATTATATCAAATTTTAAATAATACTAATCTTAGTATTATATCAAATTTTAAAAAGGCAGTTGAATCTGGATAAGAATCGCAATAGTGACTTGCCTGCTATTAAAGCCCGACTCCGACGAGTCGAACATTTATGCGTTTCCAACAAATTAATGATGTAAACGACATCCTCACGAGTCATGAGAAAAATGATATCTCTCAAAAAATACACTATCGCGCTGCGCTATGGACTTCCCGTATCAGCTCCGCTTATGAAGCCGCGATCTAATCCTGTTAACATGAAATAAGCCTGCTCGCGAGCAGGTTCAAGCTGGCGCACCTGTTGCTATGACAGCAAGTCCAGGATGAGCGTCGAAGAACCAAACAATCCAAGATCATGCCAAAATCGCCAACAATCAAATCCAGCTAACTGAGTTAGAACAGGCCCCAGGCTACAACTGTTACATGTGTGTCCTGTGTTTCTCCCATTCTTTGTGTATTTGGTTCAGTCCTGTTTCTATTTTCCCGCTCCTCGTTACTGTTTAGTTAATTCACCTGTTTACCTGTCATTATCAGTTCATTTGCCCCAGCTGTGCCTTGTTTCCCCATTCTGTTCTATGTGTATTTAAACCCTGTGTTCTCCCTCACTCCTGGTCGGTCATCGTTTATGTTAGGTGTGTTTGTATCCTCTACCCGTCTGCCTGCAGGCGTTCGTAGGCTCCAGTTTTGTTTCCTGCCTCTCACGGGGATTTCGGATGCCCCAACGCCTGTGATGAGAAGACCAACGCCTGTGAAGAGACGACTCAACGCCTGCGAAGAGACGACTCAACGCCGGCGATATGTTATCCCCTTAATATTACATAATTAACTAAATGTATTTTTTCCAGGTACTTTCTGATATGCACTTACTGTAAAGCTTCTTTGAAACCCTATGATTGTTAGCCAGAGGAGAACTGGCCCCTGACTAGCCTGGGTTCTCCCAAGGTTTTTTTCTCCATCCAATCTGATGGAGTTTTGGTTCCTTGCCACTGTCGCCTTGCTTTTGGCTTGCTTAGTTGGGGATATTTAATATTCAACAATATTATTGAACTGTGTTGTACTACTTTCATGTTATCACTGTGAAGCTGCTTTGATGCAATCTGTATTGTGAAAAGCGCTATATAAATAAATGTGACTTGACTTGACTTGACTCTAGCTCAGAGACTTGAGACTTGACTTGGACTCTAGCTCAGAGACTTGAGACTTGACTTGGACTCTAGCTCAGAGACTTGAGACGTGACTTGGACTCTAGCTCAGAGACTTGAGACGTGACTTGGACTCTAGCTCAGAGACTTGAGACGTGACTTGGACTCTAGCTCAGAGACTTGAGACGTGACTTGGACTCTAGCTCAAAAACTTGAGACGTGACTTGGACTCTAGCTCAGAGACTTGAGACTTGACTTGGACTCTAGCTCAGAGACTTGAGACTTGACTTGGACTCTAGCTCAGAGACTTGTGAGCATCTCTGGGAACTGTCACCTCAAAATGTTTGTAATAATCAGCCAGGTTCTTTGTTTGTTGTAGAAAGTGATCCCCATTTTGCTCTTATTGAAAATGTTACCTTTTTCAGGAGAGAGATGGCAGATATACTGTATGTGCCTCAATTGTGGCCAAATTACAGTGCAGTGGAGTAGCCAATACTGTAGCTTGATATCATCAGTTGTTTCAGACCTTGAGGATCTCACAATGGAACTGCATAACCAAACTCAACAAGATGTGATTTCTGTCATTCCTCTTAATAACCCTGTCAGATCAGCTGTCGAAGATAGTTTAGGGCATTTTGAGAGTCCCTTTTCCATGTTTAACACCGAAACTAAAAGAACTAATTATTACGTTGACAAATGGGGTGTTGTGGAGCCTGTTGAAATTGTCCTTGGCATGAGATACGACATGAGGAGAAACAAAAAGACTGGATGTTATGGTCAGGTCCCAGTAAAAGATACATATTTGTATGTTCCAATTTTGGAAACATTAAAATGTATGTGTCGAAATGTAGATGTATGTACTCTGTTGACAGAATTTACATGAAGGCAGAAATCACATTTTGAGGACTTTTGTGATGGAAGTTAGTTCCAGAGTCATCCATTATTCTCAAATCATCCCAGTGCTTTACAAATTCAGGTGTACTACGATGAATTTGAAAGCGCAAACCCTCTTGGCTCTAAACGTGGGGTACACAAGGTTGGTGCTCTTTATTTTGTGCTTCGAAATCTACCTCCCAAATTTAATTCAAGACTGAAGATGAATATCCATTTGATTGCTCTATTTCATGTGCAAGATGTGAAAAAGTATGGATTTGACCCCATCTTGGAACCATTGATTCGTGACATAAAGATTCTAGAAACAGATGGTATTGAACTACCCATATCAATGTGTAGAGTTTATGGCACAATATGTCAAGTAATTGGAGACAACTTGGGGATGCACTCAATATTTGGGTTCACAGAATCATTTAGTGGACATTACTCCTTTCATCTATGTTTAACTGAAAAAGCTGATGTCCAGTTAGTTTACAATGAGGATGATTTTAGGGTTAATTTTGCGTGATCGTTCAATTTATGAACAGCACTGCAGTAAGTTAGAATCTGACCCTCAACTCAAGTCAACACATGGCCTCAAAAGAAACTCAACACTCAATAGACTGCAGTATTTTCGTGTGTGCCACAACTACTCTCTAGATGTGATGCATGACCTCCTGGAAGGAGTTGTGCAACTTGAAATAGAAACTACTGTTTGAGTATCTTTCAGAAAAATTTGTTGCACGGAGTGATTTGCTCTCCAGAATATATTCATATGATTATGGCTATTTCGAGAGAAAAAATCATCCTACAAAGGTTCATCTAGAGCACAGTGGAAATAACATAGGGCTCAATTCTATCCAGGCACTCTGTCATGTCAAAAAAATTCCATTGCTGTTTGGTGATATTGTACCCTTAGGTGATTAAAAATTGGCATTTGCTCCTGCTCATACTTCAGATTCTAAACCTGGTGTTTTCCCCTTGTATTTCTAAAGGCATGACTGTCCTCCTGAAGTATTTGACAATTGAGCACCATGAATTATTTAAAGAGTTGTATCCACAAAAAAACTTGCGGCCCAAACACCATTTTATGGTGCATTATCCAGCCTTCACAAATTTGGACCGTTAGTGCACATGTGGAGCATGAGGTTTGAGGCTAAGCATAAAGTTTTTAAGAATACACAAAAGAATTTCAAAAACATCACCAAATCTCTCACAAAAAGTCATCAGATGTAAATCTTTGGGAAAATACACCATTGAGTCAAGTTAAGTGTGGACCAATGAAAACATTTTGTTGGAATGTTGACAATGGTGAAAAGTTGTCAGGAATGCTACATAATCCCATTCAGACAAGCATACATTCCATGAACTGGTTCAAAATAAATGGGGCATGATATAGACAAGACCTCATTGTATGCAATGAAATTGAGGATGAATTTCCTGTTTTCAGTCAGATTCGGAAAATACTTTTCATTGATGGCACTGTGTATTTTCTTGTCGACAAACTTTTCACAGAACATTTTTCAGAACATCATGCATTTAAAGTACAGAGATACTGTGAGTTGGGTGAGCTTTTAAAGCCAACAGCTTGAAGTTCTACAGGCCTTTTGATCTGCAGTGTTTATATGGGTCAGATGATGGTGAATATATTGTTCCTTCTTTTGTGTTGGTGTAATTGTTACATATATGTTGAAAATAAAACAATATGTGTTGGGCTCTAATGGTGTTAACAGTGAACACTTACAGTGTTGTTTTTTACACTAAGCAAGTGTAAAAAAGTAACACTATTTAAAGTGTAAGTTTAACTCTATTTAGCGTGGACCTATATAAACCCAGAAAAAGTGTTCATGTTCACACTGTGAGTGTTAATTTACCACTTTCAAATTTGCTGTGTAATATCAAGCGTAGCGTCAGTTCTGGCAGGTCACATTACTCAAGCTCGCATCAGCTGACTCTCATCTCCACGTCTACCTATAGCATAGGTTCTCAAAGTGCGGCCCGCGGGCCAATGGCGGCCCACCGAAACATTTCTGGCGGCCCGCGATAACATCTGTAAAACTGTTAAAACTATTGCTTTGAAAAAATGAATATCTCCGTTTAGTGGTGTTTAGCGGCATCCATAGGCATAAGCGGTAATTACATGGTCCGACCGACCGATCGCACTTGACCTCACTCCCAAGGCCACCAGGAACAGTGGTTGTCTACACAGGAATAGGAATCGTGGCCAACCGAAACCAGCACCACAAATCCCATTGCAATTTAAAAGGGTATGTTGACCAAGTAATCAATATTCAATGTGACTCAATAATAATCTTAACAATGTCAAGCTTATTAATAGCCGCGTTTCCATTACCTTTCAAAATGTTCGCGGGCGCGAACACTTCCCTATCAACAGTGGAAACAACTTAAACTAGTCTATCATTTCTGGTCATAGAGAAAATAATAATGCATTATTCGCAACTACTTTTATTTGTGTAAACTCATAACAAGAAAACGTGCTTTTGTAAAATAAAATAAAACAATCAGTATCCTAGGCTACTACGCGCTTTCATGATCTCCGTGAACTGGAGCGCGAGAACTGAAACAAAATATAGCCTATGTAGGCTAAAGCTTAAAATGTGCACTTTTAAACAAACAAGCTCGAATCGAAAGCAAATACCTGATTATGTAATCCGTATGAAAGGTGGATTTCTCTCTAAAAGCGCATCTGCTTAACAGCGGAGATGGAGATATGTTTTTAGCCGACACTTAGAAAACAATAGTTTATTAATAAACAATTAAAATGCCTCGCTGTTTTTTCAGACGCATTTATTATCATTAGCCTATAACTCACCTATAAATCAGGCTAGATCAGACACGTACAGGCTATATGGCTCTTCTCATTCATCACTGCTGGAAAAATATAAATTCCAGGTTCTAATTTGGCCTTAGAAAACCAGTAAAATCGACATGTTTTCCATATTAATTTGTGAATATTTAAAATGTTTAATAAAGGGGCAAAAAGTCATTTAAACAAAAATCTGAAAAAGTCTGTCGATATTTACTTTTTTTGCGCAGCAGTTGGTGAAGCCAGTTCAAATTAAAGTTGTGTTGAACTTTGCGTTTTAAAAAGACAACAACCGTTCATTTTTCGTTTTTCAGTTACGGGTTGAAAAAGATAGATAATAATATGCAAATCTGCAATAATGGAAACGCGACTGACAAGCAATGATAGAAATGAATGATGATGATGACTTGTTTGGTAAGCTTCTATTTTAAAAGTTTCTTTCTCTCCCCCCCCAAAATTTTCACAAGTTTTGCCAGGTTTAGCCTCAGTTATGAATTAAAATGTGTTTATTGCAACTAATGTAAACTGTAGAGATGCAACCTGGTCATTAAAATAATTTCAAATGGGATTTTCTTTTCAGTCTTTTTTTCTTCGTTTTCTCCCCCGCCACTTTGGCGGCCCTCAGTTCAATGTTGGGTTCCTAAATTGGCCCTCACCTATCAAAACTTTGAGAACCCCTGACCTATAGGAATACGACGTCTATCACTGTATACATAAATAAGCCAGGGCTTTCAAGTGTCACGCATTGAGAATGACAGTCACTCATTTCGGTCTTTTGTCACGCACTCCCGCCACACATTGTATCTCTCACACGGAAAAACTATTTATAATATATTTAATATGTCACAGTGCCCAAAATTTCTCTGGCCGCGCCACTCTCACTGTGGAACCGGCAGGAATCAAGTGCGTCTCCCCTGGAGTCGAGCCAGCCACTTATCAGCCAATTAAAAAAAGAAAAGGGCTACACAATAGCCAATCAGAAAATAGCACTATTGTATCGGAGTAAGATTTAACGCAACAACCAATGAAAAAAAGCATTTCCTAGAATTGTTCACGTGATTCTGCTACAACATCTTCCGAAAGTCTCGTTCACCCATAGAGGAAACCACTGGAGCTCCGAGCATCACTTTGAGCACAGAGTAAGTCATGATCTCCTGTTTTAATGTTACAACAAATTCACAACTTTTTTGACACAAACAATGGCAACTCTTGACTGCTGTTAGAGAATGTTTTCCAGATAATTAGCATCAGTGTTTTTCATGAGTGTCTGTAACTTAGCCAACAGTTTTACAGCCTGTTCACTGACAACACCTGCTCAGAACACACACACACACACACACACACACAGAGAGAAATTCCATAAATACTGTAACCTGTTCAAAATGCTGTTCTGTCACAAGTAAGGGTGCATTAATGTTATTGTTGTATTTTATGTGATTCGATGTTCAAGTTCAACATGGAATAAGGCTGGGGGGAGAAGAGCACCCCGCTGGTTCAAGTGCGGTTCTCTTATAAGTCGGGTGTGTACGGCGTGGGTTGTGGCCGACAACAGCCTATAATAAACACCTTTTGTTATTTGAAAACGTCTCGTCTTTGCCTGAGAACGCTACAATACTTTATATTTGGTTGAATTGTCAGTGCCATGTGTCAAATCTTGTCTTCTGCAAGTCTGAGCAAGTATTAATAACAACAACAAAAACACTAATTATAATATTATTAATGAAACACCCCTAATCCCGCGACACGTTTGTTTAGGCTTAGGCCTATCTGGTTGCATTGGAAAAATGCTCGCTCTTTATTCTATCTGATTATTGCAACATGCTGTGTTAAAGTTAGCACATGCTTGTGGCTAAAGCTATCTAGATTATCGGTAACATACTTATGCAAAATACATAGTAGGTACATTCACCGCAGAGGTCTGTTATTCAACACTAGGGGTGTAACGATATTTGAACCGAACCGAAAAACCGCGATACACCACCCACGATACGTATCGCGATACTCTCATGGCGAACCGAACACGCCCCGCCCCCTGCTGCCCCGGCTCATTGCACCTCATGTGTTATGTGTACACAACGAATACAGGGCTGTTGCCTAACCACTATTAAATGAAGTTCCTAAACGTAAGTTAGGGAGGAGCGAGCCCATCCAATCTTTCAATCAACAAACAGAGTATATAAGCAGCCGCTTACCTCTCCCTAGTATCAGCTGTTCCAGTATGCATTACTGCCGCAAGGAATAATGTCCGACATCCCGGAAATCCAGCTCTTTCCTTCAGACGACGAACTGTCAAGCCTTCCTGGGACACAGCCAGTCACACCCCGCGTGAGATCGAATCTTACGGATCATCTTCATGAGCGTTCTGATCGAGAAATCCAGCGCTCATATAAACCACGTTCCAAAAGGCAACGCTCTCCTCTATCTTCAAGATCGCCAGTTTTAACTGAGCCTCGTCCATCTTCTCTCCATTCTTCCGCTGCTAATACACCGATTCCACCCATTTCAAAATGTTCAGTCAACAGCCTACGTCAAGTCCTCTCCAGCTCCGGAATCCATTTCTCCTGCAGATCAGCAAAAGCTCAACTCTACGATCTTTTCATCAGTTCTTACAGTTCCAGCATTCCATCAAACACTTCAACATCTTATAAAAGTAAGACTCGCTCCTCTTCTACCTCCGTTTCTCTCCCGGTTCGGCGTTCTGAACCCACACAATCCCAATGCGCCGATCCAAAGGCCGCCGGCGCCGCCGCGGCTCACACTTCCTTGTCCGCCGGTATTTCCACCCGGCCAGCAACAGCGGCCGCAAAAAACAGTTCCGCTTCTTCTCCAGCTCTCACAAAGTTCATGCAGTCAGCCCCACTCCCCAGGCAAGAACCAAACTCACAAACACATTCCTCCGACTTCCCTCTGCTTCTCCAGTTCTCTCTAAACTTCTTTATAATAACCCTTGTGCCAGGTCACCCTCGCACACAGTTAGATTTTCTCTCACCCTCAAACCAACCTACTCAAAGAGTGGTTCCTAGCGCGAGGTTGCCTTCGCTAGCCATCTTCCCTCTTTCCTTCCATTCCAATTCGCCTCACCCCTTTTTCCCCTTCTATCTTCCAATTGTCTCCTAATATTCTTTCCAGTTCACATCAGAGCGTGATGTTGCCTCAGCAAAGGATTTCTACACTTTTCCACACAAAACCTCCCCTTCCTCTCACTTCAGGCCATGCCAGCCATCTTGGACACCAGCTGTGTTCTTCTTCTTCGTCTTTTACTGGCGACTTGCAACCAATTGGAGCATTATTGCCACCTACTGTATCTTATTTACTTTTGCTTAAATCCTTAGGTTTAGTCCAGTTTGTTGTAGATAAGATGATATGATTTTAAGCACCATCTTTCTGGATTTATTTGAGAAGATATTTGTAATGTTCATTTGTTTGATTCCTTCATGTTCCAGTCCATTCCTTAAATCCATTCTTTGATTTGAGTATTTAATACACTCAAACAGCACATGTTCCACAGTTTCCACCAGCACTGTTGGGGAGTAACGGAATATATGTACGGGCGTTACGTATTCAGAATACAAATTATGAGTACGCCCATCTGTATTCCGTTACAGTTACAATTTAAATAGTTGGTATTTAGAATACAGTTACATTGTAGAAATCTTTGGATTACATTACGATACTTCTGTTTCACGAGTTTAGTGACTAAATTAAGGCAACTCAGCTTTCCCAGAAGCCCCAATGTGAAAACGAAAAATGCGCGGTTTGCGTGATCAGTCACAATGAGTCAGAAGAGGAGCAGCGGGAGCTAGAATAGAGATGTAGCCGGAACTACAACAGAGACAGGGCAAGAATGCGTTTCGATCTCGGAAATTCAAACAGCATTTCACTTTAAAGAAAGAGAAGGGAGAACGAAAAATAGCCTAACTGTGCAGTGCAACCTCTGCTTGCCAGCAACCAACCTCCTTTCAGCGTCCAAAGCAAGGGGGTAATCCATCAGCCGGAAGTTGAAGCTGCCTCCGGGGGCCGCCATTCTAGCTGGCTATCACCTGCTGTTAGCATCCCATTGACTCCCATTCATTTTGGCGTCACTTTGACAGCGAATAACTTTACATCTGAGGCGTCCAAAGACTCCATTTGTTCATTATTTATTTCTAAAGAAACACGACAATGTATAAAAGACTCCATTACTTTGTATCTTACACGTTATGGCCCCGTAGAAGCCATTCTTGTAAAAATAGGTTAACGATTGCGTCATAACCACGGGACGCTCTGTCGTACAGTAGAGAAATTACCGTGTAGACAGAAGTAGAAGCTCGTACGCAGTCGTTTACTGTCTATGAGGCAATCGGGTGGACATGGAGGCATAAAGTCAAGGGAGAAGCCCTTGACTTTCAGAGTTCATAAAAGAGTTCATAAAAGCAACGGGACAAAATATTTCAACAACAGATTTGTTTCAGATTTCAATTCAGATTTGTCCCGGCACAGCTACTAGAAGGTCAGATTTGTCCCGGCACAGCTACTAGAAGGTCAGCTCGTCGTCAAGCTCAGTTTGAGCCTGCGCAGTGCGCTTGGCTATCAGGAAGTGAGTGCCCATGTTGGGCTTCAACTCTGTCCGTTGAAATCAACGGGGTCGCTGTGTCCATTTTTTTTACTGTCTATGGTCCAAAGACTCCACCTCCAACCTGAAGAAGCATCTTAAAGTACAATCCGCTTGCCAGCGCATTCACTCTCAACAGCAGTCCATCTTCCAGCTCCTAACAATACAATCGCCATGGAACCACTACCAGTCCCAGCCCATCTCCGTTCCCTAATTCTATCAGGTGCAACTATCGATCTTCCTTCTCTACTGACTTTCGTCCCTCTCAATGAATCCCACCGCTCGTTTGACTTAAATCGTTGATCTTACAAATTCTGTACAACCTTCAAAACGAGTTCTCTCAATTTCAGAATTTTGCGTTGCTTTTGCCAGATACACAGAAGTAATTTGCTCTTCATTTCCAGCCAGACACAAGGAATTAAATGACTACCTCTCTACCATAGCAGAGCTCAGTCTCTCTTTCGGAGGTAGTAATTTTTATACACCATAAGCTTTTTCCAGCTAAATCCTAAATGCGCCGCCCGCGTCACACCCTGGAACCAGTGTCCTTACTGGGAGCCTTGGACCTCGAACTATATAACAGAGTCTTCTTAGGCGTTCAAAGCCCTTCTTGCGCCATCTGCAGGTCTATCATTCATTCTACTTCAGAATGTCCCCAAACCAACTCAGATCTTCCGAACCATCCAGCTCCTTTCCAAGAAAAATCCACTTGATATGTCCCTCAATCAAGGAATGACCGTAACCAGATTTCTACCTCAGTTTCAGGCAGACAAGTGTGCAACAGCTTTAATTCATCACGTTGCAACAGACAACGATGCCACTTCCTCCATGTCTGTAATTTCTGTGGCGGAGCTCACGCCCGTTCTATGTGCCCTGTGCGCCACTCCTTTAGCTAACTTTAACCGTCGACATTCTTAGCGTCTGCCTAACCACTTTCCGCTCAGGTCTTGTTCTCCTAACAAAACAAGAGCCCAAGACGCCATGTTCAATTTGGCTTTCTTCCGATCACCAAATCAAAATGCTACGTCGATGGTTGTCCCTCGCCTTCGAAACATACGTTCGTTCAGATCTGCATAACATTAGACAAGCACAGCAAACACTAGCATCCCTCTAAGTCTGGACCGCTTCTCCCTACTATTTTGCATCTCCCCGCTTACCTAGCCCCGCAGGGCGTGTATTCATCTAGATGCAGTGAGAGCTCTCCCTTTTCAGATGTGCGTGACCTACCACTCCTGGAGTTGGGTCTCCCATCTGAATCGCCGTGTGGGCTCTTCCGTTCAGAAGCATCATAGGCTCTCCCGTTCGACTTGCTGTGTGGGCTCTCCCGTTTTGATCGCCGAGTGAACTCCCTATTTATACATATGGGGGGGCTCTCTCCTTCGAAACGCTGCGGGAGCTCTCCCGGTCGAATTGCAGTGTGAGCTTTCCGTTCGGGCGCCGTGGGGGCTCTCCCTTTCCGAATCGCTGTGTGATCCTTCATGTTTTTAACCATGGAGGCTCTCCCGTTCGGATCGCAGTGTGGGCCCTCCTATCCGAATAAATCAGGACTGGAGGTACCAAGGATCGTACGTCCCTCGAACGCGACGGGCCATTATGTCTTTATGTGATCTCCGCCCCCTGCGTCAGAAGGATGGTAGTTCTGCTTTTCCTATGTATACCGTAGGCTCCCTCTTGCTGCGTAGGGAGTTTCGCTTCAGACACCGGTGGCCCGTTCGCCTTTAGGGACGAGGACCTTCTTCCCTATTTGTGACATCTGGAAGCCCCATGTTCTCTAACTCCATGGAGCTCCATGTCATGGATGTGGCAGGGCGTTCTCCAACCTTGTACTCAAACCTCCAGTCCCAAGATACTCCCGCAGGAGTAATTTCTGAAAGTCACTGCCGCAGCAGTGCAGCGGTGAGATGTACCCCAGTCAAATTTCCACAAGCCCATGTCGTTTCACTCCACAACGAACGCAGGCACACTCTTTCAAACACAGCTCCCGCTGGAGCTCCACTCATAGCCCCACATGGTGGGCATAGTAGGGAGACGCAGTTCCAGCCAGGAGCCCCTTTAAACATATCACTGCCGCAGCAGTGTCCATCCATGCTCCATACAGCTTTCAATTTCCACTCTTTTGGGGGGTAACATACTTTAAGCTCTTAGGCATCCTGTATTTGATCACGTTATTCTAACTTGCTGTCCCAAATATTTATTCAACACTTTTGGGGGGTATATCAGAGCTCGAGTTGAAGCTGCTTCATCGAGCCCCTCTCCAGCGGACAGTAAGCCAAATAAGTTTAACCTAATATCTTAAAGATTTTATGGGCAAACAAACTCGTTAAATGAAGTTCCTAAACGTAAGTTAGGGAGGAGCGAGCCCATCCAATCTTTCAATCAACAAACAGAGTATATAAGCAGCCGCTTACCTCTCCCTAGTATCAGCTGTTCCAGTATCCCTCCACCTCCCCAAACTCCACCTTCATCTTAGGTACCTTGCCCTTTAATTAACAGGTCCTACATTTAGCCACTGGGGGGTATATCAGAGCTCGAGTTGAAGCTGCTTCATCGAGCCCCTCTCCAGCGGACAGTAAGCCAAATAAGTTTAACCTAATATCTTAAAGATTTTATGGGCAAACGAACTCGTTAACCACATATAATCGCAATAAGCTCAGTGTTTTGTTACTTTTGATAATAAGCAAGGTGTAATCTTTCAAATTATGTCTATTTGATCACGAAATGCAAACAATAAATGCCGTTTTGGCGCTCTTTGATGTGGCGTGACAGATATCACTGTATGCATGCGGCAGCGAGGAGCGCGATCATCTCTTCCTCGGTTTCATGAATAAACATGAATGGACACCCGAAGGTATGTTGAAAGATACAGTATACTTACTGAAAGGCATCATAACTCGTGTAAACACTCAATCAGTGTTTCAACAGCGGAAATACGTCAATAAAACGCTTAGTTTTTCACATAGCTTTATATTTACCTCAGGCAAGTCATTCAGTGTCCACAGCTTGCTGGTTTGCTAACTCTTTCACTAAATAAATGCTATATATTAGCCTATATATTATATTTTACTTAACCTGTTTATGATATCTTGATTATTTAATGTATGTTTAAAATAGTTGTCATGAAAATAACAGCAACTGTGTAAATTATTATATAACAATAACAAATTAGAGTAAAAACATGTTAATGCAAAAATTGCCTTATGTGCAGTTTACATGTTTTCATACAATTTGTTATTTGAGTGTTGATTATTATTATATCATTTAGGCTAAAAGTCTAGGCTCTGATGTTAAGCTTTAATGTTATAGTAATGTGCAAGTAAGGGCTGTAGTTTACAGCATTAGCAGATAATTTTGTTATCCTTGAGAAACGTTTACTTGTAATTGAATTAATTTAAAGACAAGGACACAATTTGTTCATTAAAGCACTGTTTAATAAAAAATAAAAGCAATTTTAGCTTTCTAAATCCCCCCCCCCCCCCCCTCCCCTCCCCCCACCGAAATGAACCGAACCGAGACCTCAAAACCGTGGGACGAACCGAACCTTCAGGTTTGTGTATCGTTACACCCCTATTCAACACTAACAACATCGTAGCTTCATGGTTCTTGAAGGAGTGTGGAATCATGGGAGTCATCATCTTCTCCTCCACAGCCGATGGAATCAGTACGAAGGGAGCAAAAATCATGTTCATGAATGAGGAAGCACACTGTATTCATAGATTAGCTGTGCACTGCATCTGACTCAGAGCTACAGGGTGTATGCTTCCCCTGCCGAACTACACTAGTTTTGATAGTGGTTATACAACATGCTGGTATCAGATTTTGTTGCCGCTAGTCTGAGCTACTGCATCGTGTATGCTTCTCCTACCAACCTACACTAGTTTGAGCAATAGTTCTTTCATTATACAACATGCTTGTGTTTGCTGTCACAAAGCTTTGGGTGTCTACAATGTTTATTTCCACTAGATGGCGCTTGTGTACTTCAACACTAATTTATTTCAGTAACTTTTAATCAGTTTAATCTGTACATTTTTATATTTCAACTATTGTATAATGCTTGTTGTGATTTATATACTCAACTGTTGTATATTTGAGCAATAATTATTAATTCTAAGAGTTTTTTGGGTATATTTTATTTTGTTCCCATCGTGTCTTTGTATGTCACTTCCTGTTTTTGCCACGGAACAATGAGTCAGAACTGCGGTCTGAGTTTTACAATTCTGCTGATCACATAAAACGATAGCCTGGCTAACGCCAGACCCAATTCTCGTTGAGACTTGGGTCTGGGAACCACATCTTCATTTTTTCGTATTTGAGGCGTGGTTTACGAATGCCCAGAGCCGTTTATTGGGTGCTACCAATGTCTATCAATTGCGCCTGTACGTAGCTCATAGCCAATCGTTTCAATTATACCAGATGACGTATGTAGAGTGACAGAAATTAGACGATGGAGACGACGATGGCCGATGGGTCAGAGATGTATGTGTAGCCTACACGATGGCGTGGCGGCCGTTTCACACCGCATGCGTGAGCGGCGCGTATTTTTTCGGCGTGCATGTTAATCAATGAGTGCATTCACACCGGGAGCAGCGCGTGAGCGTCGAGCAGGAGTGGCGCGCGAGCAGCAGTGAGGCGGGGGTTTCGACGTCGAGTCTGTTTTTGCTGCATTGCTCACGCTAAATTAAAGTGAAAGCACACTTTTGATGGACAAAAATAAATATGATTTCACACAAAAAGTGCCCAAAATGCACAAATTTAGCATGTCTAGTGAGTTTTAACAAGAACTTGAGTAGGCAAATAAAAGAAAATAAAGACTATAAAATATTTATAGAAGATTTAGGCTACCCGGTAAAAACTTGTTTTTAATTATTCAGTTTGGGTGAAAGTTGTGTATTATATATATATATATATAAAAAACTAAAGTAAACTAGCCAGAAAATATTATATATAAACGTTCTTTTAGTTCATGTAACGTTAACACACAGACGGCTACAGGCTAGCACAACCCAAATCAAACCCGAGTGTGTGGTTTATTTGTGTTTTGTTTTTTATCCGCGGAGTTGCAGTCTTGTAAACATCGAAAGTATGACTGAAACTAATAGATTGGAGCCATTTTCTGGGTTGTTTTGTTGTATAACATTTAACTTATATGCGAATGTTGTACACCTCCCCATTACAAACTTTCAAGACTATCAATGTTATAAAATGACCAACTTCTAAAAACAAATGTATAGTAAAGAATTGCTCTCTTATATATAATGCCGAAGTCATATTTCAATGTCTTTGGAAAACAAGAAAAAACACAAAATGACTTAGGCAATTATGCTATGAGGCTAACGATATGTAGCTTTGCAGCCGCTGCTGTGACACTGTACAAACGCTTCCAGTGTGAATACTCTCGCGCGTCTGCAGCTGCAGTGACGATGTAGTTACGCTGACGCGCTGCTCAAATGCCGCTCACGCTTGCGGTGTGAAACCTATGTATGAAACGGCCGTAAGGCTGCATCGAAAGGTAACTTCGCGTCTGCTGCCATGTTTGATCCATAGGTATAAACAAACTGCAATCGGTGTGTCGCATAGACGCGTCATCGTCTGGCTGCTCCCTCCCCGTTCTGTGATTGGTTCCCTAAATGAGGCGAAAATTTGGTCCATGGTATCCATACTGCCTTTCAGCGTGAATAAAATCGCGCTGCGGGAAGGCAGCATGGGGAAACCCAGACTATTAAAACGATGTAATCATCGCAAAGTTTAAAGTATTCATTTTTATGATTATAAGTCATGCAATCAAGAAGCTTCAAGATGTAACCCCCTCTCTTAGCTCACAAGCAGGCAAAAGTGGTATGTATTTTCTGTTTATGTATGAGTTTAAAGTCATGTGTGTTTTCCATGTAACTGACTGTATACATGTTTTTGTTGTATATTCATCCTTTCAGTTCTACGGTGTTGATTTTGAGTCCAGAGAGCATTAAACATCAGTTAAAAGAACCTCAGCCTTCGTGTTGTGACTAAGAGCGGTACAATGCTTGTTGTATCGGTTTTGTTGCTGCTAGTCGGAGCTATTGCTGTAGGATGTATGCTTCCCCTACCAAACTACATTAGTTTTAGCAATAGTTCTGCGATTTATACAACATGCTTGTTGTATCATATTTTGCTGTCGCTAGGGGTGTAAGCTTCCCCCAATATTTTCAGGTATTGGCAACATGCTTGTTGCCTTGGCTCACTCAGGTAACTGCAAAAGCATCCAGAATTGCACTGTCAGTTGGGTTTGGGGGATATTGGCATACGGTTTTGTTTTGGGAGGTTATTGCTGCTCTCCCTGCTCTTATCTATGCTAGGCTGCATGGATGCGCAGGGAGTTGTCGCCCAGAACGGAACCATACCGCCAACCCAAACTGTATGCTAATTGTCAATCGTATTTGACGATAGTGGTCCTGACAGAAATCAAGCATAGCGTCAGTTCTGGCAGGTCACGTTAGTCAAGCTCGCAGCTGATCCACGCCTACCTATAGGAATACGACGCCTATCACTGTATACATTAGGGGTGTAACAGTTCACAAAATTCACGGTTCGGTTCGATACGATACACTTGTCACGGTTCGATATGTTTTCGATACAGCAAAAAGAAAGAAATGCCAGAGAAATTTCCTTGATTTTTTTTTTTTTATATACTTTTTTTTATTAAAACTAACATAAAGTATGATAAATTTTTACTTTGAGCAATGATCGAGTTATACTTGACTCTTCTTAGGAGCATATAAAACAAAAACAGCATAAAACATAAAAAAATTAAATGTAATATAGTAGTAGTTGTAAACAAAGGTTTATTTTTATTTCAGATTAATATTTGAGGGCAGCAATTTTATTCATAATGTCAAAATAAAACCGATGTAACGTTACTTGAAAGCATTGTAGCCTACTATTCCTGCCAAACTTCCATGGTTACAGTTACATGGTGAATGTTGCTGATCTGTGGGCACTGGATAGTTCATTCATGCCAGAATGTTTCTTCCTGGTTTCCACGTCAGCACACTTTGATCCGTTAATAACGAAGAAATGTGAATGCTTCCCACTAGATCTTGCAGCAATGTTATTACTTCAGTGGCGAATTCAAATGCTTTTTTTTACTGGATGTCTTAGCGCTGTGTATTAGTGTCGCTTGATCAAGATCGGCTCGCTCTGCATTGGTCCAAACTGATAAACGGTCCGTGGAACACAAAATAACGAGTAGCGCAGTTCCATTCCGCTTTCGTTATGTTTGCCATTTGATGTTGGGTAATGTTGTGGTCGTGCCAGTGCGCGCTTGCCATGTGCCTACATTTGAAATAACCAAATAACCTCATTAGAGTCACCGCAACAAAAGCGCTCGTTGTATGTGTACACAAATGAAGATCTGCTGTGAGGAGACCCTATTCTGACGCCTGTACTGAACTGTGATGGGCAACATCACTACTATGATGAGAAAAAACATGTATGCTTGAGTATTTTGCCCTTTTAGGGTCGTATCTTGTGACACCATGTCCTGTTTTTGGTTTGTTTTAATGTCTTTGGTCCGTGTTGTGTTCATATATCATTCGAACCGCACCAGAGTTCAATTGGAAGCGAACAGAGATCCATATTTTCAGCGTCTCGGTCCTCTTGTTTGGTGGCACCAGGGTTCAGACGGCAGCGTTCACACTAATTCAAATGAACCGCACTAACAGAGCAATCGCACCAGGGTTCGTTTTAATCCAACCAAACATCCCAAGTGTGAACTAAATAAACGTGTCATTAGAGTTATGCAGCTAAACATGGTAACCCTGTTGAAAGCGCCAATGCTTTTCACTTTAACCTTTTCTCATATTCGTAACTTAGACGGCACACAGCAAAATCCCCAGTGTTAAATTAACAGTCCTCGGTGTACATATAGGTGAACACTGAAGCATTGTTGAAGTTAATTAGATAATTAAGTGATTAATTAAGTGATGATTGGCCATTAGTGGTGACACCTAATGTTAATAAGAAGAATCATTGAAGGAAAGAAAAACAACAAGAACAGAAAAAAGAGAAACACAAGAATTACTGACTTCGAGCCATTACACATTATTGCACTTATAGACGATAATATTTTATGGAATTTTTCATTTCAAGTCACCATTATGATGGTCAGCGTTTGCTTTTTCGAGTTGAGCTCTTGACCATTTTCTTTTTTTATTCTTAGATTTTCTCTGTCTGTTCAAACATTGTGTTTATATTGCACATTTGTTACTGCAAGAGAAAACCTGCTCACAACATGTTTTGATGATGACATTATCATCATGTAGTGACCCGACTCACGTTCAGAGTCTAAATATTTGACTATATGCTTGATGTCTAATTTTAGCATTGATGATTGCCCTGAGATTCTACAGTTTGAGATCCAACAGCAATATGAACAATTTTGAAAATACTTTGTGCACAGAAGCTATTGTGTTTGGACACACAGACATCAAGAATCAGGATATGAAGCTCAACAATGGTGACAATAAACAATCTAGTGACAAACAGATCAACTCTGAACATCACAAAACAAGCTACTAAAGTCATAACAAAACAATAGCAAAATAAAAGCAAACAGGAAAAAACAATGAAAATTACAGGACAATTCAGCTGCATATTTTATTCATGCCGCAATGCATGATGTGAGCCATAGATGCGTTTTGATTGGTGGCTCCCATCATGCATTGAAACATGAAGCATTTATGTGATTGTCACCATTGCTGAGATTCATATGTAGATTATTGATGTCTGTGTGTGATTTTAAAACCTTCAGATTTCTAAAGCACTGCTGAAATTAGCTACTGTAATGAATATGAATAAAACATTTGTATAGTCAGTTTATAATGCTGGTTCAATGTATCAGGCCACTACCGGATTGTAGGATTTGATTTGATTTAAACATTTCCATCGTTACCTGGGCTTCATTTCCTAAGCCTAACTTGATCGTAGAATAATTGCAACAAATGGTCTGTACAATCAAATTAGGCTTACGATGCTTTTGGGAAACGCAGCCCAGGTCATAGTTTATCTTGCCACAACAAATGTGCTTTATGAACACAGAGTTGGAGCGCCCACTTTAAAAACTAACATTAAAAAGTAAAGGGTCAAGAGCCCAACTAAAGCAAACAATGAAACATTCCATAAAACATCACCATCTAAACTTCTGTAAATCTAAATAAGATTGTGTGTAGATGTATGACAGATAAAGTCAAACTGGTAATAATAAGTGCAATAATATGCAATGGCTCGAAGTCAGTAGTTCTTGTGTGTCTCTTTTTTTCTGTTCTTGTTGTTTCTCTTTCCTTCAATGATTCTTCTTATTAACATTAGGTGTCACCACTAATGGCCAATCATCACTTAATTAATCACTTAATTATTTAATTAACTTCAACACTGCTTCAGTGTTAATTTTAAACACCCTAGTTGGACCTATATGTACACCAGGAGTGTTATTTTAACACAGCAATTACATACAATAGACCCCTTGCTGCTGCATAAACACCATTGCGTAAATGTTATATATGCTATATATTTCCAGTGGCAAAAGTCTCCCATTATGGACTGACTTATTCCCCTCTGTTTTACTTTGGCCGCTTGCTTGGTAGGTTTGGTTGCTTATTTCACAGATATTAGGGGAGTTTATTGCATCTTTATACAAAAATGTCACACTAGGCTGTCACACAGTATTAGAAAACAGTTACTGTCATATCTTGTTCTGTGATGTGATGAATGAGAGAACCCAACATATCCTTGACATTCTTCACACTGAATTACATGTCCACGAAGGCCACATGAACAGAAGCCTTAGCCTTGAGAGATGGGTACTGTTACTGATAAATCTCCCTTGTATTATACCATTTGGAATAATTTCCTGAAGCATACTTCCAAATGGAAGTAATGTTTAATTTGCTCAACAACAAGATAAATAATGATGTTAGGGGATTGTAGTAAACACCTCCGCATATGACTTTTGGTAAGTCTTTATTTATAATGCATTATAAGGGTATTCTTAATGCATTATAATACATGCATACTGCTTATAAACAACTTTATTATATGTTGCATCATCTGATAAATAATAATAACAACAGTTACAATACATTATAATACTTACCTATTTGTGGTTATAACTTTTAAGAGCACAATGCGTTATAACACCAGATGAAGCACTGCACACATAATGCCTTACAAACAACCCTATAATGTGTTGTATCATCTCATGAATAATTGTAACAACAGTAATAATACTTACCTATTTGTGGTTATAACTATTAAGAGTATGGTGATGTATAACACATAATGAACATCATTTTATCCACTTAAGTTATAATGGATTATATATCCCATATTTTCATATCTTTTACTTTCCCAAGTCAGTTTCACTTTATTTGGATGGTCCCTTTAACACATTCAGTTGACTATAAGTAACATTGCACCTACATGTCTACTAACTCTCATTAGAGTGTTAGCAGACTGGTAGGGTTAGGGATATAATAAGTTGACATGAAGTTACTTAGAGTCAGTAGAATGTCTGTTGGAGGAGCATCACAATAAAGAGTTGGCAGATTTTAAGCAGACATCTACTAAAACTGTAATGAGAGGTAGTTGACATGTAGTTGCAAAGTTACTTATAGTCAACAGAATGTACAAAAGGGACCATCAAAATAAAGTGTTACCTCCCAAGTTTCATATCTTAACATTGTTTAAGATCTGCACAGTATTATACTACATTTACATTCATTCATTTTGCAGATGCTTTTATCCAAACCGACTTACAAATGAGGAATACAGCAAGTGATCCACCGTGAAGAGGCAAATAAGTGCTCAAAATACAAAGTTTCAGACATTGTGTAGAATAGAACAATAAACTAGAATAGGGAGGGATTAAAGGAAAGTGAAAGCTTAGATTTTTTTGATGATGATGATGAGGAGGAGGAGGATGAGGTTAAGAGTCGAGTCAAGTCAAGTCAAGTCAAGTCACCAGCAAGGAACATTCCAGCAGATCATTCCACCAGCAAGGAACAGTAAATGGAAATTTTCTGGAGAGTGATTTTGTGGCTCTCTGTGATGGTACCACGAGCCGTCGCTCATTATTATCATTGTAATTTGAGGTTTGGCCAATGGGCTGTGACTGTGGGTGTATAAGAGAGCAGGGTGCCACTCATAGGTGTGCATCACTTTTGGGGGCCGTTAAGTCATTGATGCATTGTTGCTAGAATTTGGGATATTAGCCCCGTGCAGCATTTCCTATCTTGAGTACACTGTAAAAAAATAAAATCTTACAAAAATAGTCAAATGACTGTCAGCAATAGCTGCCATTCAAAAACCATAACAAGAATGTAAAATATCCTAATGCAAATAAAGTGCAAAATACTTATTTTTCCTGAATTTTTACTAACAAACACATTCACTGTAAAAAGTGAATCTCTAGCAGTTAACTACATGTATGATTTACTGTGACTATACATCAATGCATCAGCAACTACACAGTTACTGTCTGTTAAATAAAGCAACACACAGCATAACATCAGTGTTTTGCTGCTCATCCTGGACTGAAGCACAGGCTCTTCTCTTCGGCACAATGGTGACCCACAAAATACCATACAGAAACACTTTACATCCCAACAGAACATTAAGCACTGTCACCTGTAACTTAACTTTTAAATTAGTTCTCAAAAACACCAATATGGTATTAATTATTCACTCCGTATTCACATTTTTATGACCGCATGTTCTCTGCCATTAGTTCACCAGTTGTGCACGTGATACATACGCGGTTAACTTGAACCGAACTTTTAGACATACATATACACAACAAATACACTTCAAACAATGACACCTGCCATTTTTTCACAGCCTTGACTTATATAAAGTATATTTCCGCTACAATTTACAATATCATACCTAGGGGAGATATACAGTCAATAAAAGACACAGGACACAGAGCTGCTGCAATATCTTCTGAGTCTCTGTATTGTCTGAGCAGCGCGCGTGCCCCTCCCCCCAGCATGTGAAAATCCCAAGGCAAAAATAATCAAATGATCGATCATCCATACAAGGCAAGGAATACCAATCGCCATCATCCAAAATCATACACTATGCATGAATGACATTCAGTTTTTTTCAATGACAACAACATATTCTGATGACACTAATTATTATTAGTTTTATTTACTCTTTTCCTTTATATTTGTAACCACCACACTCTCCCTGTCAAAAATAAATGTCGTCCCGACATTACTCTCCTTTTTCTTCAACCCAAAATAAGACATTTTATTTCTGCTGATAATGTTGTTTTATCTCAATGTCCTATTGATTGTATGCAATGTCTAACTGCCTATGTGTACTGCATGTTAACTGTGAATAAAGGCATGTGTTGGAAACGGCATAGTCTTCCTTCTTCAAACCCAATTCTTCTTATCCATTTCCTCAGTCTCTTCAGTATGCATACAAGTATATTGGTTGATAATGCTGCGTTGGGTAAGTCCATGGTGGTAAGTTCTGCATCTCGTATGACATGGGTTGAAACGCTGTTGTGTTTGTAGGCTCTATATTATAACATGCGGGAGTGCCCAAGTGATCATAAGTAAATGTCTTAGGTGGTCTCCTTTCTCTCTTAGGCCATCTGTATCTGTCCTGTTTCCCTGTCATTCTCACCCAGTCTTACAGGTACATCTTCCATTTCATCAGGTCTTTCTACATGTTGTTCCTCCTCCATCACATCAACTTCCTGTCGAGGTATCTCCTCACTTGCTCCCTCTTGACCAATTTCTTCCCTTTCCTTTCCAGGTTCACTCTGCAGGATAACTGGTAAGTTTCCACTTTGTAACTCTCCATTTCCTTCCTCAGGTTGCTGAAACTGGACTTCAGGTACGTATCCATCTCGCCAGTTTTCACACCCAGATTGCTGATGATGGACCGCAGATAGGTAATTATAGTAAGAATAGCCTTCATCCTCATCCTCTTCTTCTTCCCGGAACTGGTTCACATCTATTTACTAGTTTTGGTCTTTTCACTGGTCCCTTTGTCTTTTCTTCCTTTCCAAAATCAGTCTCCAATGGGAGATAATCACAAGGCATCAAGAGGTTTCGGTGGAGAACACGTGGTCTTCCTTTACCATGTTCTGGTTTCACTTCAAAAACCGGGCCTTTTCCTCCTATTTGACGCACTACTGTGTGTACAACATCTTCCCAATGGTTTCGAAGCTTCCCAGTTCCACCTCTAGGTGTCAAGTTCCTCACTAACACGCAATCTCCAGGACATAACATAGAACCCCTCATTTTTCCATCATAGTTCCTCTTGTTTCTTTCTGCCACCTTCTTTGCAGTCTGTCTGGTGATTTCCAATGCTTCCTGCATTTCTTGTCTCCATCTCTTAACATACTCTTTATAATCAGTAATTCCAGTTTCAGATGTCAAACTGAACAATAGATCAATGGGTAATATTGGGGACCTTCCGAACAGTAAGTAGAATGGTGAAAATCCTGTAACTTCACATTGTGTGCTGTTGTATGCAAAGATGAGTTTGTTTAGTGACTCTTTCCAATTGGTTTTCTGCTGTTCAGTCAACGTCTTCAACATCTGAAGTAACGTTCGGTTGAAACGTTCAACCTGCCCATTTCCCTGTGGGTGATACGGCGTGGTCCTTTATCCAGCAACTCCACAACTCTTCTTCAACTGAGCAACAAGCTGGTTTTCAAACTCCCCTCCTTGGTCATGATGAATTCTTTGCGGGAACCCAAACTTCAGAGCATAATCATTAAACAACTTGTCAACAACAGTTTTAGCCGATTTTGAGGTAGTTGCATAGGCTTGTGCAAATCGTGTGAAGTGGTCAACTACAATTAGGATATACTCATACCCTCCTCTACATTTATCCAGGTGTAAGAAGTCAATGGAAACAAGCTCGAACGGGTGAGTAGTGACAATATTCTGGAGCGGTGCTCTGGCCTCCCTACATGGTTTCTTCTGTTTCAGGCAAACACAACTCTTGGTGACATAGTGATCAACGTCATTGTGCATTTGCGGCCAATAGAACCTTTCTCTGATTAACGATATTGTTCGATCAAGACCTTGATGACCCATGTTATCATGTAATTCTCTCAAAACACGCTGCTTGTACCTTGCAGGTAAAACTAGCTGTGTCTGGGTGTTTGTCTTTCTACGGAGGATTAGGGGTGCTCCGATCAGGATTTTTGGGGCCGATCACCAATCGCCGATTACTGGAAGCTGTATCACCCGATACCGATCACCGATTACAGGGTCTATTTGAAGACTTCTTTTTATCATGTAGCATTACTTATTAAACTATATTTAACAACAATGTACATTAAGTATTACATTTAAGAGAAGACAATGCATAATGAATTGACACCTGTGTATTTATTTGCAAGCAACATGTATTAACATAGAAGCTTGGTTATTGGGAGCAGCTTAGGGCTTGACATACAACTTTCCTGTAGAATATAAAATAAAATGAATAAAAGACAGAACATCTGAGTCTTTAAATTTAGCTTTAGACTACTTTAAACATTATTTTGACTATAGCCTTTTTTTGTTGCTGTTTTTAGTTTAGAGTCAGTCAGCTATCAGTTTTTCTAATACACTTAAAGGACCACAGGTAGTAAAGTGCACAGAAACAACAACAACAAAATAAAAATAAAATAACAACTTCCATATCTGTATCTATAACTTTGCTTTTTTCTGGGATGCTTCGTCAGATTTTGTGGGCATTTAGAGAGGAAGAGAGAGGTAGACAAACCTTTTTGTGTGTGTGTGTGTGTGTGTGTGTGTGTGTGTGTGTGTGTGAAGAACCCTTGCAAAATTATTTTAAACAGATTAAGAAAGCCACCACTACTGGTCATATCTATGTTTAGATTGATTTTTTTTAGATCCAGTGAAGTCTGTCCCACCATGTACCTAATATAAATAAATAAAACATCTTCAGTTAACTAGCAGATTATTCATTTAGTTCGCTATTAAATAAGAAATCTAGCGCTAAAATGTGTTTTTGAACTCAAGCTGCGCGCTGGATTAGCGCGCAGCTTGCTGGATTAGCGCGCAGCTGGATTAGCGCGCAGCTTCCCCGTTGGATAAACGGCCTGCACAGGTTGCGCGGTGCCTATTACCATCTTGCCTGCTAACAGTAGGTCATGATTCGTAGGGTTCAGAACACTGACAACGATGTGTGGAGATGTATGTGGCCGCAAGGTTACAATCGTCTCACAGAACTCCAACCCCTCTGCCCACTGTGGGTTAACGTCAGGCTCAAAAATGACCAAAGTCTCTTGTTTTGGTCTGTATGTCTGCACTCTACATTGCACTTGTACCGATGTATGTTTGGGCACATGAATATTTTCCTTGGTTGTTTTGTCACATGGTGTTTTAGCCTGGATTTGTTTGATGAAAGCTTGAACTGTTCCTGTGGCGGAACTAGGACAGGCTGTTCTCTGAAATTCACGTGTGATTGGCTGCATTATTTTCTTGGTGTTCACCATTTGTTCAATCACATTATATCCAATGATAGGATGGTGAAGCTGACTACCCCTCATAACCAACACAGGTATGACAAGTTCATCTGTTTCCCCTTCATTTGATGCCAAACCAAAACTTACTTCCATCCACCCAATATAAGGTATTTCCTGTCCGTTCGCCGCCCCTAAACGGAGTCCTTCAGGTGCGTCAATTACCTCGGCCACATTTTTCAATCTGATGTTTGGTAAGTGCTTACTTTTCCACAGTTCATCCACTATACAAACTTGAGAGCCTGTATCCCACAAAGCATCAACAAGGAGCCCTTGAAGGTAACACGGCACTAGACACTGTTTTCCTACAAAGGCGGCACGTGTAAACTTGTCAGCTTCACATTTCTTTCTGTGCATTGCCGAATTTGTGTGTACTCCTGCTGTCTGGTTACATTGTTTCATATGAACTGTCCAGTGCTTAGCTTGACATGCTTTAGAACAATACAATGTTTGTTTATAGGCAGCCCATTGTTGCAGTCTAAAATCTGAACCTGTGATACCACACTGTACGCAGCTTGGTGGGGACATCATTGAATCTCTGGTCACTCCTCGTCCCGCAGTCGTGACCCAGTCCCGTTTAATGACTGCTCTCTGTACATCGTTGGGCCTCGTGCTGTACAACTAGCCACAAAATGATCGCTACTGCCACACCTATAGCAGTGAGTACAGTATACATCCAATCCGCTTTGCTGACATGCCAGACATTTTCTCACACGAGTTGAGGGAGGATGGAAACGTTGTGTAGGAAACCACTGTGGCTGCTGGAATGCCCCCCTGTCCTCTCATATTGCTGCAAATAACTTTGAGGTGGGTACGGAGGCTGGGGTGGTGGCATGTTGGTTTGATCCCTCACATTGGTAGAAAACTGTGTGGACATGATCTGAGGTTGTCGAATGGATTCTTTAATTTGAGACACCTCCGCACTGAGATCCTTCAATAATGCCGCATTTCCTTTAACTCACTCAAAATGTCAGGTTCAAGTTTCTCTGTGTTTTTGTGACACTGTGTCTTTCCTTTCTTTTCAATAGCAACTTCATTAACCTGCACTGGATTCACTTTGGTGTGTTGGAATATCAGCTTCTTCTTGTTTTGCCGCTCGGTTTCATTTGCACAAGCAACATTGACTTTATCAAAAAGAATTTCATCACTCACATCAATGGTTGTCAAGTAAGGTTGCAGGTCACTTCTGATACTGTTATTTTGCAGGCCAGTAAGAACAGTGTGAAGAAACATGCTCTGAACTAGATTCAGGTCATATTTCAAACTGGATTCCGCTTCCTGAGATGCAAACAGGATATTTTGCCTCAAATCAAGACACCGAACGAGGAAACTTTGTGGGGTCTCTTTACTACTTTGCACCTCGGAGGTAAGCTGTTTGTACAATTCAGTCGCACCTCTTTCTTGATAATGCGCTCTCAGTATACGTCTCAGCACAGGCAGGGTTAAATTTGGTTTTCCCTCCAGGTAACTACGCAGCTGCATGCCTGGTGCGATTGCTCTTATTACTGCATCCACTATTTCAAGCTCTGAAACTCCCCTGCTTAATCCATGTTCGATTTGATGGGCCAAACTTGAAAAGGTGAGTTTATCTTTTTGACCAGGTTCACCTATCTGTCCTGATGTCTTGAATTCTCTGTTCCAGGGGGGCATGACTGGTCTGTGTGTCATTAACTGCAGATCAAAGCTTGTGTCTGGCTGTACAATTGGACTTGGCAACGTGGAATAACTCGGCATAGTACTTATGTTCTGTTGTGTGCCTGTGTTTTGTGGTGTGTGTGATCAGCTGCTCTCTGTTTTTGCTCTATTAACTTCTGCAATGCTAATTGTAATGTGTCAATTTCTTTTTGCAGTTTTTCCTGCTCTGTGGTTTCTGCTACTGGATTTACATTCACTCTCTTAGTGGCCTATACTGTTTTTTTTTTTTAAATCACTGTTTTCATCAACCCTCTGAATTTCACTGATTTTGTCTTTTAAACACAAAAGCTCTGCCATTCCCGCATCTTCAAGCTCCTCTAATGCCTCTCTCTCAATGTGTCTCACAATCACTGAAATAAAAAATGACCGGCTTTTGCTACTGCCATGTTCACACTCAATCCCTAGGAATTCACACAGTTCAATCAAATGTTATTGTGAGAGAGCATATACTGCTCCTATCACCTCAAGCTTCAGATCCTCCTTGTGATCCATGAGTTAATCAGTCTAGATGTGTGCAAAAGTGATAGAAGAAATGCAGACTGGAATTCTGTAGCGCTCCTGGTATTAAAGATAAACCTCAGATTGCTTGCACTTTCCTTCCTGGCTCGACACGGACACCGAACGTCTTCACTCCACTGGTCACCTGGGCTGAGTAGAAGGCTGAATGGCACTGGAAGCGGGCTGTCGTCACTGGAAGCCAACTCGCACTGCATTCATCTCGCTGGGGCCTCCAAAATGTAGTACCCTAACCGCTGGTTAGGGGAGATATTCAGTCAATAAAAGACACAGGACACGGAGCTGCTGCAATATCTTCTGAGTCTCTGTATTGTCTGACATTAATGCAAATATTTCTGCATTCTCATTTGTCAATAAAACGTATAACAACATATCTCTTTAGAGAAAAACACAATATACAGAAACCCATATAGAATTACTCATATACAGCTTCTCAACAACAGGTACTGTTCCCACCAATTAAACAAATAATTTCAATAGAAACTTGAATTACAATGCACATTAATAATACTACGTACTGTATATTGCATACAATATTCACATATGATACTCTACATTTTAAACATAAGTGCCGTTTACCATATCTTTAACTCTTTTAAACTTCTTAAATTAGCTCAGGAAGGGTTAATTAGTTTTGCTAACCCATGTCAGCAAAACTAATTATCTCTTTATATTACACATACATATTACACTTTCTCTTATGAACCAACAGATTCCTTTTCTTTAAGCACTGTCACCTGTAACTTAACTTTTAAATTAGTTCTCAAAAACACCAATATGGTATTAATTATTCACTCCGTTTTCACATTTTTATGACCGCATGTTCTCTGCCATTAGTTCACCAGTTGTACACATACGCGGTTAACTTGAACCGAACTTTTAGACATACATATCAGGGGCGTAATTTGTGGGTGGGACGGGTGGGACATGTCCCCACCACTTTTTGCCAGGGTCGATATTGTCCCCACCACTTTTTAAAACCTCTCGCTGCACGGATAGCTACCAGTAGAAATAAATAAAACATCTCCAACTGGCAGACCATTCATTTCGTTCGTTTGTTAAATAAAAGAAGCGATATAGCCCTGAATTATGTTGTTTTTTAAATCAAGTGATCAAAGTGCTCCTTGCCGCCTGCGATCGGTGTCGCGGTTACAGAAAAAGTGGCAACAGCCCTGGTAAGACAATTTCGTTTCTTTACTTGAAGATGATTGTGTGTTAAGCGTCTGTGACTTACTTTCACTTTTATTTGCGATGTTTGCACGTTGGCTTGATGAATAGACGCTCATCTGCTCATCTGCGGTAATGCGTGTTGCAGTAGCGTCGTCATATCTGACATGAAATATAGCCTACATAACAGCACTCTCACACGTTTATTTTTTTTAGCATTTTTGGGAGGAGTAAAATATACATATGTGGTTTCAACAACCAGATTGCGTTTACACCTAGTAAAGATCCGAACACAATGCGAGCCAGACTACCTCCAGATGTGGTCAGGCAGATCCGATCACAACGTATTTACACCTTGCATTAACATGCGTTTTTTATTATACGGATAACTTATCTGGATACAGATCGCATTTTAATACCAGGTGTAAATGGGGTCTTTGTTCGTTCCGGTGCAGACCATGTGAGCGGAGTGGAGCGGGAGCGAGCGGGGAGCGCGAGCGGGCGGATTTTGGACAGAGCGCAGAGCGGCGTTTTTAAAAGGACGGAGCGTCGCCCTATTTCCCGCTCCAATTTCGCTCCTCCGCTCACACCATGAGTCTGACTCCACGTCTTTTCCCCGCCTGGCTAAAGAAGCTCGCGTTGTGTTCAGCATCCCAAGCGGGTCTGCGAGCTTGATTTGTCTTGCCATAACCATGTGATCAGTGACGTCCGAAGCTTTGTTTCGACACACAACCACGTGACTGCTTCATATTCTGATTAAAAAATAGTGCCACCCGTCCCGGGTTTTCCAGGGATTGTTCTCTTTTTTTGAGAGACAGTCCCGGAAAATTTATATTCTATCGTTTTTTTGTGAAAATTTACTTCTAAAGTAGAATTTCCTGGTTTCAAATTAATCCGTTTCCTTCTACTGTTACTGTGTTTTCTTCATGGTTGTGTACATCCAATCCTGTGTCTGTAAACGGGTAAAAACAGTGGTACAACAGTGGATTGGCCAATGCCAGGCGTTTACTTTTATTTGTTTGGAAGCAGAAATACATAGCTCAACTTATCGCCTACATCGCCTAGCAACTGCTGTCGGTCGGTCGCACGCATCCTGAAGCTTTAGTTCAAAACATCCTAGCACCTTACAGCCAGGAGCGTTTAGCTACAGAACTGAAACATACCCCATATTTTTCTGTCTGCTCTGATGCATCAAACTCAGGGAGCGCCAAACTATTTCCATACACAGTCCAATATTTCCACGAAGACGAGGGTGTTAAATATGGGCTATTGGAATTTTACTAAGACCCCCATGAAACCAGCAGAGCTATCTACGAACAAATTTTGGATATCACAGACACAAATGGCTTGTGTGCCAGCCAGATCAGTGCATATGGTGCTGACAATGCATCTGTAAGTCCACTTGATCCACAACACCCTGAAAATGCGAACAGAATTCTCAGTGCTGCATGTTATGATGTTGAATCCATTGTCCTAAAAATCTACAATGAATTCTCATGCTCAGCCAAAAAAGTAGAATCTCTGAAAGAGTTTTTCGAGTTTACTTCAGTACAGTACAAAGAGATACTGAGGCATGTTCCAACCCGTTGGTTATCTCTATTGCCTGCAATTCAGCGGATCCTGGAGTGTTGGCCTGCCCTCAAGTGTTATTTTTTTGTCACTGGGAAAGAAGGATTGTCCTGACATTATCTGGAAGGTTGTATGCAGAGGTGGTGCTGATGCTGCCAACAGCGATGAGGATGATGTGACAGTGTCTGAATGTTTCCTGTTGCTCATGCACAATGTAATGCAGGAATTTGACAGCACAATTCAGAAGTTGGAAAATGAGAGTGCTACTCTACTGGATGTTCACGGAGTAATTAGCCGATTGCGCAGCCAACTAATCTTGTGTCGTGCAGACAGATTGGTAGTAAAACAAAGCAAGCATTCCGAAAACTAAGTGCAAGAGACCAAACTCAGTTTGTAACACTGGTCGACAGCTTTTTTGAAAAGGCTAACTTTGATTTTGATGATCCAGTTATGTCTAACGCTAGCTGTCTGCGACTGAGTGGTCCAATGGAATGGGATGCTCTTGAGCGACTGGTCGACAAATTAGCTTTGAGCATTGACGAAGACAAACTGTATCAGGACTACACTGTACTGAACTATGTATTTGAAAGCATCCCAGAAGAGCTGGCAACAGACAAGAAATTGGCTTTTTTTTTTTTGAAGGAGAAAGCAGCAACTGAATTGCTCAAAGTGGTATCATTTGTTTTTCCTGTCCCTTTCAGCAACGCCTATGCTGAGCGTGTATTTAGCCACATGGAGGATGTCTGGTTAGACGATAGGAACAGGATGTCAGTGGGGTTGGTCAAAGCCGAACTTCAAGTTAGATTAAACTTTAAATTATCATGCTTGGAGTTTAAAGCATTCATTGAGGGACAGCCGGGACTTCTGCAGGCAGCAAAAAGGGATGAAAAATACACATGGAAAAAGAGCTGAGAAATGTCAGTCTTAGGTTGCCCAAATTTACTAAGTTAACAAAAACAAAACAAAGTTGTTTATAATCTATTATAATACATGTAATCATGTTTTAATTGCTAACGAGTATAGCCTATCTTTCTAAAAATGATTAGATTTTATAATCGATTAAAATTACACAGTATATGTTTACACAATGTTTATACAAAAGTGTATTTAATGTATGTATTTAATGTAGAAAGGAGTCCAGAGTGAGTGCAGCATCTACGCCAGGGTGTGCAGCATCTACGTCAGGGAGTGCAACACCTACGCCAGGGAGTGCAGCATCTACGTCAGGGAGTGCAGCATCTACGCCAGGGACTGCAGCATCTACGTCAGGGAGTGCAGCACCTACGCCAGGGAGTGCAGCACCTACGCCAGGGAGTGCAGCACCTACGTCAGGGAGTGCAGCATCTACGTCAGGGTGTGCAGCATCTACGCCAGGGTGTGCAGCATCTACGTCAGGGAGTGCAGCATCTACGTCAGGGAGTGCAGGATCTACGTCAGGGTGTGCAGCATCTACGCCAGGGAGTGCAGCACCTACGCCAGGGAGTGCAGCATCTACGTCAGGGTGTGCAGCATCTACGTCAGGGTGTGCAGCATCTACGTCAGGGAGTGCAGAATCTACGTCAGGGAGTGCAGCATCTACGTCAGGGAGTTCAGCATCTACGTCAGGGTGTGCAGCATCTACGTCAGGGAGTGCAGCATCTACGTCAGGGTGTGCAGCATCTACGTCAGGGAGTGCATCTACGTCAGGGAGTGCAGCATCTACGTCAGGGAGTGCAGCATCTACGTCAGGGAGTGCAGCATCTACGTCAGGGTGTGCAGCATCTACGTCAGGGAGTGCAGCATCTACGTCAGGGAGTGCAGCATCTACGTCAGGGTGTGCAGCATCTACGTCAGGAGTGCAGCAACTACGTCAGGGTGTGCAGCATCTACGTCAGGGAGTGCAGCATCTACGTCAGGGAGTGCAGCATCTACGTCAGGGTGTGCAGCATCTACGTCAGGGAGTGCATCTACGTAAGGGAGTGCAGCATCTACGTCAGGGAGTGCAGCATCTACGTCAGGGAGTGCAGCATCTACGTCAGGGAGTGCAGCATCTACGTCAGGGTGTGCAGCATCTACGTCAGGGAGTGCATCTACGTCAGGGAGTGCAGCATCTACGTCAGGGAGTGCAGCATCTACGTCAGGGAGTCCAGCATCTACGTTAGGGAGTGCAGCATCTACGTCAGGGAGAGCAGCATCTACGTCAGGGAGTGCAGCATCTACGTCAGGGAGTGCAGCATCTACGTCAGGGAGTGCAGCTTTTTCGCCAGGGAGTGCAGCATCTAAGTCAGGGAGTGCAGCACCTACGTCAGGGAGTGCAGCATCTACGTCAGGGAGTGCAGCATCTACGCCAGGGAATGCAGCATCTACGTCAGGGAGTGCAGCATCTACGCCAGGGAGTGCAGCATCTACGTCAGGGAGTGCAGCACCTACGCCAGGGAGTGCAGCACCTACGTCAGGGAGTGCAGCATCTACGTCAGGGTGTGCAGCATCTATGCCAGGGAGTGCAGAATCTACGTCAGGGAGTGCAGCATCTACGTTAGGGAGTGCAGCATCTACGTCAGGGTGTGCAGCATCTACGTCAGGGAGTGCAGCATCTACGTCAGGGTGTGCAGCATCTACGTCAGGGAGTGCATCTACGTCAGGGAGTGCAGCATCTACGTCAGGGAGTGCAGCATCTATGTCAGGGAGTGCAGCATCTACGTCAGGGAGTGCAGCATCTACGTCAGGGAGTGCAGCATCTACGTCAGGGAGTGCAGCATCTACGTCAGGGTGTGCAGCATCTACGTCAGGGAGTGCATCTACGTCAGGGAGTGCAGCATCTACGTCAGGGAGTGCAGCATCTACGTCAGGGAGTGCAGCATCTACGTCAGGATGTGCAGCATCTACGTCAGGGAGTGCAGCATCTACGTCAGGGAGTGCAGCATCTACGTCAGGGAGTGCAGCATCTACGTCAGGGAGTGCAGCATCTACGTCAGGGTGTGCAGCATCTACGTCAGGGAGTGCATCTACGTCAGGGAGTGCAGCATCTACGTCAGGGAGTGCAGCATCTACGTCAGGGAGTGCAGCATCTACGTCAGGGAGAGCAGCATCTACGTCAGGGAGTGCAGCATCTACGTCAGGGAGTGCAGCTTCTTCGCCAGGGAGTGCAGCACCTACGTCAGGGAGTGCAGCATCTACGTCAGGGAGTGCAGCATCTACGCCAGGGAGTGCAGCATCTACGTCAGGGAGTGCAGCATCTACGCCAGGGAGTGCAGCATCTACGTCAGGGAGTGCAGCATCTACGTCAGGGAGAGCAGCATCTACGTCAGGGAGTGCAGCATCTACGTCAGGGAGTGCAGCATCTACCTCAGGGAGAGGGAGCTTTTCCACCTTTTGACCACAAGATGTCGTTAGTGTGCATCGTGTTGAAAAGCTTCGAGTAATGAACCAATTTACGATACACTTGAGGGGAAAGCCTCAGTGCTTCACAAAGCTTCATTTCACCATCACTAATGACTATGACTAGAGAAGCATGAACATGAGACTCACCAAACAGCAGTTACAGGAAACAAAGCTTGACAAGAGACTTCTTCTTCTTCTTCGGTAGATTTTATTTGGCAGCTTGCAATCATTGTGCATTACCGCCATCTACTGGACTGAGGTGTGATCACATTGGGACGTCATAAAATACCTTTACCATCCTATAGGATCAAAGCCCAAGCTTCAGCTGGCGTGCGTGTTCAGCTCCTCCAACTTACAACCTGAGCTCCTCAACCTCCAAAAAAAACAACCAAAAAAACTAAATCCTACTTGCTTGTTGGGTTTCTTTAAGAAAAGCTATAACCGCCCTAACTGTGGACTGTGTGCTGGTTATACTCAATACATTTTCCATTGTTAAGTCTTTCTTTACTGCTCTCTTCATATTTTCCCTTTCTCTGGTGTAACAATCTAAAAGTATGTGTTTTACATTTTCTATTACTCCACAATTTGTGTATACTCCAGTTTGATGTTTCCCTATAATATATAATCCACTATTTAAACTTGTATATCCCATCATCAGTCTAGTAAACCATGTGTCCTCCTGCCTTTCCAATCCACTGATTTTACTAGCTGTAACCTCTTTGTGTATGTTATATAAATCTCTGCCTTTTCCCTCCTTATCCCATCTCTCCTGCCACATTAAGTAACAGCTTCCTTTGCCATCATGTCTGCCTTCTCGTTCCCCTCCATTCCCCTATGTGCAGGAACCCATATAAATCATACGCTTATGCTCTGTTGGTTTATTTTAAAAATGAGTTGATTAATTTCATCTAGTAGATCCGGTCTACATGTAGACTTTCCACTCTGAATGCATACTAATGATGACATTGAGTCTGAACAGATGATCACCTTATTGGGTTTAACTTCTTCCACCCATTGTAAAGCCAGAAATTTTGCTACCATTTCTGCTGTAAAAATGGCCAGATGGTCTGTTGTCCTTTTTTTAATATTAACATTATACTTTAAAATGTGGACTGCAACCCCTGTTTTCCCATTCTGATCTTTTGATGCGTCTGTAAAAATCTGAACTGTGTCATCATAATTTATGTCAATATATTGCTGAACGTTTTGATATATCCCTGATTTAATTATGTTCTTACCTTCCAAATCTACCCTGGGAGAACAAAACTTCCATGGTGGGATTGTTGATGTGCTAACAGTTTTGCAACACGCAATACTGTCAATTTCCATATCCTTTGCCTTTCTATTCCCATGCCACCCAAAACTGCATGATGGGCGCCCATACTCCCAGCATTCTAATAACACCTGCTTTGTGGGGTGTGTTTCTTCATGACCTTGCAGATTCGTCCAGTAAGACATGGATAGTTTTAATTGCCTTAGGTCTAAAGGCATTTCTCCTACTTATATTTGTAATGATGGAATAGGTGTTGTTGACTATGGAAACATGATGCCTATGTATACACAAGGGCTAAAGACATAACAAGACACACCTGAAAGAAATCAACACAATGAACCAATGGGAAGACACACCTGAATACCACATGGCAAGACCATAAACCAATGAGAACAAGACGCGGAAAAGGAACCAAATACACAGGGGCTGAATCTGAAATCGCCTAATCCGCCAAATCCATTCACTATTCCCTACGTTAGTCCACTAATAATGTTCACTTGAAAAGTAAATGAAAAGGAGTGAGTGAATTCGGACAGCCATTGAGCGTCCATCAGTTGTACACTTGTTATTGCAGGGCAAAGTGGGATTGAATAAGTGCACTCAATAACATCCACTATGGTGTCGGACACCACAAATGGCTGTCCCTTCAAATAAATGCCCTGTTTGAGGGTATAGGAGGCGATTTCGGATACAGCCAGGGTGCGTCTCAATCAGCTCCAGAGTCCATAACCACACAGAAGGTCCATTAAAACTAAAACAAACAAAACACAATGGTGACGATTTATACTTTTATTTCATTATTTATGTATAATTGCATTTTTTGCTGATTTATTTATTTTTTCATTTATTTATACATTTATTTATTTCCACTTGTATTTATTTCCACATTTATTTATGTACAGTATATTTGTATTTATGTCCACATTTATTTATTTCCACATTTATTTATTTTAAAAAAATTGTCCATATGGTAATGAGGAATGTGTTTTACCTTAGACATAGCAATCGATCTCAGAGTGGCAGTGCTGAAGCTTTGAGGTCACCTTGTGGTGTGACCAAATGAAACGCAAGAGATTTGTGGACGTGCCTTTGCAAGTCATACGGGGAATGGATGACTGAGAGATGGAAAATATGTCCAAAATCTTATATCACGGTTTAAAGTCAAGTCAGTCAAGTCACCTTCATTTATAGGCGCTATAAATGGCGCTTTTAACAATATGGATTGTTTCAAAGCAGCTTTACAGTGATAATAGGAAATTAAAGTAACAGAGATTGTTTTGGCTTTACAGCAGCTCTAGAATAAAGCTATTGTCCAGCTAAAGTTAGTTTTGATCGATTCACTTCTGTTACAAAGATCATTAGTCATTAACCCTCTGGGGTCGGCGGTATCGCCGGCGATACCAGCTCACTTTTTTACTTATAAGTGCAAAAGAGACTCAAAATACTCTGCTGATTCTGATCTTACATATAAGTGTGTATACTCACAATAAAAACAAAGTGTTGTGCTTTTTGTCAAATAAAGAAAAATAAACATGATGCGAATTTTGCCTTCTCTCTGTCAGTGAAGTCCATTCTGAAACGCGTCCGAAAAATGAACTGCAACTCAGTCAATACTTGTCACAGAGATACGAGAGATTTCTCTTTATGAAGCTGAAATTCTCTTCTTTTAAATGAAGTAATTTATATAAAAAACAACTATTCTCAGTTTATGTAATCTGTATGAAAAGAGAGAGATGTCAGTCTTTTTCCTTTCAGCTCATTATAGTTTATAACTTGTTAATGTGACACGCCCATGGAGAGCGCACGCTATTCAAACGCAAACGTTGAGGCAAGCCATGAAAACGCACACATCAGCTGGATAACACATCCAGTTTAATAAGAATATTGTACTTTACCTCGTCTTGCTGCGCTGTGAGGAATAATACTATCGTAATAATCCTGGAAAAGTTACCTCAGAAGTGCTGGTATTTTCATTTCGAGGAGCATGGATTCAGCTGATTCAGCAGTAAGTTATTTATTTATACTACAACATCTGTGCCGTTCATTCACTCTCGCTCCTACATTATTTTACATGAACACATCCAAACTATATTGCTATAGCCTACTGAGATTTGTTCTAATCGCGATATAGAATACTATCTGCAAAAGCAAAAAGACTGTTTAAATATGAATTGGGTGTCTGTGTGTGAATGAACGAACGCACAGATGCGCACTGTTACAGACGAAATATTAAAGACAATATTTCGTTGACTAGTTTTGGATAGATTATAAAGTTTTTACTATAAAATAGCAGAGGTGGGAGTAAGTCACACATGTGCAAGTCACAAGCAAGTCTCAAGTCTTAACCTTCGAGTCTCAAGCAAGTCCAAGTCAATTTTTTATAAAAGCAAGCAAGTCAAGTCAAGTCACTGCCTTATGTCAAGCAAGTCAAGTCAAGTCGTAGCTTGGGTCACAAGTCACTGGCAAGTCATACAAACGTTTGATGATTTCACTGAATTTATATATTAAAATAAGTTAAAACTACATAAGTTGTGGACTATGGTTTTATTTGCAACATATATTTTTTTTTAAATATGCATTTCCACATACAGCTGAGTGGTTACTACAATAAAAATCTAAAAAAAATAAAAAATAAATACAATTTCAAACTACATAGCCTAAAATGTAAATGTAACTGAAATTAGGCCAACATTAAAGCATGAAAAATTAAATATTCCTCAAACATTGCAGAAGACCATTAAAAGGTATTAAACAATTCACAATTCAAGTATAATGGTTCCTATGCCACCAAATGGCATTCTTCAAACTGGCATCCCCTTTATATAAGTTATATAACAGCCGTTGGCATTTAGCCTATTATGAAGTTAAAACCGCCAATAGGTGGCGCCAAATCACCGTCTTAATGTACGAGTCATAGAAGCAGTCAACTGATTTGTTCAAAATGACAGATTCGTTCTGGAACTAAGCAACTAGGTCACTGAATCACAAATACGCATAACTCTTTCTGTGGCTTGTTTGGAACTATTGTCATTGGAGAAATAGAGCAAAAACAGAAAATATTTGGAATATTATGTCTAAAATGTCACATCACAATATTCACTCTTTGTTTACTGAACTGTTTTATAAAATCATCACATTTGCAATCGCGCCAATAATCTGGAAATATTTTTTTATATATGTTATAATTATGAAAATAACTCATACTAGGGCCATTTTTCCACCACATTTTTAATTTTGGGTGCATAGCTTATTAATTCTGCTGGCATTTTTGCCACCAACCCCCTGATAACATTAAGAGAAACATAAACGACAAAACTAACAGTTTTCTATATTGTTTTTCGTCATTGGAAAGAACAACATTTTTGGCTTTAAAGCATGATTTAAAAAGAAATGTGGCAAATGTTATACAAAACATATACCATCATTTGAATATTGACAACATTAAGCTACATTTGAAAACATAATTGTGTATAAAGAGGCATGCTGTTTTGACCAATATTATTCTCTCTAGATTTAAAGATAGTCAAATTAACTATAACAAACAGGTTAAACAAGCTATAGCTTACTTTTAGACGTGGTGAATGAAGTTCGACTGTTCGAGGTTGTGATGGTCGTCCGATATCCCTTGCCAGTTATTATGCGTACAACAAATCTTCTTGCACGAATATGGTCATTTTCTAGTGTTTATATCCAAAAAGATACGATGCAGGGAGATGTTTTTGTATTTAGCGCGCTCACCGCGATGTAGGCTATTTCTGGGCTTGTGCAGCGTCACGCAATCGCGCAGAATCTGAGGACGTCAATGTTCCGTTGCTTTCATTTTGTTTATCAATGGATGTTGCGATGATTTATATCAAGTCATTCTCGAGTCATGCAGTTCAAGTCAAGTCAAGTCTCAAGTCATTGGATCTCAAGTCAAAGTCAAGTCGAGTCATTTTCTTAATTTAGTCAAGCAAGTCTCAAGTCCTTAAATTTGCGACTCGAGTCTGACTCGAGTCAAGTCATGTGACTCGAGTCCCCCATCTCCGTAAAATAGACATCAAATAAGCTTTTGTTAGGCAGTTTCTACTCATATGTTAAATATATAGTATGTTTTGTCAAAAATAAACTAATCAACTGTTATAGTGTTTGTTCCAATGCAAGCTATATCAAAATAATGAATCCTTAACTTTGAAATATGTATAATAAAATGTACTGGCCTACTTTAAAAAATAATACTTTATAAAGTAATTTATGGAGAAACACCATTTTATTTTCAAGATGTTTCCAACTCTCACTTTGAACCAATTCTATTGAATGGCCCATATAACCTATTTGACCAGGATTTCTTTCCAGGTATGACTAAAAATGTGCTTTTGACTTTCATTTATATTTTGCTTTTATATATACATATATATATATATATATATATATATATATACACACACACACACACACACATATATATTTTAGCGTTAATTAAGATTAATTAATTACAGACTTTAACGCGTTAATTAAGAGTAATTAATTACACAAAAAATAACACGTTAAACATTTTTACGCATTTTTGCACCGCGGAACGTTTCTCACTGGATGAGTTTCGGCGGACCGATTATACTTGGAGCACCAACTAGAAGCTGAAGAGACCGCTTTGTTTGGCCCCGTGGATGGGAAATTTTGTTATAAAAAACGTCTCAGGTTACTACTGTAACCATAGTTCCCTGAGAAAGGGAACGAAACGATGCGTCACTTGACGCTTTGGGAACGCCCCCAGCGTGCATGCGTCTGAGCATCAATGTCAACTAGTCCAATGGAAAGAATGAGCGTCACGGCGGGTGACGTCATGACCAGGAAGGGATAAAGGCTCGCCCGGTGAAACGCGGCATTAGCTTCAAAAAGTCGAAGCAAGCCGATCACAGGGAAGCAGGAAGTATGGCAGGGTGACGCATCGTCTCGTTCCCTTTCTCAGGGAACTATGGTTACAGTAGTAACCTGAGACGTTCCCTTTCGAGGGAACTCGCGATGCGTCACTTGACGCTTTGGGAACGAGAATACCCAAACCGCCAGAATTCCAAGTACCTGAGTGTCAGTCTGTTGGAACTAAGCACTAAGCACCTGAGAACCTGGGGCAGCATCCAGGTCCAAACTGTAAAACCTGACGAATGTGAGCGGTGAGGACCAGCCTGCCGCATCACAAACGTCTTGGAGGGAAACCCCAAATAACAAGGCTTTAGAGGCCGCCATACCCCTCGTTGAGTGAGCTCTGACCACCAAGGGACACGGATGGTCAGAGTACTCGTATGCAAGTGAAATAGCCTCGACTATCCACTTGCTAACCGTCTGTTTAGAAGCAGGAAGACCCTTCTTAGGTGATCCAAAGCAAATAAATAACTGGTCGGACTTCCTCATAGAAGATGTCCGATGAACATAAGTATCCAGTGCTCGCACTGGACACAAGAGGTTCAGCCTTTCCTGGTCCGCAGATGTAAAAGGAGGAGGACAGAAAGCCTGCAGCACGATAGGCCTCGGAATCAAGGTCGGCACCTTAGGGACGTATCCCTGTTTTGGATATAAGAATGCCTTGACCATCCCCGGTGCAAACTCAAGGCAAGTGGGGGAAACCGAAAGGGCCTGAAGGTCTCCAACTCTCTTAAGGGACGAAATAGCTAGCAGAAAGATAGTCTTAAGGGTAAGAAATTTCTCTGAAACCGAATCTAAGGGCTCGAATGGAGCCCTAGACAGGCCTTCTAGTACTATTGCCAAATCCCAAGCTGGCACCCTAGTGCGAGTTGCAGGCCTCAGCCTCAATGTGCCACGAAGGAAACATGTAATCAGGGGGTCTCGACCCAACGATGTACCCCCAACCAGGGTGTGGTAAGCCGCAATGGCCGCCACGTAAACCTTAAGTGTGGAAGGACATAAACCTGACGTAAAGCGCTCCTGCAAGAACTCGAGTACTGTGTTCACAGAACAGTTAACCGGATCCCACTGATGTCGGTGACACCATACAGAAAAAACTTTCCATTTCAGCGCATATAGTTTCCTAGTAGCTGGAGCTCTCCGTAAAACTCCCAAATTTTCTCCACCGCCTCGGGGTGGAGTCTCCAGTCTCCTGGCCTCAGCTCCTGCCTCGACAGGATGTCTGCCCCCACATTCTGGTCCCCAGGAATATACACTGCCCTCAGGGAGAGTACCTTCCCCAGAGACCACAGGAGGATCTGGTGCGCCAGTTTGCAGAGCGGACGCGACCGCAGACCCCCCTGACGGTTCAGATAAGAAACCACTGATGTGTTGTCTGTTCGTACAAGCACATGATGGCCCCTCAGGTCTGGGAGAAACTGTCTCAACGCATTGAAGACAGCCATCATCTCCAGGCAATTGATGTGCCACGAAAGATGATGACTTTTCCACAGACCCTGAACTGAGCGGCCTTCCATTACCGCTCCCCAGCCGGTGAGGGAAGCATCTGTCGAGATCGTAACACGATGGCAAAGAGCTCCCAATACCGGACCCTGGGTTAAGAACCAATGTTTCCTCCATATAATCAAGGCACGAAGGCACCGCCGCGTGACCTTGTTCATACGAAGTGGGTTTCCCCCTCGGGGAGAACCCTCTGGTCCTTAGCCACCACTGTAGAGGTCTCATGTACAGCAGGCCAAAAGGAATCACGTTGGACGCTGCCGCCAAGAGACCCAACAGTCTCTCGAACTGTTTCACAGTGCGTGACTGGCCTAGCTTTAGCTCTTTGGTGGCTGTCAGGATAGCAGCTACACGAACGGGCGATAGAGTGGCCCGCATCGTCACTGAATCCCATACCACACCAAGGAAAGTGGTTCTCTGTACTGGAGAAAGAACACTCTTCTTGGCGTTGAGCCTCAACCCCAACATCTGCATATGGGCGAGAACGACACCTCGGTGCCGAACCGCCAACTGCTCTGATTCCGCCAGAATCAGCCAGTCGTCGATGTAGTTCAGAATACGTATGCCCTGAAGCCTGAGAGGGGCTAGAGCTGCATCCACGCATTTCGTGAACGTGCGGGGTGATAAAGCTAGACCAAAAGGAAGAACCCGATATTGGTATTCTTTGCCCCCGAAAGAAAACCTTAGGAACTTCCTGCGCTGAGGGAGGATGGAGATATGGAAGTAGGCGTCCTTCAGATCTATCGTGACAAACCAGTCCTCGGATCTGATTTGAGTCACGATCTGTTTGAGTGTCAGCATCTTGAACTTGAGTTTCTGTACTGAACGATTCAACAGACGAAGGTCTAAAATGGGACGCAACCCCCCATCCTTTTTTGGAACAATGAAATAACGGCTGTAAAAACCCGACTCTCTGTCGGGTGAGTACACCTGTTCTATAGCTTCCTTTGCTAACAGGGCCTTTACCTCTTGCTCCATTACCAGAGCCTGCTCGGGATGCACCGCTGTGGGCAGCACCCCGTTGTAACGAGGAGGACGAGAACCAAACTGGATTCTGTATCCTTTCTCTACAATCTGCAGGACCCAATGAGAAATATTCGGCAGAAGCTTCCACGCTGCCAGAAAATTTACTAAGGGAACCAGCCTCTCGAGGCTGGTCTCTGGTGTTATCGAGACAGCCAATTCCGGAGCCTGAAACATAATGGCAGGAACTACCTGAACTGGCCGCTCTAAGGCCCCCCTCAGAGGGCGCGAAACCGATGCTGTGCCGCAGCATAGCATCAGCGACTCGCTGGAGACCGCTGCGCCCTGAAGCACCAAGGGTGGCAGGGTTGGCAGAACGGTCTCGTGAGGACCCCGAAATGGAACAGGCACCGTATAATGAGGTGTACACCGCTCCACTTCGGTCGGGGCTGTCCTCACAGGCCTGATGCATGAACATCAGGACCTTTTTTTTTTTTTGAACCGAAGTCTTCTTCGCCTGAAGAACGGTCCTCAGATCCGGCTTCGACTTAGAAGACTTCGGTTGAGAGGGTTGCGTCCGTCTCCAGTCTCTACGTGGAGGTGCACGAGACGCAACACTCTCTTTCTGATGCACACGATATGATGAGCTCGACGGCTGGGGCTGCTCACGCCCAGCAGTCCCAGGGGGCTGGACCCGGCGAGGGATAAACTTTTTAAAAACGTCCGCTTGTTTCTTTGACTCCTGAAATCTCTCGACGACCGCGTGGACTGCGTCGCCGAAGAGACCAGAAGGTTCAAGCGGAGCATCTAATAAAAAAGCTCGATCTTTTTCTTTAATTTCAGACAGATTTAACCACAAATGTCTCTCAGTAGCTACCAAGGCTGCCATAGACCGCCCAATTGCTCTGGCGGTCTCCTTAGTAGCCCTGAGAGAAAGATCGGTAGCCTGACGAAGTTCACGAATATCGTCATGACTGACTCCCTCACTACTATCCAGATCCCCCAGCAGGTCAGCTTGATAAGCCTGGAGCACTGCCATAGTATGCAGACATGCTCCAGCTTGACCTGCTGCCGTATAAGCTTTGCCCACTAACACCAAAGTGGCTTTAAGCGGTCTAGTGGGCAAAGCCGAGGCTTTCAGAGACGATGCGGGACCAGGGGAAAGTTAACTGGCTAAATTCTCTTCCGCCTGGGGCATCGCCTCATAACCATACTCTTTCAGCCCTCTTATTCTCGAATAAGTGTTAACATGAGGGCTGAAAAGACGTGATGAGTATGGTTTATTCCACGATTTAGAAATTTCATTGTGCAAATCGGGAAAAAATGGAAGCCCTCGTGGTGGAGATAATGTGGTGGAAGATAAAAAGCGCTCATCTAATTTGCTTTTGGGACGAGCGCCCTTCTTCTCAGATGGCCATTCAATATTTAATTTCTCTACAGCCCGCGACATAACATCCATCAGCTCATCATATGCTGGGGAAATAAATTGTGAATCTCTTTCCCCCATGTGTGTGCTTACACTCTCCACACTCATCGCATCAACCTCCTCGGAGGAAGAGCAATAAAGTAATGGAGGGCTCTCTCCCCGGGCGAAAGAAACCGCAGAGCGTGCTTCCGACACCGGGGAGAGAGCACAGGATCTCTCGGGTAAGGAAGGAGAAAGAGCCCTCGGACCCGTCTCCAACCCCTCCGAAAGATCCTTTTGCGATCCCCAGGAATGCATTCTCCGCGCTGCCTCAGCAGACGCGGGTCCTGATCCCTGTGGATCGAGAGCCTGCCCACTCTCCTTATCAAAGAGTGACAGGCGAGAGCGGAGCATGCGAAGCGGTAACATCTCACAATGCTGGCACTCAGCCCCCTCGAAGGCTGAGACCGCATGCTCCACTTCCAAACAAACGACACAAAGCTCGTGTGTGTCCCCACCCGTTAAATAACGCGGGCAGGGAGAAGCACACTGTTTGTACACTTGTTTAGTTTCCATCCTTTTCCGCAACAGACATCAGTAAATAGACAGAGACAAAATGACACAGATCGCTTGCTGAGACGCAGAAGCTAATGCCGCGTTTCACCGGGCGAGCCTTTATCCCTTCCTGGTCATGACGTCACCCGCCCGTGACGCTCATTCTTTCCATTGGACTAGTTGACATTGATGCTCAGACGCATACACGCTGGGGGCGTTCCCAAAGCGTCAAGTGACGCATCGCGAGTTCCCTCGAAAGGGAACGAACGGATGGAAGCGTTGATAAGAGCATGATTGTGTGCAAGCTATGCAACAAGGAATTCCCATATCACCGCAGCACATCGAGCCTCAAGTATCACCTCAACGCAAAACATATTGCAGCACACCCAACCCACACTCCACCAGATGACTGGTTTAAGGACCAGGGTAACTAAGTCCACATCTGAAAAAATATTGGCAAAAATTGCACTGGTCTGCTGGACTTGGTTGAACAAAAATAAACAATATTTTGTTGCTTAAAGGGATACTCCACCGTTTTTTTCAAATTAAACTTATTCCCTTATCTAAGACGAGTTGATACATACCTCTCTCGTCTCAGTGCGTGGACTCAATCGCTCTGGCGCGCGAGACACTTTGATAGCACTTAACTTAGCCCAGTTCATTCATTAGGATCCAAGCAGAGAAGCGACCAAACACATCCACGTTTTCCCTATTTAAATACAGTTACATGAGTAGTGTAACTCGACCAAGAATGGTGACACAAAATAAAACGTTGCGCTTTTCTAAGCGTGTAAAGTGGATAACTATAATGTATGGCGGAATACCACAGCAAGTGCTTGGGAGCACTTCGACTTGGCGCATATATATCTATGGACTCGGCGCAGTAATATGTGACCGATCACGGAAACTAGGGACACAAGTCGGTTCTTCGGCATTTTGAGTTATTCATAGATTCTGAATGTGTAGTCTCCAAGCTTTCCAACGATGTGTAACACGTGGAAATCTGATAATATTTGGAGAAGTTGTGGCCATTTGAAGGTAGGAACTCAAAAAAACTAAAATGGGAGAAAACGGCCTCAAAAGATTGTGCATTCTCACCTCTCTCTCCTGCTGGGAGTGACAATAGGGCTCATTTACATCTCATTTAGATAAGCCATACCCCCTGTAAAGCTCCCCCTGTGCTTTACAGCTTTTTTTTCTTTCCTGAGCTAGCTAATAACAATAGGTAGGTATGGGAAGGTCTAAACAGACTAAACATGAGATAACATGTACGTGTTCTTAGAATTAAAACAAAACGACAAACTTTAATGTTTAATGCAAACTCACCCCCAGAACCGGCGAATGCACTTCTGCCGCTCTAGGCGAAAAACAATTGTGCTGCCCCTCTATTTGCAACGTTTACCAGCAACAACACACAAACACCAATATGCCATATACATATAACGCAAAACCAGCAACAACACACAAAGACCAATAAGCCATAGGCCTACATATAACGCAAATAGTGCGCAACGCACGTGTGCCCAAAATGTCAACACTATTAAAGTTTATGCAGGAGGTAAATGCCTGCTGGCATTTTTCTTTAAGCAGTCATGACAGGAATTTTCCAAATAATCATATTTCCTCCTCAGATTACTGTTGCAAATCTCTTTACACCACTTTCTTATGTGCGTATACACACACAAATGAAATGTCCGCAAGCACATTATATCATCAGCAGGTTCAGCATCTTACATAACGACTAAGGAGCAAATAAAGCTTAACTTACGTTTCAGAAACGCGCACGGCAGGCATTCATCGCAGCAAAGGTCTTAACTGCATCCTCTATTTCGATTCTCTGTGCCAGTTCATGTTCTATGGAGATTGTTGCCAGTCCATTAAGTCTGTTCCCTGTTCACAAAACGTTCCCCATTCAAAGCAATCGGGACGTCACATATGAAACAGTTAGCCACCGCTGTCAGCGAGCCGAGCCGCCGTATTCAAGCACCGAGGGCGCGCGCGCCGCGCCCATACCTCCGGTTCAGTTTCCCGAGCCCACAAAGTGCGGCGAAAACATTTTCGGTGTAACGGCCACAGTTCAGCTCGTCTGCGACAATCTTTGCGGCATCGATCTTCATTGAATTTTGATATCAGATAGAGCCGGCCAGACTGCTGCATAATAAGTAGCCACGCTGTTGGGGGGCGGGGGCAAAAGCGCCGGCGGCTATTCAGTATGGAAATACACACAGACAATGACACGCCCTACTGCATGCTAGAATCTCCGAAAAACAAGCCGATTTCAACCTCAAAATGTACGCTTTTAAATATACCAATACTGTTATCTCAAACATGGAGAGGCTTCTTCATGATCTCAACTAACAGATTCTGCAAAAAAGCGGAAATCACCAATTTTGGAAAAAAACGCTTCTTTCTCATTTTGCTCGCAAGTTGTGCTGCCGACTTGTGTCCCTGGTTTCCGTGACGGGTCACATATCATCACTCTGGAGAGGGAGAGGATTTTTCACGAGTGATGATATTACTGCGCCGAGTCCATAGATATATATGCGCCAAGTCGAAATGCTCCCAAGCACTTGCTGTGGTATTCCGCCATACATTATAGTTATCTATTATAGAACCAGATATGATGAATGAAGACCATGAGTCAGAATTATAATAAATTAAACAAAATATTTACTGAAGATAGTTTTCGGTTTCATCAGCAGAAGTCAGCTTCAAGACTCACACAGGAGTTCGTAGGCCGCCTCACTTACAGTTACAAAGGTCACAGCAGTTATACCATTTCCAAGGGCATTGATTACATCATTGCTTACAGGTTAGCTACTTCTGATTGGCTAAGTACACATAAAATCTAAACAAATTGAAACTCGGACCCTGAAGTTAGGCACGTCGTGATCTTCCAGGACTCAGATTTAGGTTGCTGGGCGCCAGCATGTCCCGAACAACACTCAGTCAATGTCCAATAATGCCAGTGGTTCCTTAACCTGCAAACAAAAAGACTAACACACACACACACACACACACACACACACACACACACACACACACTGACACACAGCTTTTCCAAGGTTGGATTTGGCTAGGCTCTAACAATAAACAGGAGAGTTTTCTCAAAACATCAAGATAATACATTCTTTCTCTAAATATAAACCTTTCTTAACAAAACAAAACATCTTTGCATATTTCATTTATGGAAGCTGGGTTAAATAAGCAAGCACTTTTACTGCATTCAGATATTAAATACAGACATTAGAAAATACATGAAACAAACATTCCAGTAATCATACTGGTAACTTCTATAACAAAGTAAAATCTCACATGCCTAGATAAGTCATTCCACTCATGTGATATTTAGAAAGAAACCCTTGATTATAATCATTCATTACATAAACATTGAAGCAGCAGTTTATTCCAAAATCCTCACACTTCACACCCAAAATAAACATCATGTTTGCTGCCATACTTTCTGAGTACTTGTCAATAATCTGATGGATTCAGTCCCACGGACAGTGATATTTCTGCAGGACTGTAAACATCAATGCACATGAATTGTGTTATTGTGAGAGATGCTATACAACAGAAAAACAGAAAATATTGTTAGGCCCTAATTTTTATTCAACACCTGGAGAACACTGTTACACTGTAAAGTCTTTATTACACTTAAAAACAGAAAAACAGAGGTGAATAAAACAGCAAGACATGGGCTGTAGTATGTTCTGTAGGGTCCAGACTAGACGATCCAACTTGTTTTGGAACAGTCTACCCATCCTTTCAAAACCTATTGAAATAAATCATATTGTTATGATGTGGAGGATAGATGAACCCAAAAGCAGACTGAATGCTCTACACACAATTTATTGAGGACAAAACAGAGAAAACAAAACCCACAAGGGGGCAAAACAAGACTCGAGGCAACAAGTAAGACTAATGCCGAGTTCAGACTGCACGATTTTAGCCCCGATTTTGGCTCGCCGACAGGTTTTGAGAAATCGCTGACAAATGCCCGAAATCACAGGCAAATCGGTGCTCGTTCACGCGAGTGACAATCACGCAGTGTGAATGAGCAAGGACGCGATCTGAGAGAATCGCCGACGAGTCACCCGTGAGCAGTGGCGTAACGAGCCAACACCGGGCCCTTATGCAGGATTATCAAGGCGGGCCCCCTACTACAACACGTGATGACGCAATGTCCACGAGTAGGCTTTTGCATGCAATACGCAAGGAACTGTTTAGCCTACACCTGGCCACTTCATGCTTTTTCTGTGATCGTATAGCTATCCGATCGTGAAAAGACCAGGTGTAAATTCCCTTCGAAACGCATTCGGGACGGATTTGAATCCGGTCGCTTAAACCACTTCAGGAAGTGGTCTGGGCCGCATTCCAGACGACACTGGACAAGTGTAAATACATCTGGTTGTTGAAACCACATATGTCAATTTTACTCCTCTAAAAATGCTAAAAAAATAAATAAACGTGTGAGAGCGTGTTATAGGCTATATGTCATAGTCAGATATGACGACGCTTCTGCAACAACACGCATCACCGCAGATGAGCATCTATTCATCAAGCCAACGCACAAACTATCGCAAATCAAAGTGAAAGTAAGTCGCAGACGCTCGCTTAACACACAATCATCTTCATTAAAAGTAAAGAAACGAAATGATCTTACCAGTACTGTTGCCGCTCTCTCTAGTTGCGGTCTTCGATTTAGAAATTTTAGCTGATGATCAATAAAATGCAGCTTATATGTTGCTTTCGGTGACGTGAACTCTATTAAATCTGCATATAGCGCGGAAATTGAAGATCGGATTTATATCTGTTTTGCAAAAACACATTTATGTGACCAGCTGTAAATGGAATCGTTTTGATAAATCAGTAGCTATCCGATCTGAGAAAACGCATGAAGTGGCGCGCGTGTAAATTAAACAGCCGACCCGGGGATTCCCCAGTCCCAGCTCAAAACAAATTACACCAAAATCCATGATTGTTCGTTTCAAACATGTATTTAATGATCTGTAAAATATGTTGTTGTCATTTTTTATTTAAAACAAAATCGTGATAAAGTAAAATGCGATCAAACTAAAAGTAGTAATATGCGATAGGGGGCCCCGGCTGTCAATCAATATCTTCCAGTGAAGCGGGCCCCTGATTGGTCCGGGCCCGTAAGCAACCGCGTACCCTGCTTACCGATAGTTACGCCACTGCCCGTGAGATATTTCGCATGCTAAATATCTGGACCTGTCGGCGATTCACAATCCTGCTGTGTGAATGTGTTCTGACTGAAAACTACATCGGCGATGACCGACAGCCAATGAGAGAGCAAGATACAGGGAGGAGGAGGAGTTATAGACCAGAATATCAGTATTTTAATATATAGGCCTATATTTACAATTATATCAAACAGAAACAAAGCACAAACATTTGCATGACCAGCAGCAACAGCAGGACATTTGCAAAATTATATATTTACCCCCAACTCTCTTTGCAAAACACAGTCCTTGCTCCCCTCGTCTTCCCAACCATTTCCTGCATAAACTGTTTATTATTATTTTTTCATTTTCGCTACAAATCAGTGCATAGACAATTTGTAGGCTATCATTTTTATTAACAAATTCAGTGTCGCGCGAGAACTCCGGTCTCACGCACGCGTGATCTTCCGTTATTTCCTATCACTTCTCACGTTTGTTTGGTTGTGAAACGTAGTTTGCGGACCAGGCAGAAGTTGTCTGCGATTCTTTCTTTTGTAAAGTCATGCAGTGTGAAACCTCCTGTCGCCGATCCATCGTGCAGTGTGAACACAGCAGCAACTGAATGTTACCCCAGATAGTCATGCAGTGTGAAAACAACAGTGACCCGATTATTTTGAAAATCGTGCAGTCTGAACTCGGCATAAGACTAGCTAATAAATAAAGACTTGACTAGAAGGACAGCAAACACAAGGGGATAATATAGGGAGACACTAATGACAAGAACAGGTGAAACTGACTAGACAATAATGACAAGACGAGGATAACAAGGGGGCGGGGTAACGTAACGAGACAACACAAGCACATGGCCCAAGCAAAAGGCCATATATATATATATACACTCACCTAAATGATTATTAGGAACACCACACTAATACTGTGTTTGACCCCCTTTCGCCTTCAGAACTGCCTTAATTCTACGTGGCATTGATTCAACAAGGTGCTGAAAGCATTCTTTAGAAATGTTGGCCCATATTGATAGGATAGCATCTTGCAGTTGATGGAGATTTGTGGGATGCACATCCAGGGCACGAAGCTCCCGTTCCACCACATCCCAAAGATACTCTATTGGGTTGAGATCTGGTCACTGTGGGGGCTATTTTAGTACAGTGAACTCATTGTCATGTTCAAGAAACCAATTTGAAATGATTTGAGCTTTGTGACATGGTGCATTATCCTGCTGGAAGTAGCCATCAGAGGATGGGTACATGGTGGCCATAAAGGGATGGACATGGTCAGAAACAATGCTCAGGTAGGCCGTGGCATTTAAACGATGCCCAATTGGCACTAAGGGGCCTAAAGTGTGCCAAGAAAACATCATCCACACCATTACACAACCACCACCAGCCTGCACAGTGGTAACAAGGCATGATGGATCCATGTTCTCATTCTGTTTACGCCAAATTCTGACTCTACCATCTGAATGTCTCAACAGAAATCGAGACTCATCAGACCAGGCAACATTTTTCCAGTCTTCAACTGTCCAATTTTGGTGAGCTCTTGCAAATTGTAGCCTCTTTTTCCTATTTGTAGTGGAGATGAGTGGTACCCGGTGGGGTCTTCTGCTGTTGTAGCCCATCCGCCTCAAGGTTGTGCGTGTCGTGGCTTCACAAATGCTTTGCTGCATACCTCGGTTGTAACGAGTGGTTATTTCAGTCAAAGTTGCTCTTCTATCAGCTTGAATCAGTCGGCCCATTCTCCTCTGACCTCTAGCATCAACAAGGCATTTTCGCCCACAGGACTGCCGCATACTGGATGTTTTTCCCTTTTCACACCATTCTTTGTAAACCCTAGAAATGGTTGTGCGTGAAAATCCCAGTGACTGAGCAGATTGTGAAATACTCAGACCGGCCTGTCTGGCACCAACAACCATGCCACGCTCAAAATTGCTTAAATCACCTTTCTTTCCCATTCTGACATTCAGTTTGGAGTTCAGGAGATTGCCTTGACCAGGACCACACCCCTAAATGCATTGAAGCAACTGCCATGTGATTGGTTGATTAGATAATTGCATTATTGCGAAATTGAACAGGTGTTCCTAATAATCCTTTAGGTGAGTGTATATATATATATATATATATATATATATGACTAAATAATCACCAACACAATGATGGGGTGAAATGGGTTGTAATGCATGGGGCACCAGGTAAAATCTTGCCTAGGGCAGCAAATTGGTCAGGAATTTGGTCGGCCCTGCTAGAAAGGAACTAATAACAAAAACGCACAATACAATAAACTGGATTCTAGACAAAGTACTCACAGAAGTGTGCTATAAAGATAGACACACGATGATCAATTATAGACAGAGTTTGACAAATGAACCAACAAAGGACAGCAAACACAAGGGGATAATATAGGGAGACACTAATGACAAGAACAGGTGAAACTGACTAGACAATAATGACAAGACGAGGATAACAAGGGGGCGGGGTAACGTAACGAGACAACACAAGCACATGGCCCAAGCAAAAGGCCATGTGCTTGTACACAAAACATGGGTCTGCCATGATCCTGCCACAAGACTAGAGAAATCAAAGACATGATGGCAGAATCATGACACATATGTCATTATTGCAGATAAGGAACTCCCGCACACTATTGTAACTTGCTATTTAAAATGAATGTTTATTAACACACAACGTTTCGGTCACACGACCTCCTCAAATAAATAAATAAACATAAATATAAACAGATGTAAAATGAAGCGATTAACTATGTTCAGGAGATTACACATGATTTTCCACTTTCTACAGTCTGGATTGTTACCAGATTACAGTTCATGTAGCCTACATGTTCATTCTTTATTATTTCCTAAACACCTTTTAAAACACCATCATTATAATGCAGTTTTTATTGTTGCTAAAGGACATTCTATTGCATTAGAACACATAATGTGAGAGATATTTGCTGGTACATCTGTAGTTGGCTAAAATGTAGTTGTCTGTTTGCACACAATGAAAAAAATTAACTTTTTAGACGGTCCCTATCTTTGTTCAGCACACTACATTGGACATTCAGTGGACATTCGCAAGTAAGTATGCCATTAAAACAACACTTGCCCATTTTGATTGATTGTGAAAAATGTTGTAGTTGACCATATTTGTTGTCAAGATCGTGTAGCTGCTTCTAATTTGCAAAAATGTGCTTTATTGCACATATTATTGAGAAAGTTATTAAGCAAAAAAGTCTGAATGTGTGAATATAAGACCAACTTTACCTAAGTCCAGCACACCAACCATTAGTAAAAACGAAATGATCAACTCAGTTAGCTAGTAATCTACGTTATAAAATTGTTTTTTTTACTCACCATTTCAACGCTTGGTAGAGGGTCCCGAATAGTTGGAATGGATCTTTTCATCAACAGTAGTTTGGATATGACTCCAGCATCATATAGCCCCTGATTCAGTACGAACTGTGGTGAAAAATGTGCATTACATAGCCGAAAAGCCTGACTTGGCATAGGCTGAGGCAAGTCTCCAAAAATAAAACCCATCCACTTGTCAGCGACATCTTTTTCTTTTGGAAGGCAGTGCAGTGATGTATTTGATACTCTGCACCCTGGAATGATGCATTTCTCATGGCCGGTTTTCAGGGACAACTTAACTCCAGACATGACTCCCGCTTCTTCTCAGCGGCATGGAGCGAACGTTGGAAAAGGGGGCGTGGCTAGGTCGAGTTTTGGAACACAACACCCGGTTTCTACGTAGCAAATACATCAAATTCCGACTGGCCCGTTTAGCTGGGAGGCGGTCTAGTTTTGTGGGGGGTGGAGAAATGGCGGCAGTGAGCGATTTCACATTTTGACAGCTTTTAATTTACACCCCCAAGCCTATATGACACACAGAATCCAATGAAAACCCATTTTCCCCATATGGGCCCTTTAAAGTTTGGATGCGTGTCTGTAGTTCTGAAATCTTATCTGTCAGCCTGACTATCTCCCTGCATTTATCACATGTAAATCCTATATTGCTGACAGAGAAGGCATGAAGTGACATGAAGTGCAAGTGACACTAACAGGAGAAGACATTACGCACCGTGTTTGTTGACTGATCCTATGCAAACCACTCAGCAGCAGGCAGACAGGAGCAATCGATCCTCGAGCCTACAAGCAAGTCTTTAAAAACTAGCAGTATTGAAAAACTGCTTCAATAGGGCATGATAGTGAATTTATCAGCACACAAAAGCAATAAAACGTCACATTATGTTGGATTCTTGCTTTGTCCTCACTTCTTGGGGAGGAAGCAAAATGTCTTGCTGTATGTCTTTTTGATGTTTATGATTCACAACAGATTTTTAAAGAGCACCATGGGCTTTCTTAGAATAGAGGGGAGTCACTGTTTGTATGTTGATATTACAAGGACAAGTACTTCTGGACAAACACAATGAAGAGGAGAAACGCAGCATGTGAAAATCCAACAGTGCAACCACCCAATTATTAATATTTCACTCACATCAGTACATGCATGATTAATGCGCGTGAATCAAAATCAACTAGTACCAACCCACTAATCCTAGGGTAGAAATCAGACAGATATAAATATTTTATCGATCCTTCATATGTAAATGCAAATATATTCATCTTATTCTGTTTCTCCATTACATATAGTTTATAACAGAATGATATTAATAGCAGAGGCCAATGGAAAGTCTCACAGGATGTGTGATAGATTCTCAGTTTGCCTGCTCCTCCACGGATCCTTGTTAAGTGTCTTATTTTGGTTTTTAACATTCCTCTCCTTATTTCTACTATCAATTTTGCTCATCCAGCTAAAATTACAGCTGCAATTGGCTCTCACATTAATGAATGCAAATTAGAAACTAATATATGGAGATTTCAGAGGACTGGACTTGCCAAATTGGCAAAAAACAAAAAAAAAATCACAACACAACCTCTACTCTGAGTTACTCGATCAGTATATTTACTGTGAAAATTTCTAATTAAAGTTAAGGGAAAAACTATCAAAATTGTGGACATGAGCAAACATTTGATGAGGTCAGGGAGTTGAATGGACAAAACCCTGCTGCGTATAGGGGAAAAAAACTGTTCACACTCTGATGAATATGCATTATGTAAAACCATCTGATGCATGATCTCAGAAGAGTCCACAGAACACTTAAATGTGGTCTGAACATTTAGGACACATTTACATATAAAAATTCCATACTGGCTTTTTACCCTTTTCCCGTGTGTTTTTGTTTCCATTTACTTTTAAGTTTGATCCGTTCCAAGGACTTTTAGTTTATATTCTGTTCCATTGTTTCCATTCTCTCATTTTCTCTGTTCATTTCCTGTGTTAAATTAGTTCCCATAGACCTTATTCACCTCTTCAGTAGGTTGTACTGTTATTAAATGTGTTTCTGGATTGTTCTGCTGATGAAACACATCAAAAATATCTTTCCAAGAAATGTCTGCCTAGAGCTGTGGAAAATTATAAGTTACATAGGAGCTTTAAATAGCTTTTCACAGCAGACACCATTGAAAACACGGTAAGTCTATCCCTCAAAGCCTGGCTTTCTGTCATGGCGCTGCTCTGAATAAGGTATGTAGTTACTGATTATGTGCATGTGTCTTGTTCATCAGTTCCTTGTTTCCTCTGATAATTTTTAAACCTGTGTTGTCGTTCTCTTTCACTTGATCTCGTCTTAAGCCCACATAGCAACATATTGACGTCCCAGATCCGGCCCACACCTGGCACATGTGGAAAGATGATCTGGCCCACATGCAGCGTGGAATGACGGCCATTGGATGGCTCACTCCTGTTTGCCAGATCTGGGCCACAAGCAGGCCATAGCAATGCCACATGTCAGCCAAGAGCAAAGAAATAAACCAGAAACTAGACTTTATCTGAGCCACAAAATCTGTGTATATTAAATATGGAGAAATCTCAGCCTTAATAAGCCTGTTAACAAGCAGAATCACTGAAAGAAAGAAGAGAACAGAAAAAGAGATGAGCAGAAACACAAGAACTACAACTGACTCCAGCCACAGCCTCACTCCATGCTGCATGTGGGCCAGATCATCTTTCCACGTGTGCCAGATTCGGGCCGGATCTGGGACATCACAGTGTTGCTATGTGGGAGGTTGGTTGTGCTTCATGTGTTCTTGTGTCTTGGTTTTCAATATATTACCACTTGCACACAGATCCTCTCTTCAACTCCTCAACCACACTGTGACAGGGAATAATTAGATTCAGTATGTGTCTGCTATAATTTACTCTGAGGTAATGTAGATGACACATCTTGACAGCTAATGCATCATCTCAGAGATAGTAAACAAATTCAAGTTTATATTCCCTGAAAACAAATCTTAATATCTTACACTGTTTTACTTTTTTTCACAATTAAGTGGTGAATTGTTAAAACTCTTATTACTCCAGCCCGATCTCATGAAAGTATCTATTTGCAATAGTGATTATGTGTAATTGCAATATATGTGCAATTTGTAAGCAAAAAAATTGTAACACTTTAGAATACGGTTCCTTCGTTAATGAATAACTACACAAGAACCAATGAGTAACACAAAATTAACAATCTAGTAACTACTATCAACTAAAAAGAAACTCTGATTAACGAACTAGTAAGTAAAAGCCCACAGATGAAAGTGGTACTTCACTATTAACTAATAAATAATTACTATTTTTTTTAATGCTTCCCAGCGAACTACTGAAAAGGTTTCATAATTCATGCAAAACTAATCAATAACCAATGCAGGACAAATGACTAGCACTACATTGCTACTGTAAACGAATACACAAGGTTGTTTACATTATCAATATGTAATAGCATAACAGACTTATGATTGGGGAAAGCTGTTAATAATTGGCTTAACCTGGGCTCGAACTCGGGTCTCAGAAGTGGAGAGTTGAGTGTTCTACCACTTAGCCACATAGGAGGAAATGTTGGACCCAAACGAAACACTCAAGGCAATACTGCAGGCAAAGTAGATTTATAAAAATAAAAAAAAGGTTCTTTGCAAGTCCAAAAAAATCCAACAAAAGTTATTCTCAGAATGAGGTATTTCTATCAGTTGAGATAATGCAAACAATAACAGGAGAGAAATAAAATAACTCCACGAGGGGAGAAAAAACAAAATCAAATAACTAGGAACAGCTTACTTGGGATTACTTGGGATAACTTGGAAGGACTCAGTGGGACACAGCAGGAGACAGCCAAGACTCAAAAACCGAGTGAGGAACAAGGGGAAAAACACAGCTAAAATACTCTAGGGGAAACAAGGCACAGGTGACCTGGATAACGCTAACAAGGACACACGAGGAAGAACCAAGGCATAGGGGAAAACAGGTGACCTCTAGAGGCCCGGAGACAAACAACAGGACGCAAGATGCTGACAGCTGTCTATTTATTAACTGAATAATTTTAAAGAAATGGATTTTTAAATGCAGTTGTCGGGACCTTACTTGTCCTGTGGACAATTTTCCGGCATTCCTCTGGACTGGCATTGAATCACTCGAGTCACGGTGAGTACTGGAACATATTGAGTCCTCAGCCACCCAAATACCATATACAGTTATTTTATTATTTAACCTACCTCCCAAAAAAATATGTTTTTATGTATGTCTCCTAGCTCATATATATATATATATATATATATATATATATATATATATATGTTTGTGTGTGTGTGTGTGTGTGTGTGTGTGTGCATATCTTGTGAGTGATTAGAAGATTCTACACTTTATTGGCTTTTCATTAGTAACTACTGTAAGAATCATGATAACAAACTAGTAATGACTCAAGTGTTACTACATACTTCTATGGGAATTACTAACTTATTTGGATCCGTATTCTAAAGTGAAGATCATGGGAACTAACTAGTAATGACTCTAGTTCCAGTAGCACACAAACATGCCAAATATTGTTTTATTAACAAAGTTCGGGAGGAGCACATTCAGATAATCAAACCTAATTAGACAAGAGTGGTGCTTAATCAACGAGTTAAGCGCTGTGTATATATACAGCAAACTAACCTCCGTTCATTGACAGTTTAACAGCATTTGTCCCCACAGTACCTTCCTAACATGTCAGAATCGAGCGCTTCCCGTTTGATGAAGAATCTTTCGTCCTTCAGGATTAGGAATCTTTGCCACAATCCTCTGGTATTATCTTGTGGGCGTCAGGCCAAACAAACGGGTCCTCGCCACCGCGGGCGAAACATCAGCAATCTACTTCCGCGTATTTCTTTAAACTGGACCATTCAATAATTCCTGCCATAGAGAAATGGTCATAAGGCAATGCCGCCCTCTTAATTCGAAGGAACGGGTCTTCCTCCAGCGTCAGACCGCCGCAGCAGACCCTAAGTAAGCCGCGCTGCAGATTCAGTCCCAGTCAGTCCACACTCAACATCTGCCGGGTCAACTCTGTGAGTGCTCAGCTCAAAACCTTTTCGTTTTCTGTCCCTAATTGAACTTCGTATCACTTCAGTTGTTGAATCACGAGCAAGTTATGCTATCTGGATACTAATTGTGATCGGGGGAACACGCGTTTTAAATAGTTTCCGTACAAATGATTTGCCGTTCATTAACGCGATGCTTCCTTTTGGTAAACTCACACGTAAACAATAGGTCGCAGATTACGTGCAGATTGCACACAGAATCATTAAGAACCTTTCGTTAACACTGTCCTGCAATTTATTTACAAAAATCACTTAACTTAAAGTTATAGCATAAATGCATTTTTATTTTATTTATTTTTTTGAAGTAGGTAGGCTAGTTTAAAGCCACAGTTTCACTATTGGTTTATCTGATTCAGAACGAACAAATCGGCAGGGAATATGACCCATAGAAATGATCAAAATAAACTAAATAAACTGAGAAAACAAGAACATTTTCGTACGTTTAATAATCGATCTCTCAGCCCCGCACAGTTTCTGCTGAGCTCGGGATTCCAATTGCACAGGTTAAAACCATGGGTTCAGCCTCGTCCATTTGAATTCTGGGCATTAACTTGGATACAGTTGTTTTCCAGGCCTCACTGCACAAGAAAAAATCGATAGGATATTTTTGATCTCGTCCACCTTCCCACTGTTCTAAAACGCGAACTGCTATCTTTGCTCGGCCACTTAAACTTCAAATGCGCATAATCCTGCAAGGATTTAATCTCTCACCTCCTCTTCGCCCCAACCTACTCCTCCCTTTGCTCAGCCTCACACCAGAGGAACTCAATTTGTCCAGGTAAATTTCTCCACTCCCTCAGCAGTGATGTCTTCTCCGCTCCCGCAGGAGCTCATTTCTCCAGGTAAGTTTTCTGCTCCCGCAGGAGCTCTGTTTCTCTGGACACAAGTTTGACCCATGCTTTTTTGCTTAAAGTTGAAGACCCAACTTTGTGTATGTTTTGTAAAATTCCCTTATCTGTCAAACATGTTTTATTAGATTGTTCTGGCCTTAACGCAAGCAGAATGCTCTTTTATGAAGTTTCTTCATTGAAGGACATATTTAATGAGATTATGCCTGAAAAGGTTTTGGATTTTTTATCATGTTAATTTAAATATATATATATATATTATATAATATGACTTGTTGTTTATATTCGCTTTGTTTTTATTGTAATTATATGATATATGTATTTTTGTGATTGAATTTTTTCCATGAAAATAGCTCTGAATGCCGACATGGCATTAAGTAAAATAATCTGATCTGTTTCTCTGGCTATTTTCTCCACTGCCACAGCAGTGATGTCTCCTCTGCTCCCGCAGGAGCTCTGTTTCTCTCGCTATTTTCTCCACTGCCGCAGCAGTGATGTCTCCTCTGCTCCCGCAGGAGCTCTGTTTCTCTGGCTATTTTCTCCACTGCCGCAGCAGTGATGTCTCCTCTGCTCCCACAGGAGCTCTGTTTCTCTGTCTATTTTCTCCACTGCCGCAGCAGTGATGTCTCCTCTGCTCCCGCAGGAGCTCTGTTTCTCTGGCTATTTTCTCCACTGCCACAGCAGTGATGTCTCCTCTGCTCCCGCAGGAGCTCTGTTTCTCTCGCTATTTTCTCCACTGCCGCAGCAGTGATGTCTCCTCTGCTCCCGCAGGAGCTCTGTTTCTCTGGCTATTTTCTCCACTGTCACAGCAGTGATGTCTCCTCTGCTCCCACAGGAGCTCTGTTTCTCTGTCTATTTTCTCCACTGCCGCAGCAGTGATGTCTCCTCTGCTCCCGCAGGAGCTCTGTTTCTCTGTCTATTTTCTCCACTGCCACAGCAGTGATGTCTCCTCTGCTCCCGCAGGAGCTCTGTTTCTCTGGCTATTTTCTCCACTGTCACAGCAGTGATGTCTCCTCTGCTCCCGCAGGAGCTCTGTTTCTCTGTCTATTTTCTCCACTGCCACAGTAGTGATGTCTCCTCTGCTCCCGCAGGAGCTCTGTTTCTCTGGCTATTTTCTCCACTGTCACAGCAGTGATGTCTCCTCTGCTCCCGCAGGAGCTCTGTTTCTCTGGCTATTTTCTCCACTGCCACAGTAGTGATGTCTCCTCTGCTCCCGCAGGAGCTCTGTTTCTCTGGCTATTTTCTCCACTGCCACAGTAGTGATGTCTCCTCTGCTCCCGCAGGAGCTCTGTTTCTCTGGCTATTTTCTCCACTGCCGCAGCAGTGATGTCTCCTCTGCTCCCGCAGGAGCTCTGTTTCTCTGGCTATTTTCTCCACTGCCACAGCAGTGATGTCTCCTCTGCTCCCGCAGGAGCTCTGTTTCTCTGGCTATTTTCTCCACTGCCGCAGCAGTGATGTCTCCTCTGCTCCCGCAGGAGCTCTGTTTCTCTGGCTATTTTCTCCACTGTCACAGCAGTGATGTCTCCTCTGCTCCCGCAGGAGCTCTGTTTCTCTGGCTATTTTCTCCACTGTCACAGCAGTGATGTCTCCTCTGCTCCCGCAGGAGCTCTGTTTCTCTGGCTATTTTCTCCACTGCCGCAGCAGTGATGTCTCCTCTGCTCCCGCAGGAGCTCTGTTTCTCTGGCTATTTTCTCCACTGCCGCAGCAGTGATGTCTCCTCTGCTCCCGCAGGAGCTCTGTTTCTCTGTCTATTTTCTCCACTGCCACAGCAGTGATGTCTCCTCTGCTCCCGCAGGAGCTCTGTTTCTCTGGCTATTTTCTCCACTGCCGCAGCAGTGATGTCTCCTCTGCTCCCGCAGGAGCTCTGTTTCTCTGGCTATTTTCTCCACTGCCACAGCAGTGATGTCTCCTCTGCTCCCGCAGGAGCTCTGTTTCTCTGGCTATTTTCTCCACTGCCACAGCAGTGATGTCTCCTCTGCTCCCGCAGGAGCTCTGTTTCTCTGGCTATTTTCTCCACTGCCACAGTAGTGATGTCTCCTCTGCTCCCGCAGGAGCTCTGTTTCCCTGGCTATTTTCTCCACTGCCACAGCAGTGATGTCTCCTCTGCTCCCGCAGGAGCTCTGTTTCTCTGGCTATTTTCTCCACTGCCACAGCAGTGATGTCTCCTCTGCTCCCGCAGGAGCTCTGTTTCCCTGGCTATTTTCTCCACTGCCACAGCAGTCATGTCTCCTCTGCTCCCGCAGGAGCTCTGTTTCTCTGGCTATTTTCTCCACTGTCACAGCAGTGATGTCTCCTCTGCTCCCGCAGGAGCTCTGTTTCTCTGGCTATTTTCTCCACTGTCACAGCAGTGATGTCTCCTCTGCTCCCGCAGGAGCTCTGTTTCCCTGGCTATTTTCTCCACTGCCACAGCAGGGTTGTCTCCTCTGCTCCCGCAGGAGCTCTGTTTCTCTGGCTATTTTCTCCACTGCCACAGCAGTGATGTCTCCTCTGCTCCCGCAGGAGCTCTGTTTCTCTGGGTATTTTCTCCACTGCCACAGCAGTGATGTCTCCTCTGCTCCCGCAGGAGCTCTGTTTCTCTGGCTATTTTCTCCACTGCCGCAGCAGTGATGTCTCCTCTGCTCCCGCAGGAGCTCTGTTTCTCTGGCTATTTTCTCCACTGCCACAGCAGTGATGTCTCCTCTGCTCCCGCAGGAGCTCTGTTTCTCTGGCTATTTTCTCCACTGCCGCAGCAGTGATGTCTCCTCTGCTCCCGCAGGAGCTCTGTTTCTCTGGCTATTTTCTCCACTGCCACAGCAGTGATGTCTCCTCTGCTCCCGCAGGAGCTCTTTTTCTCTGGCTATTTTCTCCACTGCCACAGCAGTGATGTCTCCTCTGCTCCCGCAGGAGCTCTGTTTCTCTGGCTATTTTCTCCACTGCCGCAGCAGTGACGTCTCCTCTCCAGTACCTCACTATTCAGAATTAATATTCCTGTTAAAACCCCTTGGTGATGCCTCTTTCTCCGTCCAGCGAGCATTGGTCTCCCAGTGGACGTCGCATGCTTCTATGTTTCCTCTTTCTCTGTTCAGCGAGCATTGGTCTCCCAGCGGCCGTCGCATGCATTTATGTTTCCTCTTTCTCTGTCCAGCGAGCATTGGTCTCCCAGCGGACGTCGCATGCTTCTATGTTTCCTCTTTCTCTGTCCAGCGAGCATTGGTCTCCCAGCGGACGTCGCATGCTTCTATGTTTCCTCTTTCTCCGTCCAGCGAGCATTGGTCTCCCAGCGGACGTTGCATGCTTCTATGTTTCCTCTTTCTCTGTCCAGCGAGCATTGGTCTCCCAGCGGACGTTGCATGCATCTATGTTTCCTCTTTCTCTGTCCAGCGAGCATTGGTCTCCCAGCGGACGTTGCATGCATCTATGTTTCCTCTTTCTCTGTCCAGCGAGCATTGGTCTCCCAGCGGACGTTGCATGCATCTATGTTTCCTTTTTCTCTGTCCAGCGAGCATTGGTCTCCCAGCGGACGTCGCATGCATCTATGTTTCCTCTTTCTCTGTCCAGCGAGCATTGGTCTCCCAGCGGCCGTCGCATGCATTTATGTTTCCTCTTCCTCTGTCCAGCGAGCATTGGTCTCCCAGCGGACGTCGCATGCATTTATGTTTCCTCTTCCTCTGTCCAGCGAGCATTGGTCTCCCAGCGGACGTCGCATGCATTTATGTTTCCTCTTCCTCTGTCCAGCGAGCATTGGTCTCCCAGCGGACGTAGCATTCATCTATGTTTCCTCTTTCCCATCCAGCAGGTATTGATTTCCCAGCAGACACAGCAAGAAATCTCCCGGCCGGGCTTCCAAAATTTGTCACTCCGCCGTCGGCCGGTAGAGCCCACCAGTCCGACGCTGTGAGCTGCTCCCGTCGGAAGCTACATGGGCCCTATCGGTCGGCCATCTTAGATCTCGCTGCTCCACGCCCATCGGTCGGCAGAGATCACCCGTCATTCCCAAATCTTGCTGCTCCTCATTCGTCAGCCAATAGGGCCCGTCCGCCTAGCGCAGTGAGCTGCTTCCGCCAGAAGCAACATGTGCCCTCCTGGTCAGGCGACATAAATCACGCTGTTCATTGGCCGGTAGAGCTCACCTGTCTGGCGCTGTGAGCTGCTCCCGTCGAGAAACGGTGCGAGCCCTTCCAACAAAACGCCAGCCCGCCAAATTCTCTGCGTTTTGTCGCAGAGAATTTTAATTAGTCGCGTTCCTATTTTGAATATCTGCCGTCTTAAGGGTTGGAGTCTGTTTGTTATTGTAGCACTTAAGTATTGCTGTTCATAACAGCAAGTTTCGATTTGGGCTATTGTCGGGATACTTGCTTTCGCTGTGCTAATTGCAAGGGCTGTTAAAGCAGATATAAATTAGAAGTAAATTCAGGTGAAAGCCAGGACAGCAGTCACTCGGTGAGAACGTCAAGAGCGCGTAAGTTGTTTTTTCTTAATATCCAGTTCTCTTGTTGCTCTGTTTACCATTTGTCAAGTAAGTAGGGCTATTTTCGATTCTTTGCTTCTTTGTAATTTTTATCTTCACTAAATATCTTTATTTTAATTAGTCGCGTTCCTATTTTGAATATCTGCCGTCTTAAGGGTTGGAGTCTGTTTGTTATTGTAGCACTTAAGTATTGCTGTTCATAACAGCTAGTTTCGATTTGGGCTATTGTCGGGATACTTGCTTTCGCTGTGCTAATTGCAAGGGCTGTTAAAGCAGATATAAATTAGAAGTAAATTCAGGTGAAAGCCAGGACAGCAGTCACTCGGTGAGAACGTCAAGAGCGCGTAAGTTGTTTTTTCTTAATATCCAGTTCTCTTGTTGCTCTGTTTACCATTTGTCAAGTAAGTAGGGCTATTTTCGATTCTTTGCTTCTTTGTAATTTTTATCTTCACTAAATATCTTTATTTTAATTAGTCGCGTTCCTATTTTGAATATCTGCCGTCTTAAGGGTTGGAGTCTGTTTGTTATTGTAGCACTTAAGTATTGCTGTTCATAACAGCAAGTTTCGATTTGGGCTATTGTCGGGATACTTGCTTTCGCTGTGCTAATTGCAAGGGCTGTTAAAGCAGATATAAATTAGAAGTAAATTCAGGTGAAAGCCAGGACAGCAGTCACTCGGTGAGAACGTCAAGAGCGCGTAAGTTGTTTTTTCTTAATATCCAGTTCTCTTGCTGCTCTGTTTACCATTTGTCAAGTAAGTAGGGCTATTTTCGATTCTTTGCTTCTTTGTAATTTTTATCTTCACTAAATATCTTTATTTTAATTAGTCGCGTTCCTATTTTGAATATCTGCCGTCTTAAGGGTTGGAGTCTGTTTGTTATTGTAGCACTTAAGTATTGCTGTTCATAACAGCTAGTTTCGATTTGGGCTATTGTCGGGATACTTGCTTTCGCTGTGCTAATTGCAAGGGCTGTTAAAGCAGATATAAATTAGAAGTAAATTCAGGTGAAAGCCAGGACAGCAGTCACTCGGTGAGAACGTCAAGAGCGCGTAAGTTGTTTTTTCTTAATATCCAGTTCTCTTGTTGCTCTGTTTACCATTTGTCAAGTAAGTAGGGCTATTTTCGATTCTTTGCTTCTTTGTAATTTTTATCTTCACTAAATATCTTTATTTTAATTAGTCGCGTTCCTATTTTGAATATCTGCCGTCTTAAGGGTTGGAGTCTGTTTGTTATTGTAGCACTTAAGTATTGCTGTTCATAACAGCAAGTTTCGATTTGGGCTATTGTCGGGATACTTGCTTTCGCTGTGCTAATTGCAAGGGCTGTTAAAGCAGATATAAATTAGAAGTAAATTCAGGTGAAAGCCAGGACAGCAGTCACTCGGTGAGAACGTCAAGAGCGCGTAAGTTGTTTTTTCTTAATATCCAGTTCTCTTGCTGCTCTGTTTACCATTTGTCAAGTAAGTAGGGCTATTTTCGATTCTTTGCTTCTTTGTAATTTTTATCTTCACTAAATATCTTTATTTTAATTAGTCGCGTTCCTATTTTGAATATCTGCCGTCTTAAGGGTTGGAGTCTGTTTGTTATTGTAGCACTTAAGTATTGCTGTTCATAACAGCTAGTTTCGATTTGGGCTATTGTCGGGATACTTGCTTTCGCTGTGCTAATTGCAAGGGCTGTTAAAGCAGATATAAATTAGAAGTAAATTCAGGTGAAAGCCAGGACAGCAGTCACTCGGTGAGAACGTCAAGAGCGCGTAAGTTGTTTTTTCTTAATATCCAGTTCTCTTGCTGCTCTGTTTACCATTTGTCAAGTAAGTAGGGCTATTTTCGATTCTTTGCTTCTTTGTAATTTTTATCTTCACTAAATATCTTTATTTTAATTAGTCGCGTTCCTATTTTGAATATCTGCCGTCTTAAGGGTTGGAGTCGGTTTGTTATTGTAGCACTTAAGTATTGCTGTTCATAACAGCTAGTTTCGATTTGGGCTATTGTCGGGATACTTGCTTTCGCTGTGCTAATTGCAAGGACTACCACAGCTGTCCTCACTCAGACGATTGATAGCATTATTTCTATGTAGTGTGCGCGCTGTCGCGGAAGCGTCAGCAGAAGCATTCAGCTCTCGTGTTCAGCCTCCTCGTGTTAAGACCGACTCGGGTAAAGACCTGCGACTCTACCTGCGCGACTCCACCGAGCAAGGACACCTGCAAGGCACTTAAAGTATCTTCTTCACCCTTTCCTTTCCTACCTCTATCTTATTTCCCATTATCATTATGTGCTTTCAATACATTCCTGTTGTCTCTCGACAACGCTCTCTCACCACGCACAGAAGGCAGCGCAATACTGCTTATCTGCGCCCTTTTCTCCCATCCTCACACTCACCTCTCGCTCTTTCTATGGGTCTATGGAATTGTCAATCAGCAGTCAATAAAGCTGACTTCATTCCAGCCTTTGCATCTCATTCTAATCTTAATATCTTGGGCTTGACTGAGACCTGGATCCGTCCAGAAGACTCAGCAACCCCTGCTGCTCTCTCTAACAACTTCTCTTTCTCTCACACACCTCGCCAGTCCGGGAGGGGTGGGGGCACTGGTCTTCTCATTTATAACAATTGGAAATATTCACCTCTCTCTTCTCTATGCAATAACAACTCATTTGAATATCATGCTATTACACTTACAACTCCCATGAAGATCCATATTCTAGTTATTTATCGTCCCCCAGGTCAACTAGGAAGCTTTGTAGAAGAGCTGGATGTGTTGCTGTCCTCTTTCCCTCAGGATGGCATCCCACTTGTAGTCTTTGGCGATTTCAACATTCACCTAGCCAAGCCGTATGCAACAGACTTCATCTCTCTCCTAGCCTCTTTCGATCTCAAACGGCTCATCACCACCGGTACTCACAAGTCAGGCAACCAACTGGACCTGGTTTACACACGCAACTGTATCACAGACAACATTTTGGTGAAACCTCTCCAAGTTTCAGATCATTTCCTCATTACTTTCAATCTACAACTCACTACCCATGCTCCACCAACCTCCCCACCATTTACTTTCAGACGAAACCTGCGCTCACTTTCTCCATCCCATCTTCCTCTGCTGTGTCATCCTCTCTTCCCTCACCCTCACATTTCTCATCTCTGGATGTGAATACTGCAACGGATACTTTATGCTCCATCCTAACCTCTTCTTTAGACAATATCTGCCCTCTCTCCTCTAGGCCAGCACGCACCACTCCCTCTAACCCCTGGTTATCTGAGGTTCTTCGTGAACACCGGACCAAGCTCAGGGCAGCGGAGAGGAAATGGCGCAAATCAAAAGACACATCTGACCTCACTAGGTATCAATCTCTGCTCTCTGCCTTCTCTGTTGACGTTCACGCCGCAAAATCTTCATATTTCCACAACAAGATCAACAGCGCCTCTAACACACGTTCACTGTTCAAGACATTCAATTCTCTCCTCTGTCCACCTCCACCACCACCCACCTCCTCTTTAACTGCTGATGACTTTGCTAACTTCTTCACTAACAAAACTACCACTATCAGCAGTCAGTTCTCAGCACAGGAACCCAGACTAACCTCTCCCACAGCCAATAACCTTCTCTCCTCCTTCACTCCACTAACCGATGAAGAAGTATCTAAACTTCTCCTCTCCAGTCATCCTACCACCTGCCCTCTAGACCCCATCCCCTCACACCTTCTACAAGCCATCTCTCCCACACTTCTACCAGCTCTCACACACATTATCAACTCATCCCTCCACACTGGCATTTTCCCTACAGCATTTAAGCAGGCTCGGGTAACCCCTCTGCTTAAAAAATCAACATTAAACACATCACTTCTAGAGAACTACAGACCTGTCTCTCTCCTACCATTCATTGCAAAAACACTTGAACGAGTTGCTTTTAACCAAGTATCATCCTTCCTGTCTCTGAACAACCAGCTGGATGTCAACCAATCTGGCTTCAAGAAAGGACATTCAACTGAGACTGCATTGCTGTCAGTCACGGAAGCCTTGCGGATCGCAAAAGCTGCTTCCAAATCATCAGTCCTCATTCTACTGGACCTGTCTGCTGCCTTCGACACTGTGAATCATCAGATCCTCTTGTCCGCCCTCTCATCACTGGGCATCACTGGAACCTCCCTCAACTGGTTTGAGTCCTATCTCACAGGTAGGTCTTTCAAGGTCACATGGAGAGGTGAGGTATCCAAAGCACATCAACTGACCACAGGCGTTCCTCAGGGTTCAGTTCTCGGACCGCTCCTCTTCTCCATTTACACCACATCACTGGGACCTATCATACAGGCACATGGTTTCTCTTACCATTGCTATGCTGATGACACCCAGCTCTACCTCTCATTTCAACCAGATGATCCCACAGTAGCTGTACGGATCTCAAGCTGTCTGGCGGACATCTCGGCATGGATGAAGGAACATCACCTGCAGCTCAACCTGGCAAAGACTGAGCTTCTCGTCCTCCCTGCCAATCCGTCTCTACAGCACGACCTCACTATCCAGGTCGATTCATCCTCAATCACCCCATCAAGGTCGGTCAGAAATCTTGGTGTAATCTTTGATGATCAGCTGACCTTCACAGACCACATTACAAAGACAGCTCGATCATGCAGGTTTGCTATGCACAACATCAGGAAGATCAGGCCTTTCCTAACTGAGCATGCAACACAACTTCTCGTCCAGGCCCTGGTCATTTCTAGGCTCGATTACTGCAATGCTCTTCTGGCTGGACTTCCATCATGTGCAACTAAACCTCTACAAATGATCCAGAATGCTGCAGCTCGTCTGGTCTTCAACGAGCCCAAAAGGGCCCACGTCACTCCTCTGCTCATCTCTCTGCACTGGCTACCACTCGCTGCTCGCATCAAGTTCAAGGCTTTGACGCTTGCTTACAGATTGACCACAGGTTCAGCTCCCTCCTACTTCCACTCACTACTACAAGTCTACATCCCTACCAGAAGCCTACGATCGGTCAATGAGCGACGGCTCGTGGTACCATCACAGCGGGGCACAAAATCACTCTCCAAAACATTCTCATTCACGGTTCCATGCTGGTGGAATGATCTCCCCACCCTCATCCGGAATGCAGAATCCCTGACAACATTCAAAAGACAACTGAAAACTCATCTCTTCCGGGAGCACTTAACTTAAATGAAAAAAAAAAAAAAAAAAAAAAAAAATCCTTTCCTCTAAATCCTCGCTTGCCTGGCTTATGCTACTCCGAGCTATGTCTGAACTTTGTATTTTGAGCACTTCTTGCGTTGCTTTTGCCTCTTCACGATGACTCGCTTGGTTTAGTCCTCAGTTGTAAGTCGCTTTGGATAAAAGCGTCTGCTAAATGACTAAATGTAAATGTAAATGTAAATGTTTTGGGGGGTCTTTAGTCTGGCGGCTGTCCTTTGCTCTTTTTGCCTTTTGGGGGAGTACTCTGGGTTCGGGCAAAATTCCGAGCTCGAAGCCCTCCCCCCGGACAGCACGCCAAACACGCATAATCTTTACTCTGTTTAATTGATATAAGTGTGAACTCGTGAAATGATGTTTTATTAACAAAGTTCGGGAGGAGCACGTTCAGATAATTAAACCTAATTAAACACACGTGGAGCACATTCAGATAATCAAACCTAATTAGACAAGAGTGGTGCTTAATCAACGAGTTAAGCGCTGTGTATATATACAGCAAACTAACCTCCGTTCATTTACAGTTTAACAGCATCCCTCCACCACCCCATCTCCTCACTTATAATCCTAATACTCTTACAACAACGGGGGGAGTACTCTGGGTTCGGGCAAAATTCCGAGCTCGGAGCCCTCCCCCCGGACAGCACGCCAAATACGCATAATCTTTACTCTGTTTAATTGATGTAAGTGTGAACTCGTGAAAAGGATTACAATGTAAAAGATTAATATTGTGTACATAAAGATATGGTAAATCCGGCTTGTCCTGTAGATGGTGTGCTCTCACGCTTTAACCTCGCGCACGAGCAGATCCGTTTCCTCGCTTGAGAAGCGTTCAGTCTTTCCTGTTGCAAATGCCATCATGTAAATAGTGAATCCGCCATGGCGCGAGCGCAACTGGCCTTTAAAGGGAATGAGAGATGAGACTCGGATTGCTTTATTGCACGTTACGCCCAAAACACACCCATTACTCATTAGGAGAATAGAGACATCCCTTTTAGACCATTTTTCCCGTCGTTAGACTAGCAAAAGTGGATCCGGACACTCACTAAGTGCACTTGGGCCGTGCGCTTTACCATGCGCTTAGAGATCATTAAAATAGGGCCCCTTATGTTCATCACTTGATGATCTAAACTATCTGTGGATAAAGACACGTTAAGTTCATATTTGTGTCTCCCCTCCTGTTTTATGACACTGTGACTGTACTTTTATTTGCCTATTACATGTTTTATATTGTTGAACAGTGGATAGGTTTACGGGGGGGGGGGGGGGGGGTAGTTGCTCCAAAATATAAAAGTATAAATATTTATAATATGAAAATGCAAAGAATGAAATGCATCTTGATCTGACACACAAGGCAAACAACTGAAATGAATGGAGTACCCTCCATGTCGGAAAACAACGCAAAAGGGGTTGCCTGTGTGTTAAAAATGTTAATATACGACGAGTTGGTAGTGGAAACGTGATTTAAATGATTCAGAAATGATGAAAAGCTGTCTGGCCAACTGAGATTTCAGTTTGGAGATCAAGTTAGCTGTTGAGCGTAATAGTTAGCATTGGTGGCCGCAAAACTGCACCCAGCTTTTAACTCATGTGCCTATTATAATCTTATGATACCAGTATGAAATACTGGCACTATGCAGCTGCAATTAATTATCTGTGCTTGTTTCCCCTGTTTTCTTTCTTTCAAATAAATGTCATCTTATATATTTTGTATATTCTAATTTAATAGCTTTTAGTTGTTGTAGTTGATGATTTTGGCATCACTGTATGTTAAGGTGCAGAAATAGCTAAGGTTGGCAAAAGCAAGTCGCCGTATGTTTTAAACTTTTCTCTTTCTAAATCTTTCCACAGCATCCCTCCTTCACTCTGTAAGATGAAAGAGTTTTATAATTGACCATGAAGTGCTCTTGCATTATTAAAGCTTTGAAATACTGCTGTCTCTGATAATTGCAACCAGAGTAATGAAATCAGGAACACACTTTATTTTAGCGGCATGTGTGGATTTGAGTTGCACATTTCCTCGAAGATTCCTCAAGCTATATACATTCCACTCAATTCTATCAACCGGGTAACATTTTAATCACTTTATATGTTCATATATTTTAGCAATCCTCTCTCTCTCTCTCTCTCTCTCTCTCTCTCTCTCTCTCTCTCTCTCTCTTATGCAGATCTTGAAATGCAGGCGCAACATGTGCCCTAATGCCCCCCCCCCCCGTCTTCTCTGCTTCCACTGCAGGAATACATGGCATAGCTTATTATGCGTAATTTGCATAAGACATTGAAGTTTTCCGTTGGTATAACCTTGTGGTCTCTGTACTTAGCTGGGAAATATGCAAATTAAAAAAAAATACATCCATGTTCTCATGGTGAGTGATACAACACATTAAATACAAGGTTAAAATAAAATCAACTGACTACATTTAATGCATATATTAAATAGACTATAGTGATAACAAGACTGAAAGCATAAACAGGGAGTGGTAAAATAAATGATCAAAACCATAACACGAAACAAGGTTTTACTGCACGCCATTGAACAGTAGCACAGTATAACCAACTGAATGCGTTCACAATGCAAACCTCTGCTTGCCACATCCGTACAGTGTGACAAATTACTATTACTGGAACATTTTGTCACCAGTCAACATGTGCTCTATGAATTCTTTGTATTTTCATTTATGGGTTGTTGCATTTTAAATGTATATAAAAAAAATCTTTAGAAAAAAAAACCCCTTTAGAATACTGTTCATTAATGACCACACAGGAACAAATACGAAATATTAACATTTTAGTAACTACTATTAACTAACAATAACTTACATGAATTAGTAAGTAGTGCTCAGTTGAATGAGGAAGTTCACCATTAGCTACTGTAATGAGTCGCTATTATTTTTTTATACATCCCAGAGGAACTATTATATACAGTACAGGTTCATAATTAATGTGAACAATGCATAATGTCACAGGTCGGGGGGGCCAAACCAGACTGCACCCACCCCTCAAACCCAGGACCACTCTGAGGAGCGTACCAGAGACCAGACGGACAAGTAGAATTAAAATTGAACAATCTTTATTAAATGGTAAAAAGGAAATTAAAAGTCTCAACGTGAGTTTGTGTCTCTGTCCAGGAAGGGGGAAACCGCTTTGGACCCTGGGAGGCGAGGGATTCGTCTGCCGTTCCAGCAGCAGGTAAGTGTCGGGGTAAGTAGAACTTCTTGACCACGATGCAGACGGACAGATACCCGGGCAGGGCAGGACCGGGACTGAGGACTAGGAGACTCCTCCACCGGACAGGTGAGTAGCAGGTACGTGTACCTCTCAAGAAGGCGAGCAGACGGAGGGGCCTCACTGGAAGACAGGTGGGTAGATAGGTCGGTAAGTTCCTAGACCGTTGGTCGTTCCGAATATGCTCAGCACAGAAGAATCATCCAGTTGAACAGACAAAGCAAATTATACAGGTGCAGGCACACTCCGCTGCAGAATCGGGCTTACGGCTGGACTGTGTGGCTCCAAGCGGACAGCGCTGGGACAAGGGTGGATCCTTCCTTCAGACGGGCAGCGCCCAAGAAGACAGCAGCAGACGAATCATCTAGTTAAACGGACAGAACAATTTATACAGGTGCAGGCACGCTTCTCTGCAGAATGGAGAATCGGGCTTACGGCTGGACTGTGTGGCTCCAAGCGGACAGCGCTGGGACAAGGGTGGATCCTTCCTTCAGACGAGCAGCGCCCAAGAAGACAGCAGCAGACGAATCATCTAGTTAAACGGACAGAGCAATTTATACAGGTGCAGGCACGCTCCTCTGCAGAATGGAGAATCGGGCTTACGGCTGGACTGTGTGGCTCCAAGCGGACAGCGCTGGGACAAGGGTGGATCCTTCCTTCAGACGGGCAGCGCCCAAGAAGACAGCAACCGACAATTCGTCTAGTTAAACAGGCAGAGCAATTTATACAAGGCAAACACACTCCTCTTCGGTATCAGAACGAGAACTTATAGCCCGAGCGGGACATGCACGTCTAGCACTGAGGCTTTGTTCAGCAAACACTGGGCGGAATTAGGCACTGGGGAATACTGGCAGTTAAATATACATATCCACCCACACACTGCAACCTCACGTCAAGTCCAATACTGTGTGACACTTCAATTCAGGCACTGCATATCCACTCTCACTCTCAGTGCAATAAGGCCAGCACTCACCCAATAGTCAATCCTTCCACTGTTATGTTGAATCAGCACTCAGACGATAAAGAGATGCAGATGACTTCTCACAGCATGGAGAACAGCGTCTTCAATAGTCTCTCACTCTCAGACGGAGATACCAGGATTTCAATGATGACTCAGTCCACACTCTTAAGTGGCAGTTACACTCGTGATCAACGCACTTCACAATTCTTTGTTCAACTCAGAAGATGAAGATATCAGAATTTCAATGGTGACTCAGTTCACACTCCCATGTGACAGTTACACTCGTGATCAATACACTTCACAATTCTTTGTTCAACTCAGTGCAGGACATGCATTCACACAGATTCAATGTTTTATTACTTAACTTCCTCTCAGGAATGATGGCGTTCTCCAGTCTTGACTGTATCTCCCCACTTCTCCAACTTTCCATCCAGTTCACGTTTCCAGCGTGTATTCACACAAATCACCGTTGCACCCTTCAGCCAGCCAAATCCTCACAGCCCTCTCCAAAGATCCCAGCGAATTCAACCACAGTCAAAGAAACTAATTCTCCCGGGGGAGTACCACCCTCAAATGCCTTTTCCTTTTCCTTTTAACTGCTTCTCTGGGCCGTGTTTCCCAATCACAGATGCCCACACCAAACACCCGCACCTGGTACCGCTTAGCTAATCAGCTGCCGCTGTCATGGCAACTGACAACAGCAAACCAGCACGGTGTGCCGGTGAAATCGTCCCGGGGGGAAACACACTCCTAGAGGAAATTAGTTCCGCTAGATTTGTCACCTTGTGACATACCCCCCCACCAAACCGTTCTAGTCCCTAGAACGGGGCTCGGCAACCCAGTCTCCATACCGCACTGGGGGCTGGCCTCGATTCCCCCGCTGGGACCGTCTCGGCGGTGAGGCAAGTTCCACCTGGTGCGGCTCCGCGCCCGGTCCCCTTGGGACCACCGCCCAACCTAGCAGCAAGGGCATCGGTGGCGTTTCAACCGGGGGATTGCTGTCTGTTGGTTTCGGATAATTTGGACATGGACGGATCAAGTTTCGATGTAGCACTCGCTCTGGGCCAGCTCTCCCTTCTGGGCGGATAGCGTATACCGGTTGATCTGGGTGCGGCTGTCGTTGAACCACGTATGGTTGGGACTCCCATCGATCGCTCAGTTTTCCCTTCCCTTGACGACGATTGTCCCGTACCAGCACTCTTTCTCCCGGTAGTAACGGTGCCTCCCGAGCTGTTCGATCGTACAGCCTCTTATTCTTCACTGCTGCTTGATTTATCCGGTCCGAGACCTGTTCGTAAGCATTGTGAAGGCGCTGGTGATGACTTGCCACCCACTCTGTCAGGCTGCCCCCCCCCCTCCGCTGGAGCAGCTCCTAACAGCAGATCGGTAGGCAGTCTCACGTGTCTCCCGAACATCAGGTAGGTCGGGGCATACCCGGTGGTGCTATGCACGCTGTTATTGTACGCCTGGACCAGCATCGGAAGTTTGTCCGCCCAGTGGCCTTGCTGCTCTCCTTCCAGGGTCCCCAAGAGACTTAGCAGTGTCTGATTCATCCTTTCGCACCCCCCATTCCCTTGAGGGTGATATGGGGTGGTGTGGGTCTTTTTACACCCGTACAAGCGACACAGTTCGTGGATCACCCGAGACTCGAAGTTGGGCCCTTGATCAGCGTGGAGTATTTCGGGACACCCGAATGGCTGAATAACATACCTCCACAAGGCATTGGCGGTGGTAGGGGCAGTCTGATCCAGGGTTGGAATGGCCCAGGCGTATTTCGTGAACAAGTCAGTTACTACAAGGATGTTCTGTATCCGATCCATCGGTCGTCCCAGCGTCAAGTAGTCCATGGCTACGATGTGCAGTGGGGCCTTAGCCCGAATCGGCACCAATGGGGCTCGTACCTCCTTCCTCGCCTTGAATAGCATGCAGCGTGGGCACCCCTGAAGGTAAGTCCTCGTGGTCCCCTCCATCCCAGGCCAGTAGAAGTACCGCCGTAGCAGAGACAATGTCCTTTCTTGCCCTTGATGTCCCAGTTTGGAATGATATGCTTGTAACAGGGAATGACAACGCCCTTCGGGGACTACTACCTGGCAGACCTCCTCGCCTTGAGCCGGATCCTGGAGGGACCTACACATCACCTCTTCCTTCAGGAAGAGCCTCTCTTTCTGTCCCAGCAGCCCCCTCACCACCCGTGTCTGGTTCCGGCGTTCCTCTCCTTCGGGCCAAGCTCCTTCACTCAGCCAAGTTCGTACCAGCCTCAAGTCTTCGTCCTCCTCCTGCCACATCCTCCAACGCTGTGGGTCCCATCCCCAATTTGCAGGGGGTTCGACCGGTGGTTGGCCTGGTGCCTCCACAATGCCCACCATCAGTCCTTCCTCACGTCCCACGTTCAGCGCTGATGTTTGACCCACAGATCGCGCTTCAGGAAGTCTGGACAGTACATCAGCGTTGGTGTGCTCTTTTCCTGGCCGATACTGCAGCTGGTAGTCGTAATTGGCCAACTGTGCCACCCACCTCTGCTCAACCGCCCCCAGCTTGGCGGTCTGTAGATGCACTAGAGGATTATTGTCAGTCACCACGAGGACCTTTGCTCCCCACAGATAATCCTTAAACTTCTCATCGCCCATTTCATTGCCAGCAATTCGAGCTTAAAGGAACTGTAGTTTGCATCGTTTTTCTCAGCCGGATGTAAGCTTCGACTGGCATACGCGATGACTCTCTCGTTGCCCTGCTGCTTCTGGGCCAGTACAGCTCCCAGACCCAGGTTGCTGGCATCGGTGTATAGGATGAAGGGTTGAGTGAAGTCGGCATAGGCTAGAATTGGGGCTTGCAGTAGTTCTTGCTTGAGCCGCTGGAAGGCAGCTTCGCAGGCTGGATCCCACTGGATTGAAGGAGATCCCCGGCCCCGGGACCGTCCAGTGCCCCCTAACAGCTGGTTTATGGGCTTGGCGATGTGGGAGAAGCCTTTTATGAACCGCCTGTAGTATCCTACAAAGCCCAGGAAGGATCTGACCTGGCGTACGGTCTTGGGCGCGGCCCACTCCTGGACAGCCGATACCTTCTCTGGGTCCACCGAAATCCCTGCAGCGCTCACTATGTGGCCCAGGAATTTCACCTCCTTCCTGAAGAGCTGGCACTTATCTGGCTGAAGCTTCAGCCCGTACTTCTCCAGAGAGCGAAAGACCTGTTCCAAGTGCCGAAGGTGGGACTCGAAATCTGGGGAGTAGACAATCACGTCGTCCAGGTATACTAAAGTGGACTCCATCAGCTGGCCGCCCAAACAACGCTGCATCAACCGTTGGAATGTGGCTGGAGCGTTGCACAGGCCGAACGGCATCCGGTCCCACTCATAGAGCCCAAAGGGGGTAGTGAACGCGGTCTTCTCCCTGTCCCGCTCATCTACCTCCACCTGCCAATACCCACTGGCCAGATCAAGAGTGGAATACCAGGCCGCTTGTGTCAAGCTCGTGAGGGAGTCCTCCACTCGGGGCAACGGGAAAGCATCTCTTTTAGTCACCAGATTTAACTTTCGGTAGTCCACACAGAACCGCCAGGAGCCGGTCTTCTTCCGTACTAAGACAATGGGCGCGGCCCAGGGACTATTGCTCTCCCGGATGATTCCCTTATCCAGCATCCCCCGCAGGAGGGTGCGGACCTTGGAGTACAAGGTAGGGGGTACAGGCCGGTAGCGCTCTCTACTGGGTGCGGCATCTCCAGTGGGGATCTGATGTTTAACTGCATCCGTGCGACCATAGTCCTCGTCGTGGGTGGAAAACAAGTGCTGCCATCTCAACAGAAAGCCTTGAAGCTGTTTAGTCTGACCTCCTTCTAGACCCTCTCCCCACAGTGACTCTCCCTCAAGATGGGCCGGGACTCCCTCCCCGGTCTCCTCCACGTACTGGTCTGTCTGTGCCAGAGCCACCTCCACTACTGTCGGACTCACCCGGCTGAATTTGACTTCTCCTGGTTCTCGAACTTGCTGTAACTTCACCGAGGTAACTCGGGCTAAACGTTGGTTACGGTATAAGTGGACAGGAAAGGGGTTCGTGTTCCTGACTTTCACGAAGACCCGGCCTCTCCGTGCGGACGCCAATCCTCGGGCGACCTCCACCTTGGAACAATCTGAATGGGGTTCCACCAAGACCCACTCCTCTGAGCGATAGAGTCGGGAAGGTAGCCTGGCCCAGACCACGGCCTCACTCCGAGCTGGAATTTCCAGAGCATAGCGACATGCCACCCTCCCGGTGCTCTCACGGTTACCCTGTGACTCAGCCAGGCAGACCCGACGACAATCGGCTTTCACACGATTCCATTCTCGGCCCTCCGAGGTTGATACTGCTCGACTTGGTCCATTTCGGAATATCTCCTCCCAGCACTCCGAAACGACATTCATGCCCAGCAGTGCGCGGTGGGACCCCAGGCAAGCATCCCGTACGATCACCACTCCTTTCTGAGGCACAACAATCCCATGTATCTCCAGGTCGGTTACTAGATATCCCACGTACGGGATGTCGAGTCCGTTGGCTCCCCGCAAGGTGAGCCATGGGGCTTCTGTCATGGGCCGGCCCTGGGCACCAAACAACTCCCGAGACAAACTTTCTGAGAAGAGAGTGACTTGTGACCCAGTGTCCAGGAGGCATTGTACTTTCCGGCCATTTACCTGGACCATCACCACGGGGCAACGCCCCACCAAACTCTCCTGGGAAGTCCCAGACGAACATGGGTCCATTAAGGGGGTCCCGACCACTTGACCCACAGTGGCCGGTGACACTAAAAACCCCCTTGTGAGGCACGGCGAGAGTGGCACTGGCGAAGGTAGTGTCCTGGCTCTCCGCAGCCATTGCAGATGGGACGCCCTTGCTCGTCCCACTGGAATCGAGTCCCGGCTGGCCGAAGTGGACGGTGTGCTGGAGGTCGATTCCCCTCTGAATGGGCTCGCTCCCTCGGCAAAGACAAGGAATGGAGGTGTTCTCGGCGAAGTTCGTCCATAAAGGATTTGGTCAGTGAGGACATTTGTTCACGAACATCCCTCTTTAGTTCTTCACGGAAGGCCTGCTTCCAATCAGACATGACGGGGGACGGAGGTCTATCAGTAGCATTCGTGGCCATGCAGTGGGGAGGAACTACACTCTCGGCATGATCTTGCTCAAGTGCTAAGGCTTCCCTCCGTAGGTCTTCGAAAGTGAGGTCTGGCTCTCGTCGGAACTGTATCCGTAAACTTTGGCGCACGGGACCCTCCAGCAATCCCAGTAAGAACTGATCTCGCAGCAGGACCTCCTCACCTCCCAGGCCATGATCCTGTCTCTTCTTCAACCGGGAGAACTGCTCCCTCAGCTGTAGTGCAAATGCCCGGATATTTTGTCGCGGTCCCTGCTTACAATTAAAAAACTGTGTTCGCAGTACAGCAACCGGGGTGGTGTCTCCATATTGCTCCGTAAGGAAATCAAAGATGGCCCGAACCGTGGTTCTCGTTGCTTCCGGTGCTGCTTGGACTTCTCTTCTCGCTTCTCCCTCCAGTGAATTTAAAACAAACTGCACTCCTTGGGGGGCACTTAAACCTTGGAGTCCCACCAGGTATTCAACCTGGGTCTTCCATGCTGACAAACCCACTTCCGATCCTGGGCCTCCATACTTCTGGGCCCATGGGGCTCCCATGAAGATTGGCATAACTGGCTGCCGCACCACAGGTGCTTCTTCGTCCGCCATCTAGATCTCTGGCCGCTCAACTCAAAGTGGTACCCTGCCGACTTACGCCAAATCTGTCACAGGTCGGGGGGGCCAAACCAGACTGCACCCACCCCCTCAAACCCAGGACCACTCTGAGGAGCGTACCAGAGACCAGACGGACAAGTAGAATTAAAATTGAACAATCTTTATTAAATGGTAAAAAGGAAATTAAAAGTCTCAACGTGAGTTTGTGTCTCTGTCCAGGAAGGGGGAAACCGCTTTGGACCCTGGGAGGCGAGGGATTCGTCTGCCGTTCCAGCAGCAGGTAAGTGTCGGGGTAAGTAGAACTTCTTGACCACGATGCAGACGGACAGATACCCGGGCAGGGCAGGACCGGGACTGAGGACTAGGAGACTCCTCCACCGGACAGGTGAGTAGCAGGTACGTGTACCTCTCAAGAAGGCGAGCAGACGGAGGGGCCTCACTGGAAGACAGGTGGGTAGATAGGTCGGTAAGTTCCTAGACCGTTGGTCGTTCCGAATATGCTCAGCACAGAAGAATCATCCAGTTGAACAGACAAAGCAAATTATACAGGTGCAGGCACACTCCGCTGCAGAATCGGGCTTACGGCTGGACTGTGTGGCTCCAAGCGGACAGCGCTGGGACAAGGGTGGATCCTTCCTTCAGACGGGCAGCGCCCAAGAAGACAGCAGCAGACGAATCATCTAGTTAAACGGACAGAACAATTTATACAGGTGCAGGCACGCTTCTCTGCAGAATGGAGAATCGGGCTTACGGCTGGACTGTGTGGCTCCAAGCGGACAGCGCTGGGACAAGGGTGGATCCTTCCTTCAGACGAGCAGCGCCCAAGAAGACAGCAGCAGACGAATCATCTAGTTAAACGGACAGAGCAATTTATACAGGTGCAGGCACGCTCCTCTGCAGAATGGAGAATCGGGCTTACGGCTGGACTGTGTGGCTCCAAGCGGACAGCGCTGGGACAAGGGTGGATCCTTCCTTCAGACGGGCAGCGCCCAAGAAGACAGCAACCGACAATTCGTCTAGTTAAACAGGCAGAGCAATTTATACAAGGCAAACACACTCCTCTTCGGTATCAGAACGAGAACTTATAGCCCGAGCGGGACATGCACGTCTAGCACTGAGGCTTTGTTCAGCAAACACTGGGCGGAATTAGGCACTGGGGAATACTGGCAGTTAAATATACATATCCACCCACACACTGCAACCTCACGTCAAGTCCAATACTGTGTGACACTTCAATTCAGGCACTGCATATTCACTCTCACTCTCAGTGCAATAAGGCCAGCACTCACCCAATAGTCAATCCTTCCACTGTTATGTTGAATCAGCACTCAGACGATAAAGAGATGCAGATGACTTCTCACAGCATGGAGAACAGCGTCTTCAATAGTCTCTCACTCTCAGACGGAGATACCAGGATTTCAATGATGACTCAGTCCACACTCTTAAGTGGCAGTTACACTCGTGATCAACGCACTTCACAATTCTTTGTTCAACTCAGAAGATGAAGATATCAGAATTTCAATGGTGACTCAGTTCACACTCCCATGTGACAGTTACACTCGTGATCAATACACTTCACAATTCTTTGTTCAACTCAGTGCAGGACATGCATTCACACAGATTCAATGTTTTATTACTTAACTTCCTCTCAGGAATGATGGCGTTCTCCAGTCTTGACTGTATCTCCCCACTTCTCCAACTTTCCATCCAGTTCACGTTTCCAGCGTGTATTCACACAAATCACCGTTGCACCCTTCAGCCAGCCAAATCCTCACAGCCCTCTCCAAAGATCCCAGCGAATTCAACCACAGTCAAAGAAACTAATTCTCCCGGGGGAGTACCACCCTCAAATGCCTTTTCCTTTTCCTTTTAACTGCTTCTCTGGGCCGTGTTTCCCAATCACAGATGCCCACACCAAACACCCGCACCTGGTACCGCTTAGCTAATCAGCTGCCGCTGTCATGGCAACTGACAACAGCAAACCAGCACGGTGTGCCGGTGAAATCGTCCCGGGGGGAAACACACTCCTAGAGGAAATTAGTTCCGCTAGATTTGTCACCTTGTGACAATAATATATCATTAATTCTAAAGTGAAGGTCATAGTAAACCACTAGTAATTACTCAAGTACTATGTATTGGAAATGTATTCAAGCATGATAGCTCATTAATATTGACTGAAATCATTGTAAGGTTTTGGATTGTAAGTACGTCTTTCATAAGGATTTGGCAATACTAGTATTCATTACCAGTGAGTTATCATGATCTTCATTTTAGAATTGATTATACACATTGATTTTGAACCTGTATAAAGTAGTTCTTACAGTCCTCAGGGAGGAATGAAAAAAGTAGTATTTACGGATTAGCTACAACTACCACATTCAACTGAGCGCTATTACTTAATTTGTTAATCAGAGTTTCTTTAATAGTAGAATGTTTGTTCTTCTGTAATTATTCATTAATGATGGAACATTATTTTAAAATGTTACCTATTTTTTTTTTTTATATATTCATTTAATTTAATGAATGTTATATGGATTTATACAAGGCTGTCAAGTTGCAACCTAAGTCAGTCATTCATCCTAGTCCTCCATTTGCCTCTCTCCATCTCTCTGTATATTTCTCCTTCTGTCTTGTAACAGCTTTGATCAATGGCACAGTTACACGGCGTGTCCGTCTCACATGAGCACCCCCAACCTCTCACATCTAACTCAGGCCTACACATCTCAGATGACAACAGATTAGACAGAGATCTCTTCAATTGTTTCTCCTATAGACAGCAATGGGCAAATGGAAACTTTGTTAACGCCTCCTTATCAATATATTTGTTTAATGTTAAAAATATTCTACATGTATTATTATTATTTTTGCAGCCCTTTACAAATACCTATGGGTCAACTCTGCTAATAAATACAGCACTTACATGGAAAAAAAATCATACATAAACACATTTACAGCTTAAATAAACAGCTTTATAGAAAGAAAAAATCTATACTTTTTCTTTTTTTTTTTTCAGATCTGGGTCCACAGCAGCGCATGACGAATCATTCAGTTTCAGATTTAGTGTGTGCATTAAGCGATAAGGATTAGCGAGTTTGCTTGCTGGAAGCTTTCCCATAGCGATCTCACTATTTATGTGCCAATTTTTCTATACACCAAATAATCTCACCTTAGTCAAAAAAAGTCTGTGAAAATGGATTTGTAGTGTTTTTAATGTCTTTCACAAAACCATAGGACTGTTTGCTACAGGTCTATTCAGTGGCAACATTGATGGTGGTAAACAGAAGAATTTTATTTTACAAGTGTTACATAACCCAGCCTTAAACAGGCATAAGCACAACTCAGGTTCATTTAAATATGAATCACCAAGATTTATTGATGGCTTTACAAAAAAAAAAAAATCACACACGCACGCACAAACACACACCCACCCACACACACACACACACACACACGTGAGTGTCGATCTATTTCCGTTGGCCAAAAACAAACACACCACCTACCATTCTAACACTACTACCACTGATCTTTATACTTGGCTAACCCCCGTGATTCATCCCTTTACTCCATTGATGTCTCCCGCTACACAAGTTATATATTTAGTCTTTCTTTTCAATCCCTGTGGTATATACACTCACTCAGCACTATATTTGGAACTCTATGCTAATGCTAGGTAGGGGCTCCCTTTTCCTCACAAAACCGGTGCACACAAATGCACTACTTACAGTTTTTCTCTATTGCTTAAACACTATAACCAAGCTTTTGAACTAAAATTTAAAAACCATAATGCCATTTATCAAAAAGCACACCCATTTCACTGAACTATGAACACTATTCCCCTGTTTTGACACATTAGTCAGATTTGTTGAACTGTCACAGCAAAACTCTACACATAAATCCCTTCATTTCTCATTGCCTACACCACATGGTCATTTAGAAAGCACTATCATTCAATATTGTTCACTCAAGTCAGCTCAGCTTCAGCTCAGTTAGCACACAATTACCCAGGTGAAAACACTAAGAGTCAAAATTGAACACACATCAGTCAGATCCTTCAATAGATAGATAAAAGGTTATACAATCTTTTATAAAAGATAAAAATCAGTTTACTGAGTTTTGGAACAATGGATCCACAGAGAAATTAAGCAATATGTCGAGTGTCACAGAACGCTCAACGCCGCCTCCTCCTGGTTTCACCAGATCCCTCTCTCCTGCGTATTAGGACTTCTTTTCCCTTCATCCTTCCCTGCTCATTATCTCCTGATTAACCATCCCATCATTGCATCAGTATCACCTGTGTACCCTTAGCTCCCCTTTATCTGGTCTGCTTTGTTCATTGTTCATTTGTGAAGTCTTGTTTTACCTACACGCTGTCTCTAGCTCGTTTTATCTTGTTACTCTGATATTTTGACTTGGACTCTGATCTCGTGTTTGAACCTTTGCTGCCAGCCCCTGACCTTTGCCTGTTTTACGTATGATTCTTGGATTGCCCTAACCAGTGTGCTGTGTTTGAGTTTGCTGCTGCCCTTGCCACGGGCTTTTGAGTTTTATGACTGCTTTCCTTTGTTGGCTTACCTGTATCAATAAATTACTGCAAATGGATCCGTCCGCCTCAGCCTCTTCGTCACAGAAGACTTCACCACAACAGGATCCAGCAGATTTCCTTCGATTGGCCTCCGAGGTATCCACTCAAGCGAGTGTACTGGCCACCCATCAGCAACAGTTGGTAAAATTGACAAATCTCACCGAGGAGCTCGTGAGATCAGTCCGAGCGCTATCCCCGCCGAGCGCGGCTAATGATCAAGCTCCGAGTCCAGCTGCATCTGCTCCCGTTCCACCTGCCGTGAGTAACAATTCAAACCACCCCAAGTTATCCCTTCCCGAGAAATTTGATGGCTCACCCTCTACCTGTAAGGGATTTTTGTTGCAGTGCAGCTTGTATTTTGACCAGCAGACACAGTTCTTCTCCACTGATGAGAGCCGCGTTTCCTTCATGTGCTCTCTACTCACCGGCCGGGCTTTGGAATGGGCTACTGCACTCTGGTATGGAGGTCAGCTCTCTTTCCCCTCTTATAATGAGTTTCTAACCCAATTTAGAGAGGTGTTTGAACATTCTGCGGGAGGAAAGGATCCGGGAGAATTACTGCTCACGTTACGCCAGAGGAATTCAACCGCAGCGGACTACACACTCTCGTTTCGGACCCTTGCAGCCCAAGCTGGATGGGAGGAGGAACCTTTAAAGCTCCTGTATCGCAAGGGACTCAACCTGGACCTCCAGGGAGAGCTGGCGTGCCGCGACGACGGTAAATCTTTGAACCAAATTATGGAGCTCGCCATCCGACTCGACAACCTTATTCGCGCCCGACGCACACCCATCAGATCCAGTTTCTTCGAGTGTGCCTCCCCCAGCGCTGAGTCGGAGCCCATGCAGATTGGTTACACACGCCTCTCTACAGCGGAGCGGGAGAGGAGACGCCGTAATCATCTCTGCATGTATTGCGGAGAGGCGGGTCATCTGAGGGCCACCTGTCCGGTTAATCCAGCGCTCAAGAATTCTGCTGCGGTGAGTTTTAATTACTCTTCTAAATTATTCTCTGTGGACAGTTCTTTGAAATTTAACGGACAAACTTTAAACATAAGAGCCTTGATCGATTCTGGAGCTGCTGGAAATTTTATCGACCTTGCATTTGCTAAAACTCATTGTATCTCTCTCCTCGCATGTGAGTCTGGTGTGACTGTGGAAGCGCTGGATGGACGCCCCCTGGGGTCTGGAGAGGTGCAATACACCACGCAACCCCTCACGCTCAGCTTCGGGACACAGCATTCTGAAACTATCCAATTCTTCACGATTAACTCGCCCATGCATCCTATTATCTTGGGGCTTCCATGGCTGGAGAGACATAATCCTCAGATCTCCTGGTCTGACGGGAGAATATCCCAATGGTCGGCATTCTGTCAGATCAACTGCACGGTCGCTGTCCAGGGTACTGAACTCCACAACGCTGTCCTCAAGGGAGTGGATTTTCAGAAAATTCCCTCCGAATACCACGATCTAGCTCTGGCTTTCAGCGAAACGGAAGCTTCTCATCTTCCCGCTCATCGTGCTGGCGACTGTGCTATTGAACTGTTGCCTGGGGCAGTACCTCCACGCGGAAGAGTTTACCCGCTGTCACAACCTGAAACCGAGGCCATGAGGGCGTACATTGACGAACAGCTGGATAAAGGTTTTATTACCACCTCTACATCTCCGGCTTCCGCCGGATTCTTTTTCGTTAAAAAGAAGGATGGGGGTCTTTGGCCGTGTATTGACTATCGTGGTCTTAATTAGGTAACAGTCAAATACCGCTATCCTCTTCCGTTAGTCCCAGCAGCCCTGGAGATGCTCCGCACTGCCCGCTACTTTACCAAACTGGACTTAAGGAACGCATACAACTTGATTCGCATACGGAGTGGTGACGAGTGGAAAACGGCGTTTTCTACTACATCCGGGCACTACGAATATCGGGTAATGCCGTTCGGCCTTTCTAACAGTCCTTCTGTTTTTCAAGCTTTTGTTAATGAGATTTTTCGGGACATGTTACATCTGAGAGTTATTGTCTACATTGATGATATTTTGATTTATTCTGATTCCCTTGAAGAGCATGTCCAGGATGTTCGTGCGGTCCTCAAACGCCTTATCGAGAACCAGCTCTATGCCAAGCTCTCCAAGTGCGAGTTTCACCAGACACGTATCTCCTTTCTGGGCTATATCATCAGTGCGGACGGAGTTCTGATGGATGACAGCAAGGTCAGCGCCGTGGTGAATTGGCCCCAACCTTCCTCTGTTAAGGAGCTGCAGCGCTTTTTGGGCTTTGCGAACTTTTACCGCAGATTCATCCGCAATTTCAGTGTAATTGCAGCCTCTCTCACATCTCTGCTTCGAGGAGGGGGTAAATATTTCAAGTGGACAGCGGATTGTACTGCGGCCTTTGCTCAGCTCAAGGAGAGATTCACTTCTGCTCCTATCCTCCGTCACCCGGATCCTGAGAGGGAGTTTATTATTGAAGTGGATGCATCGAACACAGGAGTGGGGGCGGTTCTGTCTCAGCGGGTTGGAAGCCCGGCGAAGATGTTCCCATGCGCCTTCTACTCTCGCAAGCTGAACTCTGCGGAGCGCAATTATGACGTGGGTGATCGCAAACTCCTGGCCATGAAGGCTGCCTTTGAGGAGTGGAGGCATTGGCTGGAGGGAGCTCGTCAGCCTTTCACAGTGCTCACTGATCACAGGAATCTTGAGTACATCAGGTCAGCTAAACGTTTGAATGCTCGCCAGGCTCGCTGGTCTCTGTTCTTTTCAAGATTCGATTTTAAGATCACCTACAGACCGGGCTCTCAGAACGGCAAAGCTGACACCCTATCCCGCCAGTTTGACGGTCCTTGTGAGGAACCTAAACCTGAACCCATCATTCCCAACACTCTAATCGTGGCTCCTGTCCAATGGGACATCATCTCTGAGATCACCGCGTCTCTAAGCAATCATCCCGCTCCACCTGAATGTCCCGCTGGTCGTCTCTTCGTTCCTCCCGGGCTCCGCCACCATGTGCTTCAGTGGGTTCACTGCACCCCCACCGCGGGTCATCCAGGTATCGCGGCTACCATACAGTTAGTTACCAATCGCTTTTGGTGGGCTTCACTCCAGTCTGATGTCATAAAATTTGTTCATCAATGCTCTGTCTGTAACACTGTTAAATCCTCTCATCTCAAGCCCGCTGGACTGTTACAACCCCTGCCAGTACCACAACGCCCCTGGTCGCACATCGCAGTGGATTTTGTTACGGATCTGCCTCCCTCACAGGGGTTTACTACTATCCTCTCCGTGGTAGACCGTTTCTCTATGTCCTGCCGTTTCATACCCCTGACCGGCCTGCCCACGGCCTTACAAACTGCTGAGGCTCTGTTCAACCAGGTGTTTCGTCTCTTTGGTTTGCCCGAGGACATTGTCACTGACCGCGGTCCCCAGTTTACCTCCCGTGTCTGGAGAGAGTTGTGTTCCAAGCTCAATATCAATGTCAGTCTAACGTCTGGTTACCATCCTCAGGCTAACGGGCAGGTTGAACGTTTAAACCAAGATTTGATTCGATTTCTGAGAACGTACTGCCACCAGAACCAGCAGGATTGGAGTCGCTTTCTGGCCTGGGCGGAGTATGCCCAGAATTCCCTGTTAAAGCCTGCCACTGGTCTAACTCCTTTTAAATGTGTTTTAGGTTTCCAGCCTCCCCTCTTCCCGTGGGCCGGGGAGCCGTCCGACCTCCCAGCAGTAGATGCATGGCTCCGGCGCAGTGAGGCCACCTGGGATGCTGCTCACACTCACTTGCAGCACGCCGTCCGCCGTTATCAGCATCAGGCAGATCGGAGGAGGCGTGGGGGTCCCAGGTATCGACCCGGCCAGTGGGTGTGGCTTTCTGCGCGAGATCTCCGTCTCAAGCTCCCGAGCAGGAAACTGTCTCCTCGTTTCGTCGGACCATTTAAGATTCTTCGTCAGATAACACCAGTTTCTTTTCGTTTGGCTCTTCCTGCTCATTACAAGATCTCACCTACATTTCATGTGTCCCTTTTCAGGCCCGCTGTCGCCCCCAGGAGAGAGAGGAGCCAGGAGGAGGTCGCTCCTGTGCAGACTCCCCCCATTGAGGTGGACGGTGCGGAGGCTTTCCGGGTGCGAGAGGTCCTGAACTCCAGACGTCACGGCGGGGTGTTACAATACCTTATCGACTGGGAGGGGTACGGTCCCAAGGAACGCTCCTGGGTCAGGTCTCAGGATATCCTAGACCCCATATTAACTGCTGCTTTTCACCGGGACCATCCTGATCGCCCTGCTCCAAGACCCCGCGGTAGACCCCGCCGTCAACCAGGTCCTCGCTTCCGGAGCCGCTCGCAGGGGGGGGCTCTGTCACAGAACGCTCAACGCCGCCTCCTCCTGGTTTCACCAGATCCCTCTCTCCTGCGTATTAGGACTTCTTTTCCCTTCATCCTTCCCTGCTCATTATCTCCTGATTAACCATCCCATCATTGCATCAGTATCACCTGTGTACCCTTAGCTCCCCTTTATCTGGTCTGCTCTGTTCATTGTTCATTTGTGAAGTCTTGTTTTACCTACACGCTGTCTCTAGCTCGTTTTATCTTGTTACTCTGATATTTTGACTTGGACTCTGATCTCGTGTTTGAACCTTTGCTGCCAGCCCCTGACCTTTGCCTGTTTTACGTATGATTCTTGGATTGCCCTAACCAGTGTGCTGTGTTTGAGTTTGCTGCTGCCCTTGCCACGGGCTTTTGAGTTTTATGACTGCTTTCCTTTGTTGGCTTACCTGTATCAATAAATTACTGCAAATGGATCCGTCCGCCTCAGCCTCTTCGTCACATCGAGGAGGGAGAGGAAGAGGAGGAGGAGGAGGAAAAGGAGGAGGGAGAGGAAGAGGAGGAGAAGATTTAGGAGGAGGAAGAGGAGGAGGAGGAGGAGGAGGAGAAGAAGAAGGAGGAGAAGGAGGAGGAAGGGCAAGGGCAAGAAAAGACAAGCAGTCTCGGATGAAATTCAAGCCACTTTAGTTAGCCATGTCCTTGTCCATGGTATGACTATGAGGGAGGCTGGGCAACGAGTACAGACAAATTTGAGTCGCTTCATCGTCGCCTCTGTAAGAGCCACATAGGGACTAGTTCATCTGAAATAATAATTTTGTTTAAAAACAGTAAAAACTATTTCATGAAAATTCATAAGAAATGTATTGTTTGAAATGCATAATTTAGTAATGTTTAGATCTGATAACATTTCAATATTTGAGCTTCCAGTCAGATAGCGCTACGTCATAGCGTAAGCGATTGGATGTAGTTAGTTTCAGTTTGAAGTTAGAGACGTTGGAAGCAACACAGTTTTTTGACCGTGCGTACCATGTCTTTGTATAATTTTATGTTTTGGAAGTAAACTTTTAAAAGGAAGACTTGTTTTGCTCGTGTTTCAAATACTGGTTGTATTTCGACTGACTTCAAAAGGTGGTACAGAAGAATCAGAAGAAACTACCATTACAGCCTCCATCATCAGAATCTTCAGGGAGGTGTGGTGGCAAACAAATTTCTATCACTGAATAAGAGACAAACATTTCCAATTGTCTTTGATGAGGTGTATGTTCTTGCAAGAAAAGGCCAGCAGTCGTACAGTCACACAGAGTGGCTGCAGAGTGTGACAGTGAAGAGGGCATCCTTTCTCCTTTATAGTCTTGACTCCCAGAATGTTATCTTTCTAAGCCAATGATGGTATTTCACCCATACGTGGAACATTCTTAGACTTGTTCATCATATTGTATCCTTGAGTGGAGGCATGTACCAACACTCTTTACCATTCCAATACAATTCCATATTTGAATAAGGTTTGTGTGTGCTCTTTTACTGTCATATGATGCTCACACACATCTTACGTAAGAGTAGGAGAGAGAGGGGGAAAAAAGATGGGGGGAGGGAGGGTGGGGGACCACAAGCAACATGAATTACCAGTTTTGGAAATGTTGTTTTGAATTTATAGCACCAGTGTGTAAGACTATGTTGTAGTGTGTGTATTTTTGAGGGCTTGTGTGTCCTATCTGAGGGCAAAGTTTGGTTTTTCAGCAAGAGTGAATGGTTTTGAGTGTAGAGCTTCATTTTGACCTGAAAATAGGATGTTTGGGGAATTGGGTGAGACGTTATGGATTTGCGTTTACTGTTTTGAGAATACGAGGCATAGTTTCAAGAAATGTGTTTAAGCAATCGAGAAAAACTGTAAGAAGCCATTGCAGTCTCAGAAAAACATGATGTTTTTGGCAGAAAATGGGAGGTTGTGTGTGGAGTGATGGATCACAATGCACATGAGTTGCATGGTGATGCTCCAGGGCCGTGTCTTCGGAAATCTGCTGAGAAATATAATAATAAATGCATTTACCACAGTGAAGGATGGAGGAAAAATATCATTTTGTAGAAGCGGTTATGGTTTATTTGGTGCCAAAGGCGAAATCAAACAGTTTAAAATAAGCACTTAAATCTATTAAATGATAAAATAAATAACCAGAGAACTGGCTGACTATAATCTGAGCGAAAATGCTACCTCGTGAAACACTTTCATTGGTCAATCGTGGAAGTCTATGTCCACCTTATTGTACGAGCCGATTCAATAGCCACAATAGTTAAATAACTAGAAGAATAACAAAATGCAATAAACGGTAAAACTATTTGTGCTACAAAACAGTGTGTTTATGATTATGATAATGAAATTAAAATAATATGACTACAAATGACAGTTTGCAATAACCCAGTTGCCAGTTGTTTACAGTAAAATCAAGAAAAAACACAAGAGTCAAATGTACTAAATTAAATAAGTTAATTCGCTCAGAAAGTCCCTTGCAGAAGTCCCTAGTAGAAAAAAAAGTAGTGTGAACTCAATAAAAGGAGAGTAAATGTTGAAATGAAGTGTATTTTGATGTGTTTTTAATCATAATGATATAGAAGAAATCTGTTAGTGTTTAATGTCCTGTTGGGATTTAAAGGGTTTATGTTGCTTTATTTAAAGGCACTAATTGTAGTTGTGGATGCAGTGAAAATCTCTTAAGTTAATTCCATTTGCACATGCATTATTCGCAAGAGATTTAAGTTATCTTGATGTTTCTAGTTCTGATGGTTTTTTATTTAATTAAGTTATTTTCACTTTAAGAACTATTTTTAGTGGACTTCACAGTTCACAGCAATAATGGCAGTTAAATTAAATGGCAGTTGGCTAATTTAAGGCAGCCAGTTTCTGCGAATGAAATAAGTTAAAATCAAGGTTTAATTTAGTGCATTTATTTATACAGTAACATACTGTCAATTATGGTAAATAACTGTAAAATTATGAATTACTGGCAACTTTTTTACCGTTACTTTACAGGACAAATTTTTACAATGCTGACCATAGTCCAGATTTGAACCCTATTGTGAATATTTGGTCTCACATTAAACTACTTATGAACTGTTTGGAGCCATGAACATATACATGTATATATATTAGAAAAATCTTGTCTGTGAGTATCAAATATGATCCATCAGGCTTTTGAGGAACGTGTATTTGTTCTTCTCTCAGGCATCATTGTATTGGATTGCATTATAATTTTGCCCAGCTCTCTGTAAAATTGGCTCAAAATGTAAGCGGTATGATGCTGTATGGTATGAAAATGATACTGCTGTCAGCATAACAGGATAACTGACAGTTCAATGAACTGCATGAACCAGAGAAATTGGTCATGTTTTTTTTTCTCCAGAAATTTGCCCTTATCTTAACAAAAATGAAATTTTACTGCCTGTCTCTTGCCGAATATATTCAATATACCTCTCTAATATGCCACCTCGTGATAGTTATTTCAAATCACAGTTCCAATTCAGCCACTTCTTTGTAGTGCAGATATGCCTCGGGACAATAAGATCATTGTTTTGTAAGACTTCTTAGGTCATGAGAGCAAACATTGTAAAATTACATTTTTATTCAAATAGATTGTAAACAATATAATAGCATACACCATCATTTCTATGGCTACTTCTCTGGTTCATCAGCAGAGGTAGCTGTTGCATCAAGATAATTAATGTGCTGTTCAGCATCTGTCAGCGTTCCCATTCCTCTTAATGGCATAACCTTTATCAGCTCAGCTGGTGAAGGACCACTCAGAAGTAGACTAGACCGAGTACAAACATATTATGAACATGTAAACTGCTGTCGGGATAAGCCAGACTCAGAGATCAAGGTTAGATTTTTGAACCAAAATGTGGGTGTTTATTGAGTATCACCACAGAACAGAGAAAGCAGGTAATATATACACTACTGTTCAATGGGAGTTCAATGGGATGATGGTGAATAACTTTGCTTTCTCTTTGACCGAGATAGCGGAGGATCAAAGAAGATAATGTGCATTCAAAACAATTTGAATGAAAAGATATCTACAATTATCAATGTATTTTAAAGGGCCCACAATAACAATCATCAAGCATGTTCATTACTGCATTATGGATGAGACTGATATGGTTACATTAGCACAGTGTCTTTAAAGCTCTCACGAAAAGCTGAATAGAACAGATAATACATGATGCAGCAACCAACATCTCAACAATATATTTTCGAAATTTAATCACTTACCCTTATCTTGCTCTCTTTCTGTCCTCTTTTTGCACCAAATCAATAGTGCTGCCTCTTTATTTTCAAACATTAACACTGACACTGACTGACACAAGCACAACTTTATCAAAGTTATTATTATTACCAGGCATTTATGTATCTTCTGTACCCCTGGCATGGGGCCATAAAGGTCCTAAGATGTAAGGGATAATGTACATCCAGCTTGTTACTTTATAATCCATTACAATTTACAAAACAATAGTCCGGGCAACAAGATAAGTATTAATTTTCAATAGAGTCATTAAGTGGACGCAAGATGGGGCTAGTCACGGTTTGTTATAATAATAATAATAATAATAATAATAATATGTTTATTTTTTATAGCGCCTTTCAAGAACCCAAGGTCGCTTCACAAAATAATACAAACAGTTGACAGACAAAGAGACAAGTGTCGTGGAAATTCTTTACCCAGATCTCAAATAACAATTGAAGAACAAATGAAGATCTCGAAAGTTATAAGTATTAGTGTTTATGTCTTATAAGAAAGGCAGTTCACACACAGACAGAGTCTGAAGGGCAGAAGTCTTCTCATTTTACACAGTTTATATACAAAAGAACATCCTCCAAAACGTACCCCTCCCTTTTTATCTTCGCACAAGAGCTTGTGTTTTTCCGAACCTAAAGCTCCTTATACGTACATAGTTTTTAGTTCCCCATATTCTAACACTTATACACACACACATGTCATTCTAACACTTATTGTCTATGTATACACACACACATAGCCACACATATGTCATTCTAACACTTCTTAAAAACAATTAAATATGGTTTGTTCTTGGTGCAAGCAAGCTTATCAGTTTTTGAAAAGAACAGAACGTACTGTCCTTTTGCACACATCTCATTTACCCTCTGCACACGTCCTATTGGCCCATTTCTATAGGAGATAATGCATCTTGCAGTTTCTTTAACACATCTATATTTTAAAGAACACACACATATATATATATATTGGTTTCAAGAGATATATGTTTAAAAGAAAAAATTCTCTTACACAAGCAATCTGCTTATTATAACAATTAAACAAGCAGTAAAGCAGATGGAGACAACCAATAACTACAAATAATTAACATGAGAAGTTATACAGCAGTTTATAAAGCTGCGATGTTATTGATATCAAACCTCAGAATATTTGACTCAATAGAAAATGGTACACATGCTGATTTGTGAAATTATCCAAAATACATTTTTGAGCAAGTACATAACCAGCCAGTGTTCAAACTTTCTGTTTGCCTTATTCAAAACGGTAATCTTGTAATAATGTTTTTAATCCCAGTGGTACTGGTGGATTTCCGCGAGAGATTCGAGCATGTCTTTGCGTCATTACGTCACATCTGAACACATAAAGAAGAGTCTCGGCTAGTAGACTATATTGAGTCATTACGTCACATCTGTACACAAAGAAGAGTCTTGGCTAGTAGACTATATTGAGTCATTACGTCACATCTGTACACATAAAGAAGAGTCTCGGCTAGTAGACTATATTGAGTCATTACGTCACATCTGTACACATAAAGAAGAGTCTCGGCTAGTAGACTATATTGAGTCATTACGTCACATCTGTACACATAAAGAAGAGTCTCGGCTAGTAGGCTATATTGAGTCATTACGTCACGTCTGTACACATAAAGAAGAGTCTCGGCTAGTAGACTATATTGAGTCATTACGTCACATCTGTACACATAAAGAAGAGTCTCGGCTAGTAGGCTATATTGAGTCATTACGTCACATCTGTACACAGGAAGAAGAGTCTCGGCTAGTAGACTATATTGAGTCATTACGTCACATCTGTACACATAAAGAAGAGTCTCGGCTAGTAGACTATATTGAGTCATTACGTCACATCTGTACACATAAAGAAGAGTCTCGGCTAGTAGGCTATATTGAGTCATTACGTCACGTCTGTACACATAAAGAAGAGTCTCGGCTAGTAGGCTATATTGAGTCATTACGTCACATCTGTACACATGAAGAAGAGTCTCGGCTAGTAGGCTATATTGAGTCATTACGTCACATCTGTACACATGAAGAAGAGTCTCGGCTAGTAGACTATATTGAGTCATTACGTCACATCTGTACACATAAAGAAGAGTCTCGGCTAGTAGACTATATTGAGTCATTACGTCACATCTGTACACATAAAGAAGAGTCTCGGCTAGTAGACTATATTGAGTCATTACGTCACATCTGTACACATAAAGAAGAGTCTCGGCTAGTAGGCTATATTGAGTCATTACGTCACATCTGTACACATAAAGAAGAGTCTCGGCTAGTAGACTATATTGAGTCATTACGTCACATCTGTACACATGAAGAAGAGTCTCGGCTAGTAGACTATATTGAGTCATTACGTCACATCTGTACACATAAAGAAGAGTCTCGGCTAGTAGACTATATTGAGTCATTACGTCACATCTGTACACATAAAGAAGAGTCGAGAAGAGTCTCGGCTAGTAGACTATATTGAGTTATTACGTCACATCTGTACACATAAAGAAGAGTCTCGGCTAGTAGGCTATATTGAGTCATTACGTCACATCTGTACACATAAAGAAGAGTCTCGGCTAGTAGACTATATTGAGTCATTACGTCACATCTGTACACATGAAGAAGAGTCTCGGCTAGTAGGCTATATTGAGTCATTACGTCACATCTGTACACATAAAGAAGAGTCTCGGCTAGTAGGCTATATTGAGTCATTACGTCACATCTGTACACATAAAGAAGAGTCTCGGCTAGTAGACTATATTGAGTCATTACGTCACTATGAACACGCTAAAGCAGCGCTCGTGGATGACTCATGTTCCTTCTGTGGGAACATGACCATCGCAACACTTAGATTAAGACTCAATGATCTTTCAGTGAGAGTCCCCGCGTCCACCACCCGTTCTGCTTCCTCCACGAGGGGTGGTAGTTCGGCTGGGGGACAGGGTGATCTGAGGGTGACGGTGTGGAGCAATCCGACGATGCGTCCTCGGACCACGCCCCTCTCCGCTGTGTTGCAACCCGCGAGTGCCGCGGTGACTCAGGCGGGTCCTTCTTCTGAAGCCCCGCGTGTTTCATTCGGCGCTCCAGAGGATGACACGATGTCGATCGCGGCATCACAAGGTGGGCTCGAGTCTTCGGGAAGTGAGGATGCGGCTGCGTTGCCTCCTTCGGGAGTCCCAGCGTTGCCCGTGTCGGATCCCGAGATGACAGCCATGCTGTCCCGGGCAGCCGTGAGCATCGGGCTAGAGTGGAACCCTCCGCCCTGCCCCGAGCGCTCGCGGCTGGACGATTGGTTTTTGGGTGCGGCTGCCGCCTCACGGCCTCAGCCAACCCCAATTCCTTTCTTCCCGGAGCTGCATGAGGAGCTGTCGAGATCATGGAAGGCTCCTTTGACCTCCCGTGAGCGCTCGTCAGCTTTTTCCGCCTTTCCTCCCCTCGATGGCGCAGCTGTCCATGGGTACACTGGGATTCCCCCGGTGGAGCGCTCTGTTGCGATGCAACTGTGTCCTTAGAGCGCCTCCTCTCGTGGCAATCCTAAGCACCCGTCCAAGGCATGTAGATTCTCGTCATCTATGGTGGCGAGGTCTCACAGAGCTGCAGGACAGGCGGCTGCTGCCCTGCATGCGATGAGCACCTTGCAGGTCTACCAGGCCCAGCTGCTCAGAGACATGCACGAGGGCAGGACTGACCCAGGGACATTTGACGAACTGCGTGCCGCCACTGACCTCGCTCTCCGGGCGACGAAAGTGGCCTCACGCTCCCTGGGTCAGGTGATGGCCACTAATGTGGTCCAGGAGCGTCACCTTTGGCTGAACCTGGCCGATATGCGCGACGTTGAGCGGACTCGTCTGCTCGACGCCCCCATATCCCAGGCCGGCCTCTTCGGCGGAGCGGTTGAAGACTTCGCCCAGCAGTTTTCAACCGCACAGAAGCAGTCTGAGGCGATTAAACACATTCTGCCCCGACGGCCAGCTGCTGCCTCCACCCAGCCGTCGGCACAGACGCCTCAGCCTGCTCGCCGCCGAGGGCACCCTCCTGTGCCACCCGCCCCTCCCGCACGGCCCCAGCAGCAGCCTTCACCCGGGCCGCGTCGTGGAGGAAGCCGCAGGAAGGCGCCCCAGCCCCCTCAGGCCCCGCGCCCCGCTAAACGCCAGGCCAAGCGGCGCTCCTGAGACGGGCTGCTCAGTGATGGTGTCGGTTTTTTCTCAGGAGGCGGTTGCAGGCCCCCTCCTTCCCCCGGTGGAGGGCCGGGGGAGAATCTTTTGTTCTCCACTCCCCGCTGCTCACCCACGGGTGGGCAGCACCCTAATGTGGTTAAAGAAAGAACCGAAATGGCCATCACTGAGCACACAGAGCCGGATGACAGTGCGCAACGCCCCCGTGCCTCGCCACTCTCGTCCTCCTCTGTCTCTGAGGGCGAGGATGACAGTGCGTGCCGTCCCCGGACCACACCGCTCTCATCCCCCTCTATCGCCAGACCCCTGGCAGAGCAGACCCCCGTGGAACGCTGGTCCTTGCCTGGTCTCCTCTGTCAGGGCGCGGAGCTTGGCTGTGCACACGCTCAGGGCCGCTATGCCACCCTTGCCTGTGCCGGTCACTCCGCCTCGCTGCCCCTCCGGGGGGACGCCTGTGGCTCGGATGATTCCGCTGGATCAGTTTTTGGGGGCTTGGTTAGAGCTCCCCAATCTGTCTCGTTGGGTTGCCCGAACTATCAGGCTCGGCTATGCGATTCAGTTCGCACGGTCTCCTCCCCGCTTCAGGGGAGTCCGCTTTACTATGGTCGGTGGCAATGCCCCGATCATGAGAGAGGAGGTTGCTACCCTGCTGGCGAAGGGTGCAATCGAGGCTGTCCCTCCAGCCGAGATGAGGTCAGGGTTCTACAGCCCCTACTTCATTGTCCCCAAGAAAACCGGTGGATAGATATGCTTCCCAGTGTACCTTGGTATTCCTGTGTTAAGTAGGACTCCTTCGTCCGTGCCTATATCACGACAGGGAGGTCAGACTGCGCAGGGCACTGGAAGACAGCTGTGAAGGTGGCGTGATTACACGGGGACCCCCATTCTCCGTCATCCGACGTAACTCAGAGTGACTACGAAAGGGAACGTCTCGGTTACGGATGTAACCCTCGTTCCCTGAGTAGGGAACGGAGACGTTACGTCTCCCTGCCACTTCCGCTGTACCGCTGGGTAGACGCCTGAGTTCAGTCTCGGCTCCTCAGCGAAGACATGATCTGCTGTTGCAGGTGTCTCTCCTTAAATACTCACGCGGTGAGGCGGAGATACATTATGCAAATTCCGCAGACCCATGGCATTTCTTTGCCATAGGCTCGTTTTTTAATACTCGAAGAGGATTGGCTTTCTGGCGAAACCCCCATTCTCCGTCATCCGACGTAACGTCTCCGTTCCCTACTCAGGGAACGAGGGTTACATCCGTAACCGAGACGTTTCCTAATGATATCTCCTAATGGTAGCATGTAGAGAGTGAACAGCAGCGGTCCTAGTACTGAGCCTTGTGGAACGCCATACTGAACTTTTGATCGATAAGACATCTCTTCATTTACTGCTACAAACTGATAACGGTCAGATAAGTATGATTTAAACCATGCTGCAATTCCACTAATGCCAACATAGTTTTCTAGTCTATTTAAAAGAATGTTGTGGTCAATTGTGTCAAATGCAGCACTAAGATCGAGTAACACTAATGGAGAGATACAACCACGATCGGATGATAAGAGCAAATCATTTGTGACTCTGATGAGAGCTGTCTCAGTACTATGGTACGGTCTAAATCCGGACTGAAAATCCTCAAAGATATAATTTCTTTCTAGAAAGGAGCACAGTTGTGAGGAAACTGCTTTTTCTAATATCTTTGACAGAAAAGGCAGATTCGAGATCGGCCTGTAATTGACTAATTCTGTAGGATCAAGTTGTGGTTTTTTAACAAGCGGTTTAATCATAGCCAGTTTAAAGGTTTAAGTAGAATCTACTTAAAAAAAACTAAGGTAACTCGTTGCCTTCATTTAATTACAGTTTTTCTCGATTGTTTAAACACTATAACCAGGCTTTTGAACTAAAATTTCAAAACCATAATGCCATTTATCAAAAAGCACACCCATTTCACTGAACTATAAACACTATTCCCCTGTTTTGACACATTAGTCAGATTTGTTGAACTGTCACAGCAAAACTCTACACACAAATCCCTTCATTTCTCATTGCCTACACCACGTGGTCATTTAGAAAGCAATAGCATTCAAAATTGTTCACTCAAGTCAGCACAGCTTCAGCTCAGTTAGCACACAATTACCCAGGTGAAAACACTAAGAGTCAAAATTGAACACACATCAGTCAGATCCTTCAATAGATAGATTAAAGGTTATACAATATTTTATAAAAGATAAAAATCAGTTTACTGAGTTTTGGAACAATGGATCCACAGATAAATTAAGCAATATGTCGAGGAGGGAGAGGAAGAGGAGGAGGAAGAGGAGGAGGAGGAGGAATAGGAGGAGGAAGAGGAGGAGGAGGAGGAAGAGGAGGAGGAAGAGTAGGAGAAGGAAGAGGAGGAGGAATAGGAGGAGGAGGAGGAGGAGGAGGAGGAGGATGAGGAGAAGAAGGAGGAGGAAGGGCAAGGGGCAAGAAGACAAGCAGTCTCGGATGAAATTCAAGCCACTTTAGTTGGCCATGTCCTTGTCCATGGTATGACTATGAGGGAGGCTGGGCAACGAGTACAGACAAATTTGAGTCGCTTCACCATCGCCTCCATCATCAGAACCAGGGGGGGGGGGGGGGGGGACGGACCACAAGCAACATGACTTACCAGTTTTGGAAATGTTGTTTTGAATTTATAGCACCAGTGTGTAAGACTATGTTGTAGTGTGTGTATTTTTGAGGGCTTGTGTGTCCTGTCTGAGGGCAAAGTTTGGTTTTTCAGCAAGAGTGAATGGTTTTGAGTGTAGAGCCTCATTTTGACCTGAAAATAGGATGTTTGGGGAATTGGATGAGACGTTATGGATTTGTGTTTACTGTTTTGAGAATACGAGGCATAGTTTCAAGAAATGTGTTTAAACAATCGAGAAAAACTGTAAGTAAGCATAACTTAATTGCATCAAGTTTTTCTTACTTAATCTGTGTGAGTTTTGTCAACTTAATTCTATCAGTGATCTGAGGAAGTGTACTCCCAGAGTGCATTGCGGCATTAATAAATTAATTGCTTTGTTTTACTATTTTTGGCTTTATTTTACCATTACAATTGTATTTGCTATCGTTATTGGGGTTATACTGACAAGAGACAGCAAATAAAATTGTGATGATCTAATTAATTAAATTAATTTTAAAAAATGTGTTACCATTGTTGTGGTTTGCATGCTGAATGTTGAAGTCTGTGTGTGACTCAAGCAAAATTGCAAGATATTGTCACAAATATAGAGGGGTTATATCAACCCAATTAAAAGCTTATGCCATAAGTGTTAGCAATAAAATGTTAAAAGATCATTATTATACATGAAATATAGTTATCATATATATCATTAATAAATTATTTCAAAACATGGAAATAATTTAAGTATAGATATATATAATATTTATTACTTCACTTCCTTTGAAATCATATAACTGATTTCATGTTGCATCACTGCATCAATTGGAAGAAAATTACAAAAATAAAAATTAAGTTCCCAGTGCCCAACCAAAGGGAACACTTATCACAATAATGGTGAGAAATTTTAGGAAATCAACATGAATTTATGAGGTCAACTTATGTGACGTTCTCCCAAAATTGTTAGTTGTTTTGACAATAACATTCAAGATGACTGGAAAATTAGCAAATGCAACTAAGAAGAACGATGACTGCAGAAGTCGAAGAAATTAGTGAAAAGTCTATTAGGATTTACCCCGCCTCAAAAATCATTTGCCCCGCCTGCTTTTTTTCCCCTTTTTTTTGCTTTTGCAAAATGGTACTCAAACCAGTCAAGTAATGTGTACTTGGGTTTTCTGAGTAAAGAAGGCATAGCATGCAAACAGTACAGATTACTAAATTGTTCGTCTTTGTCTAAACCGAACAGTTGTTCTAACTAACACTTTTTAGTTAACTTTACTTAATGCCGAATAATTAGTTGAACTTACTTAAAGTTTAACTAATTATTCGACATTAACTTCTTAACCCGCACCGGCCCGCGACCGGGCCGTCGAGGGCGTGGCTATACTTTTATTACCTTTTTTAAGCTTTGTTTTATAACAAATATTCATCTGACTATCATAAACTATGCATCATTTGAAAGCTAAAACACTCAAGAATCGTGTTCTAAACTTGTTTTTGCAATCAATACACCAGAGAGGAAAGGATTAAATTAAATGCAAAAGGACTGCTCATTTGAAAATGAGCAAAATGAACCGCTATACTCATCTTTCATCTCTTATGGTTCAGATCAGTTCGGAAGAATCCAAGAAACAACAGCATACATTTCAATGTAAGGGTCCACTCTTCAAAATGCATCCCACTTTTTAATCCAAAACAACGAAAAATAGGGAAAAAAATGAAATATCCTCCTTTGTTTACATGAGCGTTTTCGAGATAGAGTTCGCATCATGTTCATTTTCAAAGAAATAGCGATTCTAATCCATATTCCAACACTCAAAAGCCATCTCACCCCTGTAGTTTAGACTCTTCCGGATGAAATGAGTCATCCCCCTTCTCTCTCATTGAATCACAGGCTCTGTAATCGATCAAAATGCCAAGGGACCGCCTGACAGGCTTAGAAACCTGTCAATCTCGCATCTCGGTTTTTGACTGGATAAAGTCTGGATATAGCCAGCCAATGTGTAATCGGCAATGTTTTGATGGATGTGAGTATTAACCAATTAAAACACGATTGCAGTGATTGACAGTTCTCAAGCAGATTTGTCAAATACAAGTGCGCAATGTTGTCGTTCGCTCGTGCGCTTCCGCCATTTTACGCACAGAGCGCATAGGCTAGGTATTGGTTAGCAACACGGAGCTCGTATCAACTCATAGATTTTCTCCAAAGTTATATTTGACAATCTCCATCATGGATCGTCGTCTACAGAAGGCTTTTTGTGGTGTTAAGAGTATTTTGGAGGAAGTGATGAGAAGCAGCGACGAAGAGCAGCAGAAAGACGCAGAGAGATGCGTCTCAGACAGAGAGAGCACGGTGTCGAGCGTCGTCGATTCGGCAGAAGAGGAGATGTTTGTTCATGGACTCGATCCCGTTTTAGATCGGTAAGTTTCAACACATTTTCATTAATTGTTATGTTTATTATTGGCCGTTTTTCTGTTCATGTAATGTTTTTGATTATAAAATGACGATGGACATTAGCTACTAGCAAAGACAGAGGCTACACGAGCAGGTGATAGAGATGTATATTATAACGTTACATAAAGAGAAAATATTTATATCACACATATTATATTTATGATGCATTAAATATAACAATAATGGAAGGAAAGGATTATAAGAAGTCAGGAGAAGATGTGTTGATTATAAAATAACAGTGGAGATGACTAGCAAGATATGAGATTACAGTGATACGTTTATATGAATGAATGGTGCATTGAATATAAATATAATGGAAGGAAAGGAGTACAAGATGTCAGGTGAAGATATAATAAATATATATATAATTATATATATAGAAAAAGAAAAAAATTACTAAGCATTTTTAATATTGAGCATTATAATGATAAGGTATGTGACATTTGATATTGTAATAAGATGGAATATTGATGCTGCTAATAGATGAATGTGACTCAAACTGAAATCCTCTTTTGTGTGTTTGTGAGTGTGTTTTCCTGTGCTGTAAAATAGGCTTTCAACTGAATCAGATGAGGAATGGAATCCGGAGTCCAGTCATGAGCGACAAAGGAGACGCCGACAGTCATCGTCATCTTCTGCATCTCCATCTGAATCTGCTTCTGCTACCAGAGGCAGAGGCAGAGGTACAGGTACAGGTAAGGGGAGAGGAAGAGGAAGAGGAAGCGGTTGCTTTTTGTTTTAGTAATTGGATATTCATTGTAATTGTTTATTGTAATTTATTTGAGTAAAAAACACTGTTGCAATTACAAATGTAATTTTTTTTTCTTTTTATATATTTTATTCATTAGTAAAACAATCACTTTTGGAATGTATAAATGAAGTGAGTTTTTTTTCCCCCCACTGTTTTTGCTATTATAAATGTTCAAAATAAAGAGTATTTTGTTAAAATGTTAAAATGTTGTGCTGAAATCATTTTTTCTTGTGTAGTTTGATGGGCAGAATAGTTCTGAATGGATAAACATGTATGTATTATGTAGTGTTTACTCCTTGTGTCATTTGGTAACCAGGTGTCCATTTGGAGTCTCCAAGTGGCCTTTTGGATAGGACGCCTAGACTTTTCTTGAATAAAAGCTTACAGGAACTACATTTTTGGGAGTATCATCCTCAAATTTGAATCAAAACATGGTCAGACATTCAGTTTTATATTTATGGTGTTTTCAGGCCCTTAACATAAAATTCTGATACATTTTCCCCTAAATGAAGTTTATTCAAAGAAATCGTGAGTATATTTCATGTATATTTTACCTTGTTTTACTCTGTTCCTATGCTACTTTGAGTTATAATGACTCTTGGGTAACAAAGTTTCAAGTGTCTAGTTTAAAAAAATATCAGAGTTATGAAGGTGGACCATAGGGTTCAAGAGCTACAGAGATTTGTATTTGGGTATGTCGTTTTCAGAAAATTCTCAAAAATAGGGGCGCTGGTTAAGAGGTTAAGTAAAGTTAACTAAAAAGTGTTAGTTAGAACGTCTCGGTTACGGATGTAACCCTCGTTCCCTGAGTAGGGAACGGAGACGTTCCGTCGGATGACGACGAATGGGGGTTTCGCTTAGAAGCCAATCAACTTCAAGTACTTCAAAACGAGCCAATGGCAAAGAAATGCCATGGGTCTGCGGAATTTGCATAGCGTAACTCCGCCTCACCTCGTGAGTATATAAGGAGAACGCTGGCAGCAAATAGGCATGTTTCTTCGCTGAGGAGCCAACCTGAGTTCAGGCGATCCCCGCGGTACAGCGGAAAGTGGCAGGAAGACGGAACGTCTCCGTTCCCTACTCAGGGAACGAGGGTTACATCCGTAACCGAGACGTTCCCTTTCGTTGTCACTCCGAGTTCCGTCGGATGACGACGAATGGGGATACCAGTCTAATCACGCCACCTTCCCAGCTGTCTTCCAGTGCCCTGCGTAAATCTGAGATCCCTGTCGTGAGACTAGCACGGACGAAGGACTCCTATTTAACACAGGAATACCAAGGTACACTGGGGAGCATATCCCAGGTCTTAGGGAAGTATGCAATTACTGCCAACCCAGAGGGGGGGACTTAGAATACACATATGACCCGAGGGATGCATATGGGGAATCACTGGGGTATCCAGCCGCAGGTGGAATATTTCAACCCCAGGGGTGGCAAGGTGGCTTGCCAAGGGAAAGACACATGCTCAGAGAGGCTTACAGTGGGAATACACATGTGGGGGTAGCTCCGGGAGGTACCATGCACACGGGAGGCACCTAGCCGACGTGCAGGCAAGAGACACTGGCGCCGAAGTCAGGAGTGCTGGAGGAACTCAGGGCTTTCGGAGAAGCTCACCTGAGGAGAATATCGCACGTATCCAGTCCGTAGAGTGGAATGGCGAGCAAGGGAAGACACCTGAGCGGGTCCGGTACTAGCTGGTTGAAGCGAGTACATGAGAGGACACAGGCTCCACTCGGAGATTGTAGAATCTGGCGAATGTGTTAGGTGTCGCCCAGCCTGCAGCTCTGCAGATGTCTGTTAGCGAGGCGCCATGCGCTAGAGCCCAAGAGGATGCCACACTCCGGGTGGAGTGGGCAGTCACACCAAGGGGGCACGGTCGACCTTGCTGCTGGTATGCCAAAGCAATGGCGTCCACTATCCAGTGAGACAACCTTTGCTTGGAGAGAGCCTTTCCCTTCAGCTTCCCACCATAACAGACAAAGAGCTGGTCTGAGGTCCTGAAACACTGTGTTCTGTCTACATAGATGCGAAGAGCACGTACTGGACAGAGCAGTGCCAAGGCTGGGTCTGCCTCCTCCGGGGGCAGCGCTTGCAGGTTCACCACCTGGTCCCGGAAGGGAGTGGTAGGAACCTTGGGCACATATCCAGGCCGGGGTCTCAGGATCACGTGAGAGTACGCCGGCCCGAATTTCCAGGCACGCTTCGTCAACGGAGAATGCGTGCAGGTCCCCTACCCTCTTGATGGAGGCCAATGCAGTCAGAAGCGCCGTCTTCATTGACAGGAAGTTAAGCTCGACTGACTGTAAAGGCTCAAAGGGAGCACTACGCAGGGCGGTTAGGACCACTGCGAGGTCCCAAGAGGGTACGAGAGGAGGGCGAGGAGGATTCAGTCTCCTCGCTCCTCTCAGGAACCTGACGATCAGGTCATGCTTCCCCACCGACTTACCTTCTATAAGATCATGCTGTGCGGCAATAGCGGCGACATAGACCTTGAGGGTGGAGGGAGACAGCCTTCGCTCCAACCCCTCTTGAAGGAAGGAAAGCACGACGTTGATCGAACATCTCCGGGGGTCTTCTCGGTGAGAAGAGCACCAGTTGACGAAGAGGTTCCACTTCAACGCGTAGACGTGTCTCGTGGACGACGCTCTAGCGGAAGTGATGGTAACCACCACCGCTGGTGGTAGGGTACTCAAACCTGCCTCGTCCCGTGCAGGAGCCACACATGGAGGTTCCAAAGATCGGGACGAGGGTGCCATAGGGTGCCCCGTCCCTGAGAAAGTAGGTCCTTCCTCAGAGGTATGGGCCAAGGAGGTGCTGTCGCGAGGAGTACAAGTTCGGAGAACCAGGTCCGGGTGGGCCAGTACGGCGCTACCAAGGTGACCTGCTCCTCGTCCTCCCTGACCTTGCGCAGGGTCTGGGCTCACTGGGGGAAATGCATACTTGCGGCCCCGCGGCCAGCTGTGCGCCAGTGCATCCGTGCCGAGCGTGCCCTCGGTCAGGGAATAATACAGGGCGCAATGGGTCGAGTCGTGAGAGGCAAACAGATCTATCTGTGCGTCCCCGAACTGGTCCCAAATCAGCTGAACCGACTGGGGATGGAGTCGCCAATCTCCCAGGAGGGGCTGAAACCGTGAGAGCTCGTCGGCTGCACAGTTCAGAGCTCCTGGAATATAGATGGCACGAAGCGACCTCAGATGCTTCTGACTCCAAAATAGGAGGTGGCGGGCGAGTTGCGACATACGGCGAGAGCGCAGACCACCTTGACGGTTGATGTACGCTACAGTCGCGGTATTGTCTGATCGGACTAGTACATGCTGGCCCGAGAGCACGGCTCGGAAGCGGCGCAGGGCGAGCTGTACAGCCAGCAACTCGAGGCAATTGACGTGCCAAAGGCGGTGGGGTCCTGTCCAGGAGCCCGCGGCAGCACGTCCATTGCACATGGCACCCCAGCCCGTGGCGGAGGCATCTGTTGTTACAACAACGTGCCGGGAAGCTCGTTCCAGGGGCACACCGGCCCGTAGAAAACTGAGGTTCGACCACGGGGTGAAGGTCTGACGGCAGGTCGGAGTAACTGGTACTCGGAGAGTGCCGTGTTGCCATGCCCACCTCGGGACTCGGTCGCGAAGCCAAAGCTGAAGCGGTCTCATATGAAGTAATCCGAGCGGTGTTGCCACGGCTGCGGATGCCATATGCCCCAGGAGCCTCTGAAAAAGTTTGTGGAACCGCACTCTTGCCCTCGAACTGTCTCAGGCAAGTCAGCAGTGACTGCTCGCGCTCGCTCGTAAGCTGCGCGGACATGGCGACCGAGTCGATCTCCATACCGAGAAAAGAGATCCTCTGCACGGGGCAAAGTTTGCTCTTCTCCCAGTTGACCCGAAGGCCCAGACGAGGTACATGGCGGAGCACCAAGTCCCTGTGTTCGCATAGCTGGTCTCGAGAGTGAGCTAGGATTAGCCAGTCGTCGAGATAGTTCAGAATGCGAACCCCGTGTTCCCGGAGGGGAACAAGGGCTGCCTCGACGACCTTCGTGAAGACGCGAGGAGACAGGGCTAGCCTGAATGGGAGAACTGCGTACTGATATGCCTGTCCCTCGAAAGCAAACCGCAGGAACGGTCTGTGTCGAGGGAGGATGGAGACATGAAAGTAGGCGTCCTTCAGGTCGATCGCTGCAAACCAATCCTGGTGCCGCACACATTCGAAAACGCGTTTGGCGGTGAGCATCTTGAACGGCAGCCTGTGAAGGGAGCGGTTCAGAACGCGCAGCTCCAGGATTGGCCGTAACCCACCGGTTTTCTTCGGGACAATGAAATACGGGCTGTAGAAGCCGGTCTTCATTTCGGCTGGAGGGACAGTCTCGATCGCACCCTTCGCCAGCAGGGTAGCAACCTCCGCTCTCATGATAGGGGCATTGCCACCGACCATAGTGGAGCGGACTCCCCTGAAGCGGGGAGGAGACCGCGCGAACTGAATCGCGTAGCCGAGCCTGATCGTTCGTGCGACTCAGCGGGACAGGTTGGGAAGCTCTAGCCAGGCTCCCAAGGACTGTACCAGCGGGGTCATCCGAACCACAGACTTCCCGTCGGTGGAGCAGCGAGGCGGTATGGCTGACCCAGACTTGGACGGCATAGCGGCCCGGTGTGGGGGTACAGTCATAGACCGCGTCCTGACAGAGCAGACCAGGGAAGGACGAACGTTCCACGGGGGTCTGCTCTGCCAGGGGTCTGGCGACAGAGGAGGATGAGAGCGGCACGGTCCGGGGAGGGCGCGCACTGTCATCCGGCTCTGGGACAGAGGAGGACGAGGGGTGCACGGCCCGGGGACGGCGCACCGTGTCGTCCGAGAACTCTGTGTGCTCTTCACATTGTGACACATTCATCTGTGTCCACAGATGAATGTGTCACTTCTTTCTTTAACCACATTAGGGTGCTGCCCACCCGTGGGTGAGCAGCGGGGAGTGGAAAACAAAAGATTCTCCCCCGGCCCTCCACCGGGGGAAGGAGTGGTCCTGCTACCATCTCCTGAGAAGTGGACATCATCTCTGAGCAGCCCGTCTCAGGAGCGCCGCTTGGCCCGGCGTTTAGCGGGTGGCGGGGCTGGAGAGGGCTGGAGCGCCTTCTTACGGCTTCCGCCGCGACCGGGCCCGGGTGGAGGCTGCTGCTTGGGCCGGGCGGGAGCCGTAGGAGGGCGCCCTCGGCGGCGAACAGACTGAGTACTCTGCCCGGTCGGCTGGGTGGAGGCAGCAGCGGGCCGTCGGGGCAGAATATGCTTGATAGCCTCAGTCTGTTTCTGAGCAGTCGAGAACTGTTGGGCAAAGTCCTCGACTGCACCGCCGAAAAGGCCATCTTGTGATATGGGAGTGTCGAGCAGCCGGGACCGCTTGGCATCTCGCATATCAGCAAGATTAAGCCATAGGTGTCTCTCCTGGACCACAGCTGTGGACATCACCAAACCCAGGGAGCGTGCGGTCACCTTCGTCGCTCGGAGAGCAAGGTCGGTGGCGGCGCGCAGCTCATTGAAGAGCCCTGGGTCTGTCCTGCCCTCGTGCATGTCCCTGAGCATCTGGGCCTGGTAGACCTGCAGAATGGCCATGGCATGCAAAGAGGTGGCTGCCTGTCCCGCAGCTCTGTAGGACTTCGCCACTAGTGTAGACGAGTACCTACAGGCTTTGGATGGGTGCTTAGGCTCACCACGAGAAGAAGCCCTCTGAGGACACAGTTGCATCGCAACAGAGCGTTCAACCGGGGGGAGCCCAGTGTACCCACGGGCAGCGGCCTCATCGAGGGGAGGAAAGGCGGATGAAATCATTGCGTGGTCGCGGGAAGACATGGGAGTCTTCCAGGACTTCGAGATTTCATCATGCACGTCCGGGAAGAAAGGTATGGGGGCCTGACGGGGACGGGATCCGCAGCCCGACCCAAATACCAATCATCCAGCCGCGAGCGCTCGGGGCAGGGCGGAGGGGTCCACTCTAACCCCGATGCTCGGGGCGGCTCGAGACAGCATGGCCGTCATCTCTGGATCAGACTCTGGCACAACTGTATTCACACCCGAAGGTGGCAGCTGTGATGAGTCTTCACTTCCAGCAGACTCAGACCCACCTTGTGATGCCGCGATAGACATCGCGTCCTCCTCTGGAGCGCCAAAGGAAACCCGCGGGGCACCCGAAGATGGTCCCGCCGGAATCCCCTGAGCACTCACGGGTTGCAACACTGGAGAGGGTGCGGCTGGGCACGGACTGATAGTCGGCGCTTGGTTCCAAACCGTCACCCTCAGATCACCCTGGCCACCAGCCGAAGTACCAGCTCTATTTCTAGAGTCAGTAGATCGGGGTGTGGATGAGGGGGCTCTCACTCTTGAGAGATCACTGAGTCTTGATCGTAGTGCTGCGATGGTCATGTTCCCACAGAGAGAACATGAGTCATCCACGAGCGCTGCTCTAGCGTGATCAATGCCCAAACACACTATGCAACGCTCGTGCCCATCAGAGTCGGCAACGAGTCTACCGCAACCAGAAGTGCACGGGCGAGGCATCTTTAAAAAGACGTGCCACGTGCAAGCTCTTTTGTGAGAGAAAAGAAACACTGACTGTGTTGAAGCGCCCGGGGAGACACACACTCGCCGTCAAACCACAGACAGATAAGCAGGAAGTGCGCGCTCGCCGGAGATCGCCGTCACACCAACACCAGGGAATCTCGCTCGTCTGAAGAACTGACAGTACAGAGATGGCTGTGGAACGAAGGATTAACTTGGCTCCAAAGCGAAAACATGCCTATTTGCTGCCAGCGTTCTCCTTATATACTCACGAGGTGAGGCGGAGTTACGCTATGCAAATTCCGCAGACCCATGGCATTTCTTTGCCATTGGCTCGTTTTGAAGTACTTGAAGTTGATTGGCTTCTAAGCGAAACCCCCATTCGTCGTCATCCGACGGAACTCGGAGTGACAACGAAAGGGAACAACTGTTCGGTTTAGACAAAGACGAATTAATGATAGTAAGAAGATGATATATGACCTCTGGAAACATCTCTTTCAGTAGTTTAGTCGGTATAGGGTCTATCATACAAGTTGTCGATTTAGATGAATTAACGACTTTGCAGAATTCTTCCTCTCCTATAGCAACAAATGAATCAAATTGTTCCTCAGGGAGACTACAATGCACTCCCTGATGCGATACTGTGGTAGACGGTTGCATAGTTATAATTTTGTCCCTGATATTATCAATCTTATAAGTGAAGAAGTTTATAAAGTCATCACTGCTGTGTTGCTTGGACACTTCTGAGCTTGAAGCTTTCTTTTGCGTTAGTTTAGCCACTGTTTCAAATGAATACCTTGGATTATGTTTATTTTCTTCTAATAGGGTTGATAAATAAGCAGATCTAGCAGCTTTTAAGCAATAAAAGATTGCTCTGTAAGCAATCGAGCTCTCCTTCCATGAAATCCGAAATACCTCTAGTTTAGTTTTCTTCCAGTTGCGCTCCATTTTTCTGTCCGAGTAACTAACTCAAATGCCCATCTAATCTCTCTGCGGTCGACTTTAAGACGTTTGTTTTTTCTTTCCCCAGTGATAACTAGAGGCCTCTTCTAGTTCCCGTTATCTAATTTAGCTCAGTGATTTTTCACACAGTTGGTATAAGGCTATTATTAACTGCCCTGTTAGCAATGCAGATGGGTGGAACCGTTATAGAGAGTAAGGAAGCAGAAATAAGAAAGACAGACGATATGCATATGTTTGTCTATCCCTGTTATCTGACACGACTGCTTCTTTGAATATCCTTGAGACTGAAGTCCATCTGGAATTAGAGCTGCCTTCATCATCTTCATCATCTTCATCATTACTCTCTGCATGATCTCAGGTCAGTTCTTTACTGGTCTGTATGGGTCAAATAACAAATTCTATTACATTTTATGACCTAGATTGATAACATTTAATAACACAGTGAAAACTTTGTTTGGCTGGTCAGGCAGGGGTGAGCGGGGCACAACCTAATGCAGTTGTAACACACATTTATTTTACCATAGCAAAAGTAAATTTCTTAGTTGGGTTAATTTTCATCTCCGTTTTGTTTTTTTTTTTTAGAAAAATTTGATATTATTTTAATCTTATATCTGTTATTTAACAGTTGAGATAGTTGTTTAATGCTTATCTAACCAGCAGAAGACACTAGTCGGGTTTAAATCCCAGCTGCGCAGGAGGGGCATGTTGTCACACTGCGTTACAATAAGCCCCTAAACTATGCTATTCTATTCTATACTTTTGTGAATTCTATTGAGAAACCATGAGGAAAAGGTGAAGACAGACTGAGAGTCAATGTTCAGATATGATTAAATATTATTATTACTATCATGTAAAGCTGTGTTTTGCAGTGTTTTTTGTCAAACTCAAAAATGAGTTTATTTTTAATTATAAAAACATGGCATTATTTTATATAAAAAAGTTTATAATAGTATTTTATTGAGAAAATATTTTAGTTTGTCTTGTATATTTTTTGATTAGATCAGATAACATTTTAAGCTGTCATATGGTCATGTTACAATGTGCCCCTCATATGTTACAACATGCCTCACTGTGTTGTGCCCCACTCTCCCCTACTTTGTCTGAGATTAGAGTGATCAGAGAATGTCATTCTTGTTGTTTTTTTTGTTTTTTGTTTTTTTAAAGAAATTTTTAAAAGAAAATGTCTACACTGTAAAAGAAAAATATCTAAATTTTACAGAAAATAACTGATTTTTGGACGATCATTTTCTTTCATTTTAAATTGTACTCAAAACACTGTAAAATTACAAATAATATCTGTAAAATAAAAGTGCAGCTGTTATTTTTTTAGGTATTGTGAAATTAATGACAAATTCCAGTAATTCACATTTTTATACAAAAAATGTATTATATTTTTCATACAGTATTTTTTCTGTTTTCTTAAATTACATTAAAATGTATGTAAAATTACAAATATAATCTGTAATTAAACCGTAACAAAACAGTTAAATGATAAAACGGTTAAATGACTGGCAGCCCCCCTAAAAACTGTAACATTAATGTTAAACATCCTAAAATATATAAACTGAAAAACACTGTTATTTTACAGGTATTTCCTGAATTATCACGATCATATACCTTCATTGTAAAAAAAAAAAAAATCGTAAGAAAAGGGTTAAATGACTGGCAGCTACGGCTGCCAAACAAAAAAACATACAATTGAAGTAAAATATGCTAATTTAAATAAACCGAAAAAACACTGTTATTTCACATGTATTTCCTGTTTTATTATGATCAAATACCTTCATTGTAAAAAAATCTTTGAAAAAAAGGGTCAAATGACTGGCAGCTACGGCTGCCAAACAAAAACCATACAATTAAAGTAAAACATGCTAATTTAAATAAAGTGCAAAAAACTTTAACAGAAATTTTAGTTGGGCTCTTGACCCTTGAATTTTTAACATTAGTTTATCGCTGGTTGCTTTAACCCTCTGGGGACCCATGTGTTTTTGGGGTCCTTGAGATGTTTTGACATGCCCTGACATTTGTGCTTTTTTTCAGTTGCTTATAAACATATTAATGACACAGGTGTAATTACACTCTATTTAGCACAAACAGGGCTAACATAATATGTAAGCGACATGTATGTACATGTTTGTATTTTTGAGAGAATATTGTTTATGCGTTATTGAAAAAACTTAAAATTAAAGTTTCTGAAATAAGGCCACAAAACACATACTAAATATGTGTCAAGTCAAGTCAAGTCACCTTTATTTATATAGCGCTTTTTACAATACAGATTGTATCAAAGCAGCTTTACAGTGATAACAGGAAAATAATACAACAAAGTTTGTTTCTAAAAGAAAATTGCATCAACGTCCACCTTAAGTAAGGCAGATCAATAATATTATTGAATATTAAATGTCCCCAACTAACCAAGCCAAAAGCCAAGGCAACAGTGGCAGGGAACCAAAACTTCATCAGGTGACAGAATGGAGAAAAAAACCTTGAGAGAAACCAGACTCAGTCGGAGGGCCAGTTCTCCTCTGGCCAACGAAGGAATTTCAACGAAGGCCAATGATTCGGGCAGCATTACAAGTCAGATTGGATCGGAACATTTAGGGGGCTTACACTGGGCTCGTTTGCTGTGGTCCGAGCCCGAGTGCGTTTGTTCCCGGCGCCCCCCGCAGCGTTGGTCTGGTTTCACACTCAACTTGATTCTATCGAACCCTGGTGCGTTTGCGTGCATATTACGTCATTGCAAACGTGCACGGCGCATGATAGAAAACAGAACGCCGGTCAATATTGTGTTTTTTATTAATTCACTGCTATTATGCGCAGTTGAGTGAACAATACAGGTTTACTGTGCGTGTGTCACATAAGGTGGCTTTCTGCTGCTTGCAAATGGACTCTTTTGAGGAGAAAGTGGATTTCCAAATTTGGTACCCTGATTTCACGCGCAATGCACGAATACACTGAGGCTAACTCTCGCTCGTATCCAAGGTAAATCATCAACACTATCATCCCTTACAAGTGTTTTATTTAACTGAATACATAACAATAAGCTAAAACGCATGCGCAGGTTTTTTTTCATTTATCCATTTCCATCTTTTTGGAAGTCGAAGTAATCACGCCGGTATGGAGACGAGTGATGTCCACAAGACTTTTGACTAATGGATGTTTTTGCTTCAAAATGATCTGAAAATCTGAAGTGGCCAGGTGTAAACAACAGTTTTAACAGTCAACATCTTTTCTTTAGTTTAGTGCATAGTGTGTGTCACAGATCAAGTTCAAGTTCACTTGTATAGCACATATACAACAGCCACTAGGCTGACCGAAGTGCTTTACAGAACAACCAGATTAAAATATAGTAAGACCTGCATAACAACACATAAAACACAAATAACAGCAGCAAAGCTAAGCGAAACCTTAAAACCGGAGTGACAAAACAGTGTCAGACTCAAATATAGAATCTACAAAACAAGAGCTGTTGGTCAGCACCGAAAGTTAACCACGGGAAATCCTTTTTCCACTCTATAAATTAAAAAAATATAAAAAAAAACTTTTTTTTTTTTCTCCAGTCAGAAGTCAGTTGTAGTTTTAGTGTTTCTCTTTTTCAGTTCTTGTTTCTCTGTCCTTCAGCGATTCTGCTTATCAGATGTTCATCAGTGTCTCAATTCACTCACTTCTTTTCATTCCAGTGGACTATATTAGTGAACTAATGTAGGGAATAGGGTATAGGGTGTGATTAGGAACACAGTCTCAGAGTGTCAACTTTGAGAGCTGTTAATTCACAGTATATTCCTGTAGGCTAGCTTTGTTTTCAACTGTAAATGACTGTTTTAATGGAAATGGTATGATACTGTCAGAATTTGTCCTGTTGCCAGTATTTTACTGTAAAAAAACCTGGTAAGGTCTAACAGTGTAGCCTACTTGCCTCACAGACCTGAAAAAAATATATATATATAGAAAGCTTTTAAACAGAACAATTCAAAACGAAAGAAAACGCTAGCTGCTCTCTGCTTATGTAATGCATATGAAATGTGCATTTCTCTCTGGCGCGTTCACTACGGCAAAGCTACTCTTTGCAGCCGACACACACAAAAACACTTGTTTATTAATAAACAATTAAAATGTCTCCTTGCTATATTTGACATATTCAAAATCATTACTTTTGCCAGTTCTTTGTGACAGCTTTTAGGTGCTTTATTGGCAGCGCCACCCTTACATGTTACATGAACGTGTCACACCGCGTCACCACACCCCCAAAAGCATCAAGGTTTGTATCGAATTGTGCGTCAAAAATCGTGATACGAACCGAATTGTGGGTTTGGTGTATCGTTACACAGCCCTATCAAATATAGTATAGGCTAACGCATTTTTTGGCGGTAACGGTAACGGCGTTATTCAGATGGGAATAATAATCAATTAGATCACTGCAAGTGACTGAAAAGTGAGCAGAGATTTGCGCTGAAATAGAGACAGTAAAGATGAGTGGGTCCAATATCATTGGTCTTAAAAAGTGGGTGGGCATAGCATAGCAACGACAGACGCCACGGGAAAGCAGTGCTTGTGGAAAGGAGAAAGCATTGCGAACTGCGCTCTCCATGATGACGAGGAAGTATTAGCAAAGAATTCATTGATTTCTAGCCCTTGCATTAGCTTTACTACTAGATATATTTATGGAGATGAGAAATAAAAAGCCGGCTGAAATGCGGCACTGTCAAGAAGAGCATAGGAGGGGAGAGGAGCAGGAGAGGAAGAGCAGAGGAGGGGAGAGGAACAGGAGAGGAAAAGCAGAGGAGGGGAGAGGAACAGGAGAGGAAGAGCAGAGGAGGGGAGAGGAACAGGAGAGGAAGAGCAGAGGAGGGGAGAGGAGCAGGAGAGGAAGAGCAGAGGAGGGGAGAGGAACAGGAGAGGAAGAGCAGAGGAGGGGAGAGGAACAGGAGAGGAAGAGCAGAGGAGGGGATAGGAACAGGAGAGGAAGAGCAGAGGAGGGGAGAGGAACAGGAGAGGAAGAGCAGAGGAGGGGAGAGGAGCAGGAGAGGAGCAGGAGAGGAAGAGCAGAGGTGGGGAGAGGAACAGGAGAGCAAGAGCAGAGGAGGGGAGAGGAACAGTAGAGGAAGAGCAGAGGAGGGGAGAGGAACAGGAGAGGAAGAGCAGAGGAGGGGAGAGGAGCAGGAGAGGAAGAGCAGAGGAGGGGAGAGGAACAGGAGAGGAAGAGCAGAGGAGGGGAGAGGAGCAGGAGAGGAAGAGCAGAGGAGGGGAGAGGAAGAGCAGAGGAGGGGAGAGGAACAGGAGAGGAAGAGCAGAGGAGGGGAGAGGAGCAGGAGAGGAAGAGCAGAGGAGGGGAGAGGAACAGGAGAGGAAGAGCAGAGGAGGGGAGAGGAGCAGGAGAGGAAGAGCAGAGGAGGGGAGCAGGAGAGGAAGAGCAGAGGAGGGGAACAGGAAAGGAAGAGCAGAGGAGGGGAGGGGAACAGGAGAGGAAGAGCAGAGGAGGGGAGAGGAACAGGAGAGGAAGAGCAGAGGAGGGAAGAGGAGCAGGAGAGGAAGAGCAGAGGAGGGGAGAGGAGCAGGAGAGGAAGAGCAGAGGAGGGGAGAGGAGCAGGAGAGGAAGAGCAGAGGAGGGGAGCAGGAGAGGAAGAGCAGAGGAGGGGAACAGGAAAGGAAGAGCAGAGGAGGGGAGGGGAACAGGAGAGGAAGAGCAGAGGAGGGGAGAGGAACAGGAGAGGAAGAGCAGAGGAGGGGAGAGGAGCAGGAGAGGAAGAGCAGAGGAGGGGAGAGGAGCAGGAGAGGAAGAGAAGAGGAGGGGAGAGGAACAGGAGAGGAAGAGCAGAGGAGGGGAGAGGAGCAGGAGAGGAAGAGCAGAGGAGGGGAGAGGAACAGGAGAGGAAGAGCAGAGGAGGGGAGAGGAACAGGAGAGGAAGAGCAGAGGAGGGGAGAGGAGCAGGAGAGGAAGAGCAGAGGAGGGGAGAGGAGCAGGAGAGGAAGAGAAGAGGAGGGGAGGGGAACAGGAGAGGAAGAGCAGAGGAGGGGAGAGGAACAGGAGAGGAAGAGCAGAGGAGGGGAGAGGAGCAGGAGAGGAAGAGCAGAGGAGGGGAGAGGAAGAGAAGAGGAGGGGAGAGGAACAGGAGAGGAAGAGCAGAGGAGGGGAGAGGAGCAGGAGAGGAAGAGCAGAGGAGGGGAGAGGAACAGGAGAGGAAGAGCAGAGGAGGGGAGAGGAGCAGGAGAGGAAGAGCAGAGGAGCGGAGAGGAACAGGAGAGGAAGAGCAGAGGAGGGGAGAGGAACAGGAGAGGAAGAGCAGAGGAGGGGAGAGGAGCAGGAGAGGAAGAGCAGATGAGGGGAGAGGAACAGGAGAGGAAGAGCAGAGGAGGGGAGAGGAACAGGAGAGCAAGAGCAGAGGAGGGGAACAGGAGAGGAAGAGCAGAGGAGGGGAACAGGAGAGGAAGAGCAGAGGAGAGGAGAGGAACAGGAGAGGCAGAGGAGAGGAACAGGAGAGGAAGAGCAGAGGAGGGGAGAGGAACAGGAGAGGCAGAGCAGAGGAGAGGAACAGGTAAGGAAGAGCAGAGGAGGGGAGAGGAGCAGGAGAGGAAGAGCAGAGGAGGGGAGAGGAACAGGAGAGGAAGAGCAGAGGAGAGGAACAGGAGAGGAAGAGCAGAGGAGGGGTGAGGAACAGGAGAGGCAGAGCAGAGGAGGGGAGAGGAACAGGAGAGGAAGAGCAGAGGAGGGGAACAGGAGAGGAAGAGCAGAGGAGAGGAACAGGAGAGGCAGAGGAGAGGAACAGGAGAGGAAGAGCAGAGGAGGGGAGAGGAACAGGAGAGGCAGAGCAGAGGAGAGGAACAGGAGAGGAAGAGCAGAGGAGGGGAACAGGAGAGGAAGAGCAGAGGAGAGGAGAGGAACAGGAGAGGAAGAGCAGAGGAGGGGAACAGGAGAGGAAGAGCAGAGGAGGGGAACAGGAGAGGAAGAGCAGAGGAGGGGAACAGGAGAGGAAGAGCAGAGGAGGGGAGAGGAACAGGAGAGGAAGAGCAGAGGAGGGGAAAAGGAGAAGAAGAGCAGAGGAGGGGAACAGGAAAGGAAGAGCAGAGGAGGGGAGCAGGAGAGGAAGAGCAGAGGAGGGGAGAGGAGCAGGAGAGGAAGAGCAGAGGACGGGAACAGGAGAGGAAGAGCAGGGGAGAGGTACAGGAGAGGAAGAGCAAGGGAAAAGGAGAGATCTGGGCGTGGGGGCATCTAAGATTATCTTGTCCCGGGCCCAGGCAAGACTGTCAGCTGGGCTGACGTGTTGACTGGGTTAGTATGAGATTGGCAGTTTATAACTGTGTTTATAACGCAACTGATTAACAGAAGTCAATAGAGCTAGTTTCTGATTGTGTGCAGATTTTGTGTACAACTTTGCTATCATATAATTGTATCTAATTTGACTAGTAACTATACTTGAGCTCAATAGCAGCTGGCTGGACTGAACTGCCAGGAGCAGCAGAAGCCAAACATTCAGATGTGAATGAAAATAAATATGAAGATGAAGATTGAACCCCCCTTACCATCTACAGAGTGTGTGTGTGTGTTTGTCCTCGGGGTTCACGTCACACAACAGGATTTCTGATCGTAAATATTCAACATGTTGGATATTTTACGATATGAGATCATTGTTTCAATATTGGGTTCCACTTTATTTCGATAGTAGAGTTTCTAAAGTGGACTAACTATAAATAACTTTGCAACTACATGTCAACTAACTGTCATTAGAGTATTAGTAGACTGTCAGTAGACTGTTATGGTAGGTGTTAGGGTTCGGGTTAGGAGAATAAGTTGACTTGTAGTTGCCAAGTTACTTATAGTCAGAAGAATTTCTGTTGGGCGACAATCAAAATAAAGTTTTAGAAGATATTACACATACAGTCTACTAATACTCTAATGATGGTTAGTTGACATGTAGTTACAAAGTTACTTATAGTTAGTAGAATGTTTAAAGTGGACTATCGAAATAAAGTGTTACCCAATATTGTTATGATTCTTCTGCAGAAATAATTTCAAAGGCATATGCCATTTTTTTATTTCCTTAACTTACCTAAAGTGAAAAGGAACTTTATAAATATCTTTGTCATTTTTCTGATGAAAGGAAACAATTTAAAACCAATAGTGGTTTGCTCTAGTCAGTTGCTATAGTAAACTGGTTTAGCTGGTCTCTCAACCCAAACCCCTCTAAAACCATTAAAACTGTTTGGCCAGACTGTGAGACCAGCTCAGAGTGCTCTTCTTAAAAGTGTTTTTTTCTTTCTTTTTTTTTTCTTTCAGCAACTCAAAGTGCAGCAGTAAACTTGGGCCATGGATGATGAAAATCTCTTATCAAATCTACATGACCATGAATATTATTATCATACTCCACATCAACCTATTTATTATTTTTATCCAAACTGTGATTATTTTTTTGCAATCAGACTGTCCATCTTCTTCATCGCTGCTCTGTGTGTGGGGGTGCCGTGTCTGATTTGGGCTTTTTATTTTGTGGATCTTCAGAGAAAGACCAGAAGCCGGATCTCAGCCTTCATCATCCTCCTCCTCCTCTGTGACCTGTTGCAACTGCTCCTGTATACATATATAGTGTCACAACTTCTTTCTTTCAGTTTTTTCCATGGCTTTGACTCAGTCATTATAATGCTTGGATATTTTTGTCTGAAAGTCTGTGGCGTTCACCTGCAACAGCTGGTGGCTCTGGAGGGGGTTCTGACACTGAAATATCCACTGATCTCTGCTCATATTTTCTCAACCCCGTGTTACATCTTAATCTCCATCATTATACTTATTTTTCCTGTAATGTGTGCATTATTGGTGGCTTTCGGTGGCCCGGTTGGTCATGGTTTTTATCTTGGTTTTGGCTCAATTCTGGCACCTGTGTGTTTATTAGTTGTCACAGGCATAATCACATGCAAAGCCCCGCCCACTCCTGCCAGAACACCTGTCAGTGACAACAGACCAGGCGCAACGTTGTTTCTTGTTACCATGGTTACCTTAGTTGTGCTCTATTTACCATGTGTGTTGGTTCACTGTGTGGAAACCCTCTTCTTCCACATACCTAGGCCAGAGTCTTGGTACGTGATGTCTCACTGCTTGTTGAGTTTGACAGTGATATCAGAGCCTCTCCAGTGTGTGCTGGTCTGTAGAGAGAATCTCAGCACTCAGACTAAACAAACACACATAGAGCTCAACTCTGAACAGACACCAGTCTGAACTGAATATGCAGACAAGGCTTATTTCTATTTAAAAAAATCAAGAAATATAATCACAAATACATAATTATTTTTCTCTTGTGCTGAAGTTAGCAAAATGGCTAAAAATGGCTTATGACGCCTGTACACAAACACACACACACACACTGGCTTCCAGTTGCATTTAGATTTTTTTGTTTTTATCTTATTTATGTATAATCGTTTTATTACTGTATTAATATTTTTATAACTGTTTTACTTATGCTGTTTTTAAGTTTGGTTAGGTCTGTCTGGTTGGAAGAGTTGAGAGGATTGGGAAGTGAGACGGTGAGTACCGAAAGCCATCAGAGGCGACAGTGGGTGAATACTCCATTAAGGGGTTGGAGGGACACTGGAAGCCATCAGAGGCGACAGTGGGTGAATACTCCAGTAAGGGGTTGGAGGGACACTGGAAGCCATCAGAGGTGACAGTGGGTGAATACTCCAGTAAGGGGTTGGAGGGACACTGGAAGCCATCAGAGGTGGCAGTAGGTGAATACTCTATTAAGGGGTTGGAGGGACACTGGAAGCCATCAGAGGCGACAGTGGGTGAATACTCCAGTAAGGGGTTGGAGGGACACTGGAAGTCATCAGAGGCGACAGTGGGTGAATACTCCAGTAAGGGGTTGGAGGGACACTGGAAGCCATCAGAGGTGACAGTGGGTGAATACTCCAGTAAGGGGTTGGAGGGACACTGGAAGCCATCAGAGGTGACAGTAGGTGAATACTCTATTAAGGAGTTGGAGGGACACTGGAAGCCATCAGAGGCGACAGTGGGTGAATACTCCAGTAAGGGGTTGGAGAGGCACTGGAAGCCATCAGAGGCGACAGTGGGTGAATACTCCAGTAAGGGGTTGGAGGGACACTGGAAGCCATCAGAGGCGACAGTGGGTGAATGACACTGGAAGCCATCAGAGGTGACAGTGGGTGAATACTCCAGGAAGGGGTTGGAGGGACACTGGAAGCCATCAGAGGTGACAGTGGGTGAATACCCCAGTAAGGGGTTGGAGGGACACTGGAAGCCATCAGAGGGAACAGTGGGTGAATACTCCAGTAAGGGGTTGGAGGGACACTGGAAGCCATCAGAGGCAACAGTGGGTGAATACTCCTGTAAGGGGTTGGAGGGACACTGGAAGCCATCAGAGGGAACAGTGGGTGAATACTCCAGTAAGGGGTTGGAGGGACACTGGAAGCCATCAGAGGCGACAGCGGGTGAATGACACTGGAAGCCATCAGAGGCGACAGTGGGTGAATACTCCAGTAAGGGGTTGGAGGGACACTGGAAGCCATCAGAGGCGACAGTGGGTGAATACCCCAGTAAGGGGTTGGAGGGACACTGGAAGCCATCAAAGGGAACAGTGGGTGAATACTCCAGTAAGGGGTTGGAGGGACACTGGAAGCCATCAGAGGCGACAGTGGGTGAATGACACTGGAAGCCATCAGAGGTGACAGTGGGTGAATACTCCAGGAAGGGGTTGGAGGCATTTAGTGATTCAGGACTCTCTGCTTTTATTGTTATTTTTATCTTTAATGCATGATATTTTTACCTTATGCATCTGTTATGATTATTTTATGTCAATTTAAATTCATTTTCTTTGTAAAGCATTTTGAATTTACCATTGTGTCTGAAATGTGCTATATGAATAAACTTATAATCTGTGTAACTGTCAGGGTTCCTATGTTTCATTGTGTTTTTTTCCCCATGACCGAGTTTCTCAGTGTGTCTGATTTGTTCACTAGTATAATAACTAGAAACTATTTGATTATCTCATTAGTTCCTCCATGTATTGCAGATTTGAAAATCCTGCTTCAATATAGAGAGAAACAGGCATATAAGAATACGGCTATATGAGAGGAGGTCTTCATTCCAGATCTTATCACCCTATCATGCCAGCTGTAAATGGTTTCTCCTTCCTTTCCCCCATCATTTCTGTTTCTCCTTCCTCTCACCCCATCATGCCTTTGTTTCTCTGTGGTGGTACAGCAAGGATTGACCTTAAATACACAACTGAGCGACTTTCAACTTCCTTGTAAGGTAGCAAAACATGTTGCTTATGTTGAAAAAAATGGAATGTATACCTAATATAATGCTTATTGCTTACACATGGTACAATCCACTTTTCACATTAAGAAACTGTTTCTTCAGTATACATCTGAGACATCTGTGGTTAATGTATCATCATCATTGGAACATCTCTCTCAGTGAACGTGGCATTGCACACAACACATACCTCAGCACACATGTACAAACATACTCTTGACTTCACAAAATACATTATGAAATTATTATGAAAATTAATAAAGAAAAATAATACAAAAAAATAACATTAAACAGTACATTTTTAGTCTTCAGTATTTATACACAGCAAAATCCCCAGTGTTAAATTAAAGGGTTAGTTCACCCAAAACTTTGTCATTATGTCATTAATGCCCCACCCTCATGTCGTTCCAAGCCCGTTAGACCTCCGTTCATCTTCGGGACACAGTTTAAGATATTTTAGATTTAGTCCGAGAGCTTTCTGTCCCTCCTTTGGAAATGTATGTACGGTATACTGTCCTTGTCCAGAAAGGAAATAAAGACATCATCAAAGTAGTCCATGTGACATCAGTGGGTTAGTTAGAATGTTTTGAAGCATCAAAAATACATTTTGGTCCAAAAATAACAAAAACTACGACTTTATTCAGCATTGTATTGTCTTCCGGTTCTGTTGTGGATCCGCGTTCAGTGACGCTGCTGACGTGTGTCTGGTGCGCCCGAGCTTCGTTTACAATCTGAGGGTGACGCGGATGTCCGAGAGCTTTTTGTCCCTCCATTGTAAATGTATGTACGCTATACTGTCCTTGTCCAGAAAGGAAATAAAGACATCATCAATCTAGTCCATGTGACATCAGTGGGTTAGTTAGAATGTTTTGAAGCATCGAAAATACATTTTCGATGCTTCACGCTTTAAACAAAACAATCTTCGCAAACATGTCTAAGGATTTCCACACAGATGAAGACCTGCAATTTTTTGCCCAGCCATATTTGTTTGAACCCGAATACACGGGTGCACCAGACACACGTCAGCAGCGTCTTACATCAGCGGCGGCACTGAACACGTATTGACAACAGAACCGGAACCGTTTTTTTCCCTTCCCAAAACCGAAGTCAAATCCTGACAAATGTCGTCTAGCACACGCTGCTAATAAATACAACGTTATACTCGCGTAGTCCGTTTGCGTTGTAATAACGATTATAGAAGTGAATAGAGACCTACCCAGCTTTGCACGAACAGTGTTTCTCCTTGATATTGTTAGTCCCTCCCAGCCTCCGTCTCAATTAGTAGGATATGCGGTGGTTCATTTTTTGACTGTGACCGGTATGCTTTTGCCTCTATTTGGATGCCTTGTTGTTCCTTGCGTTCACCTGTATGTCGCGACTCGCGAATATAGCCTTCGAACGGATATTGCAGCCCCTTTTGCCTACTTCTATCGGACACTTTATTTGCTGCTTTATTAAAGTTTGATAAAATTTCAGCAGGAAGAGCTGTCACAGCGTAAGCCATGTTGATACCAGAGCCCAGATGAAGTTTGTTTGTCGGACGTAGCAACAGTAACTAAGGGGGGCGGGGCTTAGCCAAAGGCGAATTAAGTGATGATTTGCCATTAGTGGCGACACCTAATGTTAATAATAAGAATTATTGGAGGAAAGAGAAACAATAAGAACAGAAAAAAAGAGAAACACAATAACTACTGACTTCGAGCCATTACACATCATTGCACTTATTATTACCAGTTTGACTTTATTTCTGTCATGCATCTACACACAGTCTTATTTAGAATAACAAAAGTTTAGATAGTGACGTTTTATGGATGTTTCATTTCATGTCACCATTATGATGATGAGTGTTTTCTTTAGTTGGGCTCTTGACCCTTTACTTTTTAATATTAGTTTGTATCTGGCCGCTCCAACTCTGTGTTTATAAAGCACATTTGTTGTGGCAAGATAAACTATGACCTGAGCTGCGTTTCCCAAAAGCATTGTAAGCCTAATTTGATCGTACAGACCATTCGTTGCAATTGTTCTATGATCAAGTTAGGCTTAAGATGCTTTTGGGAAATGAAGCCCAGGAAATGATGGTAATGTTTAGATAAAATCAAATCCTACAATCCTGTAGTGGCCTGATACATTGAACCAGTATTATAAACTGACTATACAAATGTTTTATTCATATTCATTACAGTAGCTAATTCCAGCAGTGCTTTAGAAATCTGAAGGTTTTAAAATCACACATAGACATCAATAATCTACATATGAATCTCAGCAATGTTGACAATCACATAAATGCTTCATGTTGCAGTGCATGATAGGAGCCGACAAAAAAAATGCATCCATGGCTCACATCATGCATTACAGCATGAATAAATTATGCAGCTGAATTGTCCTGTAATTTTCATTTGTTTTTCCTGTTTGCTTTTATTTTGCTATTGTTTTGTGAGGACTTTAGTAGCTTGTTTTGTGATGTTCAGAGTTGATATGTTTGTCACTAGTTTGTTTATTGTCACCATTGTTGAGATTCATATGCTGATTCTTGATGTCTGTGTGTCCAAACACAATATCTTCTGTGCACAAAGTATTTTCAAAATTGTTCATTTTGCTGTTGGATCTTAAACTGTAGAATCTCAGGGCTACAATCACCAATGCTAAAATTAGACATCAAGCATATAGTCAAATATTTAGACCCTGATCGTGAGTCAGGTCACTACCTGATGATAATGCATCAAAACATATTGTGAGCAGGTTTTCTCTTGCAGTAACAAATGTGATTTATGAGCACAATGTTCAAACAGACAGAGAAAATCTAAAAATAAAAAATAAAAGGGTCAAGAGCTCAACTAAAGCAAACGCTGACCATCATAATGGTGACTTGAAACGAAAAATTCCATAAAACATTTCCATCTATAAGTGCAATAATGTGTAATGGCTCGAAGTCAGTAGTTCTTGTGTTTCTCTTTTTTTCTGTTCTTGTTGTTTCTCTTTCCTTCAATGATTCTTCTTATTAACATTAGGTGTCACCACTAATGGCCAATCATCACTTAATTAGTTACTTAATTATCTCATTAACTTCAACACCGCTTCAGTGTTAATTTTTAACACCCTGTAGTTGGACCTATATGTACACCAGGGGCCTCATGTACAAAGACTTGCGTTGAATTCATACTAAAACATTGCGTACGGACAAAGCTGTAAATGTGCGTACGCACAAAAAAAAGCAGATGTACGAATCTCTGCGTACGAAGGATCCCACGCATATTCTCTTTGTACATCCCAATTAACGTAAAATTGAGCGCACATGCACGAGCACAACGCCCCACCCAGTCTCCTCCCCCAATTAAATTATTTTAAATATGGTAATTAGTCCAATTTGGCAAAAGAAACCTGCAAGAATGTGGCAAAAGCAAGCAAGAAACAAAATTTCACTAAAAATGTCTATGTGTGAAAGTGTAATTTATTCATATGATCTAAGCTGAATTTTCAGCATCATTACTCCAGTCTTCAGTGTCACATGATCCCTCAGAAATCACTCTAATATGATGATTTGATGATCAAGAAACATTTTTGAGTATTATCAGTGTTGAAACAGGTGTGCTTCTGCTTCATATTTTCGTGGAAACCGTGATATAGTATTTTCAGGATTCTTTAATGAATAAAAACTTAAATCAAACAGATATAGAAATCTTATAATCTTTTGTAACATTATAAATGCATTTACTCTCACTTTTAAACAAATTCAATGTGTCCTTGCTGAATAAAAATATGACTTTCTTTTTTATCTTTACTGACCGAATTAATGAAGTTTATTTTTTATTCCTAGTTAAGCCAACACTGCCATTGCTAGACGGGTTGTATCAATTTGCACATGTATGCTTTATATATGTTCTTACTTAATTCCATAATAGAATATTTTAATAAGACTCGTGTGACAATAATATGTCAAATAATTTATCAATTACAAATTATAAGCAACATCTGACAGCTGGTGGTGCGATAGAACAATTCGAAGTGTAATGTTTGCCACTTCACTTTATTGCCTCTATGAGTCGCCAACGGACAAAAATCACGACAAATGTACGTACGCCAGACATGAAGTTTACTTGGAGGAACGCACATTCTGAAGTTAATTTTACATTATAAATGCATATAAGTACATCTGGTCGTGAACGTGAAAGCTGGCGTACGCTGTGTTTTTGTGCGTACGCAGTGTTGATACATGAGGCCCCAGGAGTGTTAATTTAACACTGAGGATTTTGCTGTGTACTCCCTGTTTGGTTCTCTTCATTGTCTGGTGCCGTCTAAGTTATGGCGGGCATACACTGTATGTTTTCAGCAAGGTTACCGACTCACACTGTACGAGTAGATCACAAGCGATGTAAAAGCACACAGCAAAATATTAGTGATGGGAAACCAAGGCTTTCTGAAGTGTTTGAGGCTTTCATCAAATTGTGCACAAAAAATGTTCATTACCCGAAGCTTTTAACACAATGCGCATTAGCGACATCTGGTGGTCAGACTTGTTTTCTCCACCATATCTAACAAATCACAGCAGAGCAGAAAAAAACATGTGACCAAACAAAGCTTTGGAAGTCTGTGACACAAGAGTGGAATCAATCTGGGATCAATACAGTTCTATCTAATCTGATCTAATCTCTTTCAAATTAATATGTGCCAATGAGACCACAACACATGTCAGGTGTTGCCTGGTCAACGGATTCAAATATTGATCAATTATATAAAATATATAGATCATAATGAGTAGTTGATGTGATTAGTTGAACAAATGTTTTGGGTGTTCTGTTCTTTTTTTTTTTTTTTTTTTTTTACAATTTATGTTAACCTGTTAGCCAACCTTTTAAAAAAGCATTCCCAAACTAAAACAGATACAGTTCATGAACCTTTTGCACTAAAAGCACAAGTATGATCTCATTTGAAAGCTGAAACTTGACAGTTTATTGTAAATTTAGAATTAATTATTGGTATACTGAAAAAATTAGTTAAAAATAGCTTAGCACACCATTAATACACGTCAATTTATGAGATTAAAACCAGTGTTGGGAGTAACGGCGTTTAAGTATAACGGCGTTACTAACGGCGTTATTTTTTCAGTAACGGGGTAATCTAATTAATTATTTTTCCCATTTTTGCAACGGCGTTATCGTTACTGAGAATGTAAAGTGGCGCGTTACTACAATTTGGTTGAATGAACCAAAGATGTCAGTGTGTGATGCACATCAGCTGCCTGGAGAGAGCAGGGGTGGGGGGATGATGACACCGTTGCAAATGCGATGATGATTGGCTGGGTGGGCGGATGCGCTACTCACGCGCTGTCTCACTGCATGCTCTGACTACCATTAAACACAAGACAGCGACAATGGCGATGATGAGCCAGGGAAATTCAAAGGTAGCGTTCTCGAACTGGAAGTACCGGCACTACTTCTCGCTCATTGAAATTAAACGCAAGAATGTTTATGTAACATGCACGCTATGCCCAGGAAAAAAGACTTTATCCACGTCTGCCTCAAGCAACTCGAATCTTATGAAGCACCTCACATCAACACATGCTAACACGACACTTGTTGCTGCTGCCAACGTGAGCTCCAGCAGCGAAGGAGACGGAGCCACTCTGTTAAAGCAAGCAACACTCGATTTTTCGGGTCAGCAACAGGTGACCAAGGCAGAGCTGAACACATTGATTGCGAGGTATGTTGTTGAAAACATGCTACCCCTGTCCACTGTGGAGTCTGAGTCATTCAGAGCTATCCTTGCTAAAATACCAATACGAGGAGGAGGAAGGGGGGTTGCCCCATGCCGAAACACTTTTGCTAAATTCATAGACAGTGAATATGAAAATATGAATATAGAGCTCAAAAAGTCATTTGAGGAACTCAAGTACATTTCAACTACAGCAGACATCTGGACTGCCCACAATAAAAGTTACATGGGTGTGACAGCACATTGGATCAATCCAAATAACATGGAAAGAGAGACAGCAGCTCTTGCCTGCAGACGGTTTAAAGACCCACTCCGATGAAAATAATGTTTTTCTAGGTGTTAACATGTTCTTGTGGCATTTTTCTGATGTTAGAGGACATACCTTGAGAAAAATAAGCTCAAAGTTGTATTTCTGAGTATTTCTACATTCAAATGGCTGTGAATCAGTAGCAGACGCTAAAATGCCGGCTAAAATCGACTGGAGTTGTGACGTAGTAACTCCACTGGGCGTCTCCACACGCGACGTCTTGGAGTGAAATAATGATCGGTGATCGGTGATAACTTTGATTAACTTCGGATAATAACAGTTAACGTGTATATAATACTGTTGCCCCACCGGTATTGGGGGTGTAAGCTAGCGGGAGAGACAGAGCTCTCAGCAACGGGCAGGGGGAGGGGCGTCTCCGTGCCAACGGCTCCGCCCACAACGCAGAGGCGAATTGTTAATGAGCTACTGCCGCTCTGCTGAAGCGAAGTCCCAGAAAACAAAGGCTGTTTACAGAAGTGCTACTGCCAAATGTTCTGCCCTATGGAACAAGACTAGTCGATCAACTTTGGCTACTGAAACAGTTGATGAGGTGGTGTCAAAAAAGCTGCTTGTACCTTGTACAACACGATGGAATTCCTTCTATGATGCCCTGGGTCGAATATGTGAAATATCCATGGTAGACCTTAACACCATCTCCTCCAAATTAGGACTGACAGCGATAACAGAAAGGGAACACCAGTTTTTAAAGGAGTACTGTACTGCGATGAAGCCCCTTACAGTTGCCTTAGATATACTTCAGGGAGAAGACAACTGTTTTTATGGTACACTCCTACCTACGATGGAGACATTAATGCTGAAGACAGAAGCCCTTAAAAGTGGCCTGCAAATACTGAGGGACCTTCCTGACGCCATAGTCACAGTAAGAACTTGAATTAAATATTTTATTTTTTATTAAGTGACATTGTATGATAATACATACTACTACTACTACTAATTATAATAATAATAATAATAATAATAATAACACTGATTTGTGTGGATACATTTAATGTGATTATTCTTATCATTTCAGGCTATCAAAACCAGATTTGCTGATGTCCTGGGAAATGAAGAGGCTACACTTGCTGCCGTAACTCTTCCAAAATTCAAACTTCGCTGGCTGCGGTCACAGGAGTTAAAGGATAAGGATAAGGCAAGTTTGCTGACAGAGTGCCGTAAGATTGTCCTCGAAGATCCATAGCCAGGTACCAGCACATCTTCACATCACACAGATTCAGCCAAAGAGAACGATTTCTTTTCCTTTGAGGAGGATGAGGAGGACACCTCCTCTTCAGCAGAAAACCAGGTGGCAGACTATATTAGATCTTCAGCACAAAACTTCAACTCTCTGTGTGAATTTTCTCTCATCAAGAAAATTTCACTACGTTACAATGCTGCTACTCCATCTAGTGCACCTGTTGAGAGACTGTTCAGCCTAGGCAAGCTTGTCTTCTCTCCAAAGAGGAACAGACTGTCAGACAAAAGATTTGAAAAGCTTCTCCTCCTACGTTACAACCACTGGTTTAGTCGTTAGATGAGGAGTATTTTAGTATAGATTAATGTATTGATGAGTTGGATAGTGCTCTGTTTCTTGTGCAATAATATACAGGTACAGAGATTTGCACTACTTAATGGCCAGATCTTCCTTTGTTTCTTTTTACCCAAGTTTACATTTGTGTGCTTAGTTTTGCACTTGATTGCAAAGTGTGTGAATAACTGAATATTATTTATTTTAAATATTTAATTTTTATTTTATTACTTTACTAAATATTTAAGAGTTGGATAGTGCTGTTTATTGTGCCGTAGTATTATACAGATACAGATAATTGCACTAATTAAAGGCCAGATTTTCCTTTGTTTCTTATTACTCAAGGCTGCTGTCAAAGCAGCAGTGTGTCTTAGTTTTGCACTTGAATGCAAAGTGTGTGAACATTATTTAATTTTGTTACTGTACTGAATATTTAAGAGTTGGATAGTGTTATGTTTATTGTGCAGTAGGCCTAATATACAGTTACAGAGATTTGCACTACCTAATGGCCAGATTTTCCTGTGTTTCTTTTTACCCATGTTTACATTTGTGTGTCTTAATTTTGCACTTGAATTTTATTTTCAATATTTATTTTTTATGTTTTTATTTCTATGCATATCATATGGCAGGCTGCAATCTATTGAGTTCAAATAAATACCAAATGTTCTAAAATACTGTATATAGTGTTCTTAATTTTCAATCAGTTAATGTAAACATCTGTGATGTTAAATATGTTATAGATCGTAATAGCGTTATAGAACATAAATAACATAACAGTTACTTTGCTGAGTAACTAATTACTTTTACAATGTGGTAACCGAGTTACTAACTTAATTACTTTTTGGGAGAAGTAATTTGTAACTGTAACTAATTACTTTTTTAAAGTAAGATGACCAACACTGATTAAAACCACATTTTGCTTCAAACTAACTTTATAAAGCAAGTCCAGTGTTTTACAGTAAATAACCTTCTGTGATCTGATTTGGCTTTGGATAAAAAAAATCTGACAGAAAATATATTATTTTATAGTATTCTGCACGATGATAAAGTCTTTATCGATTATCATTACATTATAAATGTAATCTATTATTATGAAAATACCTGACATGGCTCGAAGAACACATTTGAATCATATATTGTTGCAATCATGTTTATTGTCTCCAAAACATCCAAAACATCAATATCTGCATGTTACAGCGATCTCTGGAAGCTGTGTTTATGCATAGACAGTAAAAGAAATGGACACAGCGACCCCATAGATTTCAACAGAGAAAAGTTAAGCCAATTAGAAGCATTCACTTCCTGATGGCTGAGCGACTGCACAGGCTCAAACTGAGCTTGACGACGGAGATGTGACGTAAGCAACTTTTCTGACGGTTGTACGTCTTCTAGTAGCTGTGCCAAGAGAAATCTGAATCATCCCCTTCCGAATCTTGCAGAGACTGAGAGCGTGAGTTGGAGCTGTCCATGAGCAGCAGGAGCAACATTACAACTCTCTATGGGCTTCTGTCACGGCCAGCTCTTTCGTGACCGTAACATAAAATACGAGCACTTGCACAGATTGTTTGACTTTCAAGTTTCTTTATTCAAGTATCAAAAATGCTACAATACAAAAGAATATAACAATGTCTAGGGTTTAAGTAAAGGGGGTAAAATAATAATCCAAATGGTGAGGAAATGTTGATACAGCAAAACAAAGGTTCGAGCCAATGACTTCTCCTGAGGACTGCCGATCCCCTGGGAGAAGGGAAATTGATTGGATCAGTCCCATTTTATCCCATCATTTTATACATTGTCGTGTTTCTTTAAAAATAAATAATGGACTAATGGAGTCTTTAAACGCCTCAGATGTAAAGTTATTCGCTGTCAAAGTGAATGGAAAATGTTGTACATTTTAAGGTTAAATGCATCAATCTGGTGCACTTTGAGAGATCAAAATTAAGAGCTTCAACCCATGAACTGCTCATTGAACAAAGAAAAAGCATTGATTTGTACCAGGATTTTAAAGAGGGATCAAACATCTTTTTAGTTATGAGAGTCTCAGTCTACATTGCATTATCAATGGTGTTTTAGGATGCCAAACAATTATTATAATGGTAACACTTTACAATAAGGTTCATTAACTACATTAGTTAACATTAACTAAGAATGAACAATACTTCTTCAGCATTTGTTAATCTTTGTTAATGCTAATTTCAACATTTACTAATACTTTATTAAAATCTTGTTAACATTAGTTAATGCACTGTGAACTAACATGAACAAACAATGAACAGCTGGATTTGTATTAACTAACGTTAACAAAGATTAACAAAAACAGTAACAAATGTATTGCTTATGGTTAGTTCATGTTAGTTAATACATTAACTAATGTTTAATAAATGAACCTTATTGTAAAGTGTTACCATTATAATAATGTAATAATGATTTATATAATTATTCCTATGACGTAAAATCCATATAGCCTGTAAATGTACACTGTAAAAAATTCACCCGTATATTTACAGTAAAGAACTGGCAGCTGTGGTTCCAGCCCTTTACCATAATTTTACGGTTTCAACAATGCTGTAATTTCACAGTAAAGTACTGGCAGCTGTGGTTCCAGCCCTTTACCATAATTTTACGGTTTCAACAATGCTGTAATTTTACAGTAAAGTACTGGCAGCTGTGGTTCCAGCCCTTTACTGTAATTTTACGGTTTCAACAATGCTGTAATTTTACAGTAAAGTACTGGCAGCTGTGGTTCCAGCCCTTTACTGTAATTTTACGGTTTCAACAATGCTGTAATTTCACAGTAAAGTACTGGCAGCTGTGGTTCCAGCCCTTTACCGTAATTTTACAGTTTTTAATTTTAAGGCTGTGCTGTAATTTCACAAAGTACTGGCAGCATAAAGTTAGAATATAAATACTGTTTTTTATTTACTCTATTGTCTGATATCTATTAACATCCCTATATGTAGCATAATGTATACAGACATTCCAAACAGACTTTTTACTCAATGGAAAAAATAAAGACAAAATAGATTATGTATTAGTACATTGTTTGCCATTTATTTAAAATAGGTAACAGGTTTTAACAAAACATTAACAGTATTTAAGGAAAAAAAGTCACAGAAAATACATTTTAAAATTCAATGAGAGGAACCAGTAGGCAAACACAGAAACATTACAAAGAGAAAAAAAAAAAAAAGAAAAAAAAAAAGAACAAACAAAACATGAAAACCAGCCAAAATGTCACATCAGCAACTGGGGGCTCGTTCTTCGTACGTTGCTTAAAACATCCGAGATCAAATGAGACATCTAAGATGATATCATCGTGCTAATCATGATCCGGCTAATTGGGTTCTTCGAACACACCTGTTGTTTATGATTAGTATCGCTGGATTGAGTTATCTGAGATAATTGCGCGTTCATGCGCTGGTTTAAAAGGGGATATGTATCGATAGTAGAAACATTGATCAGCAACGCTGCTATTGGCTGCTCACCGTGGCCAAAGAGCGCGCTCAGTTTTACTCTGCAGCAGAGCAAGAGCTATTGCTAGAAGGTTATGCTGAATTTGAAAACTTAATTACGTTAAGTTTTCACCTAAAATGTGCAAAGCCAGGAGAGAGGGCTGGCAAAAATTAGCAAATTAAGTTTGTAGTGACCATTTAGATGTTTTTATCACTTATTACAGTATATATTTTTTTTATTTGAATAATTTCTAAATAATTAATAACTTTGTTCATTGTAATCTCAGTCACCACCCACTACTAGAACATGGGAACAAGTAAAAGTGAAGTACTAGAATATTCTACATAATGGTAATTTGTAGCCTACTATAGGCTACTAGTCTCTTTTAAAAAGGCACTGTTAATAAATGTTTGCTTGTTTATAAAAGCAACCAAGAAAAAGGCTGAGAAAAAAAAAGAAAAGAAAAACAAACAGGTGGTGTCGTGCAACCCCACATTATACCCCGGCAGAAGAGCTGACCTTTGGGTAGAATGTGAACCGACCCGTCCGGGGTTCAGCTCTTCCTCAGACACACAGCAGGGACCAGTAGCAGCAACTCCTTCATTACTGGTAAATGAACTTTAAATGATCTTACACTGTAAAATATTTTTTTGCTGCACTATAGGCCTATAATCCCAATGGCTGGTCCAGTCATATCAACTGTTAAACCTTGAGTAGGCCTAGTGATTAATTGCTTACTTGTGAAAGTGTGCATGTGTGAAACTACATGTAGCCTATAGTTAATGTAAAAAAATATGTTGCCATGAGTTATTGATCACATTTCCCCCAGTGTACTTCATTGTAATGAAATTGTGTTTTCCTCTTTTGTGCAGTTTTAAACACCAACACATTTATCTGTTCCTGGCTGATCCATGTGCAGTAAGTGGACTTTTCCAAACTTTACATCAAAAGGGAAGAAAGTACAACACTTTGTAATGCCCATTTCCCCACCAATGCACAGGACAGTGAAGAAACTCTCTCAGATGACTGTCTTTTGGAGAAAGTATCTTTAAATAACTTTACTTAATTTACAATTGAGTACCTATTATTTCTGAATTCAACATGTGTTGCAGGAGTCCACATCTACAGAAAGGGCTACAGAAGAGTCTGCACAAAGCAGTTATACAGAGGTGGGTAGTGTATACTTTTATTTTTTGTTGCATAAGGCTTGTGTTGACAGGTTTAACAAGCCCCCCTGCCCCTAGAAAATAGAGTATTTTGGGGGGGAAAACTTGACAACTTAAAGAAAAGAAAAAAAATCTGGCACTACAGAGTTAGAGATAGAGTTGCTTCAAAGGAACTTCAGAGTAAGTGCTAATATATTATTTCACACACAGTACTTTTGCTGACCTTGCATAGTATCTCTTATTGCAGGCAAAATACTTGATCACTGGCTTTTCTTTACAAAGAACAATTTAAATAAAAAATCAAAGAACTAAGCATATTTGTCTTGTCTTTTATTAAACATTTAATGAAATGTTTTATATTTTTGCTGATGGTGGAAATGTTGTGTAATATGGCACATGTAATGTCACAGGCCCTGTCAAGTGCAACCCTCAGGCTTTTCAGACACTGAAATCTTCCCTTTAGTTGGCCAAAGTTCATTTCATTGTGTGACCTTGTCCTGGCTAGAGCTGCATTGTAACTGTAATACAGTGAGCTTGAGATTGATACCATGTTCAAGTAATGTGCATAAATGTGAATCTCTGTGCTTCCACATTTGTGATACAGAACAGTCACACACCATCTAGAGATTTTAGTCTGTCAACTGCCTTTTTTTTAATTTGATATAATCTTGAAAATTAAGAATTGTAATAGTAACTTGGCTGCACATTTACATTGTGATCCCCCTTTCTGTTCACAAAATTCCCTTCATAGAGGCCTTGATGGGAACATTTGTGCAGTCTATTGACCAATCACATTAGTGAAGCCTGAGGGACATATCTGTGTCATATTAATCGGCATGTTCATGATTGCATGATCTTCATTAAAAATTATAATACCTGCGTTGGCTAAAAAAAAAAAAAAAAAAAAAAACCTGCTATAGCCTACAACCTTGGGTCTAAACTGGCTTGGAAATGCCACAAAAAAAACACCCTAAAAACTGCTTGAGCGCCAGGGTAAACTTTGTGAATGACACGACAGACAGCACTTATCAAGTTCTCCGCATCTCCAATAGTTTAAAGGAAAGAGCCACTCGCAAATAATATCAGGACAATGCACACAGTTTGTGCTGTTATTAAAGGCCGACTCCGACGAGTGGAACATTAAATGTGCGTTTCCAAAAAATAATTGATGTAAATGACATCCTCACGAGTCATGAGAAAAATTATATCTCTCAAAAAGTACACTATCGCGCTGCGTTAAAAGACTTCTCGTTTCACCTCCGCTTATAAAGGCGCGATCTAATCCTGTTTACATGAAATAAGCCTGCTCACGAGCAGGTTCAAGCTAGCGCACCTGTTGCTATGACAGCAAGTCTAGGATGAGCTTCGAAGAACCAAACGATCCAAGATCATGCCAAATCGTCAACAATCAAATCCAGCTAACTGAGTTAGCGACGTACGAAGAACGAGCCCCAGGCCAGAGATTAAGTCTGGAAAACAGGAAAACATTGAGAACCAATGGATGAAAAATCCTTGATAGAGGCAAAAAAAAAAAAAAAAAACACAGCCAAAATATCCCAAACCTGCTTTTGAATGATCTGGCCTGAGAGGAAGTCCAGATCTGAGAGGACATAATCACGAGAACCAATGGGTGAAGAAATGTAGAAAGAGGCAAAAAACAGCCAATACGTCCCACATCAGCTTTTGACAGATCTGGTCTGAGAGGAAATCCAGGTCTGAGAGTAAAGAAAATCAAGAAAATCTTAGTGCTAAAATAAAGCACATTGCAAAAACTGATCACATACTCTGCAAACACTTTTAAAAGAAACATAAAATGATCATGTTAATGTACTTAACTAATCTTAATTCTTTTGTCACTTAAAAAACAACACCACGATCGTAACATTAATTCACAAGACCACCGTGGATGAATCAATGTTTTCTAAATATGAAGCCAAACGATAGATGTGTGTAATAAAAATATGAATCGTTTTAACTCATTTTATTTTTGTGTAAGGAAAACAAAAATTAAATAAATACTAAATGACCTATAAATCATTACTTACGATCTACTGTCATAAGAGTGTTCACCTGGGACATGGTGATGTGACAGAGAATTGTGAAGCTCATGTGTCGGTCATCCTTGCTTCTGTGTTACTTCTGGAATATCAAATGCAAAAATGGTAACGTTACTCCATGATTGTGCACAAAGTTTGCAAGTAAGTTATACATGGCGTGAAACTCACCAAAGATTAGGGCAAACTGTCTCAGTAAAACATTTACATCAAGTGAAGGATTCCTAGAAAAAAAAGAAGAAAATAATTATTTCGAAATCTTTAACCAAGCAAAGAAAATCGACGTCAGTCAGAGTGCGGAGAACATTGAATAGTGAAATGCCTCAGCTGTTGATAACTGTCTGTCTGCAAAAACGTGTTTCGCGCCGCAAAGAATATCCGTCTCTGCCTCGTCTTTCAAACACAACCTCTTTGACTTAATACTATAACGTTAGGCTTAACTTTACATGTGAATCTCACAAAAACGCAGGTACTTGCATCACTAATTCGAAAAAAAAAAAACATATCTAATTTGCTTTGGGAATTTTAATATTATTTGCATGGAAACTAAACAAATTGACCACTACATTTTAATTACAACATTGGATCTGGATATTTCGAGTTGTTTTGTAATTATTCTCCATCTTATGTCCATGATATTATGCGAATTGATGCATCTGGTAAGATTCGCACCGTGTAACGTTACTAAATCACAAATTCATATAAATCGAGTTAAGGGTTAGGCTACTACAAAAGAAAGCCCAACTAATTTCTAAATGGTAACAACTTTAGCCAAGCAAAGAATCCGCATTAATAATCGCATAGATTTAGTAATCGGAGCTCAGAGAGCATTCATTAGCAGCTAGGCGAAATGTCTCAACCGTCGAGCTCTGTCTGCAAAACGCGATTCGCGCTCAGTAAGCAGTTAAAAAAAATACCTCATGAAAACAAATAGAGGTCTCTGCAGACGGTAATAGGAGTTACCAGATCAGGGGGCGAGGCCATAAACATAGGGGCGTTTTCCACCGCGTTACCTGATTTGCCCACGTCACAGTGTGGGTAGGTCTTAGGGGTGGGGTCGGGAGAAGGGCATCATTTTCATTGCATGATTTATAAACACCCACCAGTGTGAAAACACCCACAAATTTAGAAACACCCACTTTTGTTCCGCAGAGACCTCCTACTCCATGAAAAAGGCGATTTTACAGGTTGGGACTCTGGAGCAACATAATAGAATAACAGCAAAGAAATAAACTTACCTTGAACAGTGGCCTTCTTTAAGACAGCAGGAGTGTTGCGAAACCATTTTGTTCTTTGACTGCTTTCTGTTCGAAAAGAGACCGCGTTGAAGATGCCCCACCCACACGTGCTATTTTTTACAGTCCAAGACTGTTTTTTTCCAGGAACAAATTAGTTTACACATAAATGCTGTACATTTGCAGCAAGCAATTCATTTATGGAACATAGACTGTAAATTTACAGGATAAAACTGTTTATTGAAATAACAGTATTTTACTGTTGGAAATTGGCTGTATTTTTACAGCAATTTTTAACAGATACTGTATAAATGAAAATGAATATTTCAAAAGTATATTTAAGCCTACATTACACTATAGTAGGAAAATTAAAACACTTTTGTCCTAATTTCTTCAAAAAAAATTCTTTAAAAATAAAGGGGACCAATTGAGCCGAACTAAAGCAAACACTGATCACCACAATGGTGACACTTCAAATGAAACAACTATCAACATCTAAACCTCTGCTAATTCTCACTAAGATCATCTGACAGCAATAGTCAAAGTAATTATGTCTAAATGAGACCATAAATGATGTAAAAAATATGTCCTCAATGGCCACATTTGAACTAGTTTTTAAAATTGTACGAAGAGGTTCCATGAACGTCTATATCGTACAGATATCGTGAATAGAAATCCCACTGGACCATGCCCACGACGAGGCCATACCTCTAGTGGAGTGAGCCCTGATGGCACGGGGGATTCAATCTCCTAGCTCCCCTGAGGAAGCGGATTATGAGCTCATCCTTCCCTAACGCGCGGCCGCAACGTACACTTTGAGCGTGGAGGGGGAGAGAGGTGGAGACAGAAGAACACTTCCTGTTGCACTGTGATTACTATCTCAACATTAGATCGGCCTATTTCCCTAAATTCCAACAACTAGCTCCTAATGTTATGGCATTACCAAATTCAGAAAAATTTAATTAATTTGGGAGAAACCCCCAGCTTGATCACAACAGCAGCAAAGCATTTAAACGACAACGATGTACTAAAAATCGAAACGTTTTTACTTTGCGATTTTTGTTTTTGTTTTTTGTGTAAAGAAAACGATTTCAAAACGTTGTTCAAAAGTTTGCATTTTCAGGCCCCCAAACGGTTTTCAGCTGACTTTTGAATGATTCTGTATTCCGGATGAAGGTGGGGAGATCATTTCAACAGTAAATGAAAATGTTCTGGACCTGTTGTTGAGATAGTGAACATGGATGGGGTGCCACAATAAAGACCCTGGTATTTCTTTCCTGGTTGGCGTGTGGTACATCATACAGGGTCGTCTCCAGAGTGTTTGACATAACTCGTTCCACTGTCCACCGCATTGTCCACCGAGTCGTTGAGGAGGAGGTGGCCATTCGCCACCAAGTCATTCACTTCCCCAACACCCCAGAGGACCTGGAGGCAGTTTGCCATGGGTTTGAAGGGCTGGCAAGACACAGAGCTTTCTTGAAAGCTGCAGGAGCAATCGAAGGCTGCCATGTCCGCATCAAGCCACCAAGCGGCCCTGATGGTCAGAGCTACAGGAAACTGTTCTATTATCCTGCAGGCTGTTTGTGACCATCAGGGCCGCTTGTGGGGGGGTTGGAAGTTGTCTCCAGCTACAAATACCCCGGAGTACACAGCAACGACACCTTCAATTGGAAAACCAACTATAGTAGCCTTGTAAAAAAGGCTAACCAAAGGCTGTATTTTCTGAGGAGGCTCAAACAGGCTGGTTTGGGAACTACAGTCCTTATATCTTTATATAAGTGTGTGGTGGAGAGCATCTCACCTCGTGTGTTAAAGTGTGTTATGGAAACTGCTCTGTTACAGATAGGAAGACCCTGCAGCGTGTGGTTAAGACGGCGGAAAAAAATCATCGGATGCAGTCTCTTTTTCAAGGGTTTTTAGTGTGTATATATGGGTGTGTATGATTTGTTATTTATATTTATTGTATTTATTCATGATGAGTATTTTAGTTATTTATTTGTGAGTGGTTTTAACTGGATCTCAGTACCTAATTTCGTTCCAGCTCATGTACCATGTTTTGGAATGAATATAAAAAATCCTTAATCCTTAACGTTGTCGCCTGTAAACGAAAAAAGCAAAGGAAAAACTTTTCTGTTTACATTGTTGTCATGTAAATGTAACCTAGTTACTTTAATAGTCTCTTATTTGCCCGATTAAACAAGCTCACCATAAAACAAACAAAACAATTTATTAAAATATAACACTATTATAAAGATACTTCTTCTTAGATGATTTGTTAATTCCATTTAATAGATTACACTTTCAATAAAACATTTACCGTCTGTAAAATGTTTTTATGCATGTTTTGGCTGAGTTTTTGTTGCATTTACTCTGTTTTGACCAGCAGGGGTCACCAGCATGTGGGATTTTGAGTGCTTTGAAACAGTGAATCATTTTGCAGGCAACTGGTTCAATTGATTCAAAGTTTCAAACAAAAGCTTTGTTTATCCCATCACTACATACACTTGCATATGCTATTATAACTTATCTTAGATTATTACAACATACATTATAATATAACTGGCAAAAATAAAGAAAATAATTGCAATCCATCCTCACAACCAAGGCTCTGTTGCGGTAACCTTACAATGGTAACCTTTAAACATTCAACATAACAGGAACCTATATAATCCAAAAAACACAAAATAACATTTAATTTCAATATGCAATTTTCCTCATGCCAGGAACTAGAACTCTGCTGCACTCATTAATTTTAAGCTCAGCTTAATATAATCAGTTGAGTGCTTAACTTTTTTTCTATGAAGTCTAATGAACTTTCAGTAATATCTGATAGAACTAAACTCATTTAATTTGGTTAATTTCACTGTTTGAGGTTCACAGTGCCTTTCCAAATATCCACACTTGTGGTCTTTGCACTTGACCACTTGACTACTTACATGACATATTTCCTCTATTTGGCCCAAGTGTTCAAGCAGGCGTGAAGACTGCAAGTAGAACATTTGATTACCTGATGGAACTCACTTACAGTGTTGCAAAAATGCAAGTGTTTACAAAGATTTATTTCAATACTTTGCATTTTAAAATACGCTTCTAACTGTCTGGTCAGTAGTCCCTATGTAACAGAAGACACAATTTAAAATTGTGGTGCTTCTAATTAAGTGATAAAAAGCAGTTGCAAATGTTGTACAAAATACACATCGCCTACTCATTTTTGCACCAATAAAATGACACTAACAATTTGTTTTACAACCAAATTACGTGTAATATCTAACTAATTGAACATACAGTGGAATGTTTTCCTCGCTATCTCACGATTTCGGGGCGTGCGATTTCCCGAACCTAATGCATGATGGGATTAGCCTCAAATACCGCCCTGATGCAGTATTCAAGATAGTGTGGGTTTAGTGTGTGTTCAGGGCACTGTGCTTTGGCATTTTTTTGACATGGGACAGTCTTGCGCACTTATTTCCTGTCACATGCACGCACTCTCAAGTGGCCAAGACCGCAAGTGTGGGTATTTGAAAAGGGCCCACGTAGACAAATCCTTTTATAAATGAATATCCACAGGACATCATTTGTATTACTGTTTCGTATTTTGTCTTTTGTATTGTGTAGTTTTACGCTTGCCTTGTTATAAAATACGTTGTTAACACTCAAAAAAATGATATGTTCGCTTTACTTAACTTTTTTATGTAAACAGGTTCCACCGGTTCCACATAACTATGTTTCGTTAAACAAACATAATATGTTCATGTAACTTCAACATCATGGAATTTGGTCATTTTAAGCGACCCAATTAAACCCTGAGCTAATGAGTTAATTAAGTGAATAACTGAGTGATGATTGAGCATTATTGAAGACACCTGATGTTAACAAGCAGAATCTCTGAGTTAAGTTAACCTTACTGTCATTGTAGAGCATACTATTTTTAGGCTTTTCAATGAAATTCAAATGATCAAATCAAGAAATAAAAAATAAACTTTTTAAAAACTATCCTGAGTAGGCACACACAGACATCAAGAATCAGCATATGAATCTCAGCAATGGTGACAAACAGATCATAAGCTCATTATTTATTCATGCAGCAATGCATGATGGGAGCCATGAATGAGTTTTGATTGGTGGCACCCAGAATGCACTGCTGCATGCTTTATAATTGTCACCATTGTTGAGATTCACAGGCTGATTCTTGATGTCTGTGTGTGCCTACTCAAAACAATTTTTAGGAAGTTTATTTTTTATTTATTGATTTGATCATTTAAATTTCATTGAAAAGTCTAAAAATAGTATGCTCTACAATGACAATGCTGCTATTATTCATAAAATAAACTTAACTCAGAAATTCGGTTTAAAATAAGTTCAGTGATTGAGGTCAAATGATTGTGAAATAATGATTATTTTAAAACACAACCAACACCATCAGATGACCTTTGTTTATTGTTCATCCGGCTGTTATAACTCATGTACAGCAACCAAACAAAATCTAAAGTTAATAAGTTAATGGTCAAGCCCAACTAAAACAAATTCTTATCTCCATAATGGTGACTTAAACATTCCGGTTTGCTCCTTCAGAGATTCTGCTTGTTAACATCAGGTGTCTTCAATAATGCTCAATCATCACTCAGTTATTCACTTAATTAACTCATTAGATCAGAGTTTAATTGGGTCGCCTAAAATGACCAAATTCCATGATGTTGAAGTTACATGACCATATTATGTTTGTTTAACGAAACATAGTTATGTGGAACCGGTGGAACCTGTTTACATAAAAAAGTTAAGTAAAGCCAACATATCATTTTTTTGAGTGAATGTAATCCAATCTGTACTTGTATCATATCAAAATGACCCAGTTTTAATTTCTTAAAAATTGTTGTAAAGCACCTCCTCATAACTTACATTATATTCCTGTTACATTAACAAATCTGCCAGTCCACTCTGGGGTGCGTTTCCCGAAAGCATCGTTAGCCAACTATGGTCGCAAGTTCCGTCGTTACCAATAGAGTTCAATGGGAATTGCGACCAACTTGCGACCATAGTTGGCTAACGATGCTTTCGGGAAACGCACCCCTGATCGTGTAAAGGAACTTTTTCCTGCTCAAAGTTGCATCCTTGCATTGGGTCAAGCCACATTCGGGAGGTCTGACCTCTGCAAGTTAAATGCCACTATCTTAGCCTCGTGCAGTTTAGATATTTAGTCAGACATCAGAACCACAAATCTCTGTTTTCCCAGGAGCCACATGGTTCAAGCTTTCCACTTAGGAGAGAGAAGTCGAATAACATTGATGAAATTCATCCTTCTTTACTCAACCCAGAAGAACGTCTCGGTTACGTATGTAACCCTCGTTCCCTGAAGGAGGGAATGGAGACGTTACGTCAGTGACTGACGAAATGGGTGTTTCGCTAGAGACCTCTATCCCCTTCGAGTATTAGAAAATGAGCCAATGGTATGAAAATACCATGGGTCTCCAGAATTTGCATCGCAAACGCCGCCCCACCGCGTGGGTATAAAAAGAGCAGCGAGTGTAATCTCACATTATGTTACCTGCTGAGGAGCCGAGACTGTGCGCCCCCGGCCGTTTCAGCGGTACAACAGAAGTGGCATGTGGACGTAACTTCTCCGTTCCCTCCTTCAGGGAACGAGGGTTACATACGTAACTGAGACATTCCCTTTCAGTCAGTCATGACGAAATGGGGGTCCCAATCTAATCTCGCCACTGCAGCTGTCTTCCAGTGTCCTGTGCAAGCCCCAGCTCCTTGTCGTGAGGCTAGCACGAGTGAAGGGCCAGGCTAACGCAAGAATACCAAGGTACACAGGGTAGCATATCCCAGATGGAACATGTAACTGTGCCTAAAAACCTCCCAGCGGTGAACCGTTGAAAAAGTGTCTATTGGTTTTACCTAATCTCTGATCAGTTGTATACATTTGTACATGTTTTAATGAAACATTAGCATAATTAAAAGGAACAATAGTAGCTTTATGCATGTGTGGCCTGTGTTTTTGTTGCAATTCCACTGTTCTGACAAGCTGGGGTCACCAGCATGAGGCGTTTCGAACGCTTTGAAACAGTGAATAATTTTGTGAAGCAATTGGTTCAGTTGTCATTACTATTTTGGCTGCGTGACATTTGGTGAGGCTGTGTCCTTCCTAGTCCAGTCCGTCTAAGGTTTGTTGAGTAGAGTCCTCCTCAGCATTAAACACTAGAATGAGATGGTCTAGTAGTAAGAGCGCATGGCTATTGTCACGATTCATGAATTCGCTGTTTCCTTCATGTCTCGTGTTATTGTTGTTCTGTGAGTATGAGCGTGTGAGTGGGCGTTACCGCTCGTTCAGCTGATCAGTTCACCGGCTGATCTCATTATCAGCGCCAGCTGCTGTCAATTCACCTCACTATAAAGACTCATCACAAACTCCTCTCTTTGTCAGATCGTTGGTTGGGTGTCCTCTGTGTCATGCTTCGTGTTCCTGTTGCAGTCTGTTCCAGTTCGAGTTCCTGTTCGGTGTCTTCGTGTCCTGTCTCGTCTGATGTTCACCTGCACGTGATTTCCTGTCACCCGCTCTGGAATCACCATCACCTGCACGCTGACCACTGAGTCCCTGCGCCACCATCTGCTGTGTTCCTCGAGATTGTCTTTGTGTCTTCTGACTACAATAAAAGAGTTAACTTGCATTTGCTTCCGCCCTGTTCTTGTGACAGAACGATCTGACCAACATGGAAGCAGCAAGCGGAACTTCAACTACCTGGGAGGATTTCGTTACAACCAGCATTTCACGGATGGATATCCAGGATAGGAACATGAATGATTCGGGCAGGGCTATTCAAGCTCTTGTGGCGCAGGTGTCCGAGCTCACCCAGCAAGTCCAACTTTTGCGGGTTCCCACTGCGCCACCCACACTGCCTGCTCCTCCCATACCACCAGAGGGCGCCTTCCAGTCAGAGCCCAGACTGCCAGTTCCTGAAGCCTATAATGGTGAGCCAAACTTTTGCAGAGCATTTCTAACACGCTGTTTTATGCATTTCTCCTTGCAACCCAGGACCTTTGCCACGGAACAAAGCAAAGTGGCGTTTGTGCTCACGCTCCTGACTGGAAAGGCAGCTCTGTGGGGGACGGCGGTGTGGGAGAACCAAGATCCATACTGTGCCTCGTTCCAGACACTCGCCGCCGCCATGAAAGGAGTTTTCGACCGCTCTGTCGCTGGAAAGGAGGCAGCAAGGATGCTAGCGGATCTCAAGCAGAACGAGAGATCAGTATCTGACTACTTTATTGAGTTTCGGACTTTGGCGGCAGAGTGTCATTGGAACGAGGAGGCACAGTGGGACATGTTCCTGCATGGGCTAGCTGACCGCGTCCAGAAGGAAATTTATGCACTGGACTTACCACCTACCCTCAACGAGTTGATCGATCTGGCACTTCGTGTTGACTCTCGACTCTCCCGAGTCGAGGGTCGGAAGGGACCTGCTCGGGGTTTCGGAACGGTGGAGACTCCGAGACTCAACAGAGTGGACACGGTTAGCCCTGTCTACAATCACGAGCCCATGCAGGTTGGTCGAGCTCGGCTTTCCCGGGAGGAGAAGGAAAGGCGGAGGTCCCAGGGCCTTTGCCTTTACTGTGGCGCTGCAGGACATTTCGCGTTCAACTGCCCGGTAAAAGGGTAAGCCCGGCAGTAAACCTGAGGCTACTGTCGGGTGGGATCTCCGCTGAGAAGACCTCATCAACATCAACGCTCCTCCCGGTAAGACTCAGGTGGTCAGTTCACACTCACGACTGTCAAGCACTACTGGACTCCGGGGCTGAAGGTAACTTCATGGACTACACTTTTGCACTCAGGATTCAGGTTCCTCTTCTACCCCTCAGTCACACCATCGCAGTGCACGCGCTCAACGGACAAACACTCCCCACTATCTCTTATACCTCTGGACCCCTCACACTCAGCGTATCCGGCAACCATTCCGAAACCATCTCTTTCTATATCCTGGACTCCCCCTTAGCACCCATTGTTTTAGGACATCCCTGGCTCATCAAACACAACCCCAAAATTGACTGGCAGCAGAGATCAGTGTCTGAATGGAGCAGTAAATGTCATGAGTCCTGTCTGGTGTCTGCTTGTCCATCTGTTTCTGTTTGTACGTTTCAGGAGGAAGCAGCGGACTTGTCGATCGTGCCCACGGAGTACCTAGACCTGAAGGAGGTGTTCATTAAGTCTCGTGCTGCTTCTCTCCCTCCGCATCGTCCCTATGACTGTGCTATAGAGTTATTGCCAGGCACGTCTCCGCCTAAGGGCAAGTTATATTCACTTTCTGTCCCAGAGAGGGAGGCTATGGAGAAATATATTTCTGATTCTCTAGCAGCGGGGTTCATCCGTCCCTCCTCTTCTCCAGCGGGGGCGGGGTTCTTTTTTGTGGGGAAGAAGGATGGGTCTTTGCGACCTTGTATTGACTACCGGGGGCTGAACAACATCACGGTAAAGAATACTTATCCTTTGCCGTTGATGTCTTCAGCCTTCGAGAGGTTGCAAGGAGCATCTATCTTCACAAAATTGGATTTACGTAATGCTTATCATTTGGTCCGCATCAGGAGGGGGGATGAATGGAAGACTGCTTTCAATACCCCCAGGGGGCACTTTGAATACTTGGTCATGCCTTTCAGCTTGTCCAACTCCCCAGCGGTCTTCCAGGCACTCGTCAATGACGTGCTCCGAGATATGGTCGATCAATTCATATATGTCTACCTGGATGACATATTGATTTTTTCTTCTTCTCTCCAGGAACACGTGCAGCATGTTCGACGAGTGCTTCAGAGGCTGCTAGAGAATGGGCTTTTTGTCAAGGCGGAGAAATGCGCTTTTCATGCACAGTCGGTTCCTTTCCTTGGGTACATTGTGTCGTCTGAGGGAATGCGTATGGATCCTGAGAAGGTTAAGGCTGTGGTAGATTGGCCAAGTCCAGATTCCCGTAAGGCCCTACAGAGGTTTCTGGGGTTCGCCAATTTTTACCGGCGGTTTATTCGCAATTTCAGCCAACCAGCCTCGCCTTTGACCGCCTTGACCTCCCCCAGAACGCCGTTCAGGTGGTCAGACGCAGCGGAAGCTGCGTTTGCCAAACTGAAAGGCCGCTTTGTTTCAGCCCCCATCCTGGTTACCCCTGATCCATCACGTCAGTTCGTGGTGGAGGTCGATGCGTCAGAGGTGGGGGTAGGTGCAGTGCTATCCCAACGCTCTCTCACAGACGACAAGATGCACCCATGCACGTTTTTGTCTCATCGATTATCCCCTGCCGAACGTAACTATGATATTGGTAATCGAGAGTTGTTGGCAGTCAAGTTGGCATTGGAGGAGTGGCGCCACTGGTTAGAAGGGTCAGGGGTACCTTTTGTCGTCTGGACAGACCATAAGAATTTGGAATATATCAGAACTGCTAAAAGATTGAACTCTAGGCAGGCTCGGTGGGCACTTTTTTTCGGACGTTTTGACTTTTCCCTCTCGTACCGCCCGGGCTCCAAAAACATCAAGCCCGATTCTTTATCGCGCATTTTTGACCGTTCTGATCGCCCGTCTACTCCCGAGTGCATTTTTCCAGAGACTCTAATTATCTCTACACTCACATGGGAGGTCGAATCGAAGGTCAAGACGGCCTTACAAGGGGTAACGCCTCCGGTCAGTTGCCCACCGAACCGCTTATTTGTGCCAGAGGAATTACGGTCCGACGTTGTTCAGTGGGGGCATTGTTCCAATGTGGCTTGTCATCCAGGAGTTAGCCGCACTACATCTTTAGTCAAGCAACGATTTTGGTGGCCACGTATGGCTCGCGACGTTCACAGTTTTGTTTTGGCTTCCTCAGTTTGTGCCACTGGTAAGACTTCCAATCGACCCCCAGATGGGCTCCTTCAACCGCTGCCGGTCCCTTCGAGACCCTGGTCCCACATCGCTCTAGATTTTGTCACCGCCCTCCCACCCTCTCAGGGTAACACGGTAGTTTTAACCGTGGTGGACCGGTTCTCGAAGGCGGCCCACTTTATTCCCTTGCCCAAATTGCCCTCAGCCAAGGAGACAGCGATAACAGTCGTTAACCACGTCTTTCGGTTACATGGCCTCCCGACAGACGTGGTTTCCGACTGTTATCGCTAACACGGTAGTTTTAACCGTGGTGGACCGGTTCTCGAAGGCGGCCCACTTTATTCCCTTGCCCAAATTGCCCTCAGCCAAGGAGACAGCGATAACAGTCGTTAACCACGTCTTTCGGTTACATGGCCTCCCGACAGACGTGGTTTCCGACAGAGGTCCCCAATTTGTGTCCAAATTTTGGCAAGAATTTTGTAGGTTACTGGGTGCGACTGTTAGTCTGTCCTCAGGGTTTCATCCCCAGAGCAACGGCCAAACTGAGAGAGCCAACCAGGATTTGGAGAGAACGTTGCGATGTATGGTTTCCAAGAATCCTTCCTCATGGAGCCAACAACTATCAATGGTGGAGTACGCCCACAATTCATTACCAGTATCATCCACGGGCCTATCTCCGTTTGAGTGTAGCATAGGGTACCAGCCACCAATTTTTCCTAGTCTGGAACCCGAAGTCGCGGTTCCCTCCGCTCACGCCTTTGTCCAGAGGTGTCATCGCACTTGGACTAGAGCCCGGGGGACTCTACTCCAAGTGGGAGCGCGCAAATTCATTGGCCCGTTTACTGTCACCAAAATTATTAGTCCGGTGGCAGTCCGCCTCAATCTTCCTCCAGTGTACAGGAGAATTCATCCCGTTTTTCATGTATCCAAAATCAAGCCAGTTTTTTGTTCTCATATTAATCCGCCTGTCCCGGTTCCCCCCACCGCCGCGACTCGTAGACGGGGAGACCACATATTCGGTTTATCGTATTCTGGACTCAAGGCGGAGGGGACGCGGGTTCCAGTACTTGGTGGACTGGGAAGGTTACGGTCCGGAGGAGAGAAGTTGGGTGCCTGCTAGATACATTCTGGATCACTCCCTTATTGATGATTACAATCGACAGGTAAGGGAGTCTGGGGACGCCAGGAGGCGTTCCTAGGAGAGGGGGTACTGTCACGATTCATGAATTCGCTGTTTCCTTCATGTCTCGTGTTATTGTTGTTCTGTGAGTATGAGCGTGTGAGTGGGCGTTACCGCTCGTTCAGCTGATCAGTTCACCGGCTGATCTCATTATCAGCGCCAGCTGCTGTCAATTCACCTCACTATAAAGACTCATCACAAACTCCTCTCTTTGTCAGATCGTTGGTTTGGTGTCCTCTGTGTCATGCTTCGTGTTCCTGTTGCAGTCTGTTCCAGTTCGAGTTCCTGTTCGGTGTCTTCGTGTCCTGTCTCGTCTGATGTTCACCTGCACTGGATTTCCTGTCACCCGCTCTGGAATCACCATCACCTGCACGCTGACCACTGAGTCCCTGCGCCACCATCTGCTGTGTTCCTCGAGATTGTCTTTGTGTCTTCTGACTACAATAAAAGAGTTAACTTGCATTTGCTTCCGCCCTGTTCTTGTGACAGCTATGTCAAGTCTTTTGTCACGAGTCCGAGTCGAGTCTCAAGTCATTTCATGCCCCAGACTCAAAAATCTTACATTTATCGTAGTTGTATTAGACAAAATATATGATATTTCTATTATCTGTTTGTAATAAAGGTCCTAAGATGTAAGGGATAATGTACATCCAGCTTGTTACTTTATAATCCATTACAATTTACAAAACAATAGTAGGCAACAAGATAAGTATTCATTTTCAATAGAGTCATTAAGTGGACGCAAGATGGGGCTAGTCACAGTTTGTTATAATAATTATAATATGTTTATTTTGTATAGCGCCTTTCAAGAACCCAAGGTCGCTTCACAAAATAATACAAACAGTTGACAGACAAAGAGACAAGCAATCTGCTTATTATAACAATTAAACAAGCAGAAAAGCAGATGGAGACAACCAATAACTACAAATAATTAACATGAGAAGTTATACAGCAGTTTATAAAGCTACGATGTTATTGATATCAAACCTCAGAATATTTGACTCAATAGAAAATGGTACACATGCTGATTTGTGAAATTATCCAAAATACATTATTGAGCAAGTACATAACGAGCCAGTGTTCAAACTCTCTGATTGCCTTATTCAAAACGGTAATCTTGTAATAATGTTTTTAATTCCAGTGGTACTGGTGGATTTCCGCGGGAGATTGGAGCAGGTCTTTGGGTCATTACGTCACAACTGTACACATAAAGAAGAGTCTCTGCTAGTAGACTATATTGCGTGTGAGGATGTTGGAGGTGGAGATTTATAGCCTTTTCTCACTGCACTTGATATAATTAAACGTATTAATTTGATGGCGGATCCAGAAAGGTTCAAACGACAATTCACCCGCTGTAAAATGCAAAAGACTTTGGACTGAGAGTTTGGAAGAAGAGACTGCAACCGGCCCATGCGAAAACAAGGATAAATATCTGAAGGGCATTAAATGTAGTCACGCAATGCTGACGTTGTTGACATTAACAATTTGACAACAAAGTATAATTTGTACGGTTTAACGTGATATGATAAATGACCGTTAGACTTAATCAGCGCAATTTACTGCAATGCCTTTTTTCAGTTAGTTGACCAGAATAAAAAAAGTGGATGTTACTTACTTGTTCAGATGACATTTTAGGGTCATGCTTCCAAACATTTTAGGGTCATACTTCCAAAAAGTAGAATCTGTGATTGCTAATGCCTTGTTTTTCTATTAACATGTTTACACAGCTGTGAAGGCATGAGTAAAGACAATCAGAAGAAGGTTGGGTGTCACCTCTGTTCTCAGAGGTGAGAAAACCCCTGGGGTTAGAAGATCTTAAGGGTAGCCATAAAGTTCCTTTTGGTCCTGTTGTTCAAACAACAATTGACAAGAGATAGCTTTTGAAAAGAACAAACGTAATAAAACCAGAAAGGTAGAAACCAATCCAAACCAGCTAAGATAAGGAGAATTACAGAAACTGAGAAGGAGGGGTTTACGATGCCAAAGAAACTGTATAAAATGTTCATGTTTTGTTAAATCAAACAGGATTTCTGTTTCCAAGCTGGGTGGCTGCAGCTTGTGAAAAGAGTCTTCAGAAAATAAACCTTTTCTCTTTATTACAATTTGCCTCTTGAAAGTTTCTTACACCTTTTGATGCTGTTTTTATTAACCTCTGAAAATTGCTGTTACAGAGTCAAGTCTGAAGTAACTTCAGGTCGAGTCCGTGTCAAGTCTGAAGTCTATTAAAATGCGACTCGAGTCCGAGTAACTAACTCAAATCCCCATCTCATCTCTCTGCGGTCGACTTTAAGACGTTTGTTTTTTCTTTCCCCAGTTATAACTAGATGCCTCTTCTAGTTCCCGTTAATTTAGCTCAGTGATTTTTCACACAGTTGGTATAAGGCTATTATTAACTGCCCTGTTAGCAATGCAGATGGGTGGAACCGTTATAGAGAGTAAGGAAGCAGAAATAAGAAAGACAGACGATATGCATATGTTTGTCTATCCCTGTTATCTGACACGACTGCTTCTTTGAATATCCTTGAGACTGAAGTCCATCTGGAATTAGAGCTGCCTTCATCATCTTCATCATCATCATCACTCTCTGCATGATCTCAGGTCAGTTCTTTACTGGTCTGTCTGGGTCAAATAACAAATTCTATTACATTTTATGACCTAGATTGATAACATTTAATAACACTTTGAAAACTTTGTTTGGCTGGTCAGGCAGGGGTGAGCGGGGCACAACCTAATGCAGTTGTAACACACATTTATTTTACCATAGCAAAAGTAAATTTCTTAGTTGGGTTCATTTTTCATCTCCGTTTTTTTTTTTTTTTTTTTTTTGAAAAATTTGATATTATTTTAATCTTATATCTGTTATTTAACAGTTGAGATAGTTGTTTAATGCTGATCTAACCAGCAGAAGACACTAGCCGGGTTTAAATCCCAGCTGCGCAGGAGGGGCATGTTGTCACACTGCGTTACAATAAGCCCCTAAACTATGCTATTCTATTCTATACTTTTGTGAATTATATTGAGAAACCATGAGGAAAAGGTGAATAAAGACTGAGAGTCAATGTTCAGAAATTATTAAATATTATTATTACTATTATGTATAGCTGTGTTTTGCAGTGTTTTTGTCGAACACAAAAATGAGTTTATTTTTAATTATAAAAAAATGGCATTATTTTATATGAAAAAGTTTATAATAGTATATTACTGAGAAAACATTTTAGTTTGTCTTGTATATTTTTTTGATTAGATCAGATAACATTTTAATATGTTACAACATGCCTCACCAATGGGTTGTGCCCCACTCTCCCCTACTTTGTTTGAGATCAGAGTGATCAGAGAATGTCATTCTTGTTTTGTTTTTTTTGTTTGTTTTTTTAAGAAATTTTTAAAAGAAAATGTCTACACTGTAAAAAAAATCCAAATTTTACAGAAAATAACTGCTTTTTGGACAATCATTTTCTTTCATTTTAAATTGTACTCAAAACACTGTAAAATTACAAATAATATCTGTAAATTAAAAATTCAGCTGTTATTTAAGGTATTGTGATATTAATGACAAATTCCAGTAATTCACATTTTTTATACAGAAAATGTATTATATTTTTCATACAGTGTTTTTTCTGTTTTCTTAAATTACATTAAAATGTATGTAAAATTACAAATATAATCTGTAATTAAACAGTAACAAAACAGTTAAGTGATAAAACGGTTAAATGACTGGCAGCCCCAAAAAATCCAGTAACATTAAAGTAAAACATCCTAAAATAAATAAACTGAAAAACACTGTTATTTTACAGGTATTTCCTAAATTATCACGATCATATACCTTCATTGTAAAAAAAAAAAGAATCGTAAAAAAAGGGTCAAATGACTGCCAAACAAAAAACATACAATTTAAGTAAAATATGCTAATTTAAATAAAACAAAAAAACACTGTTATTTCACAGGTATTTCCTGCATTATTATGATCATATACCTTCATTGTAAAAAAATCTTTAAAAAAGGGCCAAATGACTGGCAGACCACAGCTGCCAAACAAAAACCATACAATTAAAGTAAAATATGCTAATTTAAATAAAGTGCAAAAAACTTTAACATAAATTTTATGTCACCATGATTGAGATCAGTTTCTGCTTTAGGTGGGCTCATGACCCTTGAATTTTTAACACTAGTTTATCGCTGGTTGCTTTAACTGTGTTTTTGATACACATTTGTTATGGCAATTAATGCAGGAAAAAATATCAGATGATCTTGGCCAGTTATTGATGATGTTGTAGTCATCATGTGGTGAACTGATTCTCTGATATGAAAGTCAAATTTCTGAATATATTGGATGAGGTGACTTATATAGATGGACATCAGTTTTATACAAAGTCTATGATTAACCCTCTGGGGTCCAAGGTGTTTTTTGGGTCCTTGAGATGTTTTGACATACTCTGACATTTGTGCTTTTTTCAGTTGCTTATAAACATATTACTGGCAAAGGTGTAATTACACTCTATTTAGCACACACAGGGCTACCATAATGTGTTATCAACATGTATGTACATTTTTGTATTTTTGAGAGAATATTGTTTATGCGTGGTTATTGAAAAAACTAAAACTTAAAGTTTCTGAAATAAGGCCACAAAACACATACTAAATATCTGTCCACAAGACTTTTGACTAATGGATGTTGTCGCCTAGAGTTTTTTCTTCAAAATGATCTGAAAATCATCCTGCCTTATCATTCCGTAAAACAATAGATTGGTTTAAATTTAAAAATGACACTTTTTGTTTGGAAAGGCAATATGCGCAGGGGTGTGACCTGCTGTGATTCACACCTGAGAAGACAATGGCCCGCATAATGAGCGCATAATGGGGCTGCATACTAATGACCCTTTCATTCAGGTGTGTCACTGAGCCACAAGAATGCAATGACAATATATATATATATATATATATATATATATATATGCCTATATAATACAAAATTGGTTCACAGTTCCAATTATTTATTTATTTTTCAAATTGTGCTTGCAAATTGTATAATATCAAATGTAAAAATTTCTAGTAATTGTGCAGTTAATTATCATACTGTTTTTACAGAAAGTTTGGGAATATATCCCAAATGTGTCACTAATAAAACACAATACAAATAATTTAAAGAGGAGGCTTATATTGAGCTTTTAAGATGTACCTAAGATTTATTTATATGTAGCCTACATATATTTTTGCTATTTTAATAAAAAGGTTACAATTACAACAACAATTAAAATTTTAACTATATTTCAAATGTAATCTTTCTTTGTATTATATACTAAAGTATACATTTTATCATACATATTTCACAGTTGCGGATTAATTAGTTTGAATATAGCTTACAATCGAACAAATACTATAATAACATCTTAGCAAACAAGCTTATTTGATGTGGCAGTATTTTACAGTAAAAACGACATCTTTTCTTTCATAAAAACACATCGTTTTTATGATTAGGACATATAAATGTTAATTTGCAGTTTAATACGTTGCTTATACAAAAATATTTTATTTCAACATATTTCAGTCGATTTTTACTCATCTCAGTATTGGAATATAGTTAGGTAAAAGCTGTTCATTCATTCACACACAAAAACGCGATTCAAACAGTCTTTTTGTTTACAGACACTATTCCATATCGCGATTAGAACAAAGCACTTGAAAATAAAGATTGTACCTATTTCCTCGGCTGGATCCGTTGCTCCTCCAAATGAAACTACCTGTAGCCTACTTCTGAGGTAATTTTTTCCAGGATTATTATTAAGATAGAACTATTATTCCTCACAGCGTCGTAAATCTGAGTCTCTTTCGTGGGTTATCCAGCTGATGTGGGCGTGGATCGCATTTGTGTTTGAATAGAGCGCGCGCTCTGTGGGCGTGGTCAAATTAACTTTAATGAGCTGAGACGAGAACGACTATCATCTCTCTCTTTTCGTACAGATTACATAAAATGAGAAATTTTTTTTTTAATATAAATTACTTCATTTAAAAGAAGATAATTCAGACTTCATGCCTGTGTGCCTGTATACCTGTTTGACTGAGTATTTGCAGAGTTACAGATGATTTTTCGGACGCGTTTCAGAATGGACTTCACTGACAGAGAGAACGCAGAACGCGCATCATGTTTATTTTTCTTTATTAGGCGAAAAGCACAACACTTTGTTTTTATTATGAGGTTCCACAAAAAAAATACAAACTTAACAGGATCGAATGATGTACAACACTTATATGTAAGATCAAAATTAACAGAGTAATTTGAGTCTCTTTTGCACTGATAAGGAAAAAAGTGAGCTGGTATCGCCGGCGAGACCGCCGACCCCAGAGAGTTAATGTCATATTGTTTTACATGACCCTTGAAATATTGTGGCATCAGTATAACAATCTGAAATTTAAAAAATATATATTATACAGAAAAATGTTTTGAGCTGGTTTATTTTTTTTTAGGAGTATAGAGACATCAAGAATCAGCGTATGAATCTCAACAATGGTGACAATAAAGAAAGCCTTTTTGTGAAATTCGCTGTCGATCAATGAAATGCAGCTCATATCTTTTGTTTTCGGTGACATGAACTCCATTAAATCTGCATATAGTGCGGGAATTGAAGATCGGATTTATATCCGTTTTGCGAAAACACATTTATGTGACTAGGTGTAAATGGAATCGTTTTCATAAATCAGATAGCTATCCGATCTGAGAAAACACATGAAGTGGCCAGGTGTAAACAGCCCCATGAGACTAATACTGTCAACAGTTTTAACAGTCAACTTCTTTTCTTTAGTTTAGTGCATAGTGTGTGTGTCACAGATCAAGTTCAAGTTCACTTGTATAGCACATTTACAACAGCCACTAGGCTGACCAAAGTGCTTTACAGAACAACCAGATTAAAATATAGTTAGACCTGCTTAACAACACATAAAACACAAATAACAGCAGCAAAGCTAAGCGAAACCTTAAAACCGGAGTGACAGTGTCAGACTCAAATATAAAATAGCAGAACAGGAGTAGCAAAACAGTGTTTCCACGGGAAATCCTTTTTCCACTCTATAAATTTAAAATCTATAAAAGGAAAAAAAATTCTCCCTTACTTTGATTTGGTAAAATTGCTTCTGTCAATTCTTCCTCACGGGCTCGTTTGGGATTTTCGTGGATCACTTGAAAATAGTGCTTCATTTTCTCGTCAACTAGCAGCTGCGTAGAAATTATGGGCGCATTACTTAGGAGTTGTAGCCATCCTGTTTTACTAAAAGATGACTGACAAAGTAATTACTAAGAGAAACTAAGAAAATACTAAGAGAAACTACGGCTTTCAGCTGAAATTGCAATTAGTTTTGTTTCTAATTATTATTATTTTGTTGTAAATATTCTTCTAATATTGTATAATAATTCCTGCAGAAATGTGCAGAGTTTGCCATCATTCTGATTTGAATGTGCTTTTATCAGTTTTAAAAGCAGTGTTAGCATTAAAAAAAATGTTTGAATGACAATGGTGTTCATGAATTTGAGAAAATGTGGTCATTGAATGCATTTTGTGTGAAAGGAATGAAAAATTATTCACAGTTTGGTCTGCATATAGACTTCTGTTTCACTGAATGTGTGAAGAGTTTGTGACTTCAGTTTTGATGCATGTGAGCAATCGAAAAAAAAAAAGAAGAAGAGAAACAGAAAGTATCTCAGGTTTAGTTTCCTACACCAAAACTATTTTTGCCAGTAACAGCTTTTTTTTCTTCAGTAATGGTAGACCAAGACTCAAAATAGTTCATCTGCAAACATTTCCCAGTCAACACTTTGATCTCATCTTGTGGTCACAACAGCAATCAGGTCACAATGATCTAAACGTGTAACTCACAGCGCACTCTCTTTTATAGCCACAATATATGCTCATCCTGGGCTAGAAATATTATTGTTTAATGGATATTTTTGAGAGCATTATGTTATGGTCTTCTTTTTTTTTTTTTTTACCAGAATGTTCTCCTAAAAGGTAGGATAACATGTTTAGTGATAACATTGATAGAACATTGATGCCCTAACATTCTTATACAGGTTTAGTGGGAAGTTTCCCAGCAGACACAGGACTGAACCAGTGGTTTAAATGTCAAAGTTTGTTTGAAAGTAATAGTTTGGTTTGATCACCATTGTGGAGTGCAGTGTTTGCTTTAGTTGGGCTCTTTGGCCTTGGCTATTTGATGTAGTTTTTCTCTGGCTGCTGTAAGTGTTTGTTATAGCAAGAGAAAATTTGATCAAGTATGTTACTTGTTGATTTCATCCAGGGGCTAGTCTCTGGTATCAATTTTAGGTGATCATAATAATCCATGATTTCTATAGCATGAGATCCTGCAGCATTTGAATATAAAAAACAAAATCTGAGTACAATAAGTTTTATATTACTTCATCGAGAAAAACACAAACCTCAAGAATCAGCGTGAGACTCTCAATGATGATGGCATGCTTCATGGCACAATGTATTCTGGGTGCATCATACAAAACTCATTAGTGGCTCCCAGAATGCATTGCGGAATGATGCATGTCACCGTTATTGAGATTCACAAGCTGAAACAGTAGGTCAAAATGTTTGATTTTTTTTTTATAATTAAACAAAAATCCTTATTTAAATACTGTTGGATGTCATGTTTAGAAGCATTGTCATAATCAATTATATGAAATCAAATGTTTAGATGTCAACCCAGTTTTCATTTTCATCCAAAATTTGACGTCTGAGCGATGTTGGAGTCCATGTCCAATAACATTTCTAGCTGGGGTGATTCATATTGTGGCTATAATATGAGCACACAGTGGCCCTCATTTATCATTCTTGCGTAGAAACGGGCGTATATGTTGGCGTAAGATTATGGTTAAACTCCTCTCACCGCCTGATTTTAGTGTGGTATTCCAGCTGCACTAAAGCCCATCAGCAAGCACTCCAACGAGTGGTAAATACAGTGGGTAAAATCATTGGGACCACTCTTCCAGAGATCAGCAACATCTATGATACCCGCTGTCTGAAGAGAGTGCATAGCATCTTACTGGACCGGCATCACCCGGCCCATCATTTGTTCCACCTGCTGCCTTCTGAGAAGGCTGCTGAGAAGGTACAGGTCTATTGGTGCCAGTAAAACCAGACTGGCTAACAGCCTGTACCCTTACGCGGTGAGCATAGGCGTAAATCGCGGGGGGGTCAGGACCCCCCCTATCTGAGGGTTGTCCCTCCCTAAAATATCATTAAAATATGTGTATTGTAAATAATAGATTCTTAAAATAATTGTTTAAGTAGTAAAATAATACAAATGCAAACGGGGCAACAACAAAAAACGTTCTCTTACGAGAGTATCTCTCGTACTGCGTAATAGCTTTATGCTAGGGGAAAAACTCTTTTCCGCGAGATATTGAAGCCAAAAATTATCCTTAATTTTTTATTAATGTAAAACGCTTTGCAGCAGCAAGCAGACATAGGCGAAACAGCTCGCGCGCCTATTGGTTGCTCTGCAGCAAATGCAGCAGCCTATCGAGAGAGACTCTGCGTGACGTAATGACCAATGGGGGCAATTCGCGCCCATATCGTCACGTCCCGCCAGAAGGGGCGTGGTCTCACCCTATAAATATGCTCGTTAGGCTGATACAAGCTGATTTTTACCTCTTCAGCGAAGCACATGCATCGCTGGATCCGGAGTGAGAAGCCGCGCCGTCGAAGCAAGCCTTTCAGCGGGACGAGCTCTGGAGTCGCTGGCCTCGCCGCCTTCAACTGCCGAACTGCGCTTTCCGGCGTTCTATATCCTTTCATACTCTGTGTGTATTTACTCTGTTGAGAGTGTTTGCTCGCTTACTTGACGCGACTCACACTTCTCTCACAAAAAGAGCTGCGTCTTTTTAAAGATGCCTTCCTGTGGCTCGTGCCGCGCCCCGCTCAGCGATGGAGACCGGCACGTCATCTGTGTTTCCTGCCTGGGTGAGGATCACGCGGCTCTCGCGCTCGCTGACGGCGGATGCCCTCATTGCGAGCTTTTGCCCATGGTGACTCTGAGGACTCGCCTGGCATCATTCTCCGAGCCTTCACCACAGCCCGCCGTGGTGCCGCGCCGCAAGAAGCGCCGCGCCCAGCGCGCTCCCGAGCTTTCTCCAGCCCGCCAAAGCTCGCCGGCTTCGCTCGAGTCGCTCACTGACGGACAACGGCCACCGCCTGCCGCCGCGTCCATCCACGAGTTTGACGAACCCACGAGGCGTGTTCTCTTCTGGCATCCGATAGTGAGGATTGGGCGAGCTCCGTGGATCTCCCCTCCGCTAGCGTTTCCCGCCAGCCCACTGGTAAGAGAGCCGGCATTGAGACTGAGCTGATGCGTCTGCTCTCTCAGGCCGTGGAAAGCATCAGCCTCGATTGGGAGGCGCCCGCGCAGCCGCCGCGCAACAGAATGGACGGACGCTTTCTCGGAAATGACGAGGCTCCGATGAAATCGCGGCCCGCGCCCTTCCTCCCGGAACTTCACGAGGAAGTGACTAAATCGTGGAACGCCCCCTTCTCCGCCAGGCTGCGTACCTCTGCCTCTGCTGCTTTCTCCTCGGTGGATGGCGCGAAGGACAGAGGATACCTTTCTGTTCCTCCTGTGGAACCAGCTGTAGCGTCTCATCTCTGCCCGCCCTCCGCTGGACGGCGCGCTCACACGACGCTACCTTCTAAAGCCTGCCGAGTGACGTCAACCATGCACGGTCGCGCTTACACCGCCGCCGGGCAAGCAGTTTCAGCGCCGCACATTATGGCTATCCTGCAGATCTTCCAAGCCGACCTTCTCCTTAAATTGGACGAGGAAGGACCCGGAGCGATCTGCGTGGCGGACCTGAGAAGCGCTACAGACCTCGCTCTTCGCGCTACTAAACGTCCTATGGCACAGGCCATAGGACGAAACATGGCCTCTCTCACCGTGGCTAAGAGACACTTATGGCTGACGCTGTCCGAGATGACGGAAGCCGAGCGCTCTGTGTTCCTCGACGCGCCCATTTCACAAGCGGGCCTTTTCGGATCTGCCGTCAAAGATTTCGCGGACAGATTCATGGAGGTGCAAAAGACTTCGCAGGCCATGAAGCACTTCCTTCCGAAGCGCTCGAGCTCCGCTGCAGGCCGCTCAAAACAGCCGTCTGCTCGCAGTTCTCAGCCGCAGCCTGCACCGCCCGCCGCCGCCGCTTCACAGCGCCGCCACGCCGAGACCAAAGACCGCGCTCTTGCTCTGCTGGACGCCGCCCCCCTCAGCGCGGGCCCCGGCCGAGGATTGAGATCAAGCCCGAGGCCTCAAAATCTTCCTAGCCATTCTAGGAAAGCGACGGTGTTCAGATCCCGCTGCGGCCGGATTTCCACCAAAACTTCTCGCTCGGTCAGTTCCAAACATCGCGACTGTCCCAGTGTATTTCGCAGTGAGCCAGCCGGTGTCTCAGCCCGTTTGCCTGCGCACAAAAGCCGTTTTTACGGCTACCCAGATAAATCCAATAAAGAGTGCATTTTCTGGTGTTCCGGCCACGGCCAATGGTGTAATAAGTGTTGTAAGAATGCCCACCCAGTGCCCATTCCCACACACAGACACAACCCGCCACGGTGCAGGGCTAGCACAAATAAAATCGACTCCGGTCGATTGTGCAAACAATGTAGTAAACGCGCCCATGTCACCATGCCCGCTCACACTACATGCTGCGTGTCCCTTGGTTTCTGTAAAAACGAAACCAACACACATTCAGTCGGCCATGAACGACAGTGTTTTCAGTGTAATAAATGTGCCCGCAGCCCCGCGCCCACATTTTCTCACAGACACGCCGATTCCTACGGGATCTCCCCCGCTCGCTTTTTCTGCACAATCTGCTATAAAAAAGCTGAGCGCGGTCAGGCCGCCCGCTGTGATCAGCGCGCCCCCCGCCTCGAACGCTGTAAACACGGTGTTGTGTTCCCAGTATGCCCGGGCTCTCGAGCTGCCGTTTTGCCGCGACCAGAGCCCGGATTTCATTCTGCCCCTAGCTATTCACACAGATGCGTGGTCAAAGCTTCCCGGGGTATCAGAATGGGTGCTGAACACTATGAAGAGAGGCTATTCGCTACAATTCGCTCGACGCCCGCGCCGTTATACGGCGCGTGTCGAAACTACGGTGAAAAACGAAGTGTCTCATCTACTTCGTGCCGAGATAGCGAAACTACTGAGCAAAGGGGCTATAGAACCTTTATCTCAGGCTCAGAGCGAAGGGGGCCTATACAGCAGATATTTTCTGGTACCGAAAAAGGATGGGGGTCTCAGACCCATTTTAGATCTACGACAGCTGAACAGAGTGCTTGTCAAACGGCAGTTCAGAATGCTTACGACCAGGAAAATCCTCGCGCAAGTGCGCCACGGGGACTGGTTTATGTCGATAGATCTGAAAGACGCCTATTTCCAAATACAAATAGCGTCCCATCACAGGCGATTCTTGAGATTCGCCTTCGAGGGCCAGGCATATCAATACACAGTCCTGCCGTTCGGCCTGTCCCTAGCACCTCGTACATTTACGAAGTCCATGGACGCGGCGCTCGCACCCCTGAGACTTCAGGGCATGCGAGTCCTGAACTACTTGGACGATTGGCTGATTCTAGCTCGATCACGATCGGAGCTCATAGAACACAGGGCCGCATTACTCGAGCACCTCGAGGAGCTGGGCCTCACAGTCAATTGGGCGAAGAGCTCACTGTCTCCCAGTCAGAAAATTTCCTTTCTGGGAACCGTGTTGGACTCGCTGTCCATGACAGCACGCCTGTCACCAGAGCGCGTGCTAAATATTCAGCGCGGCGTGAAATCCTTCCGCCACGGCGCGATAGTTCCGCTCAAAAGGTTTCAGAAAATGCTGGGGCTGATGGCCTCAGCAGCCTCTGTACTCCAGTTGGGCTTGCTCCGCATGCGCCCACTGCAGATGTGGCTGAAAGCGCGGGTTCCACCCAGGGCATGGACAGCGGGTCTGTTTCGCCTCAGGGTCGACCTTCAGTGTGTTTCAGCTCTGGAACCTTGGAAAATAACAGACTGGTATCAGTCAGGTGTGAGTCTGGGGACCGCTTCGAGTGTGAAGGTGGTGTCTACGGACGCCTCTACCTCGGGGTGGGGAGCGCTGCTCGAGGGCAGACCGCTAGCTGGCCTGTGGTCAGAACGGGAAAAGCTCCTTCACATAAACTGCTTGGAGATGATAGCAGTCGACAAAGCGCTACGGCGTTTTTGTCCCCAGGTAACAGGCCACCACGTCTTGGTCCGGTCGGACAACATGTCAGTGGTGGCATACATAAATCGCCAGGGCGGCGTCAGGTCACGAAACCTTCACAGGCTGACGGAATGCCTCCTGGTCTGGGCTCAGCACAACCTGCTCTCACTGAGAGCAGCGCACGTGCCTGGTCACCTGAATGTGGGACCAGACAGACTGTCCAGGAACAATGTTCCAGCAGGGGAATGGTCGCTGCACCCGCAGACGGTCCAGCTGTTGTGGAAAACGTTCGGCAGAGCACAGGTGGACCTATTCGCGTCCCACGAAAACGCTCATTGCCCAGAGTTTTTCTCGAAAAGCAAGGACGCGCTGGCTCATGTTTGGCCCCGCTGCCCCCTATATGCTTTTCCTCCTGTCTCGCTCCTGCCTCAGGTGTTGGAACGAATCAGGGAGAACGGATGCCCAGTGCTGCTCGTAGCTCCGCTCTGGACAAACCAGACGTGGTTCCCTGCCCTGATGCAGCTGACCAGCACTGCCCCATGGCCTGTACCATTGAGGAGAGACCTCCTCTCTCAGGCGGAGGGCTCGATTTGGCACCCTCGCCCGGAGTTGTGGTCCCTGCACGCATGGGCCATCAACGGGTACCCGCTAGCCTCCCAGAAGGAGTGTTAAACACGATCGCGCAGGCTAGAGCTCCATCTACCAGGCGGCTCTACTCCTCGAAATGGTCTGTTTTCTCTGCATGGTGTCAAGCCCAGAGCTTTTCACCTGTGGAATGCGGGGTTTCGGAAGTGCTTTCCTTCCTTCAAGAGCTACTGGATAAGGGCAGGACCCCATCCACGCTCAAAGTATATGTGGCAGCCATAGCAACGTTTGCAAAACCGGTGTCTGGGCAGTCGCTGGGGAAAAACGACTTAGTCGTGCGCTTCCTTAGGGGAGCTCGGAGGCTGAACCCTCCCAGGCCCCCTTCAGTCCCGACGTGGGACCTTTCCACGGTCCTGGAGGCCATGAAAGGCGCCCCGTTCGAGCCAATCCAGCTGGTGGACATGAAACACCTGTCATTCAAAACAGTGTTTCTCATGGCTCTCGCTTCAGTGAAGCGCATAGGGGACTTACAGGCGCTTTCAGTAAGCGCGTCGTGTATGGAGTTTGGGCCTAATGACTCGAAGGTCATTCTCAAACCAAAGCATGGGTATGTCCCGAAATCCCTCAATACACCGTTCAGGGCCCAGGTAATTTCCCTGTCCGCCCTTCCGGTTCTCAGTGAGGAGGAGGATGCGAGTCTCCTTTGCCCCGTCAGGGCATTGAGAGCTTATGTGTCACGCTCGTCTGTTTTCAGACAGACGGAGCAGCTTTTTGTTTTGTTTGGCGGGCGTTCCAAGGGACTCGCCGCCTCAAAACAGAGCCTATCCAGATGGACAGTGGATGCCATTGCGCTCGCTTACTCTGCGAAGGGCCTACAGTGCCCCTTGGGTGTCAGGGCGCACTCCACGAGAGGCGTGGCCTCTTCGTGGGCGTGGTCGAGCGGGGTTTCCCTGCAAGATATCTGTACGGCCGCGGGCTGGGCCTCGCCGTCTACATTTATAAAATACCATAACCTGGAGGTACCCGCCTTACAAGCTAAGCTTTTGGCGGTCTAAAATTCAGTGCTATCTGCCCCGCTGTGCGGCCCAGATGCTGAGTTTACTGCAGCCCCATGAGTGTTGACACACGTATGGCCACCCAGATCAGGCTGAAAGCTTTCACCCTGGCTGCGCATTTTATTGTCATATAATAGCCCCGCTGGGTGCTTTTTTATAGGGAATGACGCTTCCAGCCTCTCTTCCTCCACTCTATGTGAGTTTATGGTGATTATGCACTACATGAGCCCTGGGCTTCGGCCCCCGGGACTTTGGTGTTGGATCCCTGTACGCACGGCGTGTTGCATTGTGTTCCCCTAGCGTAAAGCTATTACGCAGTACGAGAGATACTCTCGTAAGAGAACGTACTCGGTTACTAACGTAACCTCGGTTCTCTCTAGAGAGGGAACGAGTACTGCGTATCTTGCCGTGCTTGGAATACGCTCTGGTTCGCTTCAGTGATAAAAAACAGCTTGTATCAGCCTAACGAGCATATTTATAGGGTGAGACCACGCCCCTTCTGGCGGGACGTGACGATATGGGCGCGAATTGCCCCCATTGGTCATTACGTCACGCAGAGTCTCTCTCGATAGGCTGCTGCATTTGCTGCAGAGCAACCAATAGGCGCGCGAGCTGTTTCGCCTATGTCTGCTTGCTGCTGCAAAGCGTTTTACATTAATAAAAAATTAAGGATAATTATTGGCTTCAATATCTCGCGGAAAAGAGTTTTTCCCCTAGCGTAAAGCTATTACGCAGTACTCGTTCCCTCTCTAGAGAGAACCGAGGTTACGTTAGTAACCTAGTACGTTTTAAACAGTTTGAGTCCCCCCTCCCTTGCCTCACAGTGCGTTGGTCCACTGCCTCCGCCCCTTTTACCTCACCACCGACACACACATTCCGGTGGCGGGAGAGAACAAAGTTTTTGAGTAGTTGTCCAGAACTCCAGTAAGTCAATGTTATTTTATTCACTTTAAACATATCGGATGAAGTGATTATTTTCTCTTTAATATAGATGATGCTGAGTCATTAATAAATCATAAAAAGAAAAAAATATATATGATTGTGTACTTTACATGTACTTTTGTCACTGATGTAGCCTGCTATGTTAGCGATTAACGTTTAACGTTACCCTTGTTTAATACAGTCTATGCGTTTGTTTACCACACACACACACCCATAGAGTGTACACACTTGCACACTTAGCATACACTAAGTGATGTGTCTTGTAGATTAGACTAGTCCTGGTGCGCATTTAGATTTTGCCGCTTTCACAGTGATTTAGTCGGTTTATATCATTTAATATAGTTAAAGCTCCAGTCGGCAAGTCTGGCAGATTGAGTGGATTTAGGAAAATTTTGAATGTTTACAACTCTCATGCCCCTCCCCCACTATCAACGGATACCCTCCCACCCAGTTCATGCTCGTCAGTGCGTGTGCACTAGATTTTCAGTGAACGCCAGGGCTCTCAAGTGTCACGCATTGAGCGTGACAGTCACTCATTTCGGTCTTTTGTCACGCTCTCCCGCCACACATTGTATTTCTCACGCTGAAAAACTATTTGTAATATATGTAATATGCCGCAGCGCCCAAAACTCTGGCCGCGCCGCTCTCACTGTGGAACCGGCATGAATCAAGCGTGTTTCCTCTGGTGTTGTTCGTCGAGCTACACAATAGCCAATCAGAAAATAGCACTATTGTATCTGGGTAAGATTTAACGCAACAACCAATGACAAAAATGTATCCAACCCCCCGTCGGCTGGGTGTCACTCTTACCTGTCTTCAAAACTTGAGAGCCCTGGAACGCGCCCGTCTCATCAGCATCCATCAACACCATGGAGTATTTGGAGGCTGTCCTGGCTAATCTACCGATAGATTGCAATTGCTAACGTCATTTATACTCTAAATGAGCTTACTTGATTTTCCGCTATCACTCTTCGTTACTCCGCGAACTTCAAGCGTGTGCATGTGATTGTAGCGTGCGCGAGGGGGGGCATGTGCCCGATCTGTGATTGACAGTCAGATCTCACACCCCCCTGCGCTGATTGGACCCGATGAACCGGGAACTGTGGATTTTTGCAAAACAAATAACACGCTCCAGGTGGAGTTAGAAGCTCGGGTTTTTTTCTAAAACCACTTTATTTATGTTGTTCTGTCAGATTATGGTGTCGATTTCACTGAATATGATAAAAAAAATGTTGCCGACGGCAGCTTTAATCTAATATAATATCACACGAAGAGTGCAGCATTTCTCCAGATATTAGCATGATAACAAATGTGATTTAGATTTTATACAAGTTTAATAAACAAGAAGCTAATATTAGGTGATGTACATTTTAGACACCATATTGCCTGTTTTAGCTCCATTTTACCAACGAAAATAGTTGAAAACTAAGCCACAGCACTGTAATTGCGTCTCTGAGCGACACACTGAGGTGTTTCCTTACTAAATGAATCCCGAATCAGCTTTTTGAACAATCAGTTGAATGAATCTCAATGACTCACTCATTAACAGTGACTTGCTGCCTCCTACTGGCGGTTTTAATTTCCCATTTAAAGTATCTTTTCATGTTTTAAATCATTTCAAATATAAATATTCAACATTTTATTTAAAAAAAACTTCATAATATGTTTTGTGTCTGTGTAAAAACATATAAATGCTACTTTAAATGCAGCTTCTGTGTTTCCTCTCATTGCAAGTATTTTGTTGATACTTACTTAATTAGATTGGTAACGGCCCTTTTGGGTCTTCTTATAATTTAATTTGGTTACATTTATGAAATTTACACAAAAGATCATGCATGCATATAATTAGGTTGATAAAGAAATGTATGTAGGTAAAAATGCCCATAAAAGGTAAAAATCTGTCACTGCTGTGAACTGACCGCCACACAGAATATGAAGAATATCAAAAACTTTTTTGTTTTTAATTATTGTTATCGATAAAATCCCAGAAAATAGTCAATATTGCACACCCCTAATGTTAAGTGGCAAATCAGTGGGATTGCTGCAGTTGAATATCTAACTAATTACGTCCTCTGTCCCAGACGAAACCTAAAATACTATGTGAAGGATGCAAGATAATTGAATCATTATTATATTACAGCGTGGAGAACCTATGAACCTTACATATTTAAACAACTATTGCTTTGTGTTGTTGGCCAGAGAAAATGACAGAGAAAAGAAAAAACGGACATAAGATCATTTTTCAGTGCACCAAAACGCAAAGTAGGCAAGCAAAATTAAGGCAAGCAAAACATCTTTATAAGAATGGGTGATTATGGAAATACTAATGTCACGGTGTCACAGGCAAAGGATACAGAAAGTACTGAGGGACAGGGAGACCAGGGACAGTCAGGTTTGACAGTCAGGTTTAGAGTCTCGGGTAAGTGTGCTAAGCTTTTGTTAATGTATTTTGGAGGTGTGGCTGTTCAGCAGATGAGCACCACTGGCTCACCACCAATTTACTGCATGATCAGCCAATTTAACAAGTGTTATGGAAAAAAAGAGTCTTAATTTAGAAGTCTTGCTATTTGGATGAGGTAGTTATTAGGAGTATGCAACACATCTTCTGTTCCAGGAGTCAGACTGTCCCGAGACAGTGAGAGTAGCGGAAGGGTCAGAACCAGGGAGAGAACCAGAGAAAGCAGCACAAGCAGATGATATTCCCAGCACCAGCACAGGGGACAGGAGCACAGTTTTTAGTTCAGATCTCAGTGATTGCACAAAGCCATACCAACCACATCCCCAGTGTATCGAAAAACAAATACTTCCAAACAAGTCATTGGCATTTCAAGAGAAATGGTACCAAGACTTTCCATGGCTACATTACTGTCCATCAGTGAGAGGGGTTTTATGTTTTTACTGCAGCAAAGGTGTTTCAAATCAGTGCTCTTTAGGTCATAGACCTGATGCTGCTTTCATTAGTACAGGCTTTAGAAATTGGAAAAAAGCCATTGAAAAATGTACAGCACACCAGACCTCCCAAGCCCACCGACATTATGTGACTGTGAGTGCACATCAGTCAAACCCAGTCAGTGCCCAGTTATCCAGTGCATGGGCTAAACAGCAGGAGGTGGCAAGACATTGCTTGAAGAGAATTGTTAGCTCTGTACGGCATGTGGCAAGGCAGGGACAATCTTTAAGAGGCCATACTGATGAAAGTGGGAATCTGTATCAGCTCCTGAAACTTAGGGGAGAAGAGGATGATCCCATTTTATTGAAATGGTTAACAGATCGCACCATTGCATACACAAGCCCTAAATCACAAAATGAAATCCTAAAAATTATGGCCAATACAATAATCCGAGGCATCGCAAGTGAGATTAGGTCTCCAACACTTGTTCAGTTTTCTGTAGTAGTTGATGGTACCCAGGATATTTCTGGTGTTGAGCAGGAAAGTGTCTGTCTGCGCTATGTGGACCATGACTCTTCTGCCCTCGGTTGAGTGTGTGGCTACTCAGCCTATGCAGCGAGCTAAACATACAATAAGAGAAGGTGGTTCCAGGAATAACAGGACACAGTTTTCTTCTCAGTGCCTTTACTGAAGACCTCTCTTTTTTGATTGATTTGTAAAAAGATTATGGCATGTCAAAGCATCCCAACGATATAAGGGGTCTGAGAGGAGAGTAGAATGTTAACACCTCGGGACATTTTTCTAACACTGCGTGAAACAAACTTTTTTCCTGTTGCCTCCACACATCCCCAACGAGCGCCGAAAAGCGCACGCGATATATCGTAGAAGAAAAACACTAAAGGAGATACTGACCCCTAGAGGGAAGATAAAGAAATGCACCAGCGAACTAATACAATACTATTGAACATAGAGGGACAGAATACTCCCCGCCTGACATCAGTAAAATGTCATCCATAACTAGCACGTAAATACAGATAAACAAGATACCTGATTTTAAGTACTGTCCTTAGACACCAATAACACAACCTCACTTATAGGTCTTGTGTAACATCTGAGTTCACCCTTGCGTAAAATCTTCACCTCTATTTTCCGGACAAGTCCATCCTCGCTCGGGAAAGTTTTGGAGATGAGTCCAAGAGGCCAGTTATTCCTATGTTCAGGTGCCTCCTTTAGCAGAATAACATCTCCTGTTTGTAGATTTGGTTTTACTGTTTTCCATTTGCGGCGATTCTGAAGTCCTGAGAGGTATTCCCTTTGCCATCGGCTCCAGAAAACGTTGGCAAGGTATTGCACGCGCCTCCATTGCGCTCTGTAAAGATCCCTGCTTTCAAACTGACCTGGCGGGATTGGTGGAGTCGCAACCTTTTGTGTGAGTAGCATGGCAGGGGTAAGAATGGCTGGGTTTTCTGGATCTGTAGAAACTGCTGTGAGCGGACGAGCATTTACTATCGCAGTGATTTCAGCCATTAATGTCACTAATATCTCATGAGTGAGTCTTGCATGTCTGTGTTCCAGGAGCATTGCATCGAGGATTTTACGCGTGACCCCAATCATGCGCTCCCAGGAGCCACCCATATGAGATGCATGAGGGGGGTTGAAATGCCATTTGCAGCCGGAGTCTTTGAGGAAGTTGTGAAGTTTGCTGTTGTGACAGCCCTGTTTGTCTATTTGCAGTTCCTTGCAGGCACTCACAAAATTTGTGCCACAATCGGATCTAAGAAGTTTGACTGCTCCCCTGATGGCAAAGAAACGACGCAGGGCATTTATGAACGATGACGTGTCCATCGATTCTATAGTTTCAATGTGGATGGCGCGTGTGCTCATACACGTAAATATGACTGCCCATCGCTTAGCATCCGATTGCCCACGACGTGTTTTTCTGATCATTACAGGCCAGGGGCCGAACACATCAAGGCCTACATGTGTGAAAGGAGGGTCCGTGGACAGCCTGTCCTCTGGTAGCTCAGCCATGATCTGTTCCTGTTGTCTCCCCCTTAGTTTGCGGCATGTAACGCAGTTGAATATCACTCTGCATATTGCTCTTTTACCTCCCACAATCCAAAAACCTGCAGTCCTAACTGCCCCTTCCGTAAAATGCCGTCCCTGATGGCATACTTTACCATGGATGTGTTTTATAATGAGCTGAGCAAGGTGGTGCTTTCCAGGGATGATTATGGGATTTGTTACATCCGATGTCAACTGTGCACGCTTTAGCCTCCCACCCACTCTGAGGATTCCATTCGAGTCGACAAACGGGCTCAGTTTGCTGAGTGGGCTTGAGTTCATAAGGGGTACACCTTTTTCAACTTGTCTCATTTCTTCGGAGTAAACCTCCCTTTGAACAGTGTGAATGATCATGTTCTTGGCTTGGTTGAGTTGTTTTTCGGATGAGTGCTCGTTACAGTTGTGCCAGCCGTGACAGGAGCTCCTTGGGTTCAGCTTGAATGACTGGGCAATGTGTTGGAGTTTGGATATAGCTCTGAGTAGTACATTCCAACTCGAAAACCTTTCAAATCTGACGCTACTGAGTCCATCCTTTGAGATAGTGGTGGCACAAGTAGTGACCTCAGGTCTCAGTTCATTGTCAGTCTCTGGGTCTACAAGATCAAACAACTCTGCCTGTGCTTGACTTTTTCCTGAATTGGAAAGGAAAGCGGGTCCACTGATCCATGTGGAGTTAGAGAGCTGCTCAGCGGGCAGTGCTCGTGTGGCATGATCAGCGGGATTTAAATGAGTGGGCACGTAATGCCACTGGGGGGTTTGTGTGAAGCGCCTGATGCGTTCTACTCTGTTGTGCACATAAACATGAAAGCGTCTCTTTTTGTTAAAGATGTAACCGAGCACTACTTTGGAGTCTGTGTAGAAGCTAACTTGTTCAACCGCGATGTCTAGCTCCTCCAGGACTAACTCAGCTGCCTCAACAGCCAGGACTGCTGCGCAAAGTTCAAGTCTCGGTATAGTGATGTCTGGTTTTGGGGAAAGCCGTACTTTGCCAAGAAGGAAACCCACTTCACTGTGTCCATCTCTATCTGTGAGTTTGAGGTAAGCAACAGCGCCCACTGCCTTAGTGGAGGCATCACAAAAGACATGGATCTCCTTAGTTAGAGCTGCAGATAGTGGTATTGAGGTGTACATTCTGGGGATTTCAAGTTGTCGTAGATATTTGAGGGAGTCCTTCCCATTGTTCCCACTGTTGTAATTTGTCTTTAGGCAGTTCGGTGTCCCATTCACAAATGTCAGTGGAAATGTCTCTCAGTATGGCCCTGCCTTCTACAATGACTGGGACGGCAAAGCCAAGTGGGTCGAACACACTATTAATAACTGACAGCACTCCCCGTTTAGTGAAGGGTTTCTCATTGACTGTTACCTGAAACTTGAACAGGTCTGTGGACAGGTCCCAGCCCAAGCCTAAGCTGCGCTGGATGGGAGGGGTAGTCTGCCCGAGGTCGAGGCCCTGCATGTCCGTTGCAAGGTCCTCACTTGGAAAAGCACTTGTGGTGATAGGATAGTTAGATGAGATTTTGTGCAGGCGTATGTTACACTGAGCCAGCATTTTCTGGGCTCTACAGAGAATGTCAATGGCCTCATCTGTGGAAGAGAATGATTTTAGTCCATCATCTACATAAAAGTGACGTTCAATGAACTCTCTTGCATCACTGCCGTATTCCCTTTCCCCCTCCATCGCTGACCGTTTCAGTCCATAGATGGCCACTGATGGGGAGGGGCAGTTCCCAAATACGTGCACTCTCATCCTGAATTCCTGCACTTCTCCATCCAGATCGTGATTTTTGAACCACAAGAAGCGAAGGTAGTCACGGTGGTCCTCTCTGACTAGAAAGTTGTGAAACATTTGCTCCACGTCTGCCATGACTGCGTATGGGTCAAACCTGAAACGCATCAGAACTCCCACAAGAGTGTTATTGAGATCTGGCCCTTTTAGTAGCACGTCATTGAGAGAAACATTGTCGTATTGAGCACTCGAGTCAAAGACTACCCTAATTTTCCCTGGCTTCTGATGGTGGTAAACTCCAAAACTAGGGAGGTACCAGCATTCTTGGTCTGGAGAAAGAGCATGAGCTGGTTCGGCGTGGCCCTTACTGAAGATTTTATCCAAAAACTCAATGTAATGCTCCCTCATTTCAGGTTTCCTTTTCAGCGTTTTGCGGAGCGACATCAAACGACTGAGGGCCTGGCCCCTGTTGTTGGGCAAACGCTGTCTGGGGGTGCGGAATGGGAGAGGAGCTACCCAATTATTCGCATCATCTTTTGCAAATTCTTTGTGCATAATTTCCAAAAACAAAGCATCTTCTGCTGAAAGTGCCACTTTGTCATCATCTGCTGTTTGCTGAAAAATGTGTCTGCCCAATTCAACTTGTGTCTTATTGAGGGTATGACAGCTTTCTGTGTATTTGTCTTTGATATAGATTTTGTTTTCACAGGGGCTGAGGAAGGTAGGGCGGCCGTTGTTAAGAATGTTCGTCTTAAAAGAGTTCACTGTGGGTTTGTGGGCACCTGAGAGGCAGACATCACCTATAACTACCCATCCCAGATCAAGGCATTGAGCATAAGGCGCACTGTTTGGAGCATTTACCTGACTGCGGACCTTGTGAGCTTGGATGATGTCCCTGCCCAAGAGGAGAAGGATTTCTGCTGATGGGTCCAGGGGAGGAATCTGTGAAGTGATTGCCTGTAGATGAGGGTGAGCCGACACAGCCTCAGAGGTGGGAATCTCGTCCCTATTATCTGGAATCTGATCACATTCTGTTAGTATGGGCAGCAGCATGGAAACTTTGCCATTTACATTCTCAATAACAAAGTCACTGGCTCTGCGCCCTCCAGTCTCTGATAAACCAGCGCATGTTTTCATGGTGTATGGGAGTATGGTACCTTTTACCTTAAACATGTCAAAGAAGGCAGACCTGGCTAAGGATGAGTTGCTTTGATCATCTAACATGGCGTACATCCTCCTTTTCTCTTCAGGGGATGTGCGGGGATACACGTTGACTAAGCAAATCTTAGCGCAGGATTTACCTTTGAGGCCTTGGCCGCACACCTCTGTGCAACTGGTTGTAGTTACAGGGCTCTGGGAATCGGACTCCCCGCCGTGGCTCTGAGACCGAGGGTTAGAGTCTTTAGGTGTCCACGGAGGTGGACCAGCATGCATGGCGGACACGTGCACATCACTATTACATTCTGAGCATTGAATAATGGCTTTACAGTCTTTAGCTCTGTGACTTGTGGAAGAACAACACTTATAACAAATAGCATGTTCTTTGAGAATACCTTTTCTTTCATCTAGTGTTTTTGATCTAAATCCCCTGCATTTAGCGAGTGAATGGGGCTTGTGGTGAATAGGACATTGCTTGTCCGGATTGAAAACGGATGTTTGAGCTGTGTCGTTTGTTTGACTGATATCCGTTTTGTTCACTGCAACAGGAATTCTGTATCTGGTTGGTTTTACCAGTGTCTTGTCAACCTTTGGAGCTACTATGTTTGAACTTTGTAACATAAAGCTAGGGTCTGTTTTCATTTCGGCATAGTCATTTACAAACTGAACAAAATATGAGAAAGGTGGGTATACTGCACCATTGTCTCTTTTGTATTTTGTCCCTTGTTTCACCCATGACTCCTGGAGTCCGTAAGGGAGCTTTTCAACAATCGGGTTTATCCCCCTTGGGGTGTCGAGAAAGCTAAGGCCTGGCAGATAATTTTCACTTTGAGCATACTCTAACTCTAGCAGAAGATCTGCAAGCTCCTGCAGCAGATTAGCGTCTTTATTGGATATCTTTGGAAAAGTCTGTAAGCGTTGGAAGAGTGACGCTTCGACCACTTCTGGGGAGCCATAACTCTTATCTAGATGCTGCCACAAACGTTGGAGGCCTGCTTGTGGGTTGTTCATATGGACCGCCCTGATCCTCAGAGCGTGTTGAAGTGACTCCCCACTGAGCCACTTGGTTAGAAGGTCAAGCTCTTCGCTGGGCTTGAGGTTGAGGCCTACTATGGCGTTGCAGAAGATAGACTTCCAGGACAAGTAGGACTCAGGACGGTTGTCGAAAACCTTGAATCCGGCTGTGAGCAGATCACGGCGTGCTAGGTAGGCTGCTAGATCCGACAGTTCAGTCTGTGAAGTCACTGAAGGTCTAGGCTGGGGTGAAATGTCCATTTTTATGTGTGTAGGAAGGGACTTCAGCTGCTCCCTGTCTACAAAATCAGTGAGATGTTCACCTGGAGAGGAAGCAACTGGTGTTTGGCTCGGTTGTAGATGGTAAGAGTCATTATGACTGACCAGTTGTCCTGTATCAGGCTTTTCTTCTTTGACCTCCGAACTGAAGTTGGTGAAGTGAGCATTCACATAGTCTCGAGCACGTCTGATGGAAGGAGGCATTTTAGGGGAGATACCTTGCTCAGTGAGGTCGATGGCGTGGTGCTCCTCGTCAGCTGCCGCTTCCAGGACATGAGCTGCAGCAAGCGCTGCTTCAGCCTCACCCTCCTTCTTCAGAGCGTTTAGCGTTGCCTCTATGCGCGCCTTCTCAACCTCCATGTCGATCTGGCGTTTGGCGTACTGTGCTCTGGTGCGGGCAGCTTCTGCGTCTGCTCGGGCTCGTGCTGCAGCTTGGCTGGTGGACGAACGGCGTGAAGAACATGAGTGGCACTCCGACCGGGCTACCATCTGGGACATAGGTGGCGTAGTTCCTGACTGAGACATCTCGAATGCTTGATAGATGGATAATCTTTTTACTCTTCTGCCCTCGGTTGAGTGTGTGGCTACTCAGCCTATGCAGCGAGCTAAACATACAATAAGAGAAGGTGGTTCCAGGAATAACAGGACACAGTTTTCTTCTCAGTGCCTTTACTGAAGACCTCTCTTTTTTGATTGATTTGTAAAAAGATTATGGCATGTCAAAGCATCCCAACGATATAAGGGGTCTGAGAGGAGAGTAGAATGTCAACACCTCGGGACATTTTTCTAACACTGCGTGAAACAAACTTTTTTCCTGTTGCCTCCACACATCCCCAACGAGCGCCGAAAAGCGCACGCGATATATCGTAGAAGAAAAACACTAAAGGAGATACTGACCCCTAGAGGGAAGATAAAGAAATGCACCAGCGAACTAATACAATACTATTGAACATAGAGGGACAGAATAATGACCTTGTTCCACATGAGGAATATATTGGATTATACTGTTTGTCAGAGACAACAGGTCAGGGCATTGCCAAGATGGTAACTGATGTGCTATTGAGGCTCAATCTGCCCATGTCTGCTTTACGTGGGCAGAGTTACGATGGCGCCTCAAACATGGCAGGAAAGTGCAGCGGTGCACAGGCAATAGTGAGGGAGCAGCAGCCATTAGCCCTCTATGTGCATTGTGGCGCACACTGGGTCAGTCTGATCACACAGGCTGGCTGCTCAGCCTCCCCAATGATCCGGGACTGCCTTTCTTGGGTCCACCAGTTAGGCATCCTTTTTAGCCAGTCAGGAAAATTTAAGAGAATGTTTGAAAAACATAGTTACCTCTGAAAATGTACCGATCACCACACTGAAAACGCTATGTCCAACCAGGTGGACTGTACGCAATTCTGCTATAATAGCTGTGCTAGGGCAGTATGAGCGGGTACTTGGCAGCCTAGAGGAGATGGCAAAAAGTACATCTAGGACAGCTTCAACTGCCAGTGGCTTATTTGAGCACTTCAGCAAAGGTAAGACCTCACACTTGCTTCTGCTGTTGTTGGAGAGCTTGAGTGCCTAAACATTTCACTGCAGAAGAAGACCCAGACTGTCTCTGGTATGCAGGCTGCAGTAGATTGTGTCCGATCCTCTCTTCAGGGAAAGAGAAATGACAACAGCTATCTTGAACTGTATGAGAAAGCTACAGCATTGGTTAACTCCACTGATTCAGTTGACTTTATTGAGACAGCACAATCAAGACGCTTTGCTGGCAGAGCAGTGGATCATTACAGGGCAGAGTTCTTTAAAGTGTTGGATTGTGTGGAGGTTCAGTTTGGTCACCGTTTCAATCAAAACAGTCTAAAGACCCTGCAAAATATAGAGAGTGTCCTTCTGACCGGGGTGTTAACTGATGCAATATTTGAGTACCCCGAGTTGCATAGAGGTACTCTCTCAGTACAGTTGCCCCTCTTTCGCCAGAAATACCCCTGTAGCAGCAGTGGCGAGGCAGCAGAGGTCCTCAGGGGAATGCCAGTGGAGGTACGGGGGTTGTTTGACCAAGTTGAGGTCCTTGTAAGAATTTTGTTGGTGGTGCCAGTGTCCTCATGTGAAGCTGAGAGGAGCTTCAGTGCATTGCGGAGACTGAAGACGTGGCTAAGGGCTACAATGGGCCAAGACAGACTTAACAGTCTGTTAGTCTGCAATGTTCACAAAGACAGGCTGGACAGCCTTAACATTAACAAGATATGCCAAGAGTTTGTGGGGCCCAGTGATACCAGGAAAAATACATTTGGTACTTTTGTTTAGTGCCTGTCCTGTCATGCAAGTTTGATTTAAATTACAGCTAATTTTTATTACTTAATATAGAGCAGTGACTTTAACATAATATTTTTATTTGTCACAAAATCATTTTAATTATTTTATATGGGGACACTTTTTCACAATATTGACGTTTTTCATTACTTTTAAAGTTAAGTTTAAAACTTATCTTTCTAACTTAGCTTTTAGTTAAGGGTATTTGTTAATTGAAGTAATAGCCTAACTTATTTTTATTTCGTTTTTTCCCCCCTCTTTCTCGTCTATACTGATTTTGCTATACAGTTGTGTGACGGTATGTCTAAGAGTGTAGTCATGCCTTCATTTGCTATGGTAAATGTTTTTATGTATGTTTTAATTATAACACGTGAAGCAACAACGTTGCTATTAAATGTGATATATAAATAAATGAAAGTTGAAGTTTAGTTCAAATTCCATTGTATTTTTGTGGCTTGATTGTGTAAACAACTTATTTACAAAAAATGTATGGTTTTGAAGAATTTTTTGGTCAATTTAGTCAGCTTTTTCATTCAACCAGAAAGAAACTTTGAGAAGAAGAATAATGGAACAGTCTCCATGCTACTCTAATAATAGTAGTAAGGGTTTCTTCGGTGCACACATATCCATGCAACTATAATTTTGCCTGTATTATTGGTGTCCCCTTCAAAAATTGCTCTTGAGAAATTTTATGTTTATTGTCCCCCCCAACATTTAGATGAAATTTTCGCCCCTGGCGGTGAGGCTCAGGGCCGGCCCGTGGCATAGGCAGTATAGGCAAATGCTAAGGGCGCAAGCGCCTTAAACCCTAGGGGGGGCGCCAGAGCCCCGTAAGAAACTCTCCGCTTTTATTGTACTTCATTAACACTGCAACGAGTGGAGCAATTACATAAGCCTGCCAGTGGCGCAAAAAGTGGGTATACGGGTATGTGTAGCGGAGTAGGCGCCCTCATAAGATTTCATCATAGAATTTTGACAGCCTGGGGACCCCCCTCCAATAATATCGCGAGCGGGCGCGGGCGCCGTGAGCGCTGAGCGAACAGGCATGAGTAGTGAGTTGTCGTCGAAAAAGATAGATAAAGCAAAAAAGCGGCCGGGGGCTAAAATAGAAATAGCCCATTCGTTTTGTTTTGCTTAATCGGCGGCGCTGGGTTAGTGCTGGTGTAATGCATTGGTAAAAAAAAAAGCTTTTTTTCTGACACCGCATGAAACGCGTAGATCAGCGGCCCATTGGTTGTTTTCTTGATTGACATTGGGCTGGCCCAATCACATCTTTAATGTGAAGTACAGAAAAATACTCTTTCTATTAGTATAGAAATTAGTACAAAACTTATGAAAGTTTCCTTTATTTTTCAGTGCATTGTTTTACAATGAGTATTATCATGGGATTAATATTATAACTATTATTATGTAATGTAGACAGACAATAACTAAAAGAGGTTTGATTTTTTCTTTGTTTAATTTGAACACTGAATATGGGTTGGAGCTTTTAATTTTGAACTCTCAAAGTGCACCAGATTGATGAATTTAACATTAAAATGCACAACATTTTCTTACGGGGGATCATGCCCCCGTACCCCCCTAGCCTTGTAGCAGCCTAATGGATTAGTAATAATAGTAGTGGTGGTAGTAATTGTAATTTATCTACTACAAGTTACATGGTCAGATAATATGTATTTAAACAATGCAACTATGTAGGATGATTGAAATATCCTTGAACGTTCTTTTTTAGCATTTGTATAAACAATTTATTACAGTTCAAGTCATAATTTGCTTGTTGAAGTTTTGGAGTGACTATAAGAGCATTTTTGTTTAGTTAAATAAATACTCATTATTTTTAGGGGGGGCGCAAAAATCAATCTCGCCTAGGGCAACCAAAGGGCTAGAGCCGGCCCTGGTGAGGCTGCTTAATTCTGCTTAATGATGCCCTTCCTCCCCAGGTGCACGCAATACCTGTCCTTGATAAATCCCGCGGCTGAAAACGATCGTCATTAGAATAACATGCCCCTATATATTCAAGTCTCCGCTTCCCCCACGCCCTCATTTTACGCCATGGACACACGGAAGACGGCACAGAAGAGAAACTTCTCTGACGTGGAGCCGAAATGACCTATCACAATGCATTATTTTACAGCACGTCTTTTGAATTAGCATTCAATTTCGAATCACGTTACATGTATTGAGGTGTACAATAGTGATGATGATGATGTGATGTGGAGTAGGCCTACCATTCATTCACATTAATAATTGCATGACAATAATATTCCTATTATTATTAGTATGATTTGTATTATTAATGACGCTTATTGCTATTTAGAAGAAGAATGTCATTATTATTATTTGAATTATTATTATTATTTAAAAGAAGAAGAAGAATGTATTTTTTATTATTTTGTCAGTCTGAATTATTCTTTGGTCATTGAAAGCCTTTCTTTACTACCGAACCCATGCGCACCTGCCGGGCCAAACCATGAAATGTCAGGGTAAAGCGCACAGGCTCGCAACTGAAGGAATACATATGCTTACAAATCAAATGCTTTGGTAAAGTCACACAAATTAAACATTGAAGTCCATGTTGCACAAAAATAAACACTGAAGTTTATAATTACTATGTTGTTGTTTTTTTGTTTTACAGTGGGTCATAATATATAATATCTTTTAGTTTGTCAGTGCATTTTGTGGTGTTAGGAATTTTTTTTCTGCGCATTTCCGCACTAACTCAAAACGTGCGTACATGTATACACCACCTCCTGAGCTGGCGTAGGATTTGAGCGTGCCGTACACCAACGTCCATATTGATAAATCTCAAAGTCACCGTGGTTTTGGGTGTACGCCAGGTGTACGCTGGAAATTTGGTGTACGCACTTTTGATAAATGAGGGCCAGTGAGTGCACAGTGCGGTTACACTTTTAGCTCACTGTGAACTCACATTGTGATCATATGGAGAGATCACTGTGAGATCAACGTGTTGACTGGGTTAGTATGAGATAGGCAGTTTATAACTCTGTTTATAACTTAGCTGATTAACAAAAGTCAATCAGGCTAGTTTCTGATTGTGTGCAGATTTTGTGTACAACTTTGCTATCATATAATTGTATCTAATTTGACTATTAACTATACTTGAGCTCAATAGCAGCTGGCTGGACTGAACTGCCAGGAGCAGCAGAAGCCAAACATTCAGATGTGAATGAAAATAAATATGAAGATGAAGATTGAACCCCCCTCACCGTCTACAGAGTGTGTGTGTGTGTTTGTCCTCGGGGTATTCAACATGTTGGATATTTTACGATATGAGATCGTTGTTTCAATATTGGGTTCCACTTTATTTCGATAGTAGAGTTTCTAAAGTGGACTAACTATAAATAACTTTGCAACTACATGTCAACTAACTGTCATTAGAGTATTAGTATACTGTCAGTAGACTGTTATGGTAGGTGTTAGGGTTCGGGTTAGGAGAATAAGTTGACTTGTAGTTGCCAAGTTACTTATAGTCAGAAGAATTTCTGTTGGGCGACAATCAAAATAAAGTTTTAGAAGATATTACACATACAGTCTACTAATACTCTAATGATGGTTAGTTGACATGTAGTTACAAAGTTACTTATAGTTAGTAGAATGTTTAAAGTGGACTATCGAAATAAAGTGTTACCCAATAATGTTATGATTCTTCTGCAGAAATAATTTCAAAGGCATATGCCATTTTTTAATTTCCTTAACTTACCTAAAGTGAAAAGGAACTTCACTCTTTATAAATATCTTTGTAATTTTTCTGCTGAAAGGACACAATATAAAACCAATAGTGGTTTGCTCTAGTCAGTTGCTATAGTAAACTGGTTTAGCTGGTCTCTCAACCCAAAACCCTCTAAAACCATTAAAACTGTTTGGCCAGACGTGAGACCAGCTCAGGGTGCTCTTCTTAAAAGTGTTTTTTTCTTTCTTTTGTTTTTCTTTCAGCAACTCAAAGTGCAGCAGTAAACTTGGGCCATGGATGATGAAAATCTCTTATCAAATCTACATGACCATGAATATTATTATCATACTCCACCTCAACCTATTTATTATTTTTATCCACACTTTAATTATTTTTTTGCAATCAGACTGTCCCTCTTCTTCATCGCTGCTCTGTGTGTGGGGGTGCCGTGTCTGATTTGGGCTTTTTATTTTGTGGATCTTCAGAGAAAGACCAGAAGCCGGATCTCAGCCTTCATCATCCTCCTCCTCCTCTGTGACCTGTTGCAACTGCTCCTGTATATTTATATAGTGTCACAACTTCTTTCTTCACGTTTTTTTCCATGGCTTTGACTCAGTCATTATAGCGCTTGGATATTTTTGTCTGAAAGTCTGTGGCGTTCACCTGCAACAGCTGGTGGCTCTGGAGGGGGTTCTGACACTGAAATATCCACTGATCTCTGCTCATATTTTCTCAACCCCGTGTTACATCATAATCTCCATCATTATACTTATTTTTCCTGTAATGTGTGCATTATTGGTGGCTTTCGGTGGCCCTGATGAGGGTTTTTATCTTGGTTTTGGCTCAATTCTGGCACCTGTGTGTTTATTGGTTGTCACAGGCATAATCACATGCAAAGCCCCGCCCACTCCTGCCAGAACACCTGTCAGTGACAACAGACCAGGCGCAACGTTGTTTCTTGTTACCATGGTTACCTTAGTTGTGCTCTATTTACCATGTGTGTTGGTTCACTGTGTGGAAACCCTCTTCTTCCACAGGCCTAGGCCAGAGTCTTGGTACGTGATGTCTCACTGCTTGTTGAGTTTGACAGTGATATCAGAGCCTCTCCAGTGTGTGCTGGTCTGTAGAGAGAATCTCAGCACTCAGACTAAACAATAGAGCTCGACTTTGAACAGACACCAGTCTGAACTGAATATGCAGACGAGGCTTATTTCTACACTGTAATCCTAATTTTACAGAAAATAACTGTGATTTTTTGACGATCATTTTCTTTAATTTTAAATTGTAGTCAAAACACTGTAAAATTACAAATAATATCTGTAAAATAAAAATTCAGCTGTTATTTTAGGTATTGTGACATTAATGACAAATTGCAGTAATTCACATTTTTTTATACAGGAAATTGATTGTATTTTTCATACAGTATTTTTTCTGTTTTCTTAAATTACATAAAAATGTGTGTAAAATTACAAATATAATCTGTAATTAAACAGTAACAAAACAGTTAAATGATAAAACGGTCAAATGACTGGCAGCCCAAAAAACTGTAACATTAAAGTAAAACATCCTAAATTAAATAAACTGAAAAACACTGTGATAATTCAGGATATACCTGTAAAATAACAATCATATACCTTCCGTGAAAAAAATCTTTAAAAAACGGTCAAATGACTGACTATGGCTGCCAAACAAAAACCATATAATTAAAGTAAAATATCCTAATTTAAATAAAGTGTAAAAAACTTTAATAGAAATGTGATGTCACCATGATTGAGATCAGTGTTTGCTTTAGTTGGGCTCATGACTCTTGAGTTTTACATTAGTTTATCTCTGGTTGCTTTAATTGTGTTTTGATGCACATTTATTATGGCAACAATTGCAAGAGAAAATATAAGATGATCTTGGTCATTTATTGATGATTTTATAGTCATCATATGATGATCTGATTCATTGATATGACAGTCAAACCTCTATTAGCTGTGAATACATTATATATGGATTTTAGTGTTATACAAGTATTAATATCATACTTTTTCACATGATTTGTTGAAATATTGTGGGATCAGTATTAATGGTTCATGTTTGAGTCAGGCTCACAGTCAGTGTTGGAGACAAGACTAGGGCCAGAATAAGGGCCAGGGCTAGTCTGTGGGGCCAGACTAAAGCCAGGGCCAGTGTGTGAGTCAGAAGAGGCAATGTAATGCACAGAATGGGGGCTGATGTCAGAGCCAGAGAAAAACCGAAGTTGTGACTCTGCCTCCTTAATAGATTAAATAAATGGAGATACTGGCCCATAAAGACTAACATAGTCCTATGACCTTCTGCAATGTGGCCCAGAATTAGCAATGCTAGACCTTTACTTGAGTGACCAGATGGGGATATTAAAGTAGTTGCTTCTACACCAAGTGTTGATACAACGAGAAACTGTACGTTGAATATTATGGACGCTCTTTAGAGTGTTAAACACATTTTTATAACAACCATTTAAATCTCAAAAATTCTTTTTAAAAAAAGTACATAATAAGAGAGTGGAAACTTTTTTTTTTTTTATTTTTTTTTTTTTATGCATAAAACTTAAAATGTGTTTTTGGGTCAAAGCAACTCAAAGTGTTGTCAAGTCAAGTCACCTTTATTTATATAGCGCTTTTTACAATACAGATTGTATCAAAGCATGTCAAGGATGGAGCATGTAATAATCACAAAATTAGTAAGATTTTTATAAAAATAAAAGTTCACAATGTAGCCTAATAAGCCTAATTTTACTTTAACGTTATATCTCATTTTATTATTATTTTCTGAGCTTAAATTTATTATATTGAAAGATAATTATTATATTGCAAACACTGTTTTACATTATGTGCTGGTATTACCATATAAACTGTGATTACATTATAAGTTTCCATGGTGTGTTCATAATGTAATACATTTCTCACAGTATGTGAAAAATTGGGTAACACTTTATTTTGCAGTGTCATTGTTATATGTTACATGTACTTACCATAGTAATAACAGTAAATTATACATAATTACATGCAACTAACCCTCAACCAAATCCTAATCCTACCCTAACCCTATAGTAAGTACATGTAGTTGATTAATATTATTCAGTACTTAAATATATAATTACACTGTAACAATGACACCTTAAAATAAAGTGTGACCAAAAATTGTTACATTCATTGAAAATGTATTATTACATGAGCTCAAGATTTTATTACATTTTGAAAAAAAATTACATTATGAAAATTTTATTACAATTATAATGTAATACATATTACATTATGTGCAGTTATTACATTATGATTTGCTACAACGTGTGTCTGATACGTTAGCAATTGTCTTTTTTTACTCTCAACGTGATCATAAACTGCATCACTAATTACTCAAGCGTTACTTAGTCACTATGCAGGAATTACTAGTGATCATTATTTTTAAGTGAGAAACATATTTTTCACTTAAAAATAAAGGTCGAGATCACCAGTAGTTCCTGGTGAAAAATATTTGCGACTTTTTTTTTTTATGCGACCTACTGAGAAATGGGTAGTTATTGTAAAAAAAATACAAAATAAATTAAAAACTGTAATACAGAAGCAAGGCCACAAGCATACAACTGTTGAAAATACAAAAAAAGCTGGTAAATACAAAATGTATATGCTCATTTAATTGAAAAAAATTGCATCCAAATGTTCCACAATGACCCTGTTAATTAATATTATAAAACTGTTATATAAATGTAGATACAATTGAATACATGCAAAAGCCTCTAAAAGCCTCTGTCAAAAATGAGATAATAATATTTTCTGCACATAGTATACGTTCATCAAATACTTTCACTTCAAACTCACTAAATCCCAGCCTCAGTCCGTTCAGAAATGCCAATACTTGGGTCGAAACCTATACATTAGAGACTAATAAAAATGTTAATATTAAACTAAAACTTAGTTTAGACGGACTTAGAGGCTTTTGCATCTGAAGTCTTCAATTGCAGTTGTTTTTACAATCGCTACACATTTCTCAATACTTAGCTCACTTTTTCAAAACTCTTCACACAGTTCCCGAACCAACTTTCACACAGCGGTTAATTTCACATTCAAGATGCTCTAAAACTGCCAAAATAATTCAAAAATGCCTCAAATCAAGTCATTCTTCCATAACACTGGCAAAAGTTGTGACCCACAACAAACACACTTTGTCATTCATAACTGACCTAATAACCCTATAAACATGATGGAAAAGATGGATGGATACAGGACTATGAAGGTTATAGTTCTCCCTCTCTCTTCTTTCCTCATGTGTTTCCCTTGAACCATGTTCATGCATGTGAAACAAACATTTTGTTTATAATAATTATTATTTTATTTCATTGTAAATATTCTTCTTATATTTTATATTTTAATATAATTACTGCAGAAATGTGCAAAGTTTGCCATCATTCTGATTTGAAAGTGCTTTTATCAGTTTGTTAGCATTCAAAGAATGTGCTGCAAATATATAGTGTTTTGCAGATGGTGAAGAATGAATGACAAAAGTGTTCATGAATTTGAGAAAATGTGCTCATTGAATGCATTTTGTGTGAAAGGAATGAAAAATGATTCACAGTTTGGTCTGCATATAGACTTCTGTTTCACCGAATGTGTGAAGAGTTTGTGACTTCAGTTTTGAACGATGCATTCGAAAAAAAAAAAAAGAAAGAAGACTGAAACTGAAAGTTTCTCAGGTTTAATTTTCCACACCACAACTATTTTTAGCCAGTAACAGCTTTTTTTCTTCTTCTTTTTTTCAGTAATGATAGACCAGTATATCCACTCAAACTAGATAATCAGGAAATAGTATTTTGAGATTGGCGACTTATAACTGTGCCGGCTTAGCTGATTAAAATAAAATATCAAAGTATTTGTAAACAATTTACAGAAAATAAAAAAATGATTGTAACTTGTTTGATTCAATGAGGCTAAATGAATGAATCTGTATTCTTTCACTATTGTCTTAATTGGGGTTGAAGGTCACGTGACCTGTTATTAGCAGCTCCTGCCAGTTTACTGTGTGTGTGTGTGTGTGTGTGTGTGTGTGTGTGTGTGTGTGTGTGTTTGTCCTCGGGGTTCTCCCCACACAACAGGATTTTATGATCATAATATATACCAAATGTTTGAGATCGCTGTGGCCCTGACTTTCTTCTGAGCAGATTCAGTCACTCATAACACACCTCACACCACAGGACAATCTGATAAGATAATCTGTAGAACCGTCAAGGTAATTGGGACTTTATAGGACTGTCAGATGGAGGGATTTGGGCCCAAAATTGACCCGATTATCTTGTAGTGTGTGTTGGTGGCTTTAGAAGGATAGAGGCAGATACTGTATATACTCTTTTAAAGCACCCTCTGATTTTTAATAATCACAGAAAGATCTCAGTTTAACATCTCATCCAAAGCGTGTCTCCGTCACTATACAGGGCATATGACACTATACTTTATATGGATCATGACATGGCATATACATACACATAGTTAACAAAAACTGCATTTTAATTTGATAGTGATGTTGCAAGTTTCAATATTGTTATGATTGTTCTGTAGAATTCTTTCAAAGACATGCTATTTTGAATTTCCTTAACTTACATAAAGTGAAAGGGATCTTCACTCTTTATAAATATCTTTGTCATTTTTCTGGTGAAAGGAAACAATTTAAAAGCAACTCATAGTGGTTTGCTCTAGTCAGTTGCTATAGTAAACTGGTTTAGCTGGTCTCTCAACCCAAACCCCTCTAAAACCATTAAAACTGTTTGGCCAGACTGTGAGACAAGCTCAGGGTGCTCTTCTTAAAAGTGTTGTTTTCTTCTTTTTTTTTTTTTCAGCAACTCAAAGTGCAGCAGTAAACTTGGGCCATGGAGGACAACAACAGAGATTTCATCAACTCTACCAGAGCTTATGATTACTATGAGTTTGATTACAATGAAATACTTACTTATCCACACACTGATTATTTTTTTGCAATCAGACTGTCCATCTTCTTCATCGCTGCTCTGTGTGTGGGGGTGCCGTGTCTGATTTGGGCTTTTTATTTTGTGGATCTTCAGAGAAAGACCAGAAGCCGGATCTCAGCCTTCATCATCCTCCTCCTCCTCTGTGACCTGTTGCAACTGCTCCTGTATACATATATAGTGTCAAAACTTCTTTCTTTCAGTTTTTTCCATGGCTTTGACCCAGTCATTATAAGGCTTGGATATTTTTGTCTGAAAGTCTGTGGCGTTCACCTGCAACAGCTGGTGGCTCTGGAGGGGGTTCTGACACTGAAATATCCACTGATCTCTGCTCATATTTTCTCAACCCCGTGTTACATCTTAATCTCCATCATTATACTTATTTTTCCTGTAATGTGTGCATTATTGTTGGCTTTCAGTGGTCCTGTTGAGGGTTTTTATCTCGGTGTTGGCTCAATTCTGTCACCTGTGTGTTTATTGGTTGTCACAGGCATAATCACATGCAAAGCCCCGCCCACTCCTGCCAGAACACCTGTCAGTGACAACAGACCAGGCGCAACGTTGTTTCTTGTTACCATGGTTACCTTAGTTGTGCTTTATTTACCATGTGTGTTGGTTCACATCCTCTTCTTCCACATACCTAGGCCAGAGTCTTGGTTTGTGATGTCTCACTGCTTGTTGAGTTTGACAGTCATGTCAGAGCCTCTCCAGTGTGTGCTGGTCTGTAGAGAGAATCTCAGCACTCAGACTAAACAAACACACATAGAGCTCAACTCTGAACAGACACCAGTCTGAACTGAATATCCAGACGAGGCTTATTTCAATAACAAAAATTGGTTAAACTTTATTTTGATGGTCCATTTCTGTTTACTAAAAGTAATGTTGAACCTATGTCTACCAACTCTTATTGCAGTTATTAGAGTGTTAGTAGAGTATCAGTAGACTGGTAGTGTTAGGGTTAGAATAAGTTGACATGTACACTCGTTACAAAGTTATAGTCAGTAGAATATCCAAAAGGAACCATCAATATTGTCAAGAAATATAATCACAAATGCTTAATTAATGTGCTAAAGTTAGCAAAATGGCTTATGACACCTTTACACAAACACACGCAGAAAATAAAAATAATCACAATACATAAATAATTTTTCTCTCGTGCAAAAGTTAGCAAAATGGCTAATGACACATTTATATACACACACACACACACACACACACACACAAAGAAACAGTCATCTGAACAATGTGATTCTTGTAAGCTTTCATTAATTCCTAATTTGACAATAATTATTTTTTCACTTGAACTAATGTACTGTATAGTCAAATAAAAATGGATAAAAACCATGTGGTGTTGTACAATGTCTATAACACTTATGACCCATTTTTTCTAGGTCACAAATCTCTTCTGAATTATTTTGATAGGAGGCTGTTTCGAGCAGAGATACGACAGACACCCGCTCCGCATGTTCACTTATTTCACTGAGTTCAGCCCATAGAGACTACTCACGTATATACAATTGGACGTGGCTTAACTTACCTGTCACTTAGCACATCTTACATCTTCACACAGTGAGTACAACAGTAGTCTACTTTGTGCACACAAAGTTTAGTCATTTTTTTGCGGTTCTTTATGAACGGGGATCATTTTGACAACGTTGTCATCTGTACACGAAAAAAGCAAAGGAAAAACATTTCTGTTTACATTGTTGTTGTGTAAATGTGCCCTCAGTTACTGTAATAGTCTCTTATTTGCCCGATTAAACAAGTTCACCATAAAACAAAACAAAACAATTTATTAAAATATAACAATATTATAAAGATACTTCGTATTAGATGATTTGTTAATTCCATTTAATAGATCACACTTTCAATAAAACATTTGCAACATGTCTGTAAAAGGTGTTTTTATGTATGTATGAGTTCCCCTTCAGGGACTACCGCTGTGTGTAATCGCACTGGGAACGCCCTCAGCGTGATGCGTCTGAAGCATGAATGAAATCAGTCAATGGAGAGAATGAGCGTACGGCCAGTGACGTCATCGACCAGGAAGCTATAAATATCCCCTGAGCACACAATACGCCAGCTTTTCGTACTTCAGCAGCTCTGTGTGTGTGTCTGAATCTGTTGATTGTGTTTGTCTGCTTTGTCAGGAATTTTTCACTATATATATTATATAAAAAAAACAATATGAGCGAGCAGTATAAGAAGTGTGTTCCCCCCTGTACCCGATACATCACGGGTGGGGATTCACACGAGCTATGTGTGGCTTGTTTGGGAGTGCAGCATGCCCAGTCGGCTCTCGAGGGAGTCGATTGTGAGCATTGCGAGCGCTTTCCTCTGAGAACTCTGCGCTCGCGGCGATCGCTCTTCGAGGAGAGTGGTTTGCTGCGAGCTCCCCAAGGCTCGGGTCCCGCTTCTGTTGAGGCAGAGCGGCGGCGCTTGTCTTGGGGTTCGCAGATGGATCTCACCGGTGACGTTGAGACGGGCTTCGCCCTATCTCAGCTTTCTCCGGCGGGATCCAGTGCCTCTCACCCGGCTTCGGAAGCACGCGCTGCGGCGGCTACTTCTGCCCGGGTGAAGCCACATGATGATGTTGAATTAAGATTATCCAGTTCTGAGGAGCTGGATGTCGAAAGTTTTGCATCAGAGGAAACTAGTTTGTCACATTATACTGCAAATGAAGAAGGTTTGATGGATGTGTTATCTCGGGCTGTTGAAAAGCTCAGTATCGAGTGGCCAGCTGATAGACAGGAGTCTAGTAATAAAAGTGAACTAGATGATAGATTTCTGTCTGCACGACCTCAACCTTCTCGCCGGTGCTTACCGTTCTTCCCAGATTTTCATGCTGAGGTTTCAAAGACCTGGGTTAGACCGGTTTCAAGCAGAATTTACACAAATCAGTCCAATGCTTTTGGTAACATTGTTGGTGCTAAATCTGCTGGTTATGTGACGATGCCGGAGGCGGAGGAGACGCTCGCGAGCTATCTCTCTCCAGCTTCATCATCTTCACTTAAAGCACCGGCTCTGCCCTCTAAACCACTAAAAAATACTTCTGTGTTAGTGGGGAAGGCTTACTCGGCGGCGGGTCAGGTGGCTGCATGTCTACACACTATGGCCATTATGCAGGCTTATCAGGCTGGCCTGCTTAAAGATGCGTGTGAAGGGGGGGAAATTTCTGTTGAAATGATTAATGAGCTCAGGCAGACTGCTGATCTCACTCTCCGGGCCACCAGGGAGACCGCTAAATCTATCGGCCGGTCTGCAGCCATGGTGGCCACAGAGAGACACTTGTGGTTGAGTCAGACCTCTATGAAGGAAAAAGATAAGACTCTCCTTTTAAATGCTCCAGTTTCGCCTATGGGCCTCTTTGGTGACGCTCTTCTTTCTGTCACGGAGAGGTTCCAGGAAGAGAAGAAACAGGCGGCTGCTTTTCAGAAATTTATGCCCCTTAAAGTGCGTGTCGCTGGGGCTGCTGAGCGAGGGCAGTCCCAGCCGCCGAGTACCTCAAAAAGAGCGCAGCAGAAACAAAGTGTCGCGTCTCGTGCCCCCCCGCAGAGAAACTGGAGGGAAGAGGCGGGGCGCCCCCCGCGTCGAAAAAATCCTGACGTACTGTACGTCAGGACTCTGAGGGTGGTCCCCTGCCAGTGTGTTACAGGGCGCTGTGTCTGTCACTCGGGATGTTCATCCAGAGGCCAGCCTCGAGAGGCTGGTTCCCTTAGTAGAGTTCCTGGTGGAATGGAAAATTCTCCCCAATGTTTCTCAATGGGTCCTTAATACTATAGAGAACGGGTACGCTATTCAGTTCAGAACACGTCCACCTCGGTTCAGAAGGGTTCTGCCCACAGTGGTGGGCCCCGAGCAGGCTCTGGTATTAGAACAGGAGGTAAAAACTCTGTATAGAACGGGTTCCCCCACCCAGCAGGGAGTTGGGATACTACAGCCTTCATCAAAAAAAAAAAAAAAAATCCTGACGTGCTGAACGTCGGAACTCTGAGCGTGGTCCCCATCGTGAAAGACCTGAGTTCACTGCACAAAAACACGGTGCCCTGTCTTTTCCGATGCCCTCAGGGGTCTGCTCTACTAACCATGCCTTCACAGGGCGTGGAGAGAATCGGCGAGCGATTTCCCGAGGGACGCTCGCCCCCTCCGAGGAGGGTTGTGGAGTGCCCAGACCAGCTGTTCCCTGCCAGTACGTTACAGGGCGCTGTGTCTGTCACTCGGGATGTTCAAATCAGATCCGAGGACTGGTTTGTCACGATAGATCTAAAGGACGCTTACTTCCATGTATCTATCCTCCCGCAACACAGGAAGTTCCTGAGGTTCCCTTTCGGGGGCGAAGCGTACCAATATCGGGTTCTTCCGTTCGGCCTAGCACTGTCACCCCAAACATTCACGAAGTGTATGGATGCTGCTATAGCCCCGCTGAGGTTACAGGGCATCCGCATTCTGAAATATATAGACGATTGCTTGATTCTAGCTCAATCGGAACAACAGGCGGTTCGGCACCGAGATGTCGTTCTTGCTCATATCAAGTGACTGGGGCTGAGGCTCAACGCCAAAAAGAGTGTTCTTTCTCCATTACAGAGAACCACTTTTCTAGGTATAGTGTGGGATTCAACGACGATGCAGGCACGATTGTCACCTGCTCGTATTGCTTTGATTCTCGCCGCAGTACACTCAAAAAAATGATATGTTGGCTTTACCTAACTTTTTTATGTAAACAGGTTCCACCGGTTCCACATAACTATGTTTCGTTAAACAAACATAATATGTTCATGTAACCTAAACATCATGGAATTTGGTCATTTTAAGCGACCCAATTAAACTCTGAGCTAATGAGTTAATTAAGTGAATAATTGAGTGATGATTGAGCATTATTGAAGACACCTGATGTTAACAAGCAGAATCTCTGAAGGAGAAAACCGGAATGTTTAAGTCACCATTATGGAGATAAGTATGTGTTTTAGTTGGGCTCTTGACCATTAGCTTATTAACTTTAGATTTTGTTTGGTTGCTGTACATGAGTTATAACAGCCAGATGAACAATGAACTGAGGAGATCTGATGGTGTTGGTTGTGATTTAACATAATCATTATTTCACAATCATTTGACCTCAATCACTGAACTTATGTTGAACCCAATTTCTGAGTTAAGTTTACCTTACTGTCATTGTAGAGCATACTATTTTTAGGCTTTTCAATGAAATTCAAATGATCAAATCAAGAAATAAAAAAGAAACTTTTTAAAAAATATGTTGAGTAGGCACACACAGACATCAAGAATCAGCATATGAATCTCAGCAATGGTGACAAACAGATCATAAGCTCATTATTTATTCATGCAGCAATGCATGATGGGAGGCATGAATGAGTTTTGATTGGTGGCACCCAGAATGCACTGCAACATGCTTTATATAAATAATAAATAAATAAATGACAATGCTGCTATTATTCGAAAGGTTAACTTAACTCAGAAATTCGGTTTAATATAAGTTCAGTGACTCAATAATAATAATAATTAAACACAACCAACACCATCAGATGACCTTTGTTTATTGTTAGTCTGGCTGTTATAACTCATGTACAGCAACCAAACAAAATCTAAAGTTAATAAATTAATGGTCAAGAGCCCAACTAAAACACACACTTATCTCCATAATGGTGACTTAAACATTCCGGTTTTCTCCTTCAGAGATTCTGCTTGTTAACATCAGGTGTCTTCAATAATGCTCAATCATCACTCAGTTATTCACTTAATTAACTCTTTAGCTCAGAGTTTAATTGGGTCGCTTAAAATGACCAAATTCCATGATGTTGAAGTTACATGAACATATTATGTTTGTTTAACGAAACATAGTTATGTGGAACCGGTGGAACCTGTTTACATAAAAAAGTTAAGTAAAGCCAACATATAATTTTTTTGAGTGTAGATCAGGTCAAGCTAGGCCAGTCATCCACTGTAAAACAGTTCCAGAAACTGTTGGGTCTCATGGCAGCTGCGTCCAACGTTATACCTTTTGGCCTCTTGCACATGAGACCGTTACAGTGGTGGCTCAGGACCAAGGGATTCTCCCCGAGGGGAAATCCGCTTTGCATGATCGTGAGTTTGCGACGGTGTCATCGCGCCCTGATCATGTGGAAAGATCCTTGGTTTCTGTCCCAAGGCCCTGTGTTAGGAGCTCCTTGTCGTCGCGTTATGCTAACGACAGATGCCTCTCTCACGGGTTGGGGGGCGATCATGGATGGTCGCCCGGCTCAGGGTCTGTGGGAGGACCATCATCGTCTGTGGCACATAAACTGCCTAGAGATGTTGGCGGTGTTTCAGGCTCTGAAACACTTCCTCCCAGACCTAAGGGGCCACCATTTTCTTGTCCAGACAGACAACACATCGGTGGTTTCCTATATCAACCATCAGGGGGGTCTGCGTTCTCGCCCGCTTTACAAACTGGCATGTCAGATCCTTCTATGGTCCCAGGGGAAAATTCTTTCTCTGAGAGCTATTTATCTCCCGGGGTATTTAAATCAGGGGGCAGACATCCTGTCAAGACAGGGGCCGAGGCCCGGGGAATGGAGTCTTCACCCCGAGGTGGTGGAACTCCTATGGAAACATTTCGGTCGTGCCGAGGTAGACCTATTTGCTTCTCGAGAAACATCACACTGCCCGCTGTGGTTCTCTCTCAGCCATCCAGCCCCGCTGGGGTTGGATGCGATGGTACATCCGTGGCCGAGGTCACGTCTGTACACTTTTCCCCCGATCGCTCTGCTCCCGGGAGTTCTGGAGATGGGAGTTCTGCCGGGACGGGCTCAGTCTCCTGCTAATAGCCCCGTTCTAGCCGGCCCGAGTATGGTTTGCGGACCAAGTGTCTCTCCTCGACGGCTCTCCCCTGGAGATACCGATCAGGAGAGATCTGCTCTCTCAGGCGAGCTGGTCGATCCTAAAAAATCACCCCTGCCCAGAGCTATGGAGGCTGTGGGCTTGGCCTCTGAGGGGGCCCAGCTCATAGATTCTGGTCTCTCGGCTGAGGTCGTTGAGACCATCCTCCAATCCAGAGCTCCCTCCACGAGGAAGTTATATGCTGCGAGGTGGAAACTTTTCACCTCTTGGTGTGGAGAGCACCAGCAGGACCCAGTTAACTGCCCGGTTGGTACAGTGCTGGATTTCCTGCAGGACCGTCTCTCCACAGGGTTATCCCACTCCACACTGAAGGTGTAAGTGGCGGCCTTAGCTGCTTACCACGCCCCTTCAAGTGGAGGTTCCCTCGGGAAACACCCACTTATATCTCGCTTCCTTCGTGGCACCTTGAGGCTGAGGCCTGCAGTTCGCACGATGGTACCAGCTTGGGATCTGGCCATTGTCTTAGAAGGTCTCTCCCTTGCTCCTTTCGAACCCATCGAGGAAGTTTCGGAAAAGTTTCTTACTCTTAAGACTATCCTTCTTCTCGCTATCTCATCTCTAAAAAGAATTGGAGATATTCAAGCACGTTCGGTGGCTCCCTCGTGCCTGGAATTTGTTCCTGGTATGGTTAAGGCCTTTCTCTTTCCGAGACCAGGTTATGTTCCTAAGGTTCCAACTGTTTCTGTTAGACCTATAGTTCTGCAGGTTTTCTGTCCTCCGCCTTTTCTGACGTCAGACCAGGAGAAACTTAATTTGCTGTGCCCAGTTTGGGCTTTAGATGCTTACGTCCACAGAGCTGCCCTGTGGAGGAGATCGGAACAACTGTTCGTCTTTTTGGGTCACCTAAGGAAGGGTGTCCTGCATCTAGGCAAAGGATGAGCAAGTGGGTGGTCGAGGCCATCTCACTTGCTTATGGTTCGGCCCATCAGCCTTCACCTTTGGCTGTAAGGGCTCATTCCACCCGGAGTATGGCTGCTTCTACAGCTCTTCTTTCAGGAGCTTCTCTTCAGGACGTTTGTGATGCGGCAGGCTGGTCCTCACCGCACACTTTCGTTAGATTTTATTCCCTCGATCTTAGTTCCACTCCCGGGGCTCAGGTTCTCTCGTCGGTTTGTGTCTCCTAATGACACACGACGGGGATTTGGTCGTATGGGGATGTGGGTATTGCGTTCCCACTGCGATTACACGCAGCGGTAGTCCCTGAAGGGGAACGTCCCGGGTTACGTATGTAACCCTAGTTCCCCGAAGGGACGGACGCTGCGTGTGCTGCCATACTCTCGGCATCCCCTTGGGTCGCTTGCTTCAGTAACTTTTAAGCTGGCGTATTGTGTGCTCAGGGGATATTTATAGCTTCCTGGTCGATGACGTCACTCGCCGTACGCTCATTCTCTCCATTGACTGATTTCATTCATGCTTCAGACGCGTCACGCTGAGGGCGTTCCCACTGCGATTACACGCAGCGTCCGTCCCTTCGGGGAACTAGGGTTACATACGTAACCCGGGACGTTTTTGTTGCATTTACACTGTTTTGACCAGCAGGGGTCACCAGCATGTGGGATTTTGAGTGCTTTAAATCAATTATACCAGTTGCCTGCAAAATGATTCACTGTTTCAAAGTTTCACACATAATTGTTTCTCCCATAAGACACTTGTGTAGCGTCTGGACCAATCACACACACACAAATTAATCATTATATCCCTCAAGGACTCCCAAGCGTGCGCCAGGCTGCGGCCTTGTATTTCCATTCACCAAAGATCCTATGACTGCCACTGGTTCTCTCTCATCGAGACCACATTAGCAAAGATCAACTGGAGCCTCAACAAATTGCATCAGGACAGTTTAATTCAAATGGACAAGACATGCAAGTATCAAACTTAGTCTCATTATTTGGTACATCAAGTATCTTTACCCCTTTTTAAGAAGGCCGTGTTAGAACTAAACTGATGGTTTGCTTAGGCTGTTGATCTGCTGAACTTCAAACAATGCTATAACTTCTTGCTTTCCTGTATTCTGCTTCAGCTCTCTTTCCCTTTGTAAACTGTATGCGTGTATGTATGTGCATTTTAGAGTAGTTTAAATGTTTAGTCTAGTTAATAAAGTCCTTTTCATATCAAACGTAAAGTTTCAAGCTCAAGCTCATATCTGGAGTCACTAATCGTAGATCTTGACTACTTGCTCTTAGTAGTACTTAGTAAGAAAGACATTTCCCATACCCCGGATTCTATTAATTAATTAATAACCAATATTAAGTGCGCACGGGATGAACCGAGTAATTGGTTGTAATGTTAATGTAGCTAAATGAAGTTAACCCGATTAACTGATCCAAATATTCATAATCAATTATAACAAGTTATGAATGATTATTAATATTTCATAGAGCTAATTTGTTACATATACATTGCCGTGTTTCTTTAAAAAAAATAATGGACAAATGGAGTCTTTAAACGCCTCAGATGTAAAGTTATTCGCTGTCAAAGTGACGCCAAAATGAATGGGAGTCAATGGAATGCTAACAGCAGGTGATGGTCTGCTACAATGGCGGCCCCCGAGGGAGCTTCAGTTTCCGGCTGATGGATTACCCCCTTGTGTTTATGTCAGGGACTTCCTGGAATGTCACATGATATGGCTCTTCTTCATGTGTTCCATATATGGACTAAATGTGCATAGGGTGCCCTCAGGCTGCCAGTATGGATTGAAAACACAATACATTGAGTGTCCAGCGCTCATAATGATTATATCGGCCCATTTTGGGTATAAATTCAATAAATATTATTCCTCTCTATAGAAATCTGACATAAACCTATGATAATATATCAATATTTCTCCAAATGTGCACATTTTTAAGCTAAAAGCCCTGAGGGACGTTGTTTGGTCAAGCGCTGTCATGACGACAGCACAGGATTTTTTTTTCTGAAAGAGAGCGGCTGACACTTATAATTCATATTAAAGGTATCGACTCATTTTTTTCTTTACATTACTCCAGACACAAATTAATACATAACTGTCACTATAAGTTTCTCAGAATAAAATAGTGGTCAAATACTTAAACTTGAGTCTTATATCTTTTTAATGATGTATGGTTTGTCAAGGTAATAACATTAAATCTGATAGTAACTTTGAACTATTTAAACAAAGAATGATTCAGTGCGTCCTCATCCTCGTGAAGGCTAACAGGTTAACAGCAGGTGTTCATCACTAATGCCCAATAATCACTTAACTAATCACCTAATTTCTTGACTGCACTGTATATCTACTTTTAGTGAACTCAACTGAAATAATTTCAGAGTACTCATAACTATTTGTTTCTAAAATTAAATAAATTAAGGTAATCGGTGTCCTCAAATGTAATGAGTTAGCTTAACTCATTGGATTTGACTTTGTGTGTGATTTTGTGAGCTAGCAGTAACTGCAAGTGCTCTGAGTTCATTTAAAGTTTGTCATTTCACTGTTTTTACTCAATATAGTGAAGTTTCAGCTATATAAAGTATTTAAACGCAGTGTAACTTTTAACCCTCTGGGGTCGGCGGTCGCGCCGGTGATACCACCTCGCTTTTTTTCTTATCAGTGCAAAAGAGACTCAAAATACTCTGTTGATTTTGATCTTACATATAAGTGCTATACATCATTTGATCCTGTTAAGTGTCTATTTTTTTGTGGATACTAACAATAAAAACAAAGTGTTGTGCTTTTCGCCAAATAAAGAAAAGAAAAACATGATGCGAGTCTCTCTGTCAGTGAAGTCCATTCTGAAACGCATCCGAAAATGAACTGTAACTCAGCGAATACTCAGTCACGCAGGAAAACAGGCACACAGGCATGATATGGAACAGTGTCTGTAAACGGTCACCGTGATTTTGCCAAGTAAGACATGGTCCTGGATCAACATATTTTGTTGATCCTGGATCAACATTCCTGTCCCAAAATGTAGTCCTTACCCAATCCCTACCCCTAAACCTAACCCTACCCATAACTTTTCCCTGAAATCAGAGGGTAATGATAGGTGAATAACACTGATGTTTAAGTACTTCACCATGGTTCTAAGCCTAAACTTGACATAAACTGTAAACTTGTCCCTCAAATCTGATTGGTTGATTGGAAAGTTGATCCAGGATCAACAAAGATGTTGATGAGTGGTACCCGGTGGGGTCTTCTGCTGTTGTAGCCCATCCGCCTCAAGGTTGTGCGTGTTGTGGCTTCACAAATGCTTTGGTGCGTACCTCGGTTGTAACGAGTGGTTATTTCAGTCAAAATTGGTCTTCTATCGGCTTGAATCAGTCAGCCCATTCTCCTCTGACCTCTAGCATCAACAAGGCATTTTCGCCCACAGGACTGCCGCATACTGGATGTTTTTCCCTTTTCACACCATTCTTTGTAAACCCTAGAAATGGTTGTGCGTGAAAATCCCAGTAACTGAGCAGATTGTGAAATACTCAGACCGGCCGTCTGGCACCAACAACCATGCCACGCTCAGAATTGCTTAAATCACCTTTCTTTCCCATTCTGACATTCAGTTTGGAGTTCAGGAGATTGTCTTGACCAGGACCACACCCCTAAATGCATTGAAGCAACTGCCATGTGATTGGTTGATTAGATAATTGCATTAATGAGAAATTGAACAGGTGTACCTAATAATCCTTTAGGTGAGTGTATATATACCGAATTGGTTAAAAGTTAGATTTTAAAACATCTTGAAAAAATGTGTCTTTATCCACTGGGTACAACAAGAAAGAATGCGAGGACAAAAGAAATATATATATACTCAAAAGTTTCAGGCACCAAAACTCTCTTGTCGGGTAAATGACCGGCCAAAACGCATACAAATTGTACCATTTACATTTAGTAACTTAACAGACGCCTTTGTCCAAAGCGACTTACAAGTGAGGAATACAGCAAGCGAGTCATCATGCAGAGCAAAACAACGCAAAAGGTGCTCAAAATACAAAGTTCAGGCATTGCTTAGAGTAGCGTAAACCAGACAAGTGTGGATTAAAGGAAAAGGAAAGTGTTTTTTTTTTGTTTTGTTTTTTAAGAGGTTAAGTGCTCACGGAAAAGATGAGTTTAGCTGACTTTTGAATGTTGTCAGGGAATGATTCTGCATTCCGAATGAAGTTGGGGAGATCATTTCAACAGTAAATGAAAATGTTCTGGAGGGTGATTTTGTGGCTCTCTGTGACGGTACCACGAGCCGTCGCGCATTAACCAAGCGCAGGCTTCTGGTAGGTATGTAGACTCGTAAGAGCGAGTGGAAGTAGGGAGCTGAGCCTGTAGATCTGTAAGCAAGCATCAATGCCTTGAACTTGATGCGAGCAGCGAGTGGTAGCCAGTGCAGAGATATGAATAGAGGTGTGACATGGGCTCTTTTGGGTTTGTTGAAGACAAGAGGAGCTGGAGCGTTCTGAATCATTTGTAGAGGTTTAGTTGCACATGATGGAAGTCCAGCCAGAAGAGCATTGCAGTAATCAAGCCTAGAAATGACCAGGGCCTGGACGAGAAGTTGAGTTGCAAGCTCAGTTCGGAAAGGCCTGATCTTCCTGATGTTGTGCAGTGCAAACCTGCATGATCGAGCTGTCTTTGCAATGTGGTCTTTGAAGGTCAGCTGGTCATCAAAGATTACTCAAAGATTTCTGACCGATCTTGATGGGGTGATTGAGGATGAGCCTAGCTGGATGGTGAAATCGTGTTGCAGAGATGGATTGGCATGGAAGATGAGAAGTTCTGTCTTTGCCAGGTTGAGCTGCAGATGATGTTCCTTCATCCATGCCGAAATGTCCACCAGACAGCTTTAGATACGTGCAGCTACTGTGGGATCATCTGAAATGAGAGGAAGAGCTGTGTATCATCAGCATAGCAATGGTAAGAGAAACCATGTGCCTGTATGATGGGTCCCAGTGATGTGGTATAAATGGAGAAGAGATGGGGTCCAAGAACTGAACCCCGAGGAACCCATTTGATCAGTTAGTGTGCTTTAGATATCTCCCCTCTCCAGGCAACCCTGAAACACCTACCTGTGAGATTCAAACCAGTGGAGTGGAATTCCTGTGATGCCCATTAATGAGAGGGTGGTTGAAAGCAACTCGTTCAAGTCTTTTCGCCATGAATGGTAGGAGAGAGACAGGTCTGTAACTCTCTAAAAGTGATCTGTTTAATGTGTTTTTTTAAGCAGTGTGGTTACCTGAGCATGCTTGAATGCCATAGGAAAAATGCCAGTATGGAGGGATGAGTTGATGTGTGTGATTGCTAGTATGCGTGTTCCTGTAGCTCCACTTTAACTCGGAGCTCAAGCTAAGCCTCGGGTTTGAGCCAATTTAGGGGCTGCATTCTTCAAAGGACCCAGCCTACACGGCCTTCGAAAGTCTAGCCTTCGTAGGATTTGTAATTGCACCACCAGGTGTTCCCGATTATGAAACTGTCAACGGTGCGAGAGGAGAGCTGCCATCATACATGGCATTCTAAAATGATAATGGTAATTTATATTTTTATGTTTTATATTTTACTGGAGAAGATGGTAAATCTAAACGTGCCAGTGCTGGGCAAGTTTTTTAATGACCGTGACACACGACCTGATTTTCGGCTGAGCAGGGAGGCCCTGAAAGTGCTGCTGGACCTGTTGAGATAATGAATGGCGACATGGATGTGGTGTCACAATAAAGACCCTGGTATTTCTTTCCTGTTTGGCGTGTGGTACATCATACAGGGTCATCTCCAGAGTGTTTGACATGCCTCGTTCCACTGTCCACCGCATTGTCCACCGAGTCGTTGAGGAGGAGGTGGCCATTCGCCACCAAGTCATTCACTTCCCCAACACCCCAGAGGACCTGGAGGCAGTTTGCCATGGGTTTGAAGGGCTGGCAAGACACAGAGCTTTCTTGAAAGCTGCAGGAGCAATCGAAGGCTGCCATGTCCGCATCAAGCCACCAAGCGGCCCTGATGGTCAGAGCCACAGGAAACTGTTCTATTATCCTGCAGGCTGTTTGTGACCATCAGGGCCGCTTCATTGACACCTATAATAGTACGTGGGCTGGCCAGGGTCAGTGCATGACGCACGAGTGCTCCGCTACATCCCCCTGTACAGGAGGTCAGTGTACCCTTCTCCTGGGCACTTTATCCTAGCAGACTGGGGGTGCCATGCCTTCGACACCCACTCCCCCCCATCACTCCCTACAAGAGCCCAGTATGAGGTGTGGGAGCCCAGCGCTTTAACGTCCATCATTCCAGGGCACGCTCCATTATAGACACACACACACACACACACACACACACAAAGAAACAGTAATCTGAACAATGTGATTCTTGTAAGCTTTCATTAATTCCTATTGTTGTATTATTGATTTACTTGAACTAATGTACTGTATAGTCTGTGAGTATTCAAATACAAATGGATAAAAACCATGTGGTGTTATATAATGTCTATAACAAATCTCTTCTGTAATATTTTGATAGGAGGCTGGTTCAGGGAGAGGAATGAATTCTTCAACCCATACAGACAACTCACATACATACAGTTGGGCATGGCTTAACTTACCCGTCACTTAGCAATCTATAACATCTTCACACAGTTACCAAAACAGCAGTCTATGGCCCTGCTTTGTGCCCACAACGTTTTTAGTATTTTTTTGCGGATCTTTGTGAACGGGTATCATTTTGACAACCAATAGAAGACAGTCTGTAAAAATCTATAACATAATTTCTTCCACCATTGTTCTCAATACTGGCTCGCCGCAGGCATGTGCCATGAGCCCAATGCTGTACACTCTGCTGATATATGATTGCTCAGCCAGACATCCAAGTAACCATATTGTCAAGTTTGCAGACGATACTGTTGTGGTGGGACTCATTTCTCGGAATGACGAGTCAGCTTACAGATTAGAGGTAACAATCTATTGGGGGGGCTGAGGTGGAAGTTGTCTCCAGCTACAAATACCTCGGAGTACATGTCAAACCAACTATAGTAGCCTGGTAAAAAAGGCAAACCAAAGGCTGTATTTTATGAGTAGGCTCAAACAGGCTGGTTTGGGAACTACAGTCCTTATATCTTTTTATAAGTGTGTGGTGGAGAGCATCTCACCTCGTGTGTTAAAGTGTGTTATGGAAACTGCTCTGTTACAGAAAGGAAGACCCTGCAGCGTGTGGTTAAGACGGCGGAGAAAATCATCGGATGCAGTCTCCTTTTCAGGGTTTTTAGTGTGTATATATGGGTGTGTATGATTTGTTATTTGTATTTATTGTATTTATTCATGATGAGTATAGTTATTTATTTTTGAGTGGTTTTAACCGGACCTCAGTACCTAATTTCGTTCCAGCTCATGTACCATGTTTTACCATTAAGGAAAAATCCTTAATTCTTAATCCTTAACGTTGTCGTCTGTACACGAAAAAAGCAAAGGAGAAACTTTTCTGTTTACATTGTTGTCGTGTAAATGTAACCTAGTTACTTTAACAGTCTCTTATTTGCCCGATTAAACAAGCTCACCATAAAACAAACAAAACAATTTATTAAAATATAACACTATTATAAAGATACTTCTTCTTAGATGATTTGTTAATTCCATTTAATAGATTACGCTTTCAATAAAACATTTGCTATTGGTCTTCTTATTTTTAGTTTAAAATAAGTATACTAATAGAACACTTGAATAAACTTCTTTTTCGTAACGGACACTCAGAAAAATGAGCGAGGTCCGGCCCTGACTCGGAGGCTATTTGACACTTGAGTTTCTAGAGATGTTTTATTATTCTGGGCTTTTCAGCGCCGCCTTTGTGCCTAGGCTACGATTACCCATTTTTTTTATCTTTTAGTTTTTGTTTGCACATCTCTCTTTTTTTTTGTGGGGCTGTAAGGAAATAATAAAAGAGAAATAGTGGGGTTGAGCTGTGACTGCAGCCTATATAGGGAAAGCATTCAACCCAGTGCCATGACAACACCAGCCCTACTGGCCAATAAAACAGACCGGCCCACCGGGAATTCTCCCGATTAGCCAATCCGGGCCTGGTTACTGAGAAAGACTGTTTGTTTTATTAATATGCATGCATTAGTAATATATCGGATTAAACATGAGTGACAAATATGTGAATTTGAAGAGAAATGAGAGAAAATACTCATGTGAAAAGAGTTTAGGAATGTTTCTAAAGTGTTTTATATGATTGATTTTAATTGGATGATAAAGTTTAAGCGAGTTAAATGTACATTTGTAACTGAAGTTATCTTGAGCCAAAATGGCGGCGCACGTGTGTGAACTAGAGCCAAAATGGCGACTCACATGTAAAACATGAGGTTAGTGTGAAGCCAAATGCGAGATTCATTTATGTAGCAGTGTGAAAATGTAATTAATGTTTATGATGTGAAAACGCAGGTCAATGTATTGCGATTGATTCTAATGTGTTGCAGAAAAAGTCAAGTACAGACAAAAATAACTTCTGAAAAGCCTTTATTGAAATGTTATTTTCTTTAAGGAATGTGTTGTGTTACAGAGAAAAAAGTAATTGTTGTTCTGTAAAGTTAAATATGTTAATGTTGTGAATACATTGTAAGCTAAGAAAAGAGTCGGAGTTTGCCGGAGCTTGCAGCCAGTACTCCTGACTCACAGCGTTTATTTTATTATTCTCCAGACCGGTTCATTCAGGCTTCCCAGCCCTGATGCGGGTAACATTAGCGCCACGAGCAGACGTACGCACTTTTCCTTGTGGTAGAGAGTCGGAGAACTGCAGGTATTTGGAGGTATCTTGCTATTTGCTGTTTTCGGTAACACTTTAGAATTCGGTTCCTTCGTTAATGAATAACTACACAGGAACAAATGAGTAACACAATATTAACAATCTAGTAACTACTATTAACTAACAAGAAATTCTGATTAACGAATTAGTAAGTAACAGCGCACAGATGAAAGTGGTAGTTCACTATTAACTAATTGATAACTACTTTTTTTATGCTTCAGAGAACTACTGAAGAAGATTAATAGTTCATGCAAAACTAATCAATAACTAATGCAGGACAAATGACTAGCACTACATTAACATTAATAACTGCTGTAAACAAATACACAAGGTTTATCAATATGTAATAGCATAGCAGACTTATGATTTGGGAAATAATTAGCCTATGCTCTCTCCTAGAGAACTATTTATCAACTGAATAATTTTAAAGAAATGGCTTTTTAAATGCAGTTGTCGGGACCTTACTTGTCCTGTAGTGATTCAATGCCAGTCCAGAGGAATGCCAGAAAATTGGCCAGAGTCACGGTGACGGCTGGAACATATTGAGTTATCGGCCATCCAAATACCATATACAGTGATTTTATTATTGAACCTATACCTCGCAAAAAAAAAAAAGAAGATTTTATTAATGTCTCCTACCTCATACGTGTGTGCAAATATCTTGTGAAGGATTAGAAGATTCTACACTTTAGTATTGGCTTTTCATGTAAGAATCATGATAACTAACTAGTAATGACTCAAGTGTTACTACATACTTCTAAAGGAATGACTAATTATTTGGATCCGTATTCTAAAGTGAAGATCATGGTAACTAACTAGTAATTACTCAAGTGTTACTACATACTTCTATTGGAATTACTATCTAAAACTTCACCAAAAACCTCAAAAGCTTAAAAGAATTAGTAATTCCTTTAGAAGTATGTAGTAACACTTGAGTAATTACTAGTTAGTTACCGTGATCTTCACTTTAGAATAGGGATCCAAATAATTAGTCATTCCTTTAGAAGTATGTAGTAACACTTGAGTCATTACTAGTTAGTTACCATGATTCTTACAGTAGTTCTCTGGGAAGCATTAAAAAAAAGTAGTTATTGAGGGAGAAACCCCCAGCTTGATCACAACAGCAGCAAAGCATTTAAACGACAACGATGTACTAAAAATCGAAAAGTTTTTACTTTGCGATTTTTGCTTTTGTTTTTTGTGTAAAGAAAACGATTTCAAAACGTTGTTCAAAAGTTTGCATTTTCAGGCCCCCAAACGGTTTTCAGCTGACTTTTGAATGATTCTGTATTCCGGATGAAGGTGGGGAGATCATTTCAACAGTAAATGAAAATGTTCTGGACCTGTTGTTGAGATAGTGAACATGGATGGGGTGCCACAATAAAGACCCTGGTATTTCTTTCCTGGTTGGCGTGTGGTACATCATACAGGGTCGTCTCCAGAGTGTTTGACATAACTCGTTCCACTGTCCACCGCATTGTCCACCGAGTCGTTGAGGAGGAGGTGGCCATTCGCCACCAAGTCATTCACTTCCCCAACACCCCAGAGGACCTGGAGGCAGTTTGCCATGGGTTTGAAGGGCTGGCAAGACACAGAGCTTTCTTGAAAGCTGCAGGAGCAATCGATGGCTGCCATGTCCGCATCAAGCCACCAAGCGGCCCTGATGGTCAGAGCTACAGGAAACTGTTCTATTATCCTGCAGGCTGTTTGTGACCATCAGGGCCGCTTGTGGGGGGGTTGGAAGTTGTCTCCAGCTACAAATACCCCGGAGTACACAGCAACGACACCTTCAATTGGAAAACCAACTATAGTAGCCTGGTAAAAAAAGGCTAACCAAAGGCTGTATTTTCTGAGGAGGCTCAAACAGGCTGGTTTGGGAACTACAGTCCTTATATCTTTATATAAGTGTGTGGTGGAGAGCATCTCACCTCGTGTGTTAAAGTGTGTTATGGAAACTGCTCTGTTACAGATAGGAAGACCCTGCAGCGTGTGGTTAAGACGGCGGAAAAAAATCATCGGATGCAGTCTCTTTTTCAAGGGTTTTTAGTGTGTATATATGGGTGAGTATGATTTGTTATTTGTATTTATTGTATTTATTCATGATGAGTATTTTAGTTATTTATTTGTGAGTGGTTTTAACCTGGATCTCAGTACCTAATTTCGTTCCAGCTCATGTACCATGTTTTGGAATGAAAATAAAAAATCCTTAATCCTTAACGTTGTCGCCTGTAAACGAAAAAAGCAAAGGAAAAACTTTTCTGTTTACATTGTTGTCATGTAAATGTAACCTAGTTACTTTAATAGTCTCTTATTTGCCCGATTAAACAAGCTCACCATAAAACAAACAAAACAATTTATTAAAATATAACACTATTATAAAGATACTTCTTCTTAGATGATTTGTTAATTCCATTTAATAGATTACACTTTCAATAAAACATTTACCGTCTGTAAAATGTTTTTATGCATGTTTTGGCTGAGTTTTTGTTGCATTTACTCTGTTTTGACCAGCAGGGGTCACCAGCATGTGGGATTTTGAGTGCTTTGAAACAGTGAATCATTTTGCAGGCAACTGGTTCAATTGATTCAAAGTTTCAAACAAAAGCTTTGTTTATCCCATCACTACATACACTTGCATATGCTATTATAACTTATCTTAGATTATTACAACATACATTATAATATAACTGGCAAAAATAAAGAAAATAATTGCAATCCATCCTCACAACCAAGGCTCTGTTGCGGTAACCTTACAATGGTAACCTTTAAACATTCAACATAACAGGAACCTATATAATCCAAAAAACACAAAATAACATTTAATTTCAATATGCAATTTTCCTCATGCCAGGAACTAGAACTCTGCTGCACTCATTAATTTTAAGCTCAGCTTAATATAATCAGTTGAGTGCTTAACTTTTTTTCTATGAAGTCTAATGAACTTTCAGTAATATCTGATAGAACTAAACTCATTTAATTTGGTTAATTTCACTGTTTGAGGTTCACAGTGCCTTTCCAAATATCCACACTTGTGGTCTTTGCACTTGACCACTTGACTACTTACATGACATATTTCCTCTATTTGGCCCAAGTGTTCAAGCAGGCGTGAAGACTGCAAGTAGAACATTTGATTACCTGATGGAACTCACTTACAGTGTTGCAAAAATGCAAGTGTTTACAAAGATTTATTTCAATACTTTGCATTTTAAAATACGCTTCTAACTGTCTGGTCAGTAGTCCCTATGTAACAGAAGACACAATTTAAAATTGTGGTGCTTCTAATTAAGTGATAAAAAGCAGTTGCAAATGTTGTACAAAATACACATCGCCTACTCATCTTTGCACCAATAAAATGACACTAACAATTTGTTTTACAACCAAATTACGTGTAATATCTAACTAATTGAACATACAGTGGAATGTTTTCCTCGCTATCTCACGATTTCGGGGCGTGCGATTTCCCGAACCTAATGCATGATGGGATTAGCCTCAAATACCGCCCTGATGCAGTATTCAAGATAGTGTGGGTTTAGTGTGTGTTCAGGGCACTGTGCTTTGGCATTTTTTTGACATGGGACAGTCTTGCGCACTTATTTCCTGTCACATGCACGCACTCTCAAGTGGCCAAGACCGCAAGTGTGGGTATTTGAAAAGGGCCCACGTAGACAAATCCTTTTATAAATGAATATCCACAGGACATCATTTGTATTACTGTTTCGTATTTTGTCTTTTGTATTGTGTAGTTTTACGCTTGCCTTGTTATAAAATACGTTGTTAACACTCAAAAAAATGATATGTTCGCTTTACTTAACTTTTTTATGTAAACAGGTTCCACCGGTTCCACATAACTATGTTTCGTTAAACAAACATAATATGTTCATGTAACTTCAACATCATGGAATTTGGTCATTTTAAGCGACCCAATTAAACCCTGAGCTAATGAGTTAATTAAGTGAATAACTGAGTGATGATTGAGCATTATTGAAGACACCTGATGTTAACAAGCAGAATCTCTGAGTTAAGTTAACCTTACTGTCATTGTAGAGCATACTATTTTTAGGCTTTTCAATGAAATTCAAATGATCAAATCAAGAAATAAAAAATAAACTTTTTAAAAACTATCCTGAGTAGGCACACACAGACATCAAGAATCAGCATATGAATCTCAGCAATGGTGACAAACAGATCATAAGCTCATTATTTATTCATGCAGCAATGCATGATGGGAGCCATGAATGAGTTTTGATTGGTGGCACCCAGAATGCACTGCTGCATGCTTTATAATTGTCACCATTGTTGAGATTCACAGGCTGATTCTTGATGTCTGTGTGTGCCTACTCAAAACAATTTTTAGGAAGTTTATTTTTTATTTATTGATTTGATCATTTAAATTTCATTGAAAAGTCTAAAAATAGTATGCTCTACAATGACAATGCTGCTATTATTCGTAAAATAAACTTAACTCAGAAATTCGGTTTAAAATAAGTTCAGTGATTGAGGTCAAATGATTGTGAAATAATGATTATTTTAAAACACAACCAACACCATCAGATGACCTTTGTTTATTGTTCATCCGGCTGTTATAACTCATGTACAGCAACCAAACAAAATCTAAAGTTAATAAGTTAATGGTCAAGCCCAACTAAAACAAATTCTTATCTCCATAATGGTGACTTAAACATTCCGGTTTGCTCCTTCAGAGATTCTGCTTGTTAACATCAGGTGTCTTCAATAATGCTCAATCATCACTCAGTTATTCACTTAATTAACTCATTAGATCAGAGTTTAATTGGGTCGCCTAAAATGACCAAATTCCATGATGTTGAAGTTACATGACCATATTATGTTTGTTTAACGAAACATAGTTATGTGGAACCGGTGGAACCTGTTTACATAAAAAAGTTAAGTAAAGCCAACATATCATTTTTTTGAGTGAATGTAATCCAATCTGTACTTGTATCATATCAAAATGACCCAGTTTTAATTTCTTAAAAATTGTTGTAAAGCACCTCCTCATAACTTACATTATATTCCTGTTACATTAACAAATCTGCCAGTCCACTCTGGGGTGCGTTTCCCGAAAGCATCGTTAGCCAACTATGGTCGCAAGTTCCGTCGTTACCAATAGAGTTCAATGGGAATTGCGACCAACTTGCGACCATAGTTGGCTAACGATGCTTTCGGGAAACGCACCCCTGATCGTGTAAAGGAACTTTTTCCTGCTCAAAGTTGCATCCTTGCATTGGGTCAAGCCACATTCGGGAGGTCTGACCTCTGCAAGTTAAATGCCACTATCTTAGCCTCGTGCAGTTTAGATATTTAGTCAGACATCAGAACCACAAATCTCTGTTTTCCCAGGAGCCACATGGTTCAAGCTTTCCACTTAGGAGAGAGAAGTCGAATAACATTGATGAAATTCATCCTTCTTTACTCAACCCAGAAGAACGTCTCGGTTACGTATGTAACCCTCGTTCCCTGAAGGAGGGAATGGAGACGTTACGTCAGTGACTGACGAAATGGGTGTTTCGCTAGAGACCCCTATCCCCTTCGAGTATTAGAAAATGAGCCAATGGTATGAAAATACCATGGGTCTCCAGAATTTGCATCGCAAACGCCGCCCCACCGTGTGGGTATAAAAAGAGCAGCGAGTGTAATCTCACATTATGTTACCTGCTGAGGAGCCGAGACTGTGCGCCCCCGGCCGTTTCAGCGGTACAACAGAAGTGGCATGTGGACGTAACTTCTCCGTTCCCTCCTTCAGGGAACGAGGGTTACATACGTAACTGAGACATTCCCTTTCAGTCAGTCATGACGAAATGGGGGTCCCAATCTAATCTCGCCACTGCAGCTGTCTTCCAGTGTCCTGTGCAAGCCCCAGCTCCTTGTCGTGAGGCTAGCACGAGTGAAGGGCCAGGCTAACGCAAGAATACCAAGGTACACAGGGTAGCATATCCCAGATGGAACATGTAACTGTGCCTAAAAACCTCCCAGCGGTGAACCGTTGAAAAAGTGTCTATTGGTTTTACCTAATCTCTGATCAGTTGTATACATTTGTACATGTTTTAATGAAACATTAGCATAATTAAAAGGAACAATAGTAGCTTTATGCATGTGTGGCCTGTGTTTTTGTTGCAATTCCACTGTTCTGACAAGCTGGGGTCACCAGCATGAGGCGTTTCGAACGCTTTGAAACAGTGAATAATTTTGTGAAGCAATTGGTTCAGTTGTCATTACTATTTTGGCTGCGTGACATTTGGTGAGGCTGTGTCCTTCCTAGTCCAGTCCGTCTGAGGTTTGTTGAGTAGAGTCCTCCTCAGCATTAAACACTAGAATGAGATGGTCTAGTAGTAAGAGCGCATGGCTATTGTCACGATTCATGAATTCGCTGTTTCCTTCATGTCTCGTGTTATTGTTGTTCTGTGAGTATGAGCGTGTGAGTGGGCGTTACCGCTCGTTCAGCTGATCAGTTCACCGGCTGATCTCATTATCAGCGCCAGCTGCTGTCAATTCACCTCACTATAAAGACTCATCACAAACTCCTCTCTTTGTCAGATCGTTGGTTTGGTGTCCTCTGTGTCATGCTTCGTGTTCCTGTTGCAGTCTGTTCCAGTTCGAGTTCCTGTTCGGTGTCTTCGTGTCCTGTCTCGTCTGATGTTCACCTGCACTGGATTTCCTGTCACCCGCTCTGGAATCACCATCACCTGCACGCTGACCACTGAGTCCCTGCGCCACCATCTGCTGTGTTCCTCGAGATTGTCTTTGTGTCTTCTGACTACAATAAAAGAGTTAACTTGCATTTGCTTCCGCCCTGTTCTTGTGACAGCTATGTCAAGTCTTTTGTCACGAGTCCGAGTCGAGTCTCAAGTCATTTCATGCCTCAGACTCAAAAATCTTACATTTATCGTAGTTGTATTATAGACAAAATATATGATATTTCTATTATCTGTTTGTAATAAAGGTCCTAAGATGTAAGGGATAATGTACATCCAGCTTGTTACTTTATAATCCATTACAATTTACAAAACAATAGTAGGCAACAAGATAAGTATTCATTTTCAATAGAGTCATTAAGTGGACGCAAGATGGGGCTAGTCACAGTTTGTTATAATAATAATAATATGTTTATTTTTTATAGCGCCTTTCAAGAACCCAAGGTCGCTTCACAAAAAAATACAAACAGTTGACAGACAAAGAGACAAGCAATCTGCTTATTATAACAGTTAAACAAGCAGAAAAGCAGATGGAGACAACCAATAACTACAAATAATTAACATGAGAAGTTTTACAGCAGTTTATAAAGCTGCGATGTTATTGATATCAAACCTCAGAATATTTGACTCAATAGAAAATGGTACACATGCTGATTTGTGAAATTATCCAAAATACATTATTGAGCAAGTACATAACGAGCCAGTATTCAAACTCTCTGATTGCCTTATTCAAAACGGTAATCTTGTAATAATGTTTTTAATTCCAGTGGTACTGGTGGATTTCCACGGGAGATTGGAGCAGGTCTTTGGGTCATTACGTCACAACTGTACACATAAAGAAGAGTCTCTGCTAGTAGACTATTTTGCGTGTGAGGATGTTGGAGGTGGAGATTTATAGCCTTTTCTCACTGCACTTGATATAATTAAACGTATTAATTTGATGGCGGATCCAGAAAGGTTCAAACGACAATCACCAGTGACAACAGATTCACCCGCTGTAAAATGCAAAAGACTTTGGACTGAGAGTTTGGAAGAAGAGACTGCAACCGGCCCATGCGAAAACAAGGATAAATATCTGAAGGGCATTAAATGTAGTCACGCAATGCTGACGTTGTTGACATTAACAATTTGACAACAAAGTATAATTTGTACGGTTTAACGTGATATGATAAATGATCGTTAGACTTAATCAGCGCAATTTACTGCAATGCCTTTTTTCAGTTAGTTGACCAGAATAAAAAAAGTGGATGTTACTTACTTGTTCAGATGACATTTTAGGGTCATGCTTCCAAACATTTTAGGGTCATACTTCCAAAAAGTAGAATCTGTGATTGCGAATGCCAGTATCCACACCGGCGCGGCGACTTACAGCTGCACATTCTACTCAAAACATTGGATTCATCCGTGCAGTGCCGTGCCGAGGTACAACTCACGTAAAGTTGATAATTCCGCGAATGACTGCAATTGCTGATTTGGAACAGAGATGGCGACAAAGAAGAAAAACTGCGGACTGCAGCTTTAAGGAGACTTGAGTCCTTTTTGTGAGTTGTTGTGGAAATTTTAACATTGACTGATTAATAATAGACATTGCATTGAAATATCGTATGGTCTCTTTATCGGTATTCCTGAATTACGAGAACAGAGAGCCTTGTTTTTCTATTAACATGTTTACACAGCTGTGAAGGCATGAGTAAAGACAATCAGAAGAAGGTTGGGTGTCACCTCTGTTCTCAGAGGTGAGAAAACCCCTGGGGTTAGAAGATCTTAAGGGTAGCCATAAAGTTCCTTTTGGTCCTGTTGTTCAAACAACAATTGACAAGAGATAGCTTTTGAAAAGAACAAACGTAATAAAACCAGAAAGGTAGAAACCAATCCAAACCAGCTAAGATAAGGAGAATTACAGAAACTGAGAAGGAGGGGTTTACGATGCCAAAGAAACTGTATAAAATGTTCATGTTTTGTTAAATCAAACAGGATTTCTGTTTCCAAGCTGGGTGGCTGCAGCTTGTGAAAAGAGACTTCAGAAAATAAACCTTTTCTCTTTATTACAATTTGCCTCTTGAAAGTTTCTTACACCTTTTGATGCTGTTTTTATTAACCTCTGAAAATTGCTGTTACAGAGTCAAGTCTGAAGTCACTTCAGGTCGAGTCCGTGTCAAGTCTGAAGTCTATTAAATGCGACTCGAGTCCGAGTAACTAACTCAAATCCCCATCTCATCTCTCTGCGGTCGACTTTAAGACGTTTGTTTTTTCTTTCCCCAGTTATAACTAGATGCCTCTTCTAGTTCCCGTTAATTTAGCTCAGTGATTTTTCACACAGTTGGTATAAGGCTATTATTAACTGCCCTGTTAGCAATGCAGATGGGTGGAACCGTTATAGAGAGTAAGGAAGCAGAAATAAGAAAGACAGACGATATGCATATGTTTGTCTATCCCTGTTATCTGACACGACTGCTTCTTTGAATATCCTTGAGACTGAAGTCCATCTGGAATTAGAGCTATCTTCATCATCATCATCACTCTCTGCATGATCTCAGGTCAGTTCTTTACTGGTCTGTCTGGGTCAAATAACAAATTCTATTACATTTTATGACCTAGATTGATAACATTTAATAACACTTTGAAAACTTTGTTTGGCTGGTCAGGCAGGGGTGAGCGGGGCACAACCTAATGCAGTTGTAACACACATTTATTTTACCATAGCAAAAGTAAATTTCTTAGTTGGGTTAATATTTCATCTCCGTTTTTTTTTTTTTTTTTTTTTTTTTTGTGTGAAAAATTTGATATTATTTTAATCTTATATCTGTTATTTAACAGTTGAGATAGTTGTTTAATGCTGATCTAACCAGCAGAAGACACTAGCCAGGTTTAAATCCCAGCTGCGCAGGAGGGGCATGTTGTCACACTGCGTTACAATAAGCCCCTAAACTATGCTATTCTATTCTATACTTTTGTGAATTATATTGAGAAACCATGAGGAAAGGTGAATAAAGACTGAGAGTCAATGTTCAGAAATGATTAAATATTATTATTACTTTTATGTATAGCTGTGTTTTGCAGTGTTTTTGTCAAACTCAAAAATGAATTTATTTTTAATTATAAAAAAATGGCATTATTTTATATGAAAAAGTTTATAATAGTATATTACTGAGAAAACATTTTAGTTTGTCTTGTATATTTATTTGATTAGATCAGATAACATTTTAATATGTTACAACATGCCTCACCAATGGGTTGTGCCCCACTCTCCCCTACTTTGTTTGAGATCAGAGTGATCAGAGAATGTCATTCTTTTTTCTTTTTTTTTTTTTTTAAAGAAATTTTTAAAAGAAAATGTCTACACTGTAAAAAAAATCAAAATTTTACAGAAAATAACTGCTTTTTGGACGATCATTTTCTTTCATTTTAAATTGTACTCAAAACACTGTAAAATTACAAATAATATCTGTAAATTAAAAATTCAGCTGTTATTTAAGGTATTGTGACATTAATGACAAATTCCAGTAATTCACATTTTTTATACAGAAAATGTATTATATTTTTCATACAGTGTTTTTTCTGTTTTCTTAAATTACATTAAAATGTATGTAAAATTACAAATATAATCTGTAATTAAACAGTAACAAAACAGTTAAATGATAAAACAGTTAAATGACTGGCAGCCCCAAAAAATCCTGTAACATTAAAGTAAAACATCCTAAAATAAATAAACTGAAAAACACTGTTATTTTACAGGTATTTCCTAAATTATCACGATCATATACCTTCATTGTAAAAAAAAATAGAATCGTAAAAAAGGGTCAAATGACTGCCAAACAAAAAACATACAATTTAAGTAAAATATGCTAATTTAAATAAAACAAAAAAACACTGTTATTTCACAGGTATTTCCTGCATTATTATGATCATATACCTTCATTGTAAAAAAATCTTTAAAAAAGGGCCAAATGACTGGCAGACCACAGCTGCCAAACAAAAACTATACAATTAAAGTAAAATATGCTAATTTAAATAAAGTGCAAAAAACTTTAACAGAAATTTTATGTCACCATGATTGAGATCAGTTTCTGCTTTAGGTGGGCTCATGACCCTTGAATTTTTAACACTAGTTTATCGCTGGTTGCTTTAACTGTGTTTTTGATACACATTTGTTATGGCAATTAATGCAGGAAAAAATATCAGATGGTCTTGGCCAGTTATTGATGATGTTGTAGTCATCATGTGGTGAACTGATCCTCTGATATGAAAGTCAAATTTCTGAATATATTGGATGAGGTGACTTATATAGATGGACATCAGTTTTATACAAAGTCTCTGATTAATGTCATATTGTTTTACATGACCCTTGAAATATTGTGGCATCAGTATAACAATCTGAAATTTAAAAAATATACACTCACCGGCCACTTTATTAGGTACCCCATGCTAGTAACGGGTTGGACCCCCTTTTGCCTTCAGAACTGCCTCAATTCTTCGTGGCATAGATTCAACAAGGTGCTGGAAGCATTCCTCAGGGAGTTTGGTCCATATTGACATGATGGCATCACACAGTTGCCGCAGATTTGTCGGCTGCACATCCATGATGCGAATCTCCCGTTCCACCACATCCCAAAGATGCTCTATTGGGTTGAGATCTGGTGACTGTGGAGGCCATTTTAGTACAGTGAACTCATTGTCATGTTCAAGAAACCAATTTGAAATGATTAGAGCTTTGTGACATGGTGGAAGTAGCCATCAGAGGATGGGTACATGGTGGCCATAAAGGGATGGACATGGTCAGAAACAATGCTCAGGTAGGCCGTGGCATTTAAACGATGCCCAATTGGCACTAAGGGGCCTAAAGTGTGCCAGGAAAACATCCCCCACACCATTACACCACCACCACCAGCCTGCACAGTGGTAACAAGGCATGATGGTTCCATGTTCTCATTCTGTTTACGCCAAATTCTGACTCTAACATCTGAATGTCTCAACAGAAATCGAGACTCATCAGACCAGGCAACATTTTTCCAGTCTTCAACTGTTCAATTTTGGTGAGCTCTTGCAAATTGTAGCCTCTTTTTCCTATTTGTAGTGGAGATGAGTGGTACCCGGTGGAGTCTTCTGCTGTTGTAGCCCATCCGCCTCAAGGTTGTGCGTGTTGTGGCTTCACAAATGCTTTGCTGCATACCTCGGTTGTAACGAGTGGTTATTTCAGTCACTGTTGCCCTTCTATCAGCTCGAACCAGTCTGGCCATTCTCCTCTGACCTCTGGCATCAACAAGGCATTTCCGCCCACAGAACTGCCGCTCACTGGATGTTTTTTCTTTTTCGGACCATTCTCTGTAAACCCTAGAGATGGTTGTGCGTGAAAATCCCAGTAGATTATCAGTTTCTGAAATACTCAGACCAGCCCTTCTGGCACCAACAATCATGCCACGTTCAAAGTCACTCAAATCAACTTTCTTCCCCATACTGATGCTCGGTTTGAACTGCAGGAGATTGTCTTGACCATGTCTACATGCCTAAATGCACTGAGTTGCCACCATGTGATTGGCTGCTTAGAAATTAAGTGTTAACGAGCAGTTGGACAGGTGTACCTAATAAAGTGGCCGGTGAGTGTATATTATACAGAAAAATGTTTTGAGCTGGGTTTTTTTTTTTAAGGAGTATAGAGACATCAAGAATCAGCGTATGAATCTCAACAATGGTGACAATAAAGAAAGCCTTTTTGTGAAATTCGCTGTCGATCAATAAAATGCAGCTCATATGCTGTTTTCGGTGACATGAACTCCATTAAATCTGCATATAGTGCGGGAATTGAAGATCGGATTTATATCCGTTTTGCGAAAACACATTTATGTGACTACGTATAAATGGAATCGTTTTCATAAATCAGATAGCTATCCGATCTGAGAAAACACATGAAGTGGCCAGGTGTAAACAGCCCCATGAGACTAATACTGTCAACAGTTTTAACAGTCAACATCTTTTCTTTAGTTTAGTGCATAGTGTGTGTGTCACAGATCAAGTTCAAGTTCACTTGTATAGCACATTTACAACAGCCACTAGGCTGACCAAAGTGCTTTACAGAACAACCAGATTAAAATATAGTTAGACCTGCTTAACAACACATAAAACACAAATAACAGCAGCAAAGCTAAGCGAAACCTTAAAACCGGAGTGACAAAACAGTGTCAGACTCAAATATAAAATAGCAGAACAGGAGTAGCAAAACAGTGTCAGACTCAAATATAAAATAGCAGAACAGGAGTAGCAAAACAGTGTTTCCACGGGAAATCCTTTTTCCACTCTATAAATTTAAAATCTATAAAAGGAAAAAAAATTCTCCCTTACTTTGATTTGGTAAAATTGCTTCTGTCAATTCTTCCTCACGGGCTCGTTTGGGATTTTCGTGGATCACTTGAAAATAGTGCTTCATTTTCTCGTCAACTAGCAGCTGCTTAGAAATTATGGGCGCATTACTTAGGAGTTGTAGCCATCCTGTTTTACTAAAAGATGACTGACAAAGTAATTACTAAGAGAAACTAAGAAAATACTAAGAGAAACTACGGCTTTCAGCTGAAATTGCAATTAGTTTTGTTTCTAATTATTATTATTTTGTTGTAAATATTCTTCTAATATTGTATAATAATTCCTGCAGAAATGTGCAGAGTTTGCCATCATTCTGATTTGAATGTGCTTTTATCAGTTTTAAAAGCAGTGTTAGCATTAAAAAAAATGTTTGAATGACAATGGTGTTCATGAATTTGAGAAAATGTGGTCATTGAATGCATTTTGTGTGAAAGGAATGAAAAATTATTCACAGTTTGGTCTGCATATAGACTTCTGTTTCACTGAATGTGTGAAGAGTTTGTGACTTCAGTTTTGATGCATGTGAGCAATCGGAAAAAAAAAGAAGAAGAGAAACAGAAAGTATCTCAGGTTTAGTTTCCTACACCAAAACTATTTTTGCCAGTAACAGCTTTTTTTTCTTCAGTAATGGTAGACCAAGACTCAAAATAGTTCATCTGCAAACATTTCCCAGTCAACACTTTGATCTCATCTTGTGGTCACAACAGCAATCAGGTCACAATGATCTAAAAGTGTAACTCACAGCGCACTCTCTTTTATAGCCACAATATGAGCTCATCCCGGCTAGAAAAATTATTGTTTAATGGATATTTTTGAGAGCATTATGTTATGGTCTTCTTTTTATTTTTTACCAGAATGTTCTCCTAAAAGGTAGGATAACATGTTTAGTGATAACATTGATAGAACATTGATGCCCTAACATTCTTATACAGGTTTAGTGGGAAGTTTCCCAGCAGACACAGGACTGAACCAGTGGTTTAAATGTCAAAGTTTGTTTGAAAGTAATAGTTTGGTTTGATCACCATTGTGGAGTGCAGTGTTTGCTTTAGTTGGGCTCTTTGGCCTTGGTTATTTGATGTAGTTTTTCTCTGGCTGCTGTAAGTGTTTGTTATAGCAAGAGAAAATATGATCCAGTATGTTACTTGTTGATTTCATCCAGGGACTAGTCTCTGGTATCAATTTTAGGTGATCATAATAATCCATGATTTCTATAGCATGAGATCCTGCAGCATTTGTATATAAAAAACAAAATGTGAGTACAATAAGTTTTATATTACTTCATCGAGAAAAACACAAACCTCAAGAATCAGCGTGAGACTCTCAATGATGATGGCATGCTTCATGGCGCAATGTATTCTGGGTGCATCATACAAAACTCATCAGTGGCTCCCAGAATGCATTGCGGAATGATGCATGTCACCGTTATTGAGATTCACAAGCTGAAACAGTAGGTCAAAATGTTTGATTTTTTTTTTATAATTAAACAAAAATCCTTATTTAAATACTGTTGGATGTCATGTTTAGAAGCATTGTCATAATCAATTATATGAAATCAAATGTTTAGATGTCAACCCAGTTTTCATTTTCATCCAAAATTTGACTTCTGAGCGATGTTGGAGTCCATGTCCAATAACATTTCTAGCTGGGGTGATTCATATTGTGGCTATATTATGAGCACACAGTGGCCCTCATTTATCATTCTTGCGTAGAAACGGGCGTATATGTTGGCGTAAGATTATGGTTAAACTCCTCTCACCGCCTGATTTTAGTGTGGTATTCCAGCTGCACTAAAGCCCATCAGCAAGCACTCCAACGAGTGGTAAATACAGCGGGTAAAATCATTGGGACCACTCTTCCAGAGATCAGCAACATCTATGATACCCGCTGTCTGAAGAGAGTGCATAGCATCTTACTGGACCGGCATCACCCGGCCCATCATTTGTTCCACCTGCTGCCTTCTAAGAAGGCTGCTGAGAAGGTACAGGTCTATTGGTGCCAGTAAAACCAGACTGGCTAACAGCCTGTACCCTTACGCGGTGAGCATAGGCGGAAATCGCGGGGGGGTCGGGGGGGTCGGGGGGGTCAGGACCCCCCCTATCTGAGGGTTGTGAGTAGTTGTCGAATTACAGTAAGTCAATGTTATTTTATTCACTTTAAACATATCGGATGAAGTGATTATTTTCTCTTTAATATAGATGATGCTGAGTCATTAATAAATCATAAAAAGAAAAAAATATATATGATTGTGTACTTTACATGTACTTTTGTCACTGATGTAGCCTGCTATGTTAGCGATTAACGTTTAACGTTACCCTTGTTTAATACAGTCTATGCGTTTGTTTACCACACACACACACACCCATAGAGTGTGCGCATACACTAAGTGATGTGTCTTGTAGATTAGACTAGTCCTGGTGCGCATTTAGATTTTGACGCTTTCACAGTGATTTAGTCGGTTTATATAATTTAATATAGTTAAAGCTCCAGTCGGCAAGTCTGGCAGATTCAGTGGATTTAGGAAAATTTTTAATGTTTACAACTCTCATGCCCCTCCCCCACTATCAACGGATACCCTCCCACCCAGTTCATGCTCGTCAGTGCGTGTGCACCAGATTTTCAGTGAACACCAGGGCTCTCAAGTGTCACGCATTGAGCGTGACAGTCACTCATTTCGGTCTTTTGTCACGCTCTCCCGCCACACATTGTATTTCTCACGCTGAAAAACTATTTGTAATATATGTAATATGCCGCAGCGCCCAAAACTCTGGCCGCGCCGCTCTCACTGTGGAACCGGCATGAATCAAGCGCGTTTCCTCTGGTGTTGTTCGTCGAGCTACACAATAGGCAATCAGAAAATAGCACTATTGTATCTGGGTAAGATTTAACGCAACAACCAATGACAAAAATGTATCCAACCCCCCGTCGGCTGGGTGTCACTCTTACCTGTCTTCAAAACTTGAGAGCCCTGGAACGCGCCCGTCTCATCAGCATCCATCAACACCATGGAGTATTTGGAGGTATGCTGTCCTGGCTAATCTACCGATAGATTGCAATTGCTAACGTAATTTATACTCTAAATGAGCTTACTTGATTTTCCGCCATCACTCTTCGTTACTCCGCGAACTTCAGGCGTGTGCATGTGATTGTAATGTGCGTGAGGGGGGGCATGTGCCCGATCTGTGATTGACAGTCAGATCTCACACCCCCCTGCGCTGATTGGACCCGATGAACCGGGAGCTGTGGATTTTTGCAAAACAAATAACACGCTCCAGGCGGAGTTAGAAGCTCGGGTTTTTTTCTAAAACCACTTTATTTATGTTGTTCTGTCAGATTATAGTGTCGATTTCACTGAATATGATAAAAAAATCTTTAATCTAATATAATATCACACGAAGAGTGCAGCATTTCTCCAGATATTAGCATGATAACAAATGTGATTAAGATTTTATACAAGTTTAATAAACAAGAAGCTAATATTAGGTGATGTACATTTTAGACACCATATTGCCTGTTTTAGCTCCATTTTACCAACGAAAATAGTTGAAAACTAAGCCACAGCACTGTAATTGCGTCTCTGAGCGACACACTGAGGTGTTTCCTTACTAAATGAATCCCGAATCAGCTTTTTGAACAATCAGTTGAATGAATCTCAATGACTCACTCATTAACAGTGACTTGCTGCCTCCTACTGGCGGTTGTAATTTCCCATTTAAAGTATCTTTTCATGTTTTAAATAATTTCAAATATAAATATTCAACATTTTATTTAAAAAAAACTTCATAATATGTTTTGTGTCTGTGTAAAAACATATAAATGCTACTTTAAATGCAGCTTCTGTGTTTCCTCTCCTTGCAAATATTTTGTTGATACTTACTTAATTAGATTGGTAACGGCCCTTTTGGGTCTTCTTATAATTTAATTTGATTACATTTATGTTTTTGTTTTGTTAATGTATTTTGGAGGTGTGGCTGTTCAGCAGATGAGCACCACTGGCTCACCACCAATTTACTGCATGATCAGCCAATTTAACAAGTGTTACGGAAAAAAAGAGTCTTTATTTAGAAGTCTTGCTATTTCGATGAGGTAGTTATTAGGAGTATGCAACACATCTTCTGTTCCAGGAGTCAGACTGTCCCGAGACAGTGAGAGTAGCTGAAGGGTCAGAACCAGGGAGAGAACCAGAGAAAGGAGCACAAGCAGATGATATTCCCAGCACCAGCACAGGGGACAGGAGCACAGTTTTTAGTTCAGATCTCAGTGATTGCACAAAGCCATACCAACCACATCCCCAGTGTATCGAAAAACAAATACTTCCAAACAAGTCATTGGCATTTCAAGAGAAATGTTACCAAGACTTTCCATGGCTACATTACTGTCCATCAGTGAGAGGGGTTCTCTTACGAGAGTATCTCTCGTACTGCGTAATAGCTTTACGCTAGGGGAAAAACTCTTTTCCGCGAGATATTGAAGCCAAAAATTATCCTTAATTTTTTATTAATGTAAAACGCTTTGCAGCAGCAAGCAGACATAGGCGAAACAGCTCGCGCGCCTATTGGTTGCTCTGCAGCAAATGCAGCAACCTATCGAGAGAGATTCTGCGTGACGTAATGACCAATGGGGGCAATTCGCGCCCATATCGTCACGTCCCGCCAGAAGGGGCGTGGTCTCATCCTATAAATATGCTCGTTAGGCTGATACAAGCTGATTTTTACCTCTTCAGCGAAGCACACGCATCGCTGGATCCGGAGTGAGAAGCCGCGCCGTCGAAGCAAGCTTTTCAGCGGGACGAGCTCTGGAGTCGCTGGCCTCGCCGCCTTCAACTGCCGTACCTGCTGCGCTTTCCGGCGTTCTATATCCTTTTCATACTCTGTGTGTATTTACTCTGTTGAGAGTGTTTGCTCGCTTACTTGATGCGACTCACACTTCTCTCACAAAAAGAGCTGCGTCTTTTTAAAGATGCCTTCCTGTGGCTCGTGCCGCGCCCCGCGCCCCGCTCAGCGATGGAGACCGGCACGTCATCTGTGTTTCCTGCCTGGGTGAGGATCACGCGGCTCTCGCGCTCGCTGACGGCGGATGCCCTCATTGCGAGCTTTTGCCCATGGTGACTCTGAGGACTCGCCTGGCATCATTCTCCGAGCCTTCACCGCAGCCCGCCGTGGTGCCGCGCCGCAAGAAGCGCCGCGCCCAGCGCGCTCCCGAGCTTTCTCCAGCCCGCCAAAGCTCGCCGGTTCGCCCGCCAGCTTCGCCGGTTTCGCTCGAGTCGCTCACTGACGGACAACGGCCGCCGCCTGCCGCCGCGTCCATCCACGAGTTTGACGAACACGCCGAGGCGTGTTCTCTTCTGGCATCCGATAGTGAGGATTAGGCGAGCTCCGTGGATCTCCCCTCCGCTAGCGTATCCCGCCAGCCCACTGGTAAGAGAGCCGGCATTGAGACTGAGCTGATGCGTCTGCTCTCTCAGGCCGTGGAAAGCATCGGCCTCGATTGGGAGGCGCCCGCGCAGCCGCCGCGCAACAGAATAGACGGACGCTTTCTCGGAAATGACGAGGCTCCGACGAAATCGCGGCCCGCGCCCTTCCTCCCGGAACTTCACGAGGAAGTGACTAAATCGTGGAACGCCCCCTTCTCCGCCAGGCTGCGTACCTCTGCCTCTGCTGCTTTCTCCTCGGTGGATGGCGCGAAGGACAGAGGATACCTTTCTGTTCCTCCTGTGGAACCAGCTGTAGCGTCTCATCTCTGCCCGCCCTCCGCTGGACGGCGCGCTCACACGACGCTACCATCTAAAGCCTGCCGAGTGACGTCAACCATGCACGGTCGCGCTTACACCGCCGCCGGGCAAGCAGTTTCAGCGCTGCACACTATGGCTATCCTGCAGATCTACCAAGCCGACCTTCTCCTTAAATTGGACGAGGAAGGACCCGAAGCGATCTGCGTGGCGGACCTGAGAAGCGCTACAGACCTCGCTCTTCGCGCTACTAAAGCCGCTGCACAGGCCATAGGACGGAACATGGCCTCTCTCACCGTGGCTGAGAGACACTAATGGCTGACGCTCTCCGAGATGACGGAAGCCGAGCGCTCTGTGTTCCTCAACGCACCCATTTCACAAGCGGGCCTTTTCGGATCTGCCGTCAAAGATTTCGTGGACAGATTCATGGAGGTGCAAAAGACTTCGCAGGCCATGAAGCACTTCCTTCCGAAGCGCTCGAGCTCCGCTGCAGGCCGCTCAAAACAGCCGTCTGCTCGCAGTTCTCAGCCGCAGCCTGCACCGCCCGCCGCCGCCGCTTCACAGCGCCACCACGCCCGAGACCAAAGACCGCGCTCTTGCTCTGCTGGACGCCGCCCCCCTCAGCGCGGGCCCCGGCCGAGGATTGAGATCAAGCCCGAGGCCTCAAAATCTTCCTAGCCATTCTAGGAAAGCGACGGTGTTCAGATCCCGCTGCGGCCGGATTTTCACCAAAACTTCTCGCTCGGTCAGTTCCAAACATCGCGACTGTCCCAGTGTATTTCGCAGTGAGCCAGCCGGTGTCTCAGCCCGTTTGCCTGCGCACAAAAGCCGTTTTTACGGCTACCCAGATAAATCCAATAAAGAGTGCATTTTCTGGTGTTCCGGCCACGGCCGATGGTGTTATAAGTGTTGTAAGAATGCCCACCCAGTGCCCATTCCCACACACAGACACAGCCCGCCACGGTGCAGGGCTAGCACAAATATAATCGACTCCGGTCGATTGTGCAAACAATGTAGTAAACGCGCCCATGTCACCATGCTCGCTCACACTACATGCTGCGTGTCCCAAACCAAAACACATTCAGTCGACCATGAACGACAGGGTTTTCAGTGTAATAAATGTGCCCGCAGCCCCGCGCCCACATTTTGTCACAGACACGCCGATTCCTACGGGATCTCCCCCGCTCGCTTTTTCTGCACAATCTGCCATAAAAAAGCTGAGCGCGGTCAGGCCGCCCGCTGTGATCAGCGCGCCCCCCGCCTCGAACGCTGTAAACACGGTGTTGTGTTCCCAGTATGCCCGGGCTCTCGAGCTGCCGTTTTGCCGCGACCAGAGCCCGGATTTCATTCCGCCCCTAGCTATTCATGCAGATGCGTGGTCAAAGCTTCCCGGGGTATCAGAATGGGTGCTGAACACTATAAAGAGAGGCTATTCGCTACAATTCGCTCGACGCCCGCGTCGTTATACGGCGCGCGTCGAAACTACAGTGAAAAACGAAGTGTCTCATCTACTTCGTGCCGAGATAGCGAAACTACTGAGCAAAGGGGCTATAGAACCTTTATCTCAGGCTCAGAGCGAAGGGGGCCTATACAGCAGATATTTTCTGGTACCAAAAAAGGATGGGGGTCTCAGACCCATTTTAGATCTACGACAGCTGAACAGAGTGCTTGTCAAACGCCAGTTCAGAATGCTTACGACCAGGAAAATCCTCGCGCAAGTGCGCCACGGGGACTGGTTTATGTCGATAGATCTGAAAGACGCCTATTTCCAAATACAAATAGCGTCCCATCACAGGCGATTTTTGAGATTCGCCTTCGAGGGCCAGGCATATCAATACACAGTCCTGCCGTTCGGCCTGTCCCTAGCACCTCGTACATTTACGCAGTGCATGGACGCGGCGCCCGCACCCCTGAGACTTCAGGGCATGCGAGTCCTGAACTACTTGGACGATTGGCTGATTCTAGCTCGATCACGATCGGAGCTCATAGAACACAGGGCCGCATTACTCGAGCACCTCGAGGAGCTGGGCCTCACAGTCAATTGGGCGAAGAGCTCACTGTCTCCCAGTCAGAAAATTTCCTTTCTGGGAACAGTGTTGGACTCGCTGTCCATGACAGCACGCCTGTCACCAGAGCGCGTGCTAAATATTCAGCGCGGCGTGAAATCCTTCCGCCACGGCGCGATAGTTCCGCTCAAAAGGTTTCAGAAAATGCTGGGGCTGATGGCCTCAGCAGCCTCTGTACTCCAGTTGGGCTTGCTCCGCATGCGCCCACTGCAGATGTGGCTGAAAGCGCGGGTTCCACCCAGGGCATGGACAGCGGGTCTGTTTCGCCTCAGGGTCGACCTTCAGTGTGTTTCAGCTCTGGAACCTTGGAAAATAACCGACTGGTATCAGTCAGGTGTGAGTCTGGGGACCGCTTCGAGTGTGAAGGTGGTGTCTACGGACGCCTCCACCTCGGGGTGGGGAGCGCTGCTCGAGGGCAGACCGCTAGCTGGCCTGTGGTCAGAACGGGAAAAGCTCCTTCACATAAACTGCTTGGAGATGATAGCAGTCGACAAAGCGCTACGGCGTTTTTGTCCCCAGGTAACAGGCCACCACGTCTTGGTCCGGTCGGACAACATGTCAGTGGTGGCATACATAAATCGCCAGGGCGGCGTCAGGTCACGAAACCTTCACAGGCTGACGGAACGCCTCCTGGTCTGGGCTCAGCACAACCTGCTCTCACTGAGAGCGGCGCACGTGCCTGGTCACCTGAATGTGGGACCAGACAGACTGTCCAGAAACAATGTTCCAGCAGGGGAATGGTCGCTGCACCCGCAGACGGTCCAGCTGCTGTGGAAAACGTTCGGCAGAGCACAGGTGGACCTATTCGCGTCCCACGAAAACGCTCATTGCCCGGAGTTTTTCTCGAAAAGCAAGGACGCGCTGGCTCATGTTTGGCCCCGCTGCCCCCTATATGCTTTTCCTCCTGTCTCGCTCCTGCCTCAGGTGTTGGAACCAATCAGGGAGAACGGATGCCCAATGCTGCTCGTAGCTCCACTCTGGACAAACCAGACGTGGTTCCCTGCCCTGATGCAGCTGACCAGCACTGCCCCATGGCCTGTACCATTGAGGAGAGACCTCCTCTCTCAGGCGGAGGGCTCGATTTGGCACCCTCGCCCGGAGTTGTGGTCCCTGCACGCATGGGCCATCAACGGGTACCCGCTAGCCTCCCAGAAGGAGTGTTAAACACGATCGCGCAGGCTAGAGCTCCGTCTACCAGGCGGCTCTACTCCTCGAAATGGTCTGTTTTCTCTGCATGGTGTCAAGCCCAGAGCTTTTCACCTGTGGAATGCGGGGTTTCGGAAGTGCTTTCCTTCCTTCAAGAGCTACTGGATAAGGGCAGGACCCCATCCACGCTCAAAGTATATGTGGCGGCCATAGCAACGTTTGCAAAACCGGTGTCTGGCCAGTCGCTGGGGAAAAACGACTTAGTCGTGCGTTTCCTTAGGGGAGCTCGGAGGCTGAACCCTCCCAGGCCCCCTTCAGTCCCGACGTGGGACCTTTCCACGGTCCTGGAGGCCATGAAAGGCGCCCCGTTCGAGCCAATCCAGCTGGTGGACATGAAACACCTGTCGTTCAAAACAGTGTTTCTCATGGCTCTCGCTTCAGTGAAGCGCATAGGGGACTTACAGGCGCTTTCAGTAAGCGCGTCGTGTATGGAGTTTGGGCCTAATGACTCGAAGGTCATTCTCAAACCAAAGCATGGGTATGTCCCGAAATCCCTCAATACACCGTTCAGGGCCCAGGTAATTTCCCTGTCCGCCCTTCCGGTTCTCAGTGAGGAGGAGGATGCGAGTCTCCTTTGCCCCGTCAGGGCATTGAGAGCTTATGTGTCACGCTCGTCTGTTTTCAGACAGACGGAGCAGCTTTTTGTTTTGTTTGGCGGGTGTTCCAAGGGACTCGCCGCCTCAAAACAGAGCCTATCCAGATGGATAGTGGATGCCATTGCGCTCGCTTACTCTGCGAAGGGCCTACAGTGCCCCTTGGGTGTCAGGGCGCACTCCACAAGAGGCGTGGCCTCTTCATGGGCATGGTCGAGCGGGGTTTCCCTGCAAGATATCTGTACGGCCGCGGGCTGGGCCTCGCCGTCTACATTTATAAAATACTATAACCTGGAGGTACCCGCCTTACAAGCTAAGCTTTTGGCGGTCTAAAATTCAGTGCTATCTGCCCCGCTGTGCGGCCCAGATGCTGAGTTTACTGCAGCCCCATGAGTGTTGACACACGTATGGCCACCCAGATCAGGCTGAAAGCTTTCACCCTGGCTGCCCGTTTTATTGTCATATAATAGCCCCGCTGGGTGCTTTTTTATAGGGAATGACGCTTCCAGCCTCTCTTCCTCCACTCTATGTGAGTTTATGGTGATTATGCATTACATGAGCCCTGGGCTTCGGCCCCGGGACTTTGGTGTTGGATCCCTGTACGCACGGTGTGTTGCATTGTGTTCCCCTAGCGTAAAGCTATTACGCAGTACGAGAGATACTCTCGTAAGAGAACGTACTCGGTTACTAACGTAACCTCGGTTCTCTCTAGAGAGGGAACGAGTACTGCGTATCTTGCCGTGCTTGGAATACGCTCTGGTTCGCTTCAGTGATAAAAACCAGCTTGTATCAGCCTAACGAGCATATTTATAGGATGAGACCACGCCCCTTCTGGCGGGACGTGACGATATGGGCGCGAATTGCCCCCATTGGTCATTACGTCACGCAGAGTCTCTCTCGATAGGCTGCTGCATTTGCTGCAGAGCAACCAATAGGCGCGCGAGCTGTTTCGCCTATGTCTGCTTGCTGCTGCAAAGCGTTTTACATTAATAAAAAATTAAGGATAATTTTTGGCTTCAATATCTCGCGGAAAACAGTTTTTCCCCTAGCGTAAAGCTATTACGCAGTACTCGTTCCCTCTCTAGAGAGAACCGAGGTTACGTTAGTAACCGAGTACGTTTTATGTTTTTACTGCAGCAAAGGTGTTTCAAATCGGTGCTCTTTAGGTCATAGACCTGATGCTGCTTTCATTAGTACAGGCTTTAGAAATTGGAAAAAAGCCATTGAAAAATGTACAGCACACCAGACCTCCCAAGCCCACTGACATTATGTGACTGTGAGTGCACATCAGTCAAACCCAGTCAGTGCCCAGTTATCCAGTGCATGGGCTAAACAGCAGGAGGTGGCAAGACATTGCTTGAAGAGAATTGTTAGCTCTGTACGGCATGTGGCAAGGCAGGGACAATCTTTAAGAGGCCATACTGATGAAAGTGGGAATCTGTATCAGCTCCTGAAACTTAGGGGAGAAGAGGATGATCCCATTTTATTGAAATGGTTAACAGATCGCACCATTGCATACACAAGCCCTAAATCACAAAATGAAATCCTAAAAATTATGGCCAATACAATAATCCGAGGCATCGCAAGTGAGATTAGGTCTCCAACACTTGTTCAGTTTTCTGTAGTAGTTGATGGTACCCAGGATATTTCTGGTGTTGAGCAGGAAAGTGTCTGTCTGCGCTATGTGGACCATGACCTTGTTCCACATGAGGAATTTATTGGATTATACAGTTTGTCAGAGACAACAGGTCAGGGCATTGCCAAGATGGTAACTGATGTGCTATTGAGGCTCAATCTGCCCATGTCTGCTTTACGTGGGCAGAGTTACGATGGCGCCTCAAACATGGCAGGAAAGTGCAGCGGTGCACAGGCAATAGTGAGGGAGCAGCAGCCATTAGCCCTCTATGTGCATTGTGGCGCACACTGTGTCAGTCTGATCACACAGGCTGGCTGCTCAGCCTCCCCAATGATCCGGGACTGCCTTTCTTGGGTCCACCAGTTAGGCATCCTTTTTAGCCAGTCAGGAAAATTTAAGAGAATGTTTGAAAACATAGTTACCTCTGAAAATGTACCGATCACCACACTGAAAACGCTATGTCCAACCAGGTGGACTGTACGCAATTCTGCTATAATAGCTGTGCTAGGGCAGTATGAGCGGGTACTTGGCAGCCTAGAGGAGATGGCAAAAAGTACATCTAGGACAGCTTCAACTGCCAGTGGCTTATTTGAGCACTTCAGCAAAGGTAAGACTGTGTTGGGCCTCACACTTGCTTCTGCTGTTGTTGGAGAGCTTGAGTGCCTAAACATTTCACTGCAGAAGAAGACCCAGACTGTCTCTGGTATGCAGGCTGCAGTAGATTGTGTCCGATCCTCTCTTCAGGGAAAGAGAAATGACAACAGCTATCTTGAACTGTATGAGAAAGCTACAGCATTGGTTAACTCCACTGATTCAGTTGACTCTATTGAGACAGCACATTCAAGACGCTTTGCTGGCAGAGCAGTGGATCATTACAGGGCAGAGTTCTTTAAAGTGTTGGATTGTGTGGAGGTTCAGTTTGGTCACCGTTTCAATCAAAACAGTCTAAAGACCCTGCAAAATATAGAGAGTGTCCTTCTGACCGGGGTGTTAACTGATGCAATATTTGAGTACCCCGAGTTGCATAGAGGTACTCTCTCAGTACAGTTGCCCCTCTTTCGCCAGAAATACCCCTGTAGCAGCAGTGGCGAGGCAGCAGAGGTCCTCAGGGGAATGCCAGTGGAGGTACGGGGGTTGTTTGACCAAGTTGAGGTCCTTGTAAGAATTTTGTTGGTGGTGCCAGTGTCCTCGTGTGAAGCTGAGAGGAGCTTCAGTGCATTGCGGAGACTGAAGACGTGGCTAAGGGCTACAATGGGCCAAGACAGACTTAACAGTCTGTTAGTCTGCAATGTTCACAAAGACAGGCTGGACCGCCTTAACATTAACAAGATATGCCAAGAGTTTGTGGGGCCCAGTGATACCAGGAAAAATACATTTGGTACTTTTGCTTAGTGCCTGTCCTGTCATGCAAGTTTGATTTAAATTACAGCTAATTTTTATTACTTAATATAGAGCAGTGACTTTAACATAATATTTTTATTTGTTACAAAATAATTTTAATTATTTTATATGGGGACACTTTTTCACAATATTGACGTTTTTCATTACTTTTAAAGTTAAGTTTAAAACTTATCTTTCTAACTTAGCTTTTAGTTAAGGGTATTTGTTAATTGAAGTAATAGCCTAACTTATTTTTATTTCGTTTTTTCCCCCCTCTTTCTCGTCTATACTGATTTTGCTATACAGTTGTGTGACGGTATGTCTAAGAGTGTAGTCATGCCTTCATTTGCTATGGTAAATGTTTTTATGTATGTTTTAATTATAACACGTGAAGCAACAACGTTGCTATTAAATGTGATATATAAATAAATGAAAGTTGAAGTTTAGTTCAAATTCCATTGCATTTTTGTGGCTTGATTGTGTAAACAACTTATTTACCAAAAATGTATGGTTTTGAAGAATTTTTTGGTCAATTTAGTCAGCTTTTTCATTCAACCAGAAAGAAACTTTGAGAAGAAGAATAATGGAACAGTCTCCATGCTACTCTAATAATAGTAGTAAGGGTTTCTTCGGTGCACACATATCCATGCAACTATAATTTTGCCTGTATTATTGGTGTCCCCTTCAAAAATTCCTCTTGAGAAATTTAATGTTTATTGTCCCCCCCAACATTTAGATGAAATTTTCGCCCCTGGCGGTGAGGCTCAGGGCCGGCCCGTGGCATAGGCAGTATAGGCAAATGCTAAGGGCGCAAGCGCCTTAAACCCTAGGGGGGGGCGCCAGAGCCCCGTAAGAAACTCTCCGCTTTTATTGTACTTCATTAACACTGCAACGAGTGGAGCAATTACATAAGCCTGCCAGTGGCGCAAAAAGTGGGTATACGGGTATGTGTAGCGGAGTAGGCGCCCTCATAAGATTTCATCATAGAATTTTGACAGGGGACCCCCCTCCAATAATATCGCGAGCGGGCGCGGGCGCCGTGAGCGCTGAGCGAACAGGCATGAGTAGTGAGTTGTCGTCGAAAAAGATAGATAAAGCAAAAAAGCGTCCGGGGGCTAAAATAGAAATAGCCCATTCGTTTTGTTTTGCTTAATCGGCGGCGCTGGGTTAGTGCTGGTGTAATGCATTGGTAAAAAAAAAAAGCTTTTTTTCTGACACCGCATGAAACGCGTAGATCAGCGGCCCATTGGTTGTTTTCTTGATTGACATTGGGCTGGCCCAATCACATCTTTAATGTGAAGTACAGAAAAATACTCTTTCTATTAGTATAGAAATTAGTACAAAACTTATGAAAGTTTCCTTTATTTTTCAGTGCATTGTTTTACAATGAGTATTATCATGGGATTAATATTATAACTATTATTATGTAATGTAGACAGACACTAACTAAAAGAGGTTTGAATTTTTCTTTGTTTAATTTGAACACTGAATATGGGTTGGAGCTTTTAATTTTGAACTCTCAAAGTGCACCAGATTGATGAATTTAACATTAAAATGCACAACATTTTCTTACGGGGGATCATGCCCCCGTACCCCCCTAGCCTTGTAGCAGCCTAATGGATTAGTAATAATAGTAGTGGTGGTAGTAATTGTAATTTATCTACTACAAGTTACATGGTCAGATAATATGTATTTAAACAATGCAACTATGTAGGATGATTGAAATATCCTTGAACGTTCTTTTTTAGCATTTGTATAAACAATTTATTACAGTTCAAGTCATAATTTGCTTGTTGAAGTTTTGGAGTGACTATAAGAGCATTTTTGTTTAGTTAAATAAATACTCATTATTTTTAGGGGGGGCGCAAAAATCAATCTCGCCTAGGGCAACCAAAGGGCTAGAGCCGGCCCTGGTGAGGCTGCTTAATTCTGCTTAATGATGCCCTTCCTCCCCAGGTGTACGCAATTCCTGTCCTTGATAAATCCCGCGGCTGAAAACGATCGTCATTAGAATAACACGCCCCTATATATTCAAGTCTCCGCTTCCCCCACGCCCTCATTTTACGCCATGGACACACGGAAGACGGCACAGAAGAGAAACTTCTCTGACGGTGAGGCGACATTTGACCTATCACAATGCAATATTTTACAGCACGTCTTTTGAATTAGCATTCAATTTCGAATCACGTTACATGTATTGAGGTGTACAATAGTGATGATGATGATGTGATGTGGAGTAGGCCTACCATTCATTCACATTAATAATTGCATGACAATAATATTCCTATTATTATTAGTATGATTTGTATTATTAATGACGCTTATTGCTATTTAGAAGAAGAATGTCATTATTATTATTTGAATTATTATTATTATTTAAAAGAAGAAGAAGAATATATTTTTTATTATTTTGTCAGTCTGAATTATTCTTTGGTCATTGAAAGCCTTTCTTTACTACTGAACCCATGTGCACCTGCCGGGCCTAACCATGAAACGTCAGGGTAAAGCGCACAGGCTCGCAACTGAAGGAATACATATGCTTACAAATCAAATGCTTTGGTAAAGTCACACAAATTAAACATTGAAGTCCATGTTGCACAAAAATAAACACTGAAGTTTATAATTACTATGTTGTTGTTTTTTTGTTTTACAGTGGGTCATAATATATAATATATTTTAGTTTGTCAGTGCATTTTGTGGTGTTAGGAATTTTTTTTCTGCGCATTTCCGCACTAACTCAAAACGTGCGTACATGTATACACCACCTCCTGAGCTGGCGTAGGATTTGAGCGTGCCGTACGCCAACGTCCATATTGATAAATCTCAAAGTCACCGTGGTTTTGGGTGTACGCCAGTGTACGCTGGAAATTTGGTGTACGCACTTTTGATAAATGAGGGCCAGTGAGTGCACAGTGTGGTTACACTTTTAGCTCACTGTGAACTCACATTGTGATCATATGGAGAGATCACTGTGAGATCAACGTGTTGACTGGGTTAGTATGAGATTGGCAGTTTATAACTCTGTTTATAACTTAGCTGATTAACAAAAGTCAATCAGGCTAGTTTCTGATTGTGTGCAGATTTTGTGTACAACTTTGCTATCATATAATTGTATCTAATTTGACTATTAACTATACTTGAGCTCAATAGCAGCTGGCTGGACTGAACTGCCAGGAGCAGCAGAAGCCAGACATTCAGATGTGAATGAAAATAAATATGAAGATGAAGATTGAACCCCCCTCACCGTCTACAGAGTGTGTGTGTGTGTTTGTCCTCGGGGTATTCAACATGTTGGATATTTTACGATATGAGATCGTTGTTTCAATATTGGGTTCCACTTTATTTCGATAGTAGAGTTTCTAAAGTGGACTAACTATAAATAACTTTGCAACTACATGTCAACTAACTGTCATTAGAGTATTAGTAGACTGTCAGTAGACTGTTAGGTTATGGTAGGTGTTAGGGTTCGAGTTAGGAGAATAAGTTGACTTGTAGTTGCCAAGTTACTTATAGTCAGAAGAATTTCTGTTGGGCGACAATCAAAATAAAGTTTTAGAAGATATGTCACATACAGTCTACTAATCCTCTAATAATGGTTAGTTGACATGTAGTTACAAAGTTACTTATAGTTAGTAGAATGTTTAAAGTGGACTATCGAAATAAAGTGTTACCCAATATTGTTATGATTCTTCTGCAGAAATAATTTCAAAGGCATATGCCATTTTTTAATTTCCTTAACTTACCTAAAGTGAAAAGGAACTTAACTCTTTATAAATATCTTTGTAATTTTTCTGCTGAAAGGACACAATATAAAACCAATAGTGGTTTGCTCTAGTCATTTGCAAAAGTAAACTGGTTTAGCTGGTCTCTCAACCCAAAACCCTCTAAAACCATTAAAACTGTTTGGCCAGACTGTGAGACCAGCTCAGGGTGCTCTTCTTAAAAGTGTTTTTTTTTCTTCTTTCTTTTCTTTCAGCAACTCAAAGTGCAGCAGTAAACTTGGGCCATGGATGATGAAAATCTATATGACCATGAATATTTTTATTATACTCCACCTCAACCTATTTATTACTTTTATCCACACTTTAATTATTTTTTTGCAATCAGACTGTCCATCTTCTTCATCGCTGCTCTGTGTGTGGGGGTGCCGTGTCTGATTTGGGCTTTTTATTGTGTGCATCTTCAGAGAAAGACCAGAAGCCGGATCTCAGCCTTCATCATCCTCCTCCTCCTCTGTGACCTGTTGCAACTGCTCCTGTATATATATATAGTGTCACAACTTCTTTCTTCACGTTTTTTCCATGGCTTTGACTCAGTCATTATAGCGCTTGGATATTTTTGTCTGAAAGTCTGTGGCGTTCACCTGCAACAGCTGGTGGCTCTGGAGGGGGTTCTGACACTGAAATATCCACTGATCTCTGCTCATATTTTCTCAACCCCGTGTTACATCATAATCTCCATCATTATACTTATTTTTCCTGTAATGTGTGCATTATTGGTGGCTTTCGGTGGCCCTGATGGTCATGGTTTTTATCTTGGTGTTGGCTCAATTCTGTCACCTGTGTGTTTATTGGTTGTCACAGGCATAATCACATGCAAAGCCCCGCCCACTCCTGCCAGAACACCTGTCAGTGACAACAGACCAGGCACAACGGTGTTTCTTGTTACCATGGTTACCTTAGTTGTGCTTTATTTACCATGTGTGTTGGTTCACTGTGTGGAAACCCTCTTCTTCCACAGGCCTAGGCCAGAGTCTTGGTACGTGATGTCTCACTGCTTGTTGAGTTTGACAGTGATATCAGAGCCTCTCCAGTGTGTGCTGGTCTGTAGAGAGAATCTCAGCACTCAGACTAAACAAACACACATAGAGCTCAACTCTGAACAGACACCAGTCTGAACTGAATATGCAGACGAGGCTTATTTCTATAAAAAAAATCAAGAAATATAATCACAAATACATAATTATTATTCTCTTGTGCTGAAGTTAGCAAAATGGCTTAAAATGGCTTATGACGCCTGTACACACACAAACACTGGCTTCCAGTTGCATTTAGAATTTTTTGTTTTTATCTTATTTATGTATAATCGTTTTATTATTTTTATAACTGTTTTACTTATGCTGTTTTTAAGTTTGGTTAGGTCTGTCTGGTTGGAAGAGTTGAGAGGATTTGGGAAGTGAGACGGTGAGTACCGAAAGCCATCAGGTTGGAGGGACACTGGAAGCCATCAGAGGCGACAGTGGGTGAATACTCCAGTAAGGGGTTGGAGGGACACTGGAAGCCATCAGAGGCGACAGTGGGTGAATACTCCAGTAAGGGGTTGGAGGGACACTGGAAGCCATCAGAGGCGACAGTGGGTGAATAATCCAGTAAGGGGTTGGAGGGACACTGGAAGCCATCAGAGGTGACAGTGGGTAAATACTCCAGTATGGGGTTGGAGGGACACTGGAAGCCATCAGAGGCGACAGTGGGTGAATACTCCAGTAAGGGGTTGGAGGGACACTGGAAGTCATCAGAGGCGACAGTGGGTGAATACTCCAGTAAGGGGTTGGAGGGACACTGGAAGCCATCAGAGGCAACAGTGGGTGAATACTCCAGTAAGGGGTTGGAGGGACACTGGAAGCCATCAGAGGCGACAGTGGATGAATACTCCAGTAAGGGGTTGGAGGGACACTGGAAGCCATCAGAGGTGACTGGGTGAATACTCCAGTATGGGGTTGGAGGGACACTGGAAGCCATCAGAGGTGACAGTGGGTGAATACTCCAGTAAGGGGTTGGAGGGACACTGGAAGCCATCAGAGGCGACAGTGGGTGAATACTCCAGTATGGGGTTGGAGGGACACTGGAAGCCATCAGAGGCGTTAGTGGGTGAATACTCCAGTAAGGGGTTGGAGGGACACTGGAAGCCATCAGAGGCGACAGTGGGTGAATACTCCAGTAAGGGGTTGGAGGGACACTGGAAGCCATCAGAGGCGACAGTGGGTGAATACTCCAGTAAGGGGTTGGAGGGACACTGGAAGCCATCAGAGGCGACATTCACTAGGAAGTCGGGAATTGTTATAGTGTGTCTGGCGAACTGAAGCTCTCTGACTCTTCCATTCAGACAGGGGCACACCGCATTTAGTGATTCAGGACTCTCTGCTTTTATTGTTATTTTTATCTCTAATGCATGATATTTTTACCTTATGCATCTGTTATGATTATTTTATGTCAATTTAAATTCATTTTCTTTGTAAAGCATTTTGAATTTACCATTGTGTCTGAAATGTGCTATGTAAATAAACTTACATTGCCTTGCCTATTGTTTTTATATACAGCTAGTAACAAATATATATTTTTTAAATTACAAATGAGGATATCACAAAAAGGAGGCCATGTTTCACACCGACACAATTTATATGTAAAATGTAACATGAATATAATATTTTTCTCATGCTAGAATCTGTGTAACTGTCATGGCTCCTATGTTTCATTGTGTTTTTTTCCCCCCATGACCGAGTTTCCCAGTGTGTCTGATTAGTTCACTATAATAACTAGAAACTATTTGATTATCTCATTAGTTCCTCCATGTATTGTAGATTTGAAAATCCTGCTTCAAGACAGAGAGAAACAGGCATATAAGAATAGGAGGTCTTCATTCCAGATTTCTCTGTTCCTCATTTCTCTATCTTCTCATCCCATCATGCCAGCTGTAAATGGTTTCTCTGGGTTTCTCCTTCCTCTCATCCCATCATGCTAGCTGTAAATGGTTTCTCTGGCTTTCTCCTTCCTCTCATCCCATCATCCCAGCCAGCACAGCCATGTATTATACAGAATTATATATATATATATATATATATATATATATATATATATATATATATAAGAACATTTTCTACTCCCCATAATGCCTGATTTCACCAGTAGATATTTCACTGAATATATTTCTAGTGAATGATTTCACTGGCAAGATCTTATAAATCGAAATAATATATATTACAAAAATAGGAAATGATAAAATTGTTAACTTGTAAAAATGTGAAATACTAAATTATAACATTAAAAATGTACAGTATAATCACTGTCACTGATCACATACTGATTTAGTGATAAGTTGCAGGTATTTTGTCACTGATGAAGGGTTGAACCCAAAAACGGTTTGCGCAAATCCGTGTATCATTCATTCAGTCGTTTTTTTATTTAATATTGAAAGTAGAAAAATGAGAAAACAGTTCCTTTTTCGTTTTTTTATTTTTTCCACGAAACGAAAAACAAGAATTCAGCTTGATTTTTAGTTTTTAGTTTCTGAGGTAGAAAAATTTATTAACAGCTTGAACATTCGATTTCTACGTGTGGGCGGGAATGAAAGGCCCCTTTCCTCTGATTTGTCAGCCGAAGATCAAACTGTTCCGTCATCAGTTCTTCCTCAGTTCCATATCTCGATTCTTATCTCGTTTATTGCAACTACATTTTATCTTTTTCTCATCAAACAACCAGACTAACGAATGGCTCGACACAACCCGTACCAGGGAAGTTGGGGGAAGAGCCTAGACAGGGTTTTCTTCTGTGTAGATGTAAATTCACCTACGCTTTGCAGCTTGGTATGGCAGGGTAAATGACGGCTGTTAGCACGGTCTCCCTCGCCCAGTACGTTTAAAAAAAGAATATAATTAATTGTAAATTAAATATTTTAAACACCAATACAAAAAGGAAAAAATAATGTAAAGGCCTATAACGTTCACGCATGAACTGTCATTCAGACTGACAACTATCTAACAACCGGAGTAGCTACAGAGAACAACAGAGATATTAAAATACGTATAGCTACTCTTCAGAAATAGTGTAAAAGACCGGTAAATAAAATACAAAATGAACATTATAAACATATTAATAACTTATAGGGTATGCGTAGGCCTACGCATGAAAATGAAAAATAAGCAGCCACGTATAATAAAAATATACATAGTAGCCTATAAAAAAATAGGCTATTGTGCCCTTTATTACAAACGACATTTAGCCTATTTTAAAAGCCAAGCCTAAACTAATTTATTTGAATCGAAAATGAAACTGTACCAACTGTAGCATCTCTTATTCGGTCCAACGTTTCCATATTTGCAATGTAACATGTGGATGCTAACTTAATGTAAAGAAGGCTTCGTACTTCAGTCGAGTCCTAATATACACAAAGGCTAATTCAGCATCTTAAAGGGAAATGAGTTTGGAATAATAGCAAGGACTGACCGGCACAGCCGTTATATCGTACAAAAGATGAATTAAATTAAGCAGAATAACTTTTTTATATGTTTGGTTGACTGTTTTATTTTAATAATGAACAGGGTGCGATGTCAAGTTAGCAATGCTATAAGTGAACTGATTATATGTTGTGTAAGCGCGATACGCCGGCGCCATCACTTGGATTTGTTCCTCAGCTGGGGAAATAACTTAATACTCTGTCGTTTAATACTCTGTCATTCGAAAACATTAAAATGTATATTTTTATTTGTGCACATTCAAAATGACTACAAAATGTCATGCCTTTGAAAAATAAAGACAACAACATGATGCGCTGCTTTAGTCTCCTTGAATATCTTTCTGGCGCACACTAAAAATGAAACAAAATACAGCGAATAGCCTTCTTGGCACGCCTACTTTTGAAAGTCAACATTTAGATTATTTGAACTAAAATGCATTATGTAGGCTTAAGTCACTTAGGAATAAATCACAGCGTGCTTCATGATAAAAAAACATGACAGTCCGGAAATAGGAAAAATAGCACATTATTTCGAGGACGCCCTTGCACTTGAGAACTGCTCTACACAGAAGAAAGCCCTGTCTAGGCTCTTCCCCGGTACGGATTGTGTCGAGCCATTCGTTAGTCTGGTTGTTTGATGAGAAAAAGATAAAATGTAGTTGCAATAAACGCGATAAGAATCCGCGCAACTGCAGCAGCGGAGGACTCTTATTCTGCTGTGCGGAACTGAGGAAGAACTGATGACGGAACAGTTTGATCTTCGGCTGACAAATCAGAGGAAAGGGGCGTTTCATTCCCGCCCACACGTAGAAATCGAATATTCAAGCTGTTTATTCATTTTTCTAACTCAGAACGAAAAACGAAAAATCAAGCTGAATTCTTGTTTTTCGATTCGTGGAAAAAATGAAAAAACGAAAAAGGAACTGTTTACTCATTTTTCTACTTTCAATATTAAATCAAAAAACGACTGAACGAATGATACACGGATTTGCGCACCTTGCACTTTTTGTACTTTTGCACTTTATTTGTGGCCTTTGGGCAATAAATTCATGTGAGCTTTTTGGCATATTTCTCGTGTGCGGATCTTCTTTTGTCATTTTGTTTTATTTTATCTTTTTTGAGCTATTTTTGGATTCATCTGTTTTGGACTAGTGTCTGGCGCGACGCTTTTCCCCTTCTCTCCAGGTATTGTGTCTAACACAATTCTTTATTTTCAGCAAAGAGGAATTATGAGAATTTCTCATAATTCCTTGGTGTCAACCATTGCTAGTGCATGATGGACTACAACCACAATATCAGTGAATATGCAAAAAGATATGTACGGGTAATTTCACTCTTACTGTCACTATAGTGTAAACAGGAGGAAGGTGAATTCATAGACAATTTTATGATTGAGAGAAAAAGCAGCAGCTTGTGATCATGGTGCATTGAAGGATGAAATGATTCATGACAAAATTGTACTGCGCATTACAAATGAAGCCACCAGACGCAGGTAGTAAAGTGAAAAAAAAAATGTAACACTGCTCACAGCCACTGTGCTCACATATGTGTCGCACAGCTGAACAGATCACTAAGCATATGAGAGCGATGGATGCGGTATGCATGCTTCCAGACGAAATTGTTCACGCTGTTGCTAGGAAACCATTTAAGCCTAACCAGCGGAAGCAGAGTAATTCACCAAGACTCTTAGACACAAGCAAGACATGCCGATGTTGTGGTAATGTGCATTCAAGAGGCAGGGATCATTGTCCAGCATACGGTAAACATGCAGACTCTGTGGAACTGACAATCACTTCGCTAATGTGTGCCTTAAAAGTAAAAGCAGATCTACAGAGGGGCTTCATTCCATTGAAGACACAGATAAAGTAAAGGAGGCACCACACACACCACTCCGCCCCAGTAACGTCAAACTACGGCTGTACTCAGAGGTGAGTCACTGGACTCCACGGGTGTTTTTAAGACAGACTGTTTGGTCAAAGGAGAGAGATACCAACTGTAATTTGAGATGTATCAACGGAAACAGCATGAACTGTTAGCAGGTCTAAATGGGATTGAGCCCATCGTAGATTATATCCTTGTCCTTGGCTGCAGTGACACAGACCACAAGCTGAAAATGATTATGATCTCAAGCTACAGCTTAAAAAAATTACAATTCAAGGTCACCGAAGTAAAGTTCCATTGCCATATCCTTTCACCTGCTTGCTTGAAGCCTGACCCAGAGAAGGGTATACAAGCAGGAATCAACGACTTTGTGAGTACCTATTCGAAATGAATTTGCGCACAACCGACTGAAGAAAACCATGCTATCTCATGACATCCCCAACAGGCCATGTCAGCTAATGTGTTTAACAAACACACTGTCACAGTAGCCAACAAAGACAAAAGATTAAGAGTTAAGTGCCCAACTAATGGAAACACTAATCACTGTTATGGTGACTTCAAATGAAACACATTATAGTTAAACCCCTGTTAATTCTCAATAACAACTTCTGTAGATGTCTAACAGAAATAAAGTCATGCTGGGGTGCGTTTCCCGTAAGCATCATTAGCCAACTATGGTCACAAGTAACGTCGTTATCAGCAATTCAACGAGTCTGTGTTTCCTGAAACCATCGTTCCAACGAACATTCGCAAACAGCATCGCTGAGTTGTGTGGTTGGAGCGACAGATCTCGACCTGTGGTTAGAAGCAGAGTTTCTAGATTGCATGACATGTGGACTCAATAAATCCGTATCTTGAGCAAAATAAGCAAGCTGGCATCCAGTACAACCTGTGTCTTTTATTTAGAATACATACAAATGTCATTTACATCTTTGAGTTTGTCAAAATATTTAAAGCACCGTTTTTGAAGACGCATGAGCGAACGTGCTCTACTATGTAAGAACGAGCCTATGATTGAATCTGGAAATAAAGCAAAATAACTTACATTTTTTTTGAAATTTTACTCAGATGCATGTCTGTAATTTATATCAAAACATCTAGCATTAATTCGATCTCAAACAGTTTCATTAAAATAAGTGATTACTCCACCACGTGCGTGACGTCATAAACCAACGTGGTTGAACGACCACTTCGCGACAATACGGTTTTGGGAAACAGTCGTGACTAGCTAGTTGATTTCTTCTATGTACTGTGGTAGTGAAGCAGCGAGTTACGTCTTTGTATGGGAAACGCACCCCTGCCCGTGTATTTCTGGGTGCGGTCGTTCCGTCTCATTATCTGATGGGCATGATCGTTGTCTTGCGTGTTTGGGCTTAGAACACGCAAAGGCAGCTTTCATGGATGAGTCATGTTCTCACTGCGGGAACATGACCATCGCTGCGCTAAGATCGAGACTCCGTGACCTTATTAAAGGTAGAGTCCCCTCTGCCACACCACGTTGCCTCGTGTGTCTCATTCGCTGCTCCAGATGATGAGGCGATGTCGATCGCCGCATCACAATGCGAGCTGGTATTTTCTGTGGATGAGGATTCTGATGTGCTGCCGCCCCCCGGGGTCGCGGCATTGTCCAAGTCCGACCTGACAGCTATGCTATCCTAGGCCGCCACGAGTGTCGGGTTAGCGTGGTACTCTCCACCCTCTCCTGAACGCTCACGGTTGGATGATTGGTTCTTGGGGGCTGCACGCGCTGACTCTTGTCGGCGCACCCCCCCAGTTCCTTTCTTCCCGGAAGTGCATGAGGAGGTCACAAGCTCCTGGAAGTCCCCGTTGTCTTCCCGTGATCGCTCGGCGACCTCCTCCGCCTTCTCTGCCCTTGAATTTTAATCCATGCTTTCATCACTACCCATTTAGATTATTGTAATGCGCTTTATAGTGTTCTTAGCAAATCACTTATGGCACGATTACAATTAATTCAAAATGCAGCTGCTCGGCTTCTAACAGGAACTCGAAAATTTGCCCATATCTCACCCATCCTCCAATCCCTCCACTGGCTCCCTGTGCACCTTCGTATTGATTTTTAAATTATTTTATTTGTTTTTAAATGTCTGCATGGCCTGGGCCCCCAGTACCTGTCTGATCTGCTCGTGCCCTACACCCCCCTTCGTTCGCTCCGGTCGGCTGATCAGGCACTGCTGGTCGTCCCCAAGACCAAACGTAAATTTAGAGGCGACCGTGCGTTTGCAGTGGCAGCTCCGAGACTCTGGAATGAGCTGCCTTTGCACATCAGATTGACTGAGTCTTTCTCTGTTTTTAAGTGTCGTCTAAAAACTGATTTATTTTCTTTGGCTTTTAAGTCAGTTTGAGGGTTGACTTTCAGTTTTGTATTATTTGTTATATTTATTTTCATTGTTTTTTTTTAATATTATTTCTTTTCTTGTGCTCAGTGGTGGTAATGAAGTAAAAATACTTTGTTACTTTACTTAAGTATTTTTTTCGGGGATCTGTACTTTACTTGAATATGTTTTATTTGCATCTACTTTCACTTTTACTCAACTACAATTTTAAAGACAAAGTTTACTTTTTACTCCGATATATTTCCCCATGCCCGCTCCAAGTATTATTACACTGGCTTTCCAAACCAATGAAAAACTTGTTTTTCTTTTGAAAAAATGAACGCGCAAGCTCTTTGCCAGCATACACTCACATAGCAGTCAGTTGAATCGTCATTGCGAAGTTGAAGATGACCGCAGAAACAGGTGAAGGTGCAGCTCTCGCTGCCAGCAATGATCACAAGATTCCCGACAGGGATCACCCATGGCCATATATCAATGATATGTTCGAATTCACTGAAGTCAAGGGAGACTCTTATCGGCTGAAATGTCTTTTTTGCCGGCCACGGGTGAATGAAATTTAAGCATTCAAAACTTCACCCTCAAATCTGAGAAAACATATTGAGGTGAGTTGACGTTAAAGCAACACTAAAGAAAATTTTTTACCTTAAAATAATGTTTCCAAAATCGTTTCAGTGGTTCATCAAGTCGTAACAGGGTGAAAGGCACTTCTGCCTTCGCTTTGTGGTTCCATAATATATTTGCTAGAAACACATTATGTAAGTTTGCCAGATCGGGTTGCGTTTCTGTAGTTCGAATGAGACATAAGAAAACTACAAATTTGACTTGCTTTACGGCAAGCGTTACAACTGGACATCATTCACTCTAAAGCCGGTGCTGGATAAACAGTGGATAAACAGCGAGCATGCGTGCGACAGTAGGCTGCGATAGGCTAAATTATTTACGACAGCGGTAACGGACAATGCCGCTTCCAACCTGTAGGGGAACCGCAGAGGAAAAGTTCTTTAGTGTTGCTTTAATGTTACTATTGTTAGCCAAGTGATTTCATATTGAAACGTGCCTTGTAAACAGCTAGCTAACAAATTCTTAATTGCTGTATCTAATCTTATCATTTGTTCAAATAAAACATTGCATATCACTCCCAAAACAATTGATCTGCTTAATTATTGATATTTACAGTTAATTTGAATATTTACTTTTTACTTTCGGTACTTAAGTACGTTTTAAATCGGATACTTTTGTACTTTTACTCAAGTGATGTTTGAATGGAGGACTTTCTACTTTTACTGGAGTAATTTTTTTATTTAGGTATGTATACTTTTACTCGAGTATAACTTTTAAGTACTTTTACCACCCCTTGTGCTTCTGTTGTATGTTATTGTTTATTTTTTAGACTGTTTTCAGCACTTTGGTCAACAGTTTTGTTTTTAAAGTGCTTTATAAATAAAGGTGGATTGGATTGGATTGATGAGGCCGCGGTGAAAGGGTACACTGGGGTTCCCCCTGTCGAACGCTCTGTTGCGATGCAACTGTGTCCGCAGAGTGCTTCGATGTGGTGTGGTGACCCAAAGCACCCCTCCAAAGCCTGTAGGTTTTCGTCTACCTTGGTGGCGAATTCCTACAGAGCTGCGGGGCAGGCCGCCGCCTCACTGCATGCCATGGCCATCCTCCAGGTCTACCAGGCCAGGATTCTCAGGGACATGCACGAGGGCAGAGCTGACCAAGAGTCAGTTGCTCTCATGAGTTGCGCGCCGCCACCGACCTTGCTCTCCGAGCGACGAAGGTGACCACACGCTCCCTTGGTCAGGTGATGTCCACAGCTGTGGTCCAGGAAAGACACCTCTGGCTTGACCTGGCCGATATGCGGGATGCCGAGCGGACACGTCTCCTCGACTCCCCTATATCCCAGGCAGGCCTTTTTGGCGGCCGAGGACTTCGCCCAAAAGTTCTCGCTGCTGCCTCCACCCAGCCGCCGGCTCAGTTCACTCAGTCTGTTCGCCGCCGAGGGCGCCCCCCTGCGACTTCCATCCCTCCCGCTCGGCCCCAGCAGCAGCCTTTACTGCGCCGCGCCGTGGAGGTGGTCGCAGGAAGGCGCCCCAGTCTGCTTACTGATGCGGACAGCTCAGAGATGGCCTATAGTTCTGCCAAGGAGGTGGTAGCAGGGCCACTCCTTCCCCTGGTGGAAGCCGGGGGAGAAACTCTCCTTGCCGCTGGCCGGCCGGTCAGCGGCACCCTTATGTGGCTAAGGACAGAACTGACACCCCCATCTCTGAGCCCCCAGAGTGCGTGGATGACAGTGTGTGCCGCTTACGAGCCTCACCACTCTCGTTCCCCTATGTCACAGAGTTCTCAGATGACAGTGCGCACCACTTACGAGCCTCGCCACTCGCGTCCCCCTCTATCGCCAGACCCCTGTCAGACGAGACCCCAGTGGAATGCACGTCCTTCCCTGGTCTCCTCTGGCAGGACGCGGTCTATGACTGTGCTCCCACACAGGGACGCTATGCCTCCCCAGTCCAAGCCAGTCATACCGCCTCGCTGTCTCACCGAGGGTACGTCTGTAGTCCCCATGACCCCGCTGGTACAGCTTCTGGGAACCTGGCTTCAGCTTCCCAAACTGTCCCGCTGGGTCACCAGGACCATCAGGCTCGGCTATGCGATTCAGTTTGCACGATCTCCTCCCCGCTTCCGGGGAGTCTGCTACACCATGGTCGGTGGCAATGCCCCTGTCATGCGTACGGAAGTCGCAACCTTGTTGGCGAAAGGTGCGGTCGAGATTGTCCCTCCAGCCCAAATGAAGTCCGGGGTCTAATGCCCCTACTTCATTGTACCGAAGAAATCCGGTGGGTTACGGCCAATCCTGGACCTGCGCGTTTTGAACCGATTCCTTTACAGGCTTCCGTTGAAAATGCTCACGGCTAAACGCATTTTCGAATGTGTTCAGCCACAGGATTGGTTTACAGCGATCGACCTGAAGGAATCCTACTTTCATGTCTCCATTCTTCCTCGACACAGACCGTTTTGTCGGTTTGCTTTCGAGGGGAAGGCATATCAGTACGCGGTTCTCCCCTTCGGGCTAGCACTGTCTCCTCGCGTCTTTACGAAGGTCGTCAAGGCAGCCCTTGTGCCGCTTCGGCTTCACTGGGTTCGCGTCCAGAACTATCTCGACGACTGGCTAATCCTAGCTCACTCTCGAGACAAGGTTTGCGAACACAGGGACCTAATGCTTCGGCACCTAGCTCGTCTGGGCCTTCGGGTCAACTGGGAGAAGAGCAAACTTTCCCCCGTGCAGAGGATCTCTTTTCTCGGTATGGAAATCGACTCAGCCCTGGCCAATTCCTCTGAGGCAGGAACTCCTTTCTCAGGGACGGGGCCCCTATGGCACCCTCGACCCGATCTCTGGAACCTCCACGTGTGGCTCCTGGACGGGACGAGGTAGGTTTGAGTACCCTACCACCAGCGGTGGTGGCTACCATCACTTCCGCTAGAGCATCGTCCACGAGACATGCCTATGCGTTGAAGTGGAACCTCTTCGTCAACTGGTGCTCTTCTCACCGAGAAGACCCCACGATATGCCCGATCAGTATGCTTTCCTTCCTGCAAGAAGGGTTGGAGCGAAGGCTGTCTCCCTCCACCCTGAAAGTTTATGTTGCCGCTATCGCCGCACATCATGTTGCAGTTCAGGGTAAGTCCATTGGGAAGCACGACCTGGTCATCAGGTTCCTAAGAGGAGCGAGGAGACTGAATCCTCCTCGTCCTCCTCTCGTACCCTCTTGGGACCTCTCAGTGGTTTATCTGCCCTGCAGAGTGCTCCCCTCGAGCCCTTGAAATCAGTGGAGCTTAAGTTCCTGTCCATGAAGACAGCGCTCCTGGTTGCATTGGCCTCTGTCAAGAGGGTACCGGACCTGCAGGCATTTTCCTTTGACGAAGCGTGCCTGGAATTCGGGCCGGCTAACTCTCACGTGATCCTGAGACCCCGGCCTGATATGTGCCCAAGGTTCCTACCACTCCCTTTCGGGACCAGGTGGTGAACCTGCAAGCGCTGCCCTTGGAAGAAGCAGACCCAGCCTTGGCACTGCTCTGTCCAGTACGCGCTCTCCGTGCTTACGTAGACAGGACGCAGTGTTTCAGGACCTCAGACCAGCTCTTTGTCTGTCATGGTGGGAAGCTGAAGGGCAAGGCTCTCTCCAAGCAAAGGTTGTCTCACTGGATAGTGGACGCCATTACTTTTGCATACCAGCAGCAAGGTCGACCGTGCCCCCTTGGTGTGAAAGCCCACTCCACCCGGAGTGTGGCTTCCTCTTGGGCTCTAGCGCATGGTGCCTCGCTAACAGACATCTGCAGAGCTGCAGGATGGGCGACACCTAACACATTCGCGAGATTCTATAATCTCAGAGTGGAACCAGTGTCCTCTCGTGTACTCGCTTCAACTAGCCAGTAACCAGGATCCACTTAGGTGTCTTCGCTTGCTCGCCATTCCACTCCACGGACTGGATACGAGCGATATTCTCCTCAGGTGAGTTTCCCCGAGAAGCCCTGAGTTCCTCCCGCACTGTTGACGTCAACGCCAAGGTTATGCCCCCGGCAGCTTTCGCAATTGGCTAGGTGCCTCCATGTGCATGGTCCCCCCGATGGGTGACCCCCACATGTGTATTTCCACTGTAAGCCTCCTTGAGCATGTGTCTTTCCCTCTGCAAGCCACCTTGCCACTCCTGGAGTTGAAAGATTCCACCCTACGGGCTGGACACCCCAGTGTTCATGGTTTGCATATTTCCACTGAGATATGCTCCCCGGTGTACCTTGGTATTCCTGTGTTAAGTGGGAGTCCTTCGTCCGTGCCAGTCTCACGACAGGGAGCTCACACTTCTGTAGGGCACTGGAAGACAGCCTGGCGTGATTAGACTGGTACCCCCATTTCGTCGTCATTTCGACGTAACTCGAAGTGACTACGAAAGGGAACGTCTCGGTTACGAATGTAACCCTCGTTCCCTGAGTAGGGAATGGAGACTTTACATCTTCCTGCCACTTCCGCTGGAACGCTGGAACGCCGAGCTTAGTCTTGGCTCCTCAGCAGGGAAACATGTCTGCATTCTTCCTTATATACCTACGAGGTGGGAGGAGTTACGTTATGCAAATTCCGGAGACCCATGGCATTTCTTTGCCATTGGCTCATTTTTTAACACTCGAAGGTGATAGGCTTCTAAGCGGAACCCCCATTTCGTCGTCATTTCGACGTAACGTCTCCATTCCCTACTCAGGGAACGAGGGTTACATACGTAACCGAGACGTTTCTGCTCGTCTCTTTTTCTGTTCTCTTCTTTCCTTCAGTGATTCTGCTTGTTAACAGGCTTATTAAGGCTGAGATGACTCCATATTTAATATACACAGATTTTGTGGCTCAGATAAAGTCAAGTTCTGTTTTATTTATTTGATCTTAGCTGACATGAGGCATTGCTATGGCCTGCTTGTTGCCCAGATCTGGCAAACAGGAGTGAGCCGCCTAAAAAGAAACACCGGGAACACTCGTTACATCATAAGAAGAATGGCATCTACGCTAATATTAGTCTCTCTGTTTATCCCGAGGTTTACCGCAGTCCGCCGGATCCAGGCCTTACCCAGATCTGATGAAGGACCTGGGTCAGGACACGACACGACAACGCAGTCCTGAAGTGTCACTAGTCCCTCCCTGTGAAGGCCTCCTTCCCTTCACCTCTGTACAGATAATCGTTGTCGGGATAATTACGGTTCACGTGGCTACGCCGAAGCGATAAAATTCTGGATTATAAATTTCAAAGCCGGACAAGTAGTTTGTTGAGGGTTGGTTTTTTAGGAAAGGACTACATGCCTGCGCACATATATTCAAACTCGCATACCTATAGAATGGACTCTTAATACGCATGTGCACGCCATCAGGGTTCGCGTTTTTAAAGTTTGCGTAGAGTGAACTTAAGAGTTTTCTGTTAAAACGGTGTTGTGTTTAGCGACAAGTTAATAACTAACTAGTTAAGTTAATAACTAATGATCTTAACTATATAAGATTTATAAACTTGGGCAGAGCGATGATGATGATGACGATGATGAAGAAGAAGATGATGATGATGATGAAGGCAGCTCTAATTCCAGATTGACTTCAGTCTCACAGATATTCAAAGAAACAGTCGTGTCAGATAACAGTGATAAACAAACATATGCATATCTTTTATCTGTCTCTCTCATTTCTGTTTCCTTATTCTCTAGAACGGTTCTGCGAATGAAACTTCAGCCTAATTGCATTGGTTGTTGATTGGATATTGAGATATGGGCTTGGCTCTCAAAAGTGTAGTACTATACTGATGTGCATCTGCATTGTGTGATTATATGCATTTATTGCTCTGCATGTCTTTCACTCATATCTCAACACTTATCTGCTCTGTTAGCTATGAAGATGGGTGGAACCATTTTAGAAAATAAGGAAGTAGAAATGAGAGAGACATATAACTATGCATTTTATGACTGTTATCTGACACGACTGTTTCTTTGAATATCCTTGAGACTGAAGTCCATCTGGAACTAGAGCTGCCTTCATCTTCATCATCATCATCATCATCATCACTCTCTGCCTGATCTCAGGTCAGTTCTTTACTGGTCTGTTTGGGTCAAATAACATATTATTACATTTTATGACCCACCTTGATCATATTTAATAACCCAGCACAAATTAACTTGTGTTTGGCAGGTCAGGTACATTGTTTCAAAGTGACTGGATGCTCTGGATGGAGTTTAATGTTCAAGTGCATGAACCCGAACCAGAAAAAGTCAAATGATTAGAGAATGTCATTCTTGTTTTTTACACTTTAGAACAATGGTCCATCATTAATAAGTAACTGTGCAGGAAGTAATACTTACGAGTACTGCATTAACACTTCAGCTATAAACTAATATAGAAACAGCTTAACTAATCAGTAAGTAATATCAAATTTAGGAGATTCCTTATTAGGTAATCAATAATTACTGAATGAGATTAGCCTCAGTAAGAACTAATAGGTAATTATGACAAATTGTAAAGAATTACTAATTAATTACTAATCACAAAATTAACATGTGTAGCAACTCATAATGTAATAAATGCCGATAATGTAATAAGTATTACGTTATAACAAAATGCTCATAATGTAATAATTTTTTCGCAAAACGTAATAAAATCTTGAGCTCACAATGTAATAACAATTATTAGATTATTCGATTATAACATTTAAAATTTAAAAATTCTTTTTAAAAAAAAAAGTACATAATAAGAGAGTGGAAACTTTTTTTTGTTTTTTTGTTTTTTGTTTAATTCATAAAACTTAAAATGTGTTTTTGGGTCAAAGCAACTCAAAGTGTTGTCAAGTCAAGTCACCTTTATTTATATAGCGCTTTTTACAATACAGATTGTATCAAAGCATGTCAAGGATGGAGCATGTAATAATCACAAAATTAGTAAGATTTTTATAAAAATAAAAGTTCACAATGTAGCCTAATAAGCCTAATTTTACTTTAACGTTATATCTCATTTTATTATTATTTTCTGAGCTTAAATTTATTATATTGAAAGATAATTATTATATTGCAAACACTGTTTTACATTATGTGCTGGTATTACCATATAAACTGTGATTACATTATAAGTTTCCATGGTATGTTCATAATGTAATACATTTCTCACAGTATGTGAAAAATTGGGTAACACTTTATTTTGCAGTGTCATTGTTATATATGTTACATGTACTTCACATAGTAATAACAGTAAATTATACATAATTACATGCAACTAACCCTCAACCAAATCCTAATCCTACCCTAACCCTATAGTAAGTACATGTATTTGATTAATATTATTCAGTACTTAAATATATAATTACACTGTAACAATGACACCTTAAAATAAAGTGTGACCAAAAATTGTTACATACATTGAAACTGTATTATTACATAAGCTCAAGATTTTATTACTTTTTAAAAAAAATTACATTATGAAAATTTTATTACAATAATAATGTAATACATATTACATTATGTGCAGTTATTACATTATGATTTGCTACAACGTGTGTCTGATACGTTAGCAATTGTCTTTTTTTACTCTCAACGTGATCATAAACTGCATCACTAATTACTCAAGCGTTACTTAGTCACTATGCAGGAATTACTAGTGATCATTATTTTTAAGTGAGAAACATATTTTTCACTTAAAAATAAAGGTCGAGATCACCAGTAGTTCCTGGTGAAAAATATTTGCGACTTCTTTTTTTTATGCGACCTACTGAGAAATGGGTAGTTATTGTAAAAAAAAATACAAAATAAATTAAAAACTGTAATACAGAAGCAAGGCCACAAGCATAAAACTGTTGAAAATACAAAAAAAGCTGGTAAATACAAAATGTATATGCTCATTTAATTGAAAAAAAGTGCATCCAAATGTTCCACAATGACCCTGTTAATTAATATTATAAAACTGTTATATAAATGCAGATACAATTGAATACATGCAAAAGCCTCTAAAAGCCTCTGTCAAAAATGAGATAATAATATTTTCTGCACATAGTATACGTTCATCAAATACTTTCACTTCAAACTCACTAAATCCCAGCCTCAGTCCGTTCAGAAATGCCAATACCTGGGTCGAAACCTATACATTAGAGACTAATAAAAATGTTAATATTAAACTAAAACTTAGTTTAGACGGACTTAGAGGCTTTTGCATCTGAAGTCTTCAATTGCAGTTGTTTTTACAATCGCTACACATTTCTCAATACTTAGCTCACTTTTTCAAAACTCTTCACACAGTTCCCGAACCAACTTTCACACAGCGGTTAATTTCACATTCAAGATGCTCTAAAACTGCCAAAATAATTCAAAAATGCCTCAAACAAGTCATTCTTCCATACCACTGGCAAAAGTTGTGACCCACAACAAACACACTTTGTCATTCATAACTGACCTAATAACCCTATAAACATGATGGAAAAGATGGATGGATACATTACTATGAAGGTTATAGTTCTCCCTCTCTCTTCTTTCCTCATGTGTTTCCCTTGAACCATGTTCATGCATGTGAAACAAACATTTTGTTTATAATAATTATTATTTTATTTCATTGTAAATATTCTTCTTATATTTTATATTTTAATATAATTACTGCAGAAATCTGCAAAGTTTGCCATCATTCTGATTTGAAAGTGCTTTTATCAGTTTGTTAGCATTCAAAGAATGTGCTGCAAATATATAGTGTTTTGCAGATGGTGAAGAATGAATGACAAAAGTGTTCATGAATTTGAGAAAATGGGCTCATTGAATGCATTTTGTGTGAAAGGAATGAAAAATGATTCACAGTTTGGTCTGCATATAGACTTCTGTTTCACCGAATGTGTGAAGAGTTTGTGACTTCAGTTTTGAACGATGCATTCGAAAAAAAAAAAAAGAAAGAAGACTGAAACTGAAAGTTTCTCATGTTTAATTTTCCACACCACAACTATTTTTAGCCAGTAACAGCTTTTTTTCTTCTTCTTTTTTTCAGTAATGATAGACCAGTATATCCACTCAAACTAGATAATCAGGAAATAGTATTTTGAGATTGGCGACTTATAACTGTGCCGGCTTAGCTGATTAAAATAAAATATCAAAGTATTTGTAAACAATTTACAGAAAATAAAAAAATGATTGTAACTTGTTTGATTCAATGAGGCTAAATGAATGAATCTGTATTCTTTCACTATTGTCTTAATTGGGGTTGAAGGTCACGTGACCTGTTATTAGCAGCTCCTGCCAGTTTACTCTGTGTGTGTGTGTGTGTGTGTGTTTGTCCTCGGGGTTCACCCCACACAACAGGATTTTATGATCATAATATATACCAAATGTTTGAGATCGCTGTGGCCCTGACTTTCTTCTGAGCAGATTCAGTCACTCTTAACACACCTCACACCACAGGACAATCTGACAAGATAATCTGTAGAACCATCAAGGTAATTGGGACTTTATAGGACTGTCAGATGGAGGGATTTGGGCCCAAAATTGACCCGATTATCTTGTAGTGTGTGTTGGTGGCTTTAGAAGGATAGAGGCAGATACTGTATATACTCTTTTAAAGCACCCTCTGATTTTTAATAATCACAGAAAGATCTCAGTTTAACATCTCATCCAAAGCGTGTCTCCGTCACTATACAGGGCATATGACGCTATACTTTATATGGATCATGACATGGCATATAAATACACATAGTTAACAAAAACTGCATTTTAATTTGATAGTGATGTTGCAAGTTTCAATATTGTTATGATTGTTCTGTAGAATTCTTTCAAAGGCATATGCTATTTTGAATTTCCTTAACTTACATAAAGTGAAAGGGATCTTCACTCTTTATAAATATCTTTGTCATTTTTCTGGTGAAAGGAAACAATTTAAAAGCAACTCATAGTGGTTTGCTCTAGTCATTTGCAATAGTAAACTGGTTTAGCTGGTCTCTCAACCCAAACCGGTCTAAAACCATTAAAACTGTTTGGCCAGACTGTGAGACCAGCTCAGGGTGCTCTTCTTAAAAGTGTTTTTTTTCTTCTTTTTTCTTTCAGCAACTCAAAGTGCAGCAGTAAACTTGGGCCATGGAGGACAACAACAGAGATTTCATCAACTCTACCAGAGCTTATGATTACTATGAGTTTTATGACAATGAAATACTTACTTATCCACACACTGATTATTTTTTTGCAATCAGACTGTCCATCTTCTTCATCGCTGCACTGTGTGTGGGGGTGCCGTGTCTGATTTGGGCTTTTTATTTTGTGGATCTTCAGAGAAAGACCAGAAGCCGGATCTCAGCCTTCATCATTCTCCTCCTCCTCTGTGACCTGTTGCAACTGCTCCTGTATATATATATAGTGTCACAACTTCTTTCTTTCAGTTTTTTCCATGGCTTTGACTCAGTCATTATAAGGCTTGGATATTTTTGTCTGAAAGTCTGTGGCGTTCACCTGCAACAGCTGGTGGCTCTGGAGGGGGTTCTGACACGGAAATATCCACTGATTTCTGCTCATATTTTCTCAACCCCGTGTTACATCATAATCTCCATCATTATACTTATTTTTCCTGTAATGTGTGCATTATTGTTTGCTTTCGGTGGCCCTGATGGTCATGGTTTTTATATTGGTGTTGGCTCAATTCTGGCACCTGTGTGTTTATTGGTTGTCACAGGCATAATCACATGCAAAGCCCCGCCCACTCCTGCCAGAACACCTGTCAGTGACAACAGACCAGGCGCAATGTTGTTTCTTGTTACCATGGTTACCTTAGTTGTGCTTTATTTACCATGTGTGTTGGTTCACATCCTCTTCTTCCACATGCCTAGGCCAGAGTCTTGGTACGTGATGTCTCACTGCTTGTTGAGTTTGACAGTGATATCAGAGCCTCTCCAGTGTGTGCTGGTCTGTAGAGAGAATCTCAGCACTCAGACTAAACAAACACACATAGAGCTCAACTCTGAACAGACACCAGTCTGAACTGAATATCCAGACGAGGCTTATTTCAATAACAAAAATTGGTTAAACTTTATTTTGATGGTCCCTTTCTATTGACTAAAAGTAATGTTGAACCTACATGTCTACCAACTCTTATTGCAGTTATTAGAGTGTTAGTAGAGTATCAGTAGACTGGTAGTGTTAGGGTTAGAATAAGTTGACATGTACACTAGTTACAAAGTTATAGTCAGTAGAATATCCAAAAGGAACCATCAATATTGTCAAGAAATATAATCACAAATGCTTAATTAATGTGCTAAAGTTAGCAAAATGGCTTATGACACCTTTACACAAACACACGCAGAAAATAAAAATAATCACAATACATAAATAATTTTTCTCTTGTGCAAAAGTTAGCAAAATGGCTTATGACACATTTACACACACACACACACACACACACACACACACACACACACACACACACACAAAGAAACAGTCATCTGAACAATGTGATTGTAAGCTTTCATTAATTCCTAATTTGACAATAATTATTTTTTCACTTGTGTACTATATAGTCTGTGAGTATTCAAATAAAAATGGATAAAAACCATGTGGTGTTGTACAATGTCTATAACACTTATGACCCATTTTTTCTAGGTCACAAATCTCTTCTGAATTATTTTGATAGGAGGCTGTTTCGAGCAGAGATACGACAGACACCCGCGCCGCATGTTCACTTATTTCACTGAGTTCAGCCCATAGAGACTACTCACGTATATACAATTGGACGTGGCTTAACTTACCTGTCACTTAGCACATCTTACATCTTCACACAGTGAGCACAACAGTAGTCTATGGCCCTGCTTTGTGCACACAAAGTTTAGTCATTTTTTTTGCGGTTCTTTATGAACGGGGATCATTTTGACAATGTTGTCGTCTGTACACGAAAAAAGCAAAGGAAAAACTTTTCTGTTTACATTGTTGTTGTGTAAATGTGCCCTCAGTTACTGTAATAGTCTCTTATTTGCCCGATTAAACAAGTTCACCATAAAACAAACAAAACAATTTATTAAAATATAACAATATTATAAAGATACTTCGTATTAGATGATTTGTTAATTCCATTTAATAGATTACACTTTCAATAAAGCATTTGTAACATGTCCGTAAAAGGTGTTTTTATGGATGTTTTGGCTGAGTTATTGTTGCATTTACACTGTTTTGACCAGCAGGGGTCACCAGCATGTGGGATTTTGAGTGCTTTGAATCAATTATACCAGTTGACTGCAAAATGATTCACTGTTTCAAAGTTTCAAACAGAATTGTTTCTCCCATAAGACACTTGTGTAGCGTCTGGACCAATCACACACACACAAATTAATCATTATATCCCTCAAGGACTCCCAAGCTTGCGCCAGGCTGCGGCCTTGTATTTCCATTCACCAAAGATCCTATGACTGCCACTGGTTCTCTCTCATCGAGACCACATCAGCAAAGATCAACTGGAGCCTCAACAAATTGCATCAGGACAGTTTAATTCAAATGGACAAGACATGCAAGTATCAAACTTAGTCTCATTATTTGATACATCAAGTATCCTTACCCCTTTTTAAGAAGGCCGTGTTAGAACTAAACTGATGGTTTGCTCAGGCTGTTGATCTGCTGAACTTCAAACAATGCTATAACTTCTTGCTTTCCTGTATTCTGCTTCAGCTCTCTTTCCCTTGGTAAACTGTATGCATGTATGTAAGTAAGTAAAAGTAAGTAAAAGTTTATTTATATAGCACCTTTCACAGGTATAAGACCACAAAGTGTTTCACAACAAAAACAATTATATCATAAAATACACACAATAAAAGCATAGACAGTACATGATCATAACAACCCACAAGCAGCTAATTAAAAGCCTGAACAAATAAATGAGTCTTTAGTCTGCATTTGAAGGCATCAACAGAGTCAAGAGAGCGCATAGACGGTGGGAGGTCATTCCACAACCTAGAGGCAACAGCCTGAAAAGATCGGTCACCTCTAGTACGATAGCGAGTGCGTGGAACAGTCAACAGGTTCTGATCCACAGACCTCAGAGCACGGACAGGGGCATAACGCTGAATCAGGTCACTAATATAGGAGTGTGCCTGACCATGCAAAGCTCTAAAAACTAAAACCAAAATTTTAAAATGTATCCTATAAGACACTGGTAGCCAGTGAAGTTCTTTTAGGATAGGGGATATGTGAGACCTCCTATTAGTACGTGTTAAAATTCTGGCTGCAGAGTTTTGAATTAATTGCAGTCGAGAGAGCTCCTTCTGGTTTAGGCATGAAAATAAACTATTACAATAGTCTAAACGCGAAGACACAAAGGCATGAATGATAAGCTCCAAATCATTGCGTGAAACCATATTTCTAAGTTTCGAGATTTTCCTTAATTGAAAAAAGCAGTTTCTCGTCAGCTGCTTGCAGTGCTGCACTAATGACATATCTTTGTCCAGGATAACTCCCAAGTTTCTAAGACTAGGCTTAGCAGACTGGCCCAGATCACCCAGGTATTGTTTAATCCCAGGGATTGCATCCTCCGGGGCAATGATCAGTGTTTCTGTTTTGTCTGCATTTAGCTGCAGGAAGTTATCACTTAGCCATTTTTTAATTTCCACAAGACAAAGTAGCAAGGAGTTTAACTTACAGATCTCTGACGGCTTAAAGCAGCAGTAAAGTTGGATATCATCAGCAAATAAGTGAAAAGAGACATCACTGAACCTTTGTATGATCTTTCCCAAAGGGATCAAATACAACAAAAATAAAACAGGACCCAGAACAGAGTCTTGAGGCACTCCACAGAGCAAGTCCGCAGACTCAGACCTTATTTGGTTAGCTGTAACACTGAAACTACGCCCAGACAAATATGAGGTGAACCACTGCAGAACTGACCCTGACAGCCCTATTTGATCCCTTAATCTTTTCAGCAAAACCTGGTGGTCGACGGTGTCAAAGGCTGAGGACAGATCCAAGAGAACTAGAACAGTGTGTTTTCCAGAATCAGCAGACATCATAATGTCATTTGACACTTTCAGTAAAGGTGTTTTGGTAGAGTGTTGTTTACAAAAACCTGACTGAAATGGCTCATGGATGTTACTATTGTCCAGGAAAAATGTCAACTGTTCGCAGACTACCTTCTCAATGATCTTGGATAAAAACGGGAGCTTAGAAATAGGCCTAAAACTATTAAAATCCGACGGGTCCAAACCTGGCTTCTTTAGTAACGGTTTCACTATAGCATGCTTAAAAGCATCTGGAAAAACGCCAGTAGACAGCGAAAGGTTAACCATTTTGGTTACACAAGGGCCAATTTCTTCCAACACTTTTTGGAATAATCTAAAAGGAATGACGTCCGATGAACAGGAAGATGGCTTCATCCTGGTCACCAATTCGGAGATATCAGCAATCGTCACAGTACTAAAAGTGGACCACTTGCTGGAGACTGGCTTAAAGACAGCAGCGGTACCCCACGGATGGGACGGGATTTTATCTTTGATCATTTTGATTTTATTTGTGAAAAATCCCAAAAAGGCATTGCTGTCAGCTTCACAAAAAACAGGGATAACTGGGGCAGCAGGGCAAACAAGTGTTTTGATCGTATCAAACAGCACTTTAGGATTTTTTTTGTTTAATGTTACTAGATGACGGATATAGTCAGATCTGGCTTTTCCAACCATCTCATTATAGGACGACACAAGATCCCTTAGATACAGCCTGTGCACCTCAAGGCTAGTGGATTTCCACAGGCGTTCAGTCTTTCGACACTGTCTCTTAAGATTTAAAATCTCTTTATTAATCCAAGGCCACATTTTTTCCCGAGTAGCCAAGTTTGATTTAACAGGGGCCACCTGATCCAGAATTTTTACACAGTGATTGTTTAAACAGTGAACGAAATCATCCACATCAAGGCAGTCCATAACTAGAGCAGGATCAAACAAATCAGAAAATGTATCTGCAGTATTTGCCGTGATAACACGTCTCTGAGACCTAACTACTGGAAGCTTTGGGTCAGAGCTGAAGTGAAGATCAAACAGAACAATATTATGATCGCTCATAAAGACATCATTTACAGATACGTTTACCGTATTTTCCGCACTATACGCAGAGGCGGACAGAGTACACAGCTTTGTTACTTGAGTAAAAGTACAGATACCCCTTGCTAAATTTTACTCAAGTACAAGTAAAAGTACTACAGTCAGATGTCTACTTAAGTAAAAGTACTGAAGTATTTGTTTTTAAAAGTACTTGAGTATCAAGAGTACAAGAGTAAATTTTCTAAATATTGCATTACTACTGCCACAGTGTCAAGTCAAGTCATCTTCATTTATATAGCGCTTTTAACAATGTAGATTGTTTCAAAGCGGCTTTACAGAGATAAACATAATTTAAGGTAACAGAGATTGTTTTGGCTTTATAGCGATTCTTGAATAATGTTATTTCCAGCTAAAGTTAGTTTTGATTGATTCACTTCCGGCGAAATGATAATTTGTTATTAAATTAGGGGCCGCTAAGATGACGGCGCTCTCTCTAAACAGACTTTAAACTGAACCTGTGATAAACGCTGATGGCGTTCACATGCGCATTAAGAATTGATTCTATAGTTATGTGTGTTCGAATATATGTGTGCAGGTTTGTAATTCCCTACAAAACATGCCTAAACAAACTACTTGTCTTTGCCTATAAATTTGATACAGAATTTTGTTTTATCACTTCGGGGTAGGTACGCGAACCGTGCTTACATTTATGTACAGAAACGTCCTACATGGAGTTATGAAAAATGTTAATGTTAATACCTTTGATAATCTAAAAGGAATTGAAAGTTAATTCAAGTCATTTTCATCTTTTTTACAATGTTGCTTTATTTAACATTTCTCACTTGCCCACAAGGCAATGCACAATGGCAACGCTCTGACAAACCTCTGCTAGAGTTTTAATGGATTTTTTGCACCCACATTTGAACCTGTTTCGTCTCTTATCTAAATCTGACCATGGAGTTTACTTTGGCGTCAGTTCAGAGCTGAAGGTGAAGGTGATTTGCTGATAGGCTGTCCCAATCAGTGGCGCCTGCACAATCCAATCACGTTTGAGAGGGAAACAACAAATTGAGGGTTTCCGAGATTTTTCTTTTTTCCTTTTTTTTTTTTTTTTTTTTAGAAGTAACGGGTACTCACGGTTATGTATAGAAATGTAGTGGAGTAAAGAGTACAATATTTGCCTCTCAAAAGTACTTGAGTAAAGTCATGAGTAATCCCCAAAAATTATACTCGAGTAAAGTACAGATCCCTTAAAATTGTACTCAAGTACTGTACTCAAGTAAATGTACTCCGTTACTGTCCTGCTCTGACTATACTGCGCACTGGATTATAAGGCGCACCTTCAATGAATGACCTATTTTAGAACATTTTTCATATACAGGGCGCACCGGATTATAAGGCGCAGAAGATACTGCAGTCAAACGTTTGACTGGGTTTGCGTTATGCATCCACTAGATGTGCTAAAGGGAATGTCAACAAAACGTTCAGATAAAGTCAAACTTTATTAAGCGTTCTGACAACTCCGTTCACTCCCATGGTAACGTTGTTCAAACTTTAAAGGAAAACTCCGGTTTTAACATTGAGCTCATTTTTTGTAAATTTGGAGTGCTGTCAGTACAGATAACAACGACAAAAACCGGTGTTGCCTACACCGTGTTATCCTCTTTTTACAATTTGCCCCCATGTTGACTTAAACGGGACAAGTTTTAAACCTGCTTTTAGCCTCTTAACAACCTTAATGTGTCATTACAAGTGCACAGCAATGTGAGTGAACACGGTGAATCTGACTGCAGTAAATGTGAAAGATATGAATAAAAATGATGTTTATTCAGCCAGCTCACATACCCGTATTTTCTTCCTGTTTTCGGTCGAAGTCCACAGTAGGCGATTGTCGAGTGCGCGCGCGATCATTGGTAACTAAGCAACAGTGGAGACTCAGACTGTCAGCTGTCAGCCGATGACGGTGCTGTGTGGTGTTCTGAGAATATCAGCTCAAATGGATAGTTCATCCGAATCAGATGTTGAACACACGGAGGAGGTTTGATCGCGCGCGCAAACTCGACAATCAACTACTGTGGACTTCGGCCGAAAACAGGAAGTAAATACGGGTATGTGAGCCGTCTGAATAAAGAGATTATTCCTGCCTTCGTGAAAGCTCGGATCACAGTTGAGACTGATATATCAGCCCAGGCATCCACGATCCATTGGCAGATAGTGGCGTAAGTCGCCCGGCGCTGTCTCCCCGTCCATATATAAAGCGCTCCGGATTATAAGGCGCACTGTCGATTTTGGAGAAAATTAAAGGCTTTTAAGTGCGCCTTATAGTGCGGAAAATACGGTAGTATATCTAGGCCAAGTGTAAAAACTAAGTCTAAAATATGGCCTTTTTGGTGAGTAGGCCCAGATACATGCTGCTTAAAATTAAAAGTTTCAGTCAATGTTAAAAATTCCATTGCGGGGCAAGATGAGCTGTCATCAACATGAAGGTTAAAGTCCCCAAGGATTAAGACAGATTCCAGCTTAATTATAGAGGATAAGAAATCACTAAAATCCTTAAGAAAGACCGCAGCAGGGCCAGGAGGTCGATAAACCAAAATACAGTAGAAGGAGGATGAGAAACCCACCTTGACCATCTGCAATTCAAAAGAAGAGAATTTTTGGGGCAAGATTTCATTACATTTGTGAATGTCCTTGTGCACAATAGCCAGTCCACCACCGCGTCGACAAGGGCGGGGCCTCCCAATAGCCGAGCAACCAGCTGGGCAGAGCTCATTTAAATGAATAAGCTCTTCCTCTCTCTGCCATGTCTCTGACAAACACATAATATCCAGGCCTTCTCTTGAGTGGATATTATGAATACGATTTATTCGCAATTGAACGAGCATTCAACAGGCCAACATGCATTTTGGAGAACGTCACGGAGGCAGTGTCCCTGTTTTGCAGCGGGATTGGTTGAAGGCACGTCCAGCGGTCACATGGTCTCCTGCCGGTCCATACAGAAAGAGCCGGCACAAACACGGAAGTAAACATTTGCGGCGAAAGTCTCTGACCACAACTCCAGCGCTGTAAAGGATCCAGGACACCTGTTGAAATCCGAACAGGCGGTGGCGAGGACACGCTACCGCACACATCTAGAAGAGGAATCCGGCGCAGGCACCGAATACGGTCCCGGCGGCCGAAGTCAACAGAGCCACCGCGCGCTGCTGCATGCCTTCGCCTGACCTGGACACCGGACCGCAAGCCTCTTTTCCTGAATCTCCTACGGACCCTACCCGGAGCCCGGTATAGTAACAAGTAGTCAGGTGAGTCAGGATCGATAGCAAACGGAGGAGGAAATGCCTGTTTGAACCTGTCGTAATCATCAAACAGGTTCTCCATCGACTCTCTGATGTGAAACAAAGAGTCCCGATCATAAATCCATACAGCCAGGACGCATCCAAAAACAGCAAGAGATGAGCCGTGGCTCTGCCAGTTACAGGCGCCATCATGACTCTCCCCTCCAATCATAAAAATACCCTATGTATGTGTATTTTAGAGTAGTTTAAATGTTTAGTCTAGTTAATAAAGTCCTTTTCATATCAAACGTAAAGTTGTCTGTGTCTCAAGGTCATATCTGGAGTCACTAATCATAGATCTTGACTACTTGCTCTTAGTAGTATTTAGTAAGAAAGACATTTCCCATACCCCGGATTCTATTCATTAATTAATAACCAAAATTGAGTGTTCACGGGATGAACCGAGTAATTGGTTGTAATGTTAATGTAGCTAAATCAAGTTAACCCGATTAACTGATCCAAATATTCATAATCAATTATAACAAGTTATGATTGATTATCAATATTTCATAGAGCTAATTTGTTACATATACATTGTCGTGTTTCTTTAAAAATAAATAATGGACAAATGGAGTCTTTAAACGCCTCAGATGTAAAGTTATTCGCTGTCAAAGTGACGCCAAAATGAATGGGAGTCAATGGAATGCTAACAGCAGGTGATGGTCTGCTACAATGGCGGCCCCCAAAGGAAGCTTCAGTTTCCGGCTGATGGATTACCCCCTTGTTTTTATGTTAGGGACTTCCTGTGTTCCATATATGAACTAAATGTGCATAGGGCGCCCTCAGGCTGCCAGTATGGATTGAAAACACAATTCATTGAGTGTCCAGCGCTCATAATGATTACATCGGCCCATTTTGGGTATAAATTCAATAAATATTATTCCTCTCTATAGAAATCGGACATAAACCTATGAGAATATATCAATATTTCTCCAAATGTGCACATTTTTGAGCTAAAAGCTCAGAGGGACGTTGTTTGGTCAAGCGCTGTCATGACGACAGCACAGGATTTTTTTTTTTCTGAAAGAGAGCGGCTGACACTCATAATTCATATTAAAGGTATCGACTCATTTTTTTCTTTATATAACTCCAGACACAAATTAATACATAACTGTCACTATAAGTTTCTCAGAATAAAATAGTGGTCAAATACTTAAACTTGAGTCTTATATCTTTTTAATGATGTTTTTTTGTCAAGGTAATAACATTAAATCTGATAGTAACTTTGAACTATTTAAACAAAGAACGATTCAGTGCGTCCTCGTGAAGGCTAACAGGTTAACAGCAGGTGTTCATCACTAATGCCCAATAATCACTTAACTAATCACTTAATTTCTTAACTCAACTGAAATAATTTCAGAGTACTCATAACTATTTGTTTCTAAAATTAAATAAATTAAGGTAATCTGTGTCCTCAAATGTAATGAGTTAGCTTAACTTATTGGATTTGACTTTGTGTGTGATTTTGTGAGCTGGCAGTAACTGCAAGTGCTCTGAGTTCATTTAAAGTTTGTCATTTCACTGTTTTTACTCAATAAAGTGAAGTTTCAGCTATATACAGTATTTAAATGCAGTGTAACTTTTAACCCTCTGGGGTCGGCGGTCGCGCCGGTGATACCACCTCGCTTTTTTTCTAAGCAGTGCAAAAGAGACTCAAAATACTCTGTTGATTTTGATCTTACATATAAGTGCTATACACCATTTGATCCTGTTAAGTGTCTATTTTTTTGTGGATACTCACAATAAAAACAAAGTGTTGTGATTTTCGCCAAATAAAGAAAAAAAACATGATGCGAGTCTCTCTGTCAGTGAAGTCCATTCTGAAACGCATCCGAAAATGAACTGTAACTCAGCGAATACTCAGTCACGCAGGAAAACAGGCACACAGGCATGATATGGAACAGTGTCTGTAAACCGCAAAAGACTGTTTAAATATGAATCGCATGTCTGTGTGTGAATGAATGAATGAACGGCACAGGCGCGTGCTGTTGTTTACTACAGCTGTACAGCGCGCGCATCTGTGCCGTTCATTCACACTCGACCAAGCTTTGACTAAACTATATTGCTATAGCCTACTGAGATGAGTAAAAATAGACTGAAATATGTTGAAATAGAATGACTTTGTATAAGCAACAAACTGCAATTTAACATTTATATGCTAATATATCATACACACGAAATGTTACAGACTAAATATGAAAGTTTAGACAAGATTTCGTTGATTAGTTTTTGGATAGATTATAAAGTTTTTACTGTAAAAAAAAGACATCAAATGCCACAACAAATAAGCTTTTGTTCGCCAATTCCTGCTCATATGTTACATATATATATATTATGGGATGTTTTGTCAAAAATATCAACTAAGATGTTATTATAGTGTTTGTTCCAATATTCAAACTAATGAATCCATACCTTTGAAATGTGTATGATAAAATATATACTTTTTACAAAGAAAGATTACACTTGAAATATTAGTAAAATTGCAATGGTTGTTGTAATTGTAACTTTTTTTTAGTGTTTTATAGTGGCAATTTTGGGGAGAGGATACATATTCCATAACTTTCTGAAAATACATTATGAGAATTAACTACACAATTACTAGAAATGTTTACCTTGGATATTATACAATTTGCATGCATACAAAATTTGTGGAAAAAGACACATTTTTTCAAGACGTTTCCAACTCTAACTTTGAACCAATTCTATAGAATATATATATATATATATATATATACAGAATTGGTTAAAAGTTAGATTTTAAAACATCTTGAAAAAATGTGTCTTTATCCACTGGGTACAACAAGAAAGAATGCGAGGACAAAATAAATATATATATATACTCAAAAGTTTCAGGCCCCAAAACTCTCTTGTCGGGTAAATGACCGGCCAAAACGCATAAAAATTGTACCATTTACATTTATAACTTAACAGACGCCTTTGTCCAAAGCGAGTTACAAGTGAGGAATACAGCAAGCGAGTCATCATGCAGAGCAAAACAACGCAAAAGGTGCTCAAAATACAAAGTTCAGGCATTGCTTAGAGTAGCGTAAACCAGACAAGGGTGGATTAAAGGAAAAGGAAAGTGTTTTTTTTTTGTTTTTTTTTAAAGAGGTTAAGTACGGAGCCCCTAAAGGGACCTTTGCAAAAATAAAAAAATAAAGACTATTGCGTGCGCACGCGATACGTTTCTCGTGCGCACGCGATACGTTTCTCGTGCGCACGCGATACGTTTCTTTTGCGCACGCATAACAATTTCCGATTTGCGTACAATTTGCATCACTGTAATTACTATGAGGAAAACAAGAGCATGGATGTCAAAGTTTAAACTTCTCCTCTAGATTAAAAAAGACCAAAGTGTTATTAAACTGCTGGTTACAACGTGACCAATAAATCCTTATTTTTTAAGGAATTGGTTTAACAGGGATATTAATCATCTTATGAATAGGTTTGATATTTATGGAAAAATTTTAACATACGAAGAATGTATGCAAATCCATAGTTTTCCTGTGCATTTTAAACAATTTAATTAAAGCTATTTCCCCTACTCTGATTCATCTTATCAAAAGTCATATTCAATTTAACTCCACATTAATGATAAATCCAAAAAAATAAATGGCATTGAATTGATTGATAAAAAATGCAATAATAAACATATTTGTACAATATTTCAAATACAAAATAAAATAGCACCTAGAGGAATTTTTTTTTGGAACTCTATTATTGATAATATTAATTGGAAGACTGTTTGGTTAATCCCCTTTAAATATTGCATTAATAATAAAACCAAAGAAATACATTTTAAAATTGTGCATACTATACATGTTAGAATTTTGATGATTATGGCTTACAGCTATGAAAACCTTTTCACAATATTCTAAATTTGAACTTGGGGTTTTCATAAGCTGTAAGCCATAATCATAAAAATTATAACAAATAAATACTTGAAATATCTCACTTTGCATGTAATGAGTCTGTTATATATTAGTTTCAACTTTTAAGTTGGGGATGAATTTAAATATTTTTGCTTATGGATATAAAATTTTGCCAACAATATAAATTAACAATGTATTCAAGACCTTTGTTAATATTGTTTTCATAATATACAATAATATAATTTAAAGTAAAATAGTATTTAATTTTTACTAAATTAAAGATAAATTCTGCCAATTCCTTCCAGAAATTTTGGATAATTTTGCATTCAAAAAACAAATAAGTCAACACCTCTTTCCCACTTTTACAAAAGGAACATAAATCGTCAATATCAGAGTATCTTGCAATTTCTTTGGATTTATTATTAATGCAATATGTAAAGGGGATTAACAAAGCAGACTTCCAATTAATATTATCAATAATAGAGTTAAAAAAAAAATTGTAAAAAAAATTATATCCATAAGCAAAAATATTTAAATTCATCCCCAACTTAAAAGTTGAAACTAATATATAACAGACTCATTACATGCAAAGTGAGATATTGCAAGCCTTTATTTGTTATAATTTTTATGATTATGGCTTACAGTTTATGAAAACCACAAATTCAAATTTAGAATATTGTGAAAAGGTTTTCATAGCTGTAAGCCATAATCATTAAAATTCTAACATGTATAGTATGCACAATTTTAAAATGTATTTCTTAGGTTTTATTATTAATGCAATACCGGTATTTAAAGGGAATTAACCAAGCAGTCTTCCAATTAATATTATCAATAATAGAGTTCCAAAAAAAAAATGTCCTCTAGGTGCTATTTTATTTTGTATTTGAAATATTGTACAAATATGTTTATTATTGCATTTTTTATCAATCAATTCAATGCCATTTAAAATTAATTTTGGATTTATCATTAATGTGGAGTTAAATTGAATATGACTTTTGATAAGATGAATCAGAGTAGGGGAAATAGCTGTAATGACAGAATTAAATTCTTTAAAATGCACAGGAAAACGTCTCGGTTACGGATGTAACCCTCGTTCCCTGAGTAGGGAACGGAGACGTTACGTCGGATGACGGAGAATGGGGGTTTCGCCAGAAAGCCAATCCTCTTCGAGTATTAAAAAACGAGCCAATGGCAAAGAAATGCCATGGGTCTGCGGAATTTGCATAATGTATCTCCGCCTCACCGCGTGAGTATTTAAGGAGAGACACCTGCAACAGCAGATCATGTCTTCGCTGAGGAGCCGAGACTGAACTCAGGCGTCTACCCAGCGGTACAGCGGAAGTGGCAGGGAGACGTAACGTCTCCGTTCCCTACTCAGGGAACGAGGGTTACATCCGTAACCGAGACGTTCCCTTTCGTAGTCACTCCGAGTTACGTCGGATGACGGAGAATGGGGGTCCCCGTGTAATCACGCCACCTTCACAGCTGTCTTCCAGTGCCCTGCGCAGTCTGACCTCCCTGTCGTGATATAGGCACGGACGAAGGAGTCCTACTTAACACAGGAATACCAAGGTACACTGGGAAGCATATCTCAGGGGAGATATGCCGCAGCATGCCTACCCGTAGGGAGGACTTAAGAATACACATATGGCCCGAGGGGGCTTCATATGGAGGAACACTGGAGTGACCAGCCCGTAGGGTGGCATCTACTTTCAACTCCAGGAGTGGCAGGTGACTTGCCGAGGGAAAGACACATGCTCAAAGAGGCTTACAGTGGAAAATACACATGTGGGGGTTACTCAGAGGAGGAACCATGCACACGGAGGCACCTAGCCGACGCACAGGCAATAGACACTGGCGCCAGCGTCAACAGTGCTGGAGGAACTCAGGGCTTCAGAGGGGAAGGCTCACCTGAGGAAATATCGCACGTATCCAGTCCGTGGCGAGACTGGAATGGCGAGCAAGCGAGACACTTAACAGCTCCCATGTTAGCTTGAAAAAGACAGTACATGGGCGGAGACTGCCTCCACTCGGAGATTGTAGAATCTGGCGAATGTGTTAGGTGTCGCCCAGCCTGCAGCTCTGCAGATGTCTGTTAGCGAGGCGCCACGCGCTAAAGCCCAAGAGGACGCCACACTCCGGGGGGAGTGGGCGGTCACACCAAGGGGGCATGGTCGACCTTGCTGCTGGTATGCCAAAGCAATGGCGTCCACTATCCAGTGAGACAACCTTTGTTTGGAGAGAGCCTTTCCCTTCAGCTTCCCACCATAACAGACAAAGAGCTGGTCTGAGGTCCTGAAACACTGCGTCCTGTCTACGTAAGCACGGAGTGCGCGTACTGGACAGAGCAGTGCCAAGGCTGGGTCTGCCTCCTCCCGGGGCAGCGCTTGCAGGTTCACCACCTGGTCCCAGAAGGGAGAGGTGGGAACCTTGGGCACATATCCGGGCCGGGGTCTCAGGATCACGTGAGAGAGGCCGGGCCCGAACTCCAGGCACGCTTCGTCAACGGAGAATGCATGCAGGTCCCCTACCCTCTTGATGGAGGCCAACGCAACCAGGAGCGCTGTCTTCATTGACAGGATCTTAAGCTCAGCTGATTGCAGAGGCTCAAAGGGAGCCCTCTGCAGGGCACTTAAGACCACTGAGAGGTCCCAAGAGGGAACGAGAGGAGGGCGAGGAGGATTCAGTCTCCTCGCTCCTCTCAGGAACCTGAGGATCAGGTCGTGCTTTCCAAGAGACTTACCTTCAACTGCTTCGTGATATGCGGCGATAGCGGCCACATACACCTTCAGGGTGGAGGGAGACAGCCTTCGCTCCAACCCGTCTTGCAGGAAGGAAAGCACAACGCTGATCGAGCATCTCCTGGGGTCTTCTCGGCGAGAAGAGCACCAGTTAACGAAGAGGTTCCACTTCAACGCATAGACATGTCTCGTGGACGATGCTCTCGCGGAAGTGATGGTAGCCGCCACCGCTGGTGTAAGGGTACTCAAACCTGCCTCGTCCCGTCCAGGAGCCACACGTGGAGTCTCCAAAGATCGGGACGAGGGTGCCATAGGGTGCCCCGTCTCTGAGAAAGGAGGCCCTTCCTCAGAGGAATTGGCCAAGGAGGTGCTGTCGCGAGGAGTATCAGTTCGGAGAACCAGGTCTTGGTGGGCCAGTATGGGGCGACCAATATGACCTGCTCCTCGTCCTCCTTGATCTTGCACAGAGTACGTGCGAGAAGGCTCACTGGGGGAAACGCATACTTGCGTAGGCCCTGCGGCCAGCTGTGCGCCAGTGCATCCGTGCCGAGTGTGCCCTCGGTCAGGGAGTAATACAGGGCGCAATGGGATGAGTCGTGGGAGGCAAACAGATCTATCTGTGCGTCCCCGAACTGGTCCCATATCAGCTGGACCGACTGGGGATGGAGTCTCCATTCGCCAGAGGTTGGCCGGAGCCGAGACAGCTCGTCGGCTGCAAGGTTCCGCACTCCTGGAATGTAAATAGCACGAAGGGACCTCAGGTGCTTCTGACTCCATAAGAGGAGGTGGCGTGCGAGTTGCGAAATACGGCGAGAGCGTAGACCACCCTGACGGTTGATGTACGCTACAGTCGCGGTATTGTCCGAACGGACAAGTACGTGTTGACCCAGGAGCAACGCGTGGAAGCGGTGCAGGGCAAGGCGTACTGCCAGCAACTCGAGGCAATTGACATGCATGAGGCGCCGGGGTCCTGTCCAGGAGCCCGCGGCTGCATGTCCATTGCACATGGCGCCCCAGCCCGTGGCAGAGGCATCTGTGGAGACGACAACATGCCTGGAAACTCGTTCTAGGGGAACTCCGGCCCGTAGAAAGCTGAGGTTCCGCCACGGGGTGAAGGTCTGACGGCAGGTCGGAGTTATTGGAACTCTGAGCGTACTGCGATGCCATGCCCACCTCGGGACCCGATCGGGAAGCCACAGCTGAAGCGGTCTCATATGAAGCAATCCGAGTGGCGTTACCGCGGCTGCAGATGCCATATGCCCCAGGAGCCTCTGAAAAAGTTTCAGTGGGACCGCACTCTTGCCCTCGAACTGTCGAAGACAAGTCAGCAGTGAGTGTGCGCGCTCGCTCGTAAGCTGCGCGGACATGGCGACCGAGTCTATCTCCATACCGAGAAAAGAGATCCTCTGCACGGGGCAAAGTTTGCTCTTCTCCCAGTTGACCCGAAGGCCCAGACGGGCTAGGTGCCGGAGCACAAGGTCTCTGTGTTCGCAAACCTGATCTCGAAAGTGAGCTAATATTAGCCAGTCGTCGAGATAATTCAGGATGCGAACCCCGTGTTCGCGTAGGGGAACAAGGGCTGCCTCGACGACCTTCGTGAAGACGCGAGGAGACAGAGCCAGCCCGAATGGGAGAACCGCGTACTGGTATGCCTGCCCCTCGAAAGCAAACCGAAGAAACGGTCTGTGTCGAGGTAAAATGGAGACATGAAAGTAGGCGTCCTTCAGGTCTATCGCTGCAAACCAATCCTGTGGCCGCACGCATTCGAAAATGCGTTTGGCCGTGAGCATCCTGAACGGCAGCCTGTGAAGGGAGCGGTTCAAGACGCGCAAGTCCAGGATTGGCCGTAACCCACCGGTTTTCTTGGGGACAATGAAGTAGGGGCTGTAGAACCCTGACCTCATCTCGGCTGGAGGGACAGCCTCGATTGCACCCTTCGCCAGCAGGGTAGCAACCTCCGCTCTCATGACCGGGGCATTGCCACCGACCATAGTAAAGCGGACTCCCCTGAAGCGGGGAGGAGACCGTGCGAACTGAATCGCATAGCCGAGCCTGATAGTTCGGGCGACCCAACGGGACAGATTGGGGAGCTCTAACCAAGCCCCCAAAAACTGATCCAGCGGAATCATCCGAGCCACAGGCGTCCCCCCGGAGGGGCAGCGAGGCGGAGTGACCGGCACAGACAAGGGTGGCATAGCGGCCCTGAGCGTGTGCACAGCCAAGCTCCGCGCCCTGACAGAGGAGACCAGGGAAGGACCAGCGTTCCACGGGGGTCTGCTCTGCCAGGGGTCTGGCGATAGAGGGGGATGAGAGTGGTGTGGTCCGGGGACGGCACGCACTGTCATCCTCGCCCTCAGAGACAGAGGAGGACGAGAGTGGCGAGGCACGGGGGCGTCGCGCACTGTCATCCGGCTCTGTGTGCTCAGTGATGGACATTTCGGTTCTTTCTTTAACCACATTAGGGTGCTGCCCACCCGTGGGTGAGCAGCGGGGAGTGGAGAACAAAAGATTCTCCCCCGGCCTTCCACCGGGGGAAGGAGGGGGCCTGCAACCGCCTCCTGTGAAAAAACCGACACCATCACTGAGCAGCCCGTCTCAGGAGCGCCGCTTGGCCTGGCGTTTAGCGGGGCGCGGGGCCTGAGGGGGCTGGGACGCCTTCCTGCGGCTTCCTCCACGACGCGGCCCGGGTGAAGGCTGCTGCTGGGGCCGTGCGGGATGGGCGGGAGCCGCGGGAGGGCGCCCTCGGCAGCGAGCAGGCTGAGGCGTCTGTGCCGACGGCTGGGTGGAGGCAGCAGCTGGCCGTCGGGGCAGAATGTGTTTTATCGCCTCAGACTGCTTCTGTGCGGTCGAAAACTGCTGGGCGAAGTCTTCAACCGCTCCGCCGAAGAGGCCGGCCTGGGATATGGGAGCATCGAGCAGACGAGTCCGCTCAACGTCCCGCATATCGGCCAGGTTCAGCCATAGGTGACGCTCCTGGACGACATTAGTGGCCATCACCTGACCTAGGGAGCGTGAGGCCACTTTCGTCGCCCGGAGAGCGAGGTCAGTTGCGGCACGCAGTTCGTCGAACGTCCCTGGGTCAGTCCTGCCCTCGTGCATGTCTCTGATCAGCTGGGCCTGGTAGACCTGTAAGGTGCCCATCGCATGCAGGGCAGCAGCTGCCTGTCCTGCAGCTCTGTGAGACCTCGCCACCATAGATGACGAGAATCTACAGGCCTTGGACGGGTGCTTAGGATTACCACGAGAGGATGCGCTCTGAGGACACAGTTGCATCGCAACAGAGCGCTCCACCGGGGGAATCCCAGTGTACCCATGGGCAGCTGCGCCATCGAGGGGAGGAAAGGCGGAGAAAGCTGACGAGCGTTCACGGGAGGTCAAAGGAGCCTTCCATGATCTCGACAGCTCCTCATGCAGCTCCAGGAAGAAAGGAATTGGGGTTGGCTGAGGCCGTGAGGCGGCAGCCGCACCCAAAAACCAATCGTCCAGCCGCGAGCGCTCGGGGCAGGGCGGAGGGTTCCACTCTAGCCCGATGCTCACGGCTGCCCGGGACAGCATGGCTGTCATCTCAGGATCCGACACGGGCAACGCTGGGACTCCCGAAGGAGGCAACGCAGCCGCATCCTCACTTCCTGAAGACTCAAGCCCACCTTGTGATGCCGCGATCGACATCGCGTCATCCTCTGGAGCGCCGAATGAAACACGCAGGGCTTCCGAAGAAGAGCCCGCCTGAATCACCGCGGCACTCGCGGGTTGCAACACAGCGGAGGGGGGCGTGGTCCGAGGACGCATCGTCGGATTGCTCCACACCGTCACCCTCAGATCACCCTGTCCCCCAGCCGAACTACCACCTCTCGTGGAGGAAGCAGAACGGGTGGTGGACGCGGGGACTCTCACTGAAAGATCATTGAGTCTTAATCTTAGTGTTGCGATGGCCATGTTCCCACAGAAGGAACATGAGTCATCCACGAGCGCTGCTTTAGCGTGTTCAAAGCCCAGACACACAAAGCAGCGCTCGTGCCCATCAGAAGATGACAAATATCGTGCAGCTCTTTTAGGAGAGGAAAAACTCTGCAATGCTGAGGCGACCAGGGAGAAAACACAAAGTCAGGCAGACCACTGCACAGATCGCAGGCAATGTGAAGACTCGCTGGGTACCGCCGTCACACCAACACTGGAGAGTTCGCTCGTCTCGAAGAGATGAGTCACTTGTAAACTCAGATGTGGCTGTGGAGTGAAGAGGTTCTCTTGGCTCCGAAGCGAAAACATGATCTGCTGTTGCAGGTGTCTCTCCTTAAATACTCACGCGGTGAGGCGGAGATACATTATGCAAATTCCGCAGACCCATGGCATTTCTTTGCCATTGGCTCGTTTTTTAATACTCGAAGAGGATTGTCTTTCTGGCGAAACCCCCATTCTCCGTCATCCGACGTAACTCGGAGTGACTACGAAAGGGAACTATGGATTCGTATAAATTGGTCATATGTTAAAATATTTCCATAATTATCAAACATGTTTATAAGATGATTAATATCCCTGTTAAACCAATTCCTTAAAAATAAGGATTTATTGGTCAACCAACAGTTTAATAACACTTTGGTCTTTTTTAATCTAGAGGAGAAGTTTAAACTTTGACATCCATGCTCTTGTTTTCCTCATAGTAATGACAGTGACGCAAATTGTACGCAAACCGGAAATCGCGCATTAACCAAGCGCAGGCTTCTGGTAGCGATGTAGACTCGTAAGAGCGAGTGGAAGTAGGGAGCTGAGCCTGTAGATCTGTAAGCAAGCATCAATGCCTTGAACTTGATGCGAGCAGCGAGTGGTAGCCAGTGCAGAGATATGAATAGAGATGTGACATGGGCTCTTTTGGGTTTGTTGAAGACAAGACGAGCTGGAGCGTTCTGAATCATTTGTAGAGGTTTAGTTGCACATGATGGAAGTCGAGCCAGAAGAGCATTGCAGTAATCAAGCCTAGAAATGATCAAGGCCTGGACGAGAAGTTGTGTTGCAAGCTCAGTTAGGAAAGGCCTGATCTTCCTGATGTTGTGCAGTGCAAACCTGCATGATCGAGCTGTCTTTGCAATGTGGTCTTTGAAGGTCAGCTGGTCATCAAAGATTACTCAAAGATTTCTGACCGATCTTGATGGGGTGATTGAGGATGAGCCTAGCTGGATGGTGAAATCGTGTTGTAGAGATGGATTGGCATGGAAGATGAGAAGTTCAGTCTTTGCCAGGTTGAGCTGCAGATGATGTTCCTTTATCCATGCCGAGATGTCCACCAGACAGCTTTAGATACGTGCAGCTACTGTGGGATCATCTGGTTGAAATGAGAGGAAGAGCTGTGTATCATCAGCATAGCAATGGTAAGAGAAACCATGTGCCTGTATGATGGGTCCCAGTGATGTGGTATAAATGGAGAAGAGATGGGGTCCAAGAACTGAACCCCGAGGAACCCATTTGATCAGTTAGTGTGCTTTAGATACCTCCCCTCTCCAGGCAACCCTGAAAGACCTACCTGTGAGATTCAAACCAGTGGAGTGGAATTCCTGTGATGCCCATTAATGAGAGGGTGGTTGACAGCAACTCGTTCAAGTGTTTTCGCCATGAATGGTAGGAGAGAGACAGGTCTGTAACTCTCTACAAGTGATCTGTTTAATGTGTTTTTTAAGCAGTGTGGTTACCTGAGCATGCTTGAATGCCATAGGAAAAATGCCAGTATGGAGGGATGAGTTGATGTGTGTGATTGCTAGTATGCGTGTTCCTGTAGCTCCACTTTAACTCGGAGCTCAAGCCAAGCTTTGGGTTTGAGCCAATTTAGGGGCTGCATTCTTCAAAGGACCCAGCCTACACGGCCTTCGAAAGTCTAGCCTTCGTAGGATTTGTAATTGCGCCACCAGGTGTTCCCGATTATGAAACTGTCAACGGTGCGAGAGGAGAGCTGCCATCATACATGGCATTCTAAAATGATAATGGTAATTTATATTTTTATGTTTTATATTTTACTGGAGAAGATGGTGTAGCAATAATCAGATGGTCAGCTCTCGGCCAGTTTGTAAATTAACTAGATTCTAATTAGTAAACACCCCTCCATTCTTCTGGACTGCGACACAAGCAAAGGATTGTTCTATCTTGATTGAATTACTGACTCTGATTCACACACGCGGCGTTTGCCGCTAATGATTAAACAAAGAAATGCTTTGCTTACCACATGTGACCAAAAGACATGTGACCAAAAGGCCCGCTTTGTCAGATCACGCGGAGGAACCCCCTCTGGGTCTCCTCCGAAGGTGACAAGACGAACATTGTCAATTCAGATAACGCACACACATGGGAATTCCCCTGAAGGAGGGGGGGTGAGCCACCGTTTCAACGAACTCTGAATACACATACACGCACACACATACACAGAACAGAAGATGACCAAAAGTTCACCGCGTGACCGAACGCCGGGTGAACTCGCTTGCACCCACACACACACAAGAGACAATGATTCTGAACACTATGGTCAAAATCACCCTTTTAAATGCATAAAAATGTTATTTTGTTGTGTTCATGGTCTCCTGTGATCATGATTGGTATAACTATAAGCTTTGTGGCATGTAATCAGATTTGATATGCGTCTAATCACGAAGAATCATGTATCTTAATCTCACTAACTCAAATTTCCTGCGAACTCCCGCCGGAGTTCTGCATAATCTTCGTCGCCGTTTTCCTACTTTGTTTTAATCTAAGTTTCTTTTTATTTGATCTACCTCAGTTTGATAGTTTTCCTTCGTTCAGTGTATTCACGAACGAAACGAGTTTAAGATTTATCGTTTCTCGTACGGGCCGCAGCTGAAGCGATCGCAAACATCTGCCTCCTACCGGAAGACGCTCCAGACACTCCAACCACGCTGCCTTTGTAACACAGCTGCACACAAAGGGGCCGTAAAAGCAAGTACAAATCTAAAGATAAATGCTGCTTTAAGGTTGTTTAGATTAATTTTAGAAGCCTTTGGGTCTCGTGTTGAACTATTTTGAACTGTTTTGAACTGTTCTCTCTCTCTCTCTCTCTCTCTCTCTCTCTCTCTCTCTCTCTCTCTCTCTCTCACACCCACTCTCTCTCTCTCTCTCTCTCTCTCTCTCACACCCTCTCTCTCTCTCTCTCTCTCTCTCTCTCTCTCACACTCTCTCTCTCTCACACTCTAACTTTCTCTCTCCAAATACGTCGTATTGCAATCTTTTGTTAACTGTTTGTTTTGATACGCATATTTACCCATGCGTGATTTAAGTAGTTTATGTAATCATTAGTTGTGTTATTAAATTCATAACCTTTTGAATTGAATCTGTCTTATTGTCCATAATTTGAAGTCCCTGCAAATGTCTAAGATATTAAGCTACCAGCTCTACTTTGCTTAACTATTTAAAATAGCTGAAAGTGCCGTACACGAGAATATACTTCCTGGTGGCCACAGGAAGGTATTGTCGCTGTTCCAGGCAGGTAATGTTGTGAGATAATTTGGTTCTCGGCTCCAGTCCCCTGGAGGAATAAACTAAATTTGAAACACATGTAAATTTACCCTGATAATTGATCTGGTTTTACTGACCTATATTAATAATCACTATGAGCAATCGTGTCGATTATTCATATACGTGAGGTTTAGCCCATCCCCTATTTTGGGATAATCTAATTTGTGTACGTGATAGTATATATTCATTAGCTTATGAATAATATTCCCCATCTGAGTTAATAATTTCCCCAAAACAAACTCATTGTTGCTACATTTTATGGTGTTATAGAATGCTGGCATTTTCAAACTTCATTTTGGGACAAATAGTCAGATTCACATTCATGTGTTTTTGGGAATTTAATGTACGCACGTTTGCATTGTGTAATGAAGTCGACTCGAAAACTGAGCAAGGCAAAAGCCGTTTCAGTAACACACCAGTATTGCTGAAAGAAGCCCAAAGCATTTCTTTTTGCAAAACTGGATGTGAGAAAAACTGCAGTCACATACAGTATTGCACAGCCCAGCTTAGAGGAAAATTATAATTTTCTGCTTGACTGTGGCACGTTTTACTGTCCAAAGTCCTGTTTGAACGAAGAAATCTTCAACCACAGGCACATTACCGGTATATTTTGTTGACTGCTGGGGCGAGATTCCCCCTGACAGTAAAAGATCTTTATTTCGTTAGCAACGAAAACGCTGGCTTAGCTACCCGGTGAAAAAAAAATCCCGTCCCATTTTCTGTGCAAACCGAGCACAAAGAGATCCGCCGTGATCTGCGAAAAGTATACTAGGAAATGTTCGTATGCTTGTTCCGTGTCTAAAAAGATATCGGAGATCCGCCGTGATCTGCGAATAGTATACTTGTAAATGTGTGTATACTTGTTTCGTGTTTAAAAGAAATCTGTGTGCATTTGTTCCTTAACCAGGTTCACAAGCAGTTTCAAAAGTACCACGCTTGTGAGTTTGGGCCGCGTGAGCACGACACTGCCACCGCGTGGCAATAGCAGGGAAAGACCTGCTCCCCATACTCTCTGCTTCCTCTTCGTTGTATTTCCTCCCAATTCACCGCGATGATTATTGATTAAGCTGTCTAAATACATATTTGCATTTACAGCCTGCTAGTTCGTAAAACAATCCTCCTGTTTTGGACTGAGACATTTTATTTTGAGTTCAATTCACAGAAGTGAATTAGAGCTTAAGTCATAGAATTCCTCAGTTCAAATCACTGATAGTTCATTTGGAGAGAGGCAGACGCCCCCTGGAGGCGGCACCCCTCCAGGTCAGCTATCATTCTTCTGCTCAATCCACTTCTGCCTCTACCCCGCTTCCAGTTCTACCCGTCTCGGTGACTGTCTGTTTTATTTTATTTTTATAATCACTGCTAATAACTTCAATGGTATGGTGATTTATTATCAGAAATCATTCTGATTTCTTTGCAAAACTGTTGTTTCTCCTTCCCAATTATATATAGATTTGATTTGAATTGGAACAATATTTCATCTTTAATTTTGCTTTTATTATAATTTTGTTTTTCTCTTCTTTCACTATAAATTTCTCACATTTCAGACGGTTGATAGCCCCCCTGAAAAGCCAGAGGCCACCTAGTGGCAGACAACCTTCTCAAGCCAGCTATCAGCCTTCCACTGAACTTTGTATGAAATCATTTTCATTCATGTTTTCCTGATGAGTATTTTATAATCATTACTAACAACTTCAGTGTTGTTGTGATTATTATAAGAGATCATTCTACCGTATTTTCCGCACTATACGGCACACCGGATTATAAGGCGCACCTTCAATGAATGACCTATTTTAGAACATTTTTCATATATAGGGCGCACCGGATTATAAGGCGCATACGATACTGCAGTCAAACGTTTGACTGGGTTTGCGTTATGCATCCACTAGATGTCAACAATCTCAACAAAACAGTCAGATAAAGTCAAACTTTATTAAGTGTTCTGACAACTCCGTTCACTCCCATGGTAACGTTGTTCAAACGTTAAAGGAAAACTCCGGTCAATTTTAACATTGAGCTCATTTTTTGTAAATTTGGAGTGCTGTCAGTACAGATAACAACGACAAAAACCGGTGTTGCCTACACTGTGTTATCCGCTTTTTAAAATTTGCACCCTGTTGACTTAAACGGGACAAGTTTTAAACCTGCTTTTAGCCTCTTAACAACCTTAATGTGTCATTACAAGTGCGCAGCCATGTGAGTGAACAGGGTGAATCTGACTGCAGTAAATGTGAAAGATATGAATAAAAATGATGTTTATTCAGCCAGCTCACATACCCGTATTTTCTTCCTGTTTTCGGTCGAAGTCCACAGTAGGCGATTGTCGAGTGCGCGCGCGCGATCATTGATAACTAAGCAACAGTGGAGACTCAGACTGTCAGCTGTCAGCCGATGACGGTGCTGTGTGGTGTTCTGAGAATATCAGCTCAAATGGATAGTTCATCCGAATCAGATGTTGAACACACGGAGGAGGTTTGATCGCGCGCGCGAACTCGACAATCAACTACTGTGGACTTCGGCCGAAAACAGGAAGTAAATACGGGTATGTGAGCTGGCTGAATAAAGAGATTATTCCTGCCTTTGTGAAAGCTCGGATCACAGTTGAGACTGATACATCAGCCCAGGCATCCACGATCCATTGGCAGATAGTGGCGTAAGTCGCCCAGTGCTGTCTCCCCGTCTTGGTGAACGTGTGTTCACCATCCATATATAAGGCGCTCCAGATTATATGGCGCACTGTCGTTTTTTGAGAAAATTAAAGGCTTTTAAGTGCGCCTTATAGTGCGGAAAATACGGTAAATCTGTCAATCTCCCCCAGGCTTATTTTGATTTGAGTTTAAAACGATTTGAATTAAAACTTTAAATTGTGCTAAACAGTCAAGGTGAGCCACAGAAAGGAAGTGCGCCCCCTTGAGGCTCCAAGACCCACTACAGCGGCCCACCACCTGCATTGGGTTATTGCTAACTTCTATCGGGTTAGGTTATTTTTAATAATTACCATCCGTGTCTAATTGCTTTTGGTGCTAGCGTCAGTTGGCAAAGCTGTTCATCCTTTAATTTGGTTTTCCCTTTCCAGGTTAAATTAATTTTCTCTTCAAAGCCATTTTGTTACTACCGTATCCCTTTTCAGGTTTATTGTAGTTTCTGTTCTTCTCCTACTTAAATTACTTTGAGTATATAAAAAAAGGAAATAATAATAATAATAAAAAAAATTATTAAAGTAAGTTAAATTTGCCTTAAGCAGGAAAATCTTAATTCACTTAAAATGTGTGCTTGTGTGTGTGTGTAGTTTTAAATATTGTGTTTCATCTAATGTTGATTATACAGTATGACCATGATTGACTAGGCATAGGGCTCCTCTTAGGGCTCCACAAGATAAGAGCAAGAGCATGAGTGAACTGCAGCCTTACACTGATTGGTAAACTGCACTGTGTTTTATTAGTTCACTTTCAAAAAAATAAACAATAATAATTCTGATAATTTACTCACCCTGATGTCATCAAAGATATCCATGTCTTTCTTTCTTCAGTCGAAAATAAATTAAGGTTTTTCAGGAAAACATTCCAGGATTTTTCTACACAGAATGGACTTCAATGGTAACCAAATATTCAAATGTTCACAGAAGGTTCAAATGTCCGTCTCAATGTAGCTTCAAAGTCTCGACACAATCCCAGTCGAGAAATAAGGGTCTTATCTAGTGAAACGATCGGTCATTTTCAAAAAAAAAAAAATATATATATATACATTTGAAACTTCTTTGAACATTTGAATAGTTGGTTGCCATTGAAGTCCATTCTGTGTATAAAAAATTTAAGAAAGAGAGACATGGATATCTTGGATGACATCAGGGTGAGTTTGAAAGTGAGCTAATACTTTAATACTTTAAGATATATGCTGGACATGAATATTAAATTAGCATTATTTTCCTACGTTTTTACATCAAGAAAACCTATATGGCTTTTGTACGTAGGACATACAGTATATGACATATATGATTAAAAATACATTAATATTATGCAATTTATATATGTGGATTTTGCAGCATATATGTCCCTTACAATATTCTGTTGGAACATATAAGAATCACAGGTGTTTTAGCAAACCTTTTCCATATGGGGAGGTACTGATCGTACCGCTTGAGAGGGTGTTTCCTCTGCATTACTGCTGTAGTTCCAGTTTAGGATCGATCGCACGTAGAACACGGCGTGCTGTGAGTGACTGCTGCTCTTCTGCTTGTAAATGGTATGAGAGAATGGTCTGCTGGATATTTGAATGGAAGTCCAGCTGATCGGTATGTAAACCCACTCATGTCTTTATGTCCACTTTAAAGTAATGTTAAAAGTGTGTTTTTAACTCTGTTCCTTGTGTATTTTAGGCCGTGAAAGTGGGCGTTTGATCGCAACACTGATTAGCCTTGACGCTGCTGTTTTACTTAGGGGTGTTATGCTTGTTGCTGTTTGTTTTTCTTATTGCAATATTTGGCTTTATATGTGGAGATCAATTGATTATTTGTTTTTGTGGGGTTTTTTTGTCTTTATTTTGGTAAGTGACAGTACATTCTTTTCGTGTGTTTATTTTGTGTTAATTGTTTATGGCTGGCAACCTTAACAATTAATGCTGTTGTTTTCTGTATCAATTGATTTTCTTTCTTTCTTTCTTTTCTAGGAGCAGGGGTGACCCAAAAGCGGGCAGGCTAGCCATCCTGTGCATGGTGAATGGAAACTCCTTTTAAGAGTGCGGTGTAGGTTTTCTTGCAGTGGATTTCACTGGAGTGTGTGTGCTTTGGAAGTTTTGGGCACGGTGTACTTATTGCGGGCTGATTCGAAGCCCACCGCTCAGCCTGCCCAGCTAATGGTGCGCCCCAGCTCCGTGACGAGAGTCTGCATTTGTTTCCTTGTTGGACCTAGTTGCTCATATACAAATCAGCTCAAATATAAATCAGTGGCCTTGTCTTCCGTATCAACTGTTTTACTGACCCTAGTGGTATTTTAAACTATTTATGATCATTGAATAAAGAGATTTTTTCTGTATGTATTCACGCCTCAGTGTTTTGTGATTGTGGGAAGGAGAACGAACTTGTGTGCCCTTTTATGGGTATTTCCCCAGCTGGTTAAATGCTGGGGTGGCGTAGTCATTATTTATTAGAGCTCTGTATTGGAGAGCGCAGCCCATCCTATATCGCCACATCTGGCGCAGTCGGCAGGGTTTCTCCTCCTTAACACACTGACCTGAGACGTGGATATTTGTATGAATTGTTGTGGTTGATTTGTTGTTTTTGTTTTTTTCTCTCCCTCTTTCTTTAGAAGCAAAACAGCAGTGTTAATTTGGCTGGGAGTGTGCTTTTTGTAGTAAGCCAAGAGTTCCATCTTGGCACATGGTATTCTCTGTTCAAAAATTGTGGTAAGTTTCTCTTCTATTGTGTAAATTTTAAAAATGGAAGTCGAACTGCAGGAACTAAGAGAATTAGTAGCTCAATTGAGGGCTGACAATTTGAAGCTGCGTCAAGATCAAGCCCTGGGCAGTTCGCCTGGTCCTAGTAGTGAACCCCTTAGGATACCTGGGCCATCTGTGGGTGCATTTCGACCTGTAGATACTGATGCCGCACTGCCTGAGCGTTTTGTGTTTATACCAAGGGACAGAAAGTGTTCAAAGTTTAACGGTAGGTCTGGCATAGGGATCAATGAGTGGGTTGAGGAAGTGCAGGCTTGTATGCGGGCTCGGCATTTATCCATGGCAGACCAGTCCTTTTTCTTGTTTGATCATTTGGAGGGGGAGGCACGCGAAGAGATTAAGTACCGGCCCGTTAGTGAACAGGAAGATCCCAGTAAGATCCTCTCCGCCTTAAAAGAAATCTATGGGTGTACCCAGTCGTATGTTGCCTTGCAGGAGGCCTTCTTCTCCAGAAGGCAACAGGAGGGTGAGACCTTGTTGGAGTTTTCTTTTGCTCTCATGGGTCTCCTGGAGAAGGTAAGGCAGCAGTCACCAGTCGTGTTGCCAAATCCTGAAATACTGTTGCGTTATCAATTTGTGGAGCATGTTCTTGACAGTGCTCTTCGTCGTGAATTGAAGCAATTGGTGCGTCGTCAGCCCGCTGCTACACTGCTGGAGATTCGTAGTGATGCTATTAGGTGGGAGCGTGAGGGTATGCCTGGAGGGGCAAGAAATCGGAGCCATTCTGTTCCATTGACTCATGGTTTTCAATATGGGGTGCAAGGAGGCGCGCGCCCGCAGGTAGATCGGAGTTCTCAGCCTTCAGAGATGAGTGAGCTTAAGGAAATTTTAAAGCTACAGCAAGGGCAGTTAACTCAGCTTGCCCAGAGCGTCAACCATTTGCAGAATCCACCTCGTAATGTGGATTTCGCAAGAGATTGCAACGGAGAACGTATTCCTCCCCGCTCACCTTTGATCGACCGAACAGACACCAGGGCACTGGGAGACAGGCAGTCTTATTCAGGCGCGATGTCGGGAAACTAGTTCCCGCCGAGTTGTTAAGCCACAGCTCGGTTGGGGAAAACGCAGGCTTGAATGGTTGTGATAGTAACAGTTCTGTGTCGTATTTAATGTCGTCATGCCCACATTTGGTTGTGGTTATGGGAGGCGTATCCGTGTCCTGTCTGATTGACACTGGTTCAATGGTTTCTACCATTACTGAGGGCTGTTTTCGAGAACACTTTGAGCCATGGGGCCAAGACCGTCTTAAGACTTGTCAGTGGTTGCAGCTTAGGGCTGCGAATGGGCTGTCCATCCCTTATATAGGGTATTTGGAGTTAGAGGTAGAGCTCTGTGGGAAGTCGTTTTCGAAATGTGGAGTGTTGGTAGTCCGGGATCTTCCTGGTGGTACCGGATCTCAAGCCCCTGGTGTGTTGGGAATGAATGTATTGGGCCGGTTCTACCAGGAGCTCTTTGTACAGCATGGGCCGTCCCTTTTTGATTCCCCACCTGCGTCAGGTGCGCCTAATGTATTTGTCCAAGCATTGCAACGCTGTCATCAGGCGACTATTCAACCCTCTTTGGAGAGCATGGGTAGGGTAAAGGTACGTGGTCCTCGAGCAGATCGGATCCCAGGTGGCACGATTAAATTTGTAGCTGCCACTTGTTCAGAACAGTATTCTAGTGGCGTTCCACTCTTTGAGCCTCCAGAGTTTGGGCTTCCTGTGGGGCTGTTAATTTCTCCATCTTTAGTTCGAGTAGTCATGGGTACCATTTATGTACCCATTGTGAATGTGGGAACTACCGATGCTTTGTTGTTCCCTCGTCGGGTGATAGGTTCCTTAACCAATGTGTCTGTGGTTAGTTTGCCCCCTGGAGTTTCTGAGGTCAGGCCAGGAACTGTTTGTTCAGTCTCTTCTCAAACAGGCGTTTCGATCGGGCAGGGACAGCTGGATGCAGTAGATCTATCTCATTTGCCGGCAGAGGACCAGAGTGAGGTTAAGGCCCTTCTCTGTAAGTATCAGTCTGTGTTTTCCACTTTTGAGGGAGATGTGGGGTGTACAGAGTTGATCTCTCATGACATTCCCCTTCTTGATGATGCCCCTATTCGGCAGAGATATCGGCGTATACCTCCATCCGATTATGAAGCAGTTAGGGCACATATTAACCAATTATTAGAGACTCAAGTGATCCGAGAAAGCTGTAGCCCATATGCTTCGCCAATTGTGTTTGTCAAGAAGAAAGATGGCAGTATACGCATGTGTGTAGACTATCGACACCTGAACTCCAAGACGAGGAAAGATGCATTTACTTTACCTCGTATTGAGGAGTCCCTGGATTCATTAACGGGTGCCCGCTGGTTCTCCACTTTGGATCTAACCAGCGGGTACAACCAGGTGCCCGTCACTGATAGGGACAAGCACAAGACTGCCTTTTGCACCCCATTCGGTTTATTTGAGTGGAATAGAATGCCGTTTGGGCTCTGCAATGCTCCCAGTATGTTTCAGTGACTCATGGAGCGCTTCTTTGGTGACCAGCAGTGTCATTCACTTCTTTTGTATTTGGATGATATTGTTGTATTTTCTTGTTCTGTTGAGCAGCACTTGGAACGGCTAAAAGTTGTTTTGGGGCGACAGGAGCGAGAGGGCCTTAAGGCTAAGTTGGCTAAGTTGTGTGTTCCTTCAGTCGGTGGTGAGGTACTTGGGCCATGTGATTTCCTCGGAAGGTGTCTCCACAGACCCCAGTAAAATCCAAGCAGTGGCCCAATGGAGATGTCCATCTAATGGTACGGAGTTGCGTTCCTTCCTCGGCTTTGCTAGTTATTACCGCCGTTTTGTGGAGGGGTTTGCTAAGCTTGCAGCCCCTCTGCATAGGTTGGCAGCTGAATTTTCGGGTGGTAAGCCCAAGCCCAGAAAGCAAACAGGAGTAGGGTTTATGGCAGCTTGGAGTGAACTGAACAATAGTATTAATTAATGTATAATATATAATAAAACTCACCACAGATGCACAAGAAACATTTAGAAAAGAGACGGACAGGGACAATAATAAGATGGAACTTTTATTTTTCAGATAATGTTTTTGCACATATTTTGTATTTTAATTCTTAAATATAAAACAATATACATTCAGACGCAGTCAATAATACGAATCTAATGTTGTATTTGATGCAAGATACCAGCGGTCACGTGACAAAAGAATGAAGGACTCAAACCCGAAGACTCGAAGAAAATGAACTAATCATTTCTCTTTCCTGTACTGACAGCATAGCCTCTATGGGACTGACAGGAAGAACGAAGGACTCGGACCCGGCCGAACCCGAACTCGAGACTCGAAAGATGAACTAATCATTTCTCTTTCCGGCCCTGCTGTATCACACACGGCACGGTCGGCCCAGCAGACAGATCAGAGTCAGACACTGACGAGTCGACAACTAACGTCTCGAGACACGAGAGGAGGAGAACAAACCTGATAAATATGAAGTTGCAAAGGAAAGAATGTCTCGGATCAGGCCGATTCTAGGATTTTCATTTTAGGGGGGCTCAGCCCCCAATGAGGGTATGAAAAAAAAAGTTTGTTTATGGTCTAATGCTCGTTATTAACTAGTTACATTCATTCATCTAGTAACATGCATATGGCAGGGTTTTATAATCAACGAGGTGCCGAATGTAAGGTATATAGGGGGGTTCGGGGGAATGCTCCCCTGAGAAAATTTTGATTTCTCTGATCTACATATGTGCATTTTAAGATGTTTTGAAGGCCAAAAAAATTGGATAACAATAGCTTTAAAACCATGTGCGGGCAGCTGTTTTTTTTCTCACCTCATCAGCATCACACTCTTTTTCTCTTTGTTTTTATCTTGCTCTGTCTTTTCCCCTCCTAAAGCTGAGCTTTGACTGATATAGGCTTTTCATTTTTGTCTGTCAGTGAAGAAAGTAAACATAGGGTCAACTGATTTGTACTAATTTATGAATCATTTTCTCAGACAAAGCTACCAGGAAAGCTAGGTAACTAAGTTTATTAAATTCATTCACAATATGTACACATTCATTATTGATCATCTAGGCCTAATACAGGGCCGTAGACAGGGCTTTATAATCAAAGAGGTCATAAATTTGAAGTTGTTATGTGGTTAAACATTTTTATTTCTCTGATATGTGCATTTCAAGACGTTTGAAGGCCAAAACAGGATAAGAAATAGATTTAAAACCTGCTCTCCCCTCATCTCCATCACTCTGTCTTTTCCTCTCAGTCTCCTGATCTTGCCCTGTCTCTTCCCCTCCCTCCTAAAGCTGAACTTCTTTAATTTACTGAATGCTACAAATTGTATTAATTCTCAACATGTACACAACACATGCATTATTAATCTTGTATGAAAACGGCTTTGTTAATGTTTCTTGTCCCCTCACAATGACATAATTACACGTTATATAGGCCTATTTTCAGCTTTAAATGGTGAAATTAGACAAAAGTGTATTAGTTTTCTAATTATTTTTGTCATTCTTTTAACATTTATGACCTAAAAAACTGTCAAATATAAATTGTTTAGTTTAGCTACTTACATTTTCTTAACTCGCACTTGGCCGTAAACTGAAGCGTCAGTCGTGCTTCTCAAATTCGCGCTCAGCAGCGTCTGACTGTGAACATAAGGCCCGCCTACTTTGATTTGATTGGTCATCTCAAATATTCTGACATTGACGAGCAATGAAATACCAATGAGGCTCAGATGAACACACACATACACACACACACCCTGTCCTCTGTTTCTGACATGCAGAGCGCTTGGCGCTGCTGCGGATTGAAGATGAACACTCTGAATCTGATTATAACAAGACTGAAGCGAATACGAATGTGTGTAGCCTACACTTAATCACAAATGTTTAGGGGGGCTAGGCAGAAGTTTAAAAAGGGCCTAGTGACGCCTATGGTCCTACTCTGCGTGTGTTTCGCGCTGGATGACGGTCGTGCCGAGAGGAGAAGTAGAAGAAGAGAAGAGGATGACACCATTTGCTAAACGGGGATGTTTTCATTTTCATCCTTAACACATGCATTTTAAACCACAAACTAAGGAGTATGTTTTGGACATTATTTAACCTTGTCAAAGACGAACACATTTTTTTGAATAACAATATTTCTTACTCCAAGTTTTAGGGGCGCTGAGCTCCTTTTTAGGGGTGCTGAAGCACCCCTAAAAAGGGGCTAGCCTCGCCCATGGTTCAGATGGTGAACTCTCAAGCTGCTTTCAAAAGGACATGATCAAGAAAACAATCTGGTCAGATAAGCTGGCATACTGTAGATACACAGATAACCTTTAACATGTGCGAGGAAACCATATAATGGAAGTGTTGTAATGATTCTAGAGAATGTTCTGTCACCATATCTGGTCAGATAAGCTGACATACTGTAGATACACAGATAACCAGTGATGGGAATAACGGCGTTATGGCATTACTTTTTCCAGTAACGAGTAATCTAATTGATTACTCTTCTCATCTTAATAACGCTGTTACCGTTACTGCCAAAAAATGCGGCGCGTTACTATAACTGATGAAGCTGTTTTTTTTTTCATCAGACCAACTAGATCTCTGAGCGAGAGGCAAATACTTTTTTACTGTTCTTCCTTGGTTAGTGGGCAGAGCACGAGACAAGCGCATAAATGCTGACGATTGGCTGAGGTAGAATCAGAGGTAGAGTTGGGCGGGTGTTCGAAAGCACGCATAGTAGTGATGGGCATTCGGCTCTTTTGACTCAGCTCACTGAAAAGAGCCGGCTCTTTTGGCTCACAAACGGCTCTTTAAATGACTTTGACTATAATATTTCAATTTTTATTACATAATTATTTAATTTCTATAGGCTAAATTTGTAAAAATAGAGTCGGCTCTTCAGATATGCGAGCCAGCTCCCGACGTTCACCTAAAAGAGCCGGCTCTTAGAGTCGGCTCATTCGCGAATAGCGAACGACACATCAAAAGCTCATTCGCGAACGAGTTGATCCATCATCACTAATGCTCATTCGCGAACGACCCATCATCACTAAAGCCGCCTTTCCACTGCACACGACAAACGACAGCCGTTGGACCGGAAGTCATTCATTTCCAATGGAGAGTCGCACGGGAGCTGCGGGGAGTTCCGATCATATGCGTATGCGGAAAATTCGTATCCGATTTGAGCTTTGGATCCGTTGAAATATCTGAACTTCTGCGGCTAGACCGTATGCGACCGGCCGACCGGATGTGATGTATTCTATGAGCGTGAGGCTAGAATTACCAATATTTCAACTCTTTAATGTTATTCTGTAAACGCTATTTCTGTAAAATGTCGGTTATTAATCATTTTGGCAGAAGAAAATATTTTATAATTATTAAATCAACATTTATATTGATTAGCTCTGTAAAATCTATTGTTTTTATTGTAGATGTATCGAGGGTCATTTGTTTTGTGTGGATATATTCATGCATGCAATGCATTCATTACATTCATCATTAATTTTACCATTGTGAATCATAGACTGTAAAAAATAGTTGTGAATGGCCGAGGGTAACGGTTGCTTCACGACCAATTTCAAAGTTCCGTGCGACTGACACTAGGGGGCGAAATGCGACAATCGAATGCGAATGTCGTGTGCAGTGGAAAGGCGGCTTAACGGCTAACGCTCATGAATTGCGAACGACCCATCATAACGCATAGTCGGACAGGACAGGACACACAAGGAACAACACAAGCCAGTCAGTCAACGAGAGACAGGTATGGCGACGAGCTTAACAAGCTTAATTTAATTTTGCCCAGTTGTGGCCTGTTGAGGGGCAATAAATATCAAAAGTTCCAAAACATCTATTGTGTTATTTGCATTGATCCACTATATAAACATAATATCTACATACATGGCATTTGATTGGAGGCTAGTCTCACTTTGTCCCACAGCAACATTTTTTTTTTTAGATGTGTGTACAATGTTTCATGTTTCTGTTAATAATGTATTGTATTAAGTGTCCATTTCATTATAATATTCAGATTTATCATAAATAATTGAACATGCACATGTATTGTAAGTTCCGTTAAAGAGGGGTAGAGGTGGAGTCACATTTGAGCATTTAAAATTTAATTTTACTTGAAAGTAACGCAATAGTTACTTTCTTAAGTAACTAGTTACTTTTAAAATTTGTAACTGAGTAACTAATTTAGTTACTTTTTGGAAGAAGTAACTAGTAACTGTAACTAATTACTTTTTAAAAGTAACTTGCCCAACACTGCAGATAACCTTTAACATGTGCGAGGAAACCATATAATGGAAGTGTTGTAATGATTCTAGAGAATGTTCTGTCACCATATCTGGTCAGATAAGCTGGCATACTGTAGATACACAGATAACCTTTAACCTGTGTGAGGAAACCATATAATGGAAGTGTTGTAAAGATTCTAGAGAATGTTCTGTCACCATATCTGGTCAGATAAGCTGGCATACTGTAGATACACAGATAACCTTTAACCTGTGCGAGGAAACCATATAATGGAAGTGTTGTAAAGATTCTTTTGAATAGAGCAGGGGTTTTCAAATTGGGTGAATGTGAGCCTCCCCTTACAGTGGGTTAGGACAGCCGAGCCCCCCCTTCCCCAAAATCCCGCCCACCCACCCTAACCCACACACGCCTCTACCTGGAACACACAAAAGATGGCATTTACTGCAATGATGAGTTTCAATAAAAACTGATAAAATGTAAATATTTTTTAATATTGTATTTGAAGACAGTTTATTTCCACAACTTTTTAAAAAGTGCATTCATAAACTATTCTTTGCAAAAGCAAATCATTTCCAACTTTATGCAGGCCTGATTGGAGCTACTTTTAAAATCACTGAACATCAGTAGGCCTAAACACAAGTCAACAAAACATGCTTAACATGTGTAATGCAATGAGTAGCAGTGTTTCGCCGATGTTATGGGGTTTGCCTTCGCTATACGTGACACAATAACATGCTTCTGTCGCCTTCATGTTAATAGTGCCAAACAACTGTATTATGCTTTTTTGTGACTGCAAATCATCACGCTTCCTCTCAAAAAACTCAACTGAAACTAAGCACACAAATTTAGTGAACAAGCCAATGTGACGCCGAAGTTTGCATGGTCTCATCCTTGCAGACCACACACTGCGGTAGAGGTGCAGCTCGGACCCCGACCAGGGGAAACATAACTTTAAGTACTCAGGATCATATTTCCTAAGTTTTTTGCTGGGTCCTGTCTCCTCCCTTAATGCTGACTTTTGTTGACTTGGGACAAGGAAACGATGCATTTTAAAGCTAATACACAATTACCGATATCAGGGGCTAAAGTCCTGAGTCTGAATTTTTTATGGCATCTTTTTATGAATGAAGGCCAGTATCAAGGCAAGGCAAGTTTATTTATATAGCACATTTCATACACAATGGTAATTCAAAGTGCTTTACATAGAAGAAATGTAACAAAAAATCAAAAGAAATAACAATAATTAAAACAGTTTAGAATAAAGAAATTAAAATAATCAAAGCAAATAAGAATAATTAAAACAGTTTAGAATAAAAAATTAAATAAAGTACAGTAAAAACAGTCGGACGAACAGTGGCACAGTGCTCATTCAGTAAATGCATAGCTAAACAGATGTGTTTTGAGTCTGGATTTGAATGTAACTACTGTAGAAGCACATCTGATCTCCTCTGGAAGCTGGTTCCAGCATAATAGCTAAAAGCAGACTCTCCATGCTGAGAGTGAACCCTTGGTATTTCTAGCTGATGTGATCCTAATGATCTGAGTGATCTGTTAGGTTTATATTCAGTGAGCATATCTGCAATATGTTTGAGTCCTAGGCCATTTAATGATTTATATACCAGTAATAATACTTTAAAATCAATCCTAGATGTAACTGGGAGCCAGTGTAAAGACCTGAGGACTGGTGTGATATGTTCATATTTTCTGGTCCTTCTCAGACTCCTGGCAGCAGCGTTCTGTATGAGCTGCAACTGTCTTATGGTCTTTTTAGGAAGGCCAGTGAGGAGTCCATTACAATAATCCACCCTGCTGGTGATAAAAGCATGCACAAGTTTCTCTAAGTCTTGACTTGAAACAAAGCATCTAATTCTTGCAATATTTTTCAGGTGGTAGTATGCTGATTTAGTTATTGCTTTGACATGACTACTGAAACTAAGGTCTGACTTTAGAGACACACCAAGATTCCTAACTTGATTTTTATTTGTTAGACCCCTAGAGTGAAGGTATGCATTCTTCTTGAGAACTTCCTCTTTGTTTCCAAACGCAATGACTTCAGTTTTGTCTTTGTTTAACTGAAGAAAGTTTTGGCACATCCAACTGTTTACTTCATCAATGCATTGGCACAGGGAGTCAATGGGGCTGTAGTCATTAGGCGATAGGGCTCAGTAGATCTGTGTGTCGTCTGCATAGCTGTGGTAAGCGATTTGGTTCTTTCTCATTATTTGGCTCTTTGGGAGCATATACAGGTTGAACAGGAGTGGCGCAAGAATTGAGCCTTGAGGGACTCCGCATGTCATGGATGTCCACTCAGACTTATGGTCTCCTATACAGGAGGCTACTGCGGCAATATGTGATGCTCGTGACAATCTGATGTCTCGAGTGCCTTTGGGTCTCGCTCCCTGTTTGTGCCACTGATTTGTAAGTCGATCGGCTTGTTTCTCTACACTCAGTATGGCCTGTCGAGGAGGACTAGATTCATGGGACTCACCAGCTGTATGCTGAGGGCGTCCATGACGAAGCTCTGTTGTGTGTTCCGTCTGGTTTGGTGGTCCCACAAGTAACTTTGTTTCAAGAGCTACAATCCTTTGTAAAAGTCTGTGGCAGTTAGTGCAGCAAGTAGATTCCAGAAGAGGCATTTTCTCTTATCCTTATGAATGTAGGCAGTTGTGTTTTCTTCCCCAGAATGTAAGCAGTGGGAGGCTGGTTGAATAAAAGTATTCTGCTTTTTTTGTAGTAATCCAAACGTTTGAGCACTGTGCTGATTAGCTGAAGTTACAATTAGGTGATAAAAGGTGATAAAATATAAAAATATAAAAGCGTTAGAGCAAAGCGCGGAGCGGTAAGCAAGAGCGTTCGAACAGTAGCAGAGCAGGAAGTGTTAATATCACTGATATTAATATAGCTACTGATGTCTCCATGAAAATAATTTCCCCCAACATTTTAAACATAAAAATATAACAACTTTTAATTTAAGTTAACTTAAAACAATCCTTACTTAAACCCATAATAAATGTCATATTTACCTGTACAACCCACAACTTGATCCTACAGAATTAGTCAATTACAGGCCGATCTCGAATCTGCCTTTTCTGTCAAAGAAACTAGAAAAGGCAGTATCCTCACAACTGTGTTCCTTTTTAGAAAGAAATAATATCTGCAAGGATTTTCAGTCCGGATTTAGACCGTACCATAGTACTGAGACAGCTCTCATCAGAGTCACAAATGATTTGCTCTTATCCAATCGTGGTTGTATCTCTCTATTAGTGTTACTCGATCTTAGTGCTGCATTTGATACTATCGACCACGACATTATTTTAAATAGACTAGAAAACTATGTTGGCATTAGTGGAATTGCACTGGCATGGTTTAAATCATACTTTGTAGCAGTAAATGAAGAGATGTCTTATCGATCACAAGTTCAGTATGGTGTACCACAAGGCTCAGTACTAGGACCGTTGCTGTTCAATCTGTACATGCTACCATTAGGAGATATCATTAGGAAACGTGGAATTAGCTTTCACTGTTATGCTGATGACACTCAGCTCTATATTTCTTCAAAACCCAACTAAACTTACCAATTCACAAAATTAACGGAATGCATAGCTGATGACCAGTAATTTCCTACAAAAAACAGAGATTCTAATTATTGAACAAAAAACTTCCACACGTAATAACCTAGAATACTGTCTAACACTTGATGGCAGCTCTGTCAAGTCTTCGTCGTCAGTTAGGAACCTGGGTGTGCTCTTTGATACCAATCTTTCATTTGAAAGTCACGTGTCTAATGTCTGTAAAAGATACTAGACTTTTTTTTTTTTTTTTTAAATTTAAAATCCCATTTTAAATGGCATTTTTCCATCTTAAAGGGATACTCCACTTTTTTTGGAAATAGGCTGATTTTACAACTCCCCCAGAGTTAAACTGTTGAGTTTTACCGTTTTTGAATCCATTCAGCCGATCTCCGGTTCTGGCGGTACCACTTTTAGCATAGCTTAGCATACATCATTGAAGTGGACAAGACCATTAGCATTTCTAAAAAAAAAATGACCAAAGAGTTTCGATATTTTTCCTATTTAAAACTTGACTCTTCTGTAGTTACATCGTGCACTAAGACTGACGGAAAATGTAAAGTTGCGATTTTCTAGGCTGATATGGCTAGGAACTATACTCTCATTCCTGCGAGCAGCAGGCGTAATGATATGACGCAGCGCCTGAAAATAGTTCCGTTGTGTTGACGGAAGGTAGCCTATTTTCAGGCGCTGTGTCATATCATTACGCCTGCTGCACTCATGGTACGGTATTTTCCGTCAGTCTTAGTGCACGATGTAACTACAGAAGAGTTTTAAATAGGAAAAATATCGAAACTCTTTGGTCATTTTTTTTTTTTTAGAAATGCTAATGGTCTTGTCCACTTCAATGATGTATGCTAAGCTATGCTAAAAGTGGTACCGCCAGAACCGGAGATCGGCTGAATGGATTCAAAAACGGTAAAACTCAACAGTTTAACTCTGGGGGAGTTGTAAAATGAGCCTATTTCCCAAAAAAGTGGAGTATCCCTTTAAAAATATATCTAAATTACGTCATATTTAGTTAGTTCATGCGTTCATGACCTCAAGGCTAGATTATTGTAATGCTCTTATGGGTGGTTGCCCTGCACGCTTAATAAACAAACTACAGCTAGTTCAAAATGCAGCAGCTCGAGTTCTTACCAGAACCAGGAAGTATGACCTTATTAGCCCGGTTCTGTCAACACTGCATTGGCTGCCTATTAAACATCGAATAAATTTAAAAATATTGCTGATTACTTACAAAGCACTAAATGGTTTAGCTCCCCAGTACTTGAGCGAGCTCTTAACGCATTATAGTCCTTCACGTCTATTGCGATCTCAAAATTCTGGCCAGTTGATAATACCTAGAATATCAAAATCAACTGCTGGCGGGAGATCCTTTTCCTATTTAGCACCAAAACTTTGGAACAATCTTCCTAACATGGTTCGGGAAGCAGATACAGTCTGTCAGTTTAAATCTAGACTAAAAACACATCTCTTTGGCTTAGCATACACATAACACATTATAGATTTCTATAATTCAATGTTTAGGCTGCATAGTTTAGATCAGCCGGAACCCGGAACACTTCCCATAATTCCTGATGTACTTTGTACATGATAAGAAGGATGGCGTCTACGCTAATATTAGTCTCTCTGTTTATCCCGAGGTTTACCGCAAACCGGCGGATCCAGGCCATATCCAGATCTGAGGAAGGACCATCACCTGGACACGACAACACCGCATCCCTGAAGTGCCAGCCTCATCAACACTGTGAAGGCCTCATGGACACCTCAACAAACTCGTTTCCATACCGGCGTGATGACTCCGACCCCCAACCAGATGAACTGGATAAATATCGTGAAAGTTCTGATCCCATCTGATTTCTGACCTATTATGCTGCCTAAATCATAATCATACACTGTTCGTTCGTTGGCCAAAGGAGGACTGGCCCCCTGACTGAGCCTGGGTTCTCCCAAGGTTTTTTTCTCCATTCTGTCACCTGATGGAGTTTTGGTTCCTTGCCACTGTTGCCTTTTTCGCCTCTCTTCGCCTTTTAACATTTAATTTTGAATTTAACAATACTATTACAACATTATTTTCCTGTTATCTCTCTAAAGCTTGTAACGAGTGGAAATATGGTGTGACCCCTTTAAGAATCTGTGACGAGTGAAGGCAGGGTGTGGCCCCTTTAAGAGCTGCGCGCTCCTGTTGAAGAGTCGACATTATTTGGTATTGTATGTGCTATATGCCGTGTGCCTCGAACACCCCATGTGTGTAATTCTAATTTCTGTTTGATGCCGACTTTTATATTATTTTACTTTTGCTTGTTAAGTAACAATGTGGACGGAAGGACGTGCGACAGATAGTTATGCTGCACGAGTTCGATGTGGAATAAAGCACGAGTTGAGATGCATATCGCCTCTGTGAGTCTGTCTGGCCTCCGCACGTAATATCTTCAGTTGTGAGCTATCCTTCTCCTTCTTCCTGAAGCAGCGCGTTACAAGTGGCGCCCGAACATTTTATCTCTGGCCTTGGATTTAATGCGAGGACACGGAAGACGAGCCGGTTTGTGACGGACGACTCCGAAAATGCTGTGAACATCCAACCGGTCATGTGTGAGTTTACACGAGGAAAATTTCACTGCCTATGCGTGTAAGGCCCGAGTCGCTCGACGAAGCTGGGGCAGACATTTTGGGTTGCTGACGCAGAGGATATTTCTTTACATTCCAGTGGATTTAAGTCGTCATGGACGCAATCTTTGTGAATTTGGAGTGTGCACGTTGGATTGTTCGTTGAGGTAATCGGAAATTAGTCCGTTTGTGAACTTTGACTGTTTCGGGGATTCAGGCCTGGTTGCTACGTTCTTTTGTGTTCATCTGCTGGAACTGAATTTTGAACTGGTTGAATTGAACTTGAGATTTTTTTTGCACTGGATTTTTCCCTGAACCTCTGCTGTGAGTTGTCTTTGGGTAATAACTACTGGACGCTCACACGTTACTCATCGAAGGAACTAAAAAAAAAAAAAAAAAAAAAAAAAAAAATACAAATGAAGCATATGGTTGTTTAAAAATGTTTTTCTCTTTCTTATTTTGAAAAGGGTATCAAATTGTTTATTACCTTTGCTTTGCTTTGTTACTCACGTACAGGAAATTAATGCATGTTGGAATTGTTTGTTGAATGATATTTTACTAATTCATTGTTTGGAGTTTCATATTGACAAATTGATTTTGATATAATGGCCAGACGTGTTGATGACGAGACTGATTTATTTGACCTATCTGCATGCTTTGAGTTTCCTGCCAGACGGAGAGCGCCAGTGGCAGTGCCTGGGTCAGGGGAGCGCCTGGAGACGCAAGTTGAGTCGTTGAAGGAGGAAGTGGAAATGCTGCGGAGGTGCCTGAGTGAGTCTCTTGATTTGCAAAGAGGTATTATTGACCGTTGCACAGAAAACTTGCATGTACCTGCTTCATACCAGTTGCCTTCACAAGTCAGGCCTGTTGCTTCGTCTACTCCACATGCTCAAGCACCAGCTGGTCACACACAGGGGCCTCGGTCCTTTGGAGTAGCAATGAACGCCAGAACCGAAAATGCGTTTGGCCTGGCTCAAAGCTCTTATGATTTGAATAATGCAACCAGAACTTTGGCCTCCGTCTTGCATCAATCGAGACTGGAGCCCCCAGTGTTTGGAAATGATGAGAAAATTCAAGCTGATGACTGGCTTCCTCTCGTGGATGCCTACAGAAATTCTTTGGGTCTCAGCGATGCTCAAATTTTGCTCGAACTACCACGTTTCTTATCTAAAGAACCCAGGAAGTGGTTTACAGTGTTGAGTGCACATGTAACATCTTGGACACAGTTCTGCACCCTGTTCAAGACTGTGTTTCTTCCAGCGGATAACCAAGAGCGTGTCTGGAGAGGTATTCTTGACTGTGTACAAGCTCAAGGAGAACCATTCCCTACGTTTGTAGCACACTTGTTGTCTGAATTCAAGAAACTAAAGTCTCCTCCACCAGAACAGGAGCAGATTGATCTTATCTGCAAGCATGCACTTGAGCGCTACAGAGTTGCTCTGTACGGCGCACAAATTACTTCAGTCATAGACCTCGTGATGTGTGCACACGAGCTGCACTCCGCTCTCGGCCCTGGCAGCCGAAATGTTCCAGTATTGCAGAAAAGCAAAAATAAGCAAGAGACTTATTGTTTCAGATGTTCTGCGCCTGGTTTCACTTCAAGAAACTGTCCGAACTGTAACTTTGCACAACAGACTGTGTCTTTCCCAGCCACTGATAAAGTGACAAGTCCAGGCTCGACTGAGCCACAGAACGCTGAGGAGGATACTCAAGCTAGGACATACGAAGACAGGGAGGAGCAAAAGCACAATTCTGTTCGGCAGAAGGTAAACTTCAAAGGGGGGAGGACATTTCACCGAGGCAATCCTCCCTCCAGAAGATAAATGCGCCTCACCCTTGTCTTATGTCCCCACCTGAGCCGCTTGTCCTCGGTCATGTGGAGGACCGTACTTCTCCTTCATTTTGGAATACACCGTTTATGATCAAGGTCAATTTCTGTCATAAAGCCATAGACGCAGCACTGGACACCGGTGCCTCACTGTCCGCTGTTTGTACAAATATGATTTCTGATGACTTGCGACATTCTCTGAAGGTTCAGCCTTGGACTTTTCCCCCGATTCAGCTCGCCAACAGTGCTTCTTGCACTCCAACTGGTGTTGTGTGGTTGAACATTGGCCTCCAAGGAAAAAAGTTCTACCATCGGTTTGTCATTATCCCTGATCTATCCTCTCCAATCATCTTAGGGATGGATTTTATGCTGCGAGCGTCAGTCAGCATTCACATCCCATCAAGGACGGTGACCCTGGGGGAATCTACACCCCAGGAGGTTTTGAGTGAGTGGTTGGATGAACCTGAGCTTGGGAGCTTAATGTTCTTAAATGTCTGCCAGTCTGCTTTGGATGAGAAAGTTCAGAGAGCTTGTCTGAAAAGGGAAGAAAAAGGGAAATTGTTGGACCTTCTTAAAGACTTTTGGAGACTGTTTGATGGACACTTGGGGCACACTTCATTGGGGGAGCACGAAATCAACACGGGTGATGCAAAACCAGTTCACCTCCCGCCATACCGGAGCTCACCGGCTAAAAAGCAAATCATTGAAGATCAGATTCAGATGATGCTGGAAGAAAACATCATCGAACCATCTTCAAGCCCATGGGCTGCGCCTGTGGTAATTGTCAAGAAGCCATGTGGGGACCACAGGTTTTGCGTAGACTATAGAGGCCTTAATCACCTGACACTTAAGGATTCGTACCCACTGCCCAGAGTCGACGAATCATTGGATTTCCTGGCTCGTGGAAAATTTCTTACTACTTTTGATTTGGCTCGAGGGTACTGGCAGGTGTCGGTAGAGGAACAGTCAAGGCCAAAGACAGCATTCACATCACACTGTGGCCTTTTTCAATTCAAAGTCCTTCCTTTTGGGCTTAGTAACGCCCCAGCCACGTTTCAGAGAGTAATGAACAATGTCCTTGCTGGATTGGTATACAAGTGCTGTGCAGTGTACTTGGATGATATTGTTGTCGTATCCCCAACCTTTGAACAACACTTGGAAGACCTCCGGGAAGTCCTTTCTAGACTTGAGTCAGCTGGTCTTACTCTCAAGCTAAATAAGTGTCAGTTCTGCTTGAGTGAGCTCATCTTCCTAGGATACAGGGTCACTCCGGATGGTATTTCTCCTGATCCGAGAAAAGTGGATGCGGTCACAGAGTTCAGAACGCCGACGGACGTGAAACAAGTGAGAGGATTTCTCGGCCTCACAAGCTATTACAGGCGATTCATTCCAAATTATGCTCAAAAAGCTGAGTCACTTTTTAAACTCACAAGAAAGGAAACTCCATTCAACTGGGACGACAGTTGTCAGGCTTCGATGGATTACTTGAAAAACTGCCTTACGTCTGAACCCATTCTGTGCCTTCCGGATTTCACACGCCCATTCTCCATCCACACTGACGCTTGTGACTTGGGCCTTGGTGCGGCCTTGATGCAGAAGGATGACTTGGGGCGAGATGTGGTGGTAGCTTTCGCGAGCAGGACGTTGCACAAAGCGGAAAGACCGTACTCAACACCTGAGAAGGAGTGTTTGGGAGTGATTTGGGCTCTGGAACATTTCAGACCTTACATCGAGGGCCTTCGTGTAACCATTTATACTGACCACAACAGCCTGAGGTGGCTAATGAACCGTCCCAACCCCTCTGGACGACTGGCGAGATGGTCCTTGCGCCTACAAGATTTTGATTTTAACATCGTCCACAGGCCAGGGGTTCAGAATAAAGTTCCAGACGCTCTATCACGCAACCCACTGCCGCATTGTGAGGGCCCTATTGACATTCTTCCTCCGCATGCGGTCATCGCTGGGTTGGATCTGCGCAGTCTCTCCTCGGTCCCGATAACTGACAGAGAGCAGTTGTTGCAGTTGCAAAAAGGTGACCCAGTGGTTGGCAATCTTCTTCGAAACCTTGAAGGGGGCGGTACAGATGAAGAACATGTCATTCATGATGGTCTGCTCTATTTCAAGGACCCTAAGATAACCTGCAGTCTCCACCCAATGAAGCAGCTTAAGTTATATGTCCCTACAGTAATTCGATCCACTGTACTCCGGTATTATCATGACCATCCTACAGCTGGACACCTGGGGGTGACAAAAACGCTGGCCAGGCTGAAACAAAGGTTCTTTTGGCCCAAAATGGGGACAGATGTGAAAAGATACGTTATTTCTTGTCCTGTGTGCCAGTTGACGAAGACGAGCCAAAGAAAACCAGCAGGCCTGATGGTTCCGATCAGGCCAATGAAACCCTGGGAATACACAGGAGTGGATTTTGTGGGTCCGCTTCCACGTACTCAGAGTGGCAATGAACATCTGATCGTCTTCGTTGATTACTTTTCAAAATGGGTGGAAGTGTGTGCAGTGCGGTCAGCGACAGCTCAAGTGGCAGCGAGTAAGTTTTTGAGTGAGATATTTGCTCGACATGGTGCACCAGCCTACCTCATTTCGGATCGTGGGACTCCGTTTGTGAGCAATCTTTTTGAGCATGTGCTTGGGGCCCTTGGTACAGAACACCGGTTGACAACTGCGTACCACCCACAAACGAACGCCACTGAGAGGGTAAACCGCACACTTAAGACTGCCATACGTGCTTACGTGGACGACAAGCACACTTCGTGGGATAAATATCTTCCACAACTCTGTTTTGCTCTTCGAACTGCCTGCCATGAGAGCACAGGTCAATCGCCGGCAATGTTGTTATATGGCCGTGAGTTGGACACGCCGCTTGACTTGATAACACAGCCAAATTCTGTGGGAGTTGATGACCCTGGGGTACCCTATCCTGAGAGTTTGAGATATTCCCTGCAGGATGCTCATGATCATGCCAGAGCTGCTCTAAGTGCAAGCCATTCAAAAAAGAAGCGCTATTATGACAAGAAGCGACGCATGGTTTCCTATGCTGTGGATGACTTGGTCAGGGTAAAAACCCACCCCAAATCTGATGCTGGTGCAAACTTTACAGCCAAGTTAGCCCCAGTTTATGCTGGACCGTTTCGCGTCTCTAAGAAACTTTCAAGTGTCAATTACAGACTTTCAAACGTGGACACTGGAGAAGATGCTGGCGTGTTTCATGTAGTAAATCTGCAGCCTTTTCATTCATGGGACACGGCCGTGCCCACAACAAGTTCCTATGCTGATGTTGAGATGTCACTACCTTTGGGTGAGGACTTTGATTATCAAACAGACAGTGAGGAGTCGGGTAATGCTGACCAGAGTGTTGGTATTGACTACTCAAACGAATCTTTGAATCGACACTCAGATGAAAATTCGCTGGAACGTTGTATTGGACACTCACTTGATCTTACTCCTGACATTGTTGACGGTGTGGGTGTCTCTGACTCTCATGACTTGACATCTGACGCAGTTACTGGCGAACCCGCAAATCAGGGTCTGAGTCGTTATGCGCTGAGACCGAGAAGAGTCCCTAGAGTTACATCTGACTGGACGGTGAATAAGTGGACTAATCCCTACCATGTTAAAAGGTTTGACTTAGATTAAGCATGACAGACTGCGTTAGACTGTTGTTCCAGAGTGTTAATTGTTATTGTTCCTGTGTGTTCATGGGTCTCATCGAAAAAAAAATTGAGTGTTTCATTTTTGGGTCGTGATCAAACTTTTCTCATGTGTTAATGAACTAATGTACACTGTGCTAACATGTATGCTCGTACTGTTTGTACATTAGCTATCCCTTTGTCTTGTAAACTTTTCAAATCAGTCATGTATGAGTGGTTGTTAAGTCGAAGTCTTCCTTTGCTGTGTACGGCTGAGGGCAGCCTTTTTTTGGCCGGGGGAAATTTGTAACGAGTGGAAATATGGTGTGACCCCTTTAAGAATCTGTGACGAGTGAAGGCAGGGTGTGGCCCCTTTAAGAGCTGCGCGCTCCTGTTGAAGAGTCGACATTATTTGGTATTGTATGTGCTATATGCCGTGTGCCTCGAACACCCCATGTGTGTAATTCTAATTTCTGTTTGATGCCGACTTTTATATTATTTTACTTTTGCTTGTTAAGTAACAATGTGGACGGAAGGACGTGCGACAGATAGTTATGCTGCACGAGTTCGATGTGGAATAAAGCACGAGTTGAGATGCATATCGCCTCCGTGATTCTGTCTGGCCTCCGCACGTAATATCTTCAGTTGTGAGCTATCCTTCTCCTTCTTCCTGAAGCAGCGCGTTACAAGCTGCTTTGAAACAATTTGTATTGTAAAATAAATAAAGGTGACTTGACTTGACTTGACTGTACCTTTCCTGTTTAACAGGTATGAAATATACAGAAATTGAATAAGGTTATAAAACAGTCCGCACTGCATAAATTATAAATGAAATATAGATTAATCCTTATTAAAGCTACACGCATTCTTTAGTCAAGAGCAGTGAGTAATTTCAAAAGTAGAAATGAGCAGTGCGAAATGCCAAAAGTATATTTATGGTGAAATGCCAATCGTCAATCGACAGCATGTATTACAGTATAGATTAGAATACTATAAAATAATATATTTTTGGTCTCAATCTATGATCAGAAACCGCATCAGATCACAACAGTGATGTTATGAAGTGAGTTTAGAGTAAAATGTTATTAAATGTGAATTGTTGGACAAAATGTTTATAAAAGCTTCTCGTGAACTCAGAGAGAAGAGAGGGTGAGGAGGAAGCACAGCTGGTATTGCGGAAAAGAGCATTGCAACCATTTTTAAAGTGTTTTTAAAAGAATCATCTCTTAATAATCGTTTGCTCATTAATTGGACTGGTGTATGAGTCATTCACCGCAACATAAATTTTGCCGCAGCCGGGTAACTTCAAACCCCGGTTATAGAATGCTTTCTTGCCAACCACAATCATTTAATTTTTACACCCCTATCTGTTGCACATAACACAGATATAATATTATCAGATACTTAGAAGATCGTGGATGTTTGACCTTCAGATTTCAAACAGGCATTATAAAACCTATATGTGAATTATCTGTGTGTTATAGAAATACAGGCACCTATTATGGAATTTTGAAAATTTCCTTTCATGTAGTGTGTAACATAGATCTAAGTGAACAAAAACATCCTGCAAAGTTTTATATATGAAAGTTCACCGTAAAAAAAGTTATTGCCTCTCAAAAGTAAGAGTCGACGAACGATGCTTTTTCTCTATCTAGATGACGTCAACTTGACAAGTTATTTGAATAAGATACGCCCACTCATTGTGCGCGCAGCCGCAGACACCAGTGAAACTTGAAAACATCATGTCGACAACAAGACGTTGTGTTCTGAACAAGCGGCAACCTCCCTGTCTCTCTCTTGAAACCAACACGGAAGTGAATTAAACTGCAATTCATCTACTGACCGCTTGAGGCAGGCTGCAGAGGAGAGTCAAATCTGCATCTCCCCCATGTTAAAATGCCCAACTTTACAGCAGAAAAAAACATGTTTACAGCCTGGAGCAAAAAGTGGTTTTGGTCTTTGTAGCTTATTTTGCCCTTCATGACAACTGTGAGGGGGGCGAATTTTTTTACAACTCATCCGTTTAAATTATATTAAGCCTGCATAATTAAGGGCGTGGCCACTTGAGTGACAGGTGGATTGCGGCCGTTTGTCTGCTGTCTGTTAACGTCACTCTCAGCTAATTCCAGCAGCTGCTGTAGGCTACTTGCCATCTCTGCTGTGTTTGTGCTTTTTTCGGGATTATTTCATACAATTTAATACACGTATTATACCTTCGCCCACGCCGTTGGATTCCGTTGTTGTCGAGTATGGAGAGAACAACTAGCGCTGTATTTCCAGTTGTTTTCCTCGCATGCACTAACGTAAATGGATGTCTGACAATTTCCTTGCTAAAAAAGTTTATAGATATAGAGACCATGCACACTCTTTATGCGGTACTGTTGCTCTCACGGAACAGATATGCTTATTTAACTTTTTAGTGAAAGTACCGTCAGATGAAATCCTGCAGGTGTCAGTGCTTTCTCTCCGTCCATGAAATAGATGCACACCCTTGAATGAGCGCGGATTTCTAGTGCATTTACTTGAACTTCTGAGGTAATATCTTTGGTTTAACCCGGGGGTAGGCAAGTTCGGTCCTAGAGAGCCGCTGTCCTGCAAAATTTAGTTCCAACCCTAATCAACGCACCTGAACAAGCTAATCAATGTCTTCAGGATTACTAAGGCTATAGGCAGGAGAGATTTTTTTTCAGTGTTGGAGCTAAAATCTGCAGGACAGCGGCTCTCTAGGACCGAACTTGCCTACCCCTGGTTTAACCCATTTGAGAAATTGAGAGGGGCCAAAATCAGATTTTAAAATGGACTGAACAAAGCTCTTTACGAACTTGACGTGCGGGTGCGATGCCCTGCTGACTGACATGTATGCGCCCTATGGTATGCGCACGAATCACTGTCACACGCACAAGCTCAGAGCAATATTGTAAGTTACTGCATGATAATACATTTTTATAGCAGAATAATACATCACGATACACAGTCTCACTTTTAGTTACGTCTTTTAACTATTATAATATTTCGAAGGGCAAAAACATGAACTAAACTATTGGCTTTAATTCTTCAATCAGCTGTCACTTTAACAAGAGGCCAGTAGCTCCACCCACGTCCTGCCTTTTTGCCCATTTTCTGTTATCCGGTAGTGACGAAAGGTGACGTGTTGCCAAGATGGCGACGGCCGGCCCCGCCCACTTTAGGCTTCAAAAACGCTCTTCAGAAACCTACGGGTGACGTCACGGACACTACGTCCATATTTTTTTACAGTCTATGGTTTTGAAGTGCGAATCAAAAGCGAACTTTTTTTCACTGCCCAGGGACGAGCATGTGAAGAATCAGTGGCTAGAGTTTATATTTACAACTATACCACACAAGTATAGCCGGCCCTTGTGTGTTCTTTTATTTTAATGAAGATTGCTTCATAAACATAAATGCTTTCAAGTGTGGATTCGCAAGTCGGTTGATACTGAAGGAAGGTTCAGTACCTGTTTTATTTGGATCGGCTTCCTCCTCCGAATCACAACCTATAGAGCTCGGGCGTAGACGTTATGGAACAGTGCATTATGGGTAACGGTGGCCATTTTAGGGGTAACGCAAAGGCCGGTTTGGAGTAAGTTAATAGCTTAGCCGGCTGGTCTCCAGCACCGGCACAAAGAGTTATGGACCTTTACAACCCTAAAGTAATACCCACCGGACGAAGAAGGGTTGGCTCTCCACAGAACATAAAATATTCATTTTATTTTATTTTTCGTGTTCGCATTTATTAGGAAAAAACAATGTTACGGACGTACATGACAGTTCCCTGAAAGCGCCACTAAAAGACTGCTTTCAGAGACATCAAAAAGAAAGCACAAAGCCTTTATTTAAAGTGAATTTCGTTTTGTATTAATTGTATCTTAATTTTGATCAATGTTGCATACACAAATTACCTGGATTGATAATAAGTAAACATAGTAGCTAGACAATCACGACACTGAGGCGCCCGCCTGAACTGCAGCTCGTCTCATAAATGAACCGAAACTCAGCATAGCCTCCTTGCCTCACAGACCTGAGATCTCTATTTTTTACAGAACAATTCAAAACGAAAGAAAACTATGTCATCCGTATGAAATGTGTATTTCTCACCGGCGCGTTCACTGTGAAGATCGCGAGTCAGCATCGTCAACTGGTGTGACACACACACACACACAGTCAGATTCTGTGAGCTATGAAGCTTGTCTATGCAGGTTTGTTACACCTCAGGAGTAATTACACACCTATCATGGGTACAATAATCCCCTATTTTCGTCCGGTAGTTCTGTAATCCGGTATAATATTAGCGAACATTCACCTTAGACACAACCCACCGTTCACCAAAACAAGACGCGAAACTGGTGAAAACTAACATGATTTATGAGGTGTTTGCCCTGTCAATCGTGAGACCGATTACAGCAGTTCACATTACATCAATACTGAACCATTTTCCTTAAAATAACCTAAATTAAACCTAATATTATCAAATGACCAACGTTAGAATTTGAATAACCCACTGCCTATTATACAGTACATCCACTTCCGTACCGTGATTCCCACAATGCTTTGCGACGTGACGAAACGATCCCGAGCTCTATAAGTATTATTAATAATTGTTGCTTTTATGTGTTTTGTAGCATGCTCAATAAGTATTTGTGTGTGTTGTGTAAGTTACGCTCAGTTTTGAAAAAAATTTGGAAAAATTTGTCGTTGAACGAATCATTTGGGAGTCGGTGAGCAAATCAGGTAAAAGTAAATGCATATTATAAGACAACAAAAGTGTTTTTTTGTCATTGCATGCATGTAAAACTGTTGTTGGGGACTCCCAAACCAATATTAGGAACATTTTAAATGCCATAATAGGTGCCCTTTAAAAACTGGGGAATTCTTTTCCAGGGTTGATAGTATATTTTTTTTTTGCATTATACATGACCACAATATTCCTTTTATTCTGCTGTATTGCCTAAAATATGTGTTTCGATTCAAGAATCAATGTTAAAAATAAAACTGCATAAATCCACTGTGTTGGATATGGTAGAACTGTTACTTGCTAATCAAGTTCAACCATAAAACTATGCATACTGTAGATCAGGTGAAGACTTAAATCTCATCATTTAATATTGTTTTTAGTTTTATTATTACTTTTATTGATATTCATAACAGTAGTATTATGTATCTGTTTTGTACTTTTTATATGCATTCATAATCATATGTAATCATTGTATTTTGTGAATTCTACTGTTCACATACTGTTCTGAACATATGTGGGGAGAGAGACTTTGGGTGCGTGTTGAGAGACTGAATGTATAGGGTTTTTTTCCACCAAGTAAAATATGCATTCCTATGTTAAGGGGGACCTCTCTGTTAAGGGGAACCACATGTTTCTCTGGTAATGCAGTTTTTTTATTCAACATATAAGAACTGTATCTTATATAAATAAATAAATATCTTGGCAGAATAACTGGTGTCTGTTTCCATGAAATTAAACAATAATAAGGGGAAGCAAGATTTTTAAATCTACAATTTGGCGTCACAGGAACAGGATCGCATACCCAGGCATTCGTCTCAATCATAGCAGGTAAGACTTTTTCCTTTCTAAAAAGTTCTGAGTCTGCCTGATGATTAGAGACAGTGACTGAAACTGCTGAAAAGAACTGTTATTTGAAGTACCAGTTGTTTTGCCAATGAATATAAGACATAAGGAAAAAAATATATATATTGTATATATAAATATATATAATTGACTTATTTAAGTTGTTATCTGATCAGTACATCTCTAACAATATTTGATATGCTGGGATGGAGATGGATCTTTTTTAGAAAGAAGGCCATCTAGTCAGAAATTTGGGAGACTTAGCTATAAGACGGTTAAGTTAGAAAATTTGCTTGGTTGCATCTGCGACGTGGTTGGATTGTGGCGGGACTGTTTTAAAACGATGGCAGATTAATCCCTAAAACATCCAACACACTGAAGATTCGTTCTCAGAAGGAGACGAGGAAAGAGTAACACAAGCGATACTTGATTTATTAAAGCGGTTAAATGTGGCGATACTGTAAAAACGATGGCAGGGTAATATCTAAAACATTGTAACACGCTGAAGTAATACAAGTATAAAAGGCGCCCTTTGTAACTAGCTAGGATCGCGGGCATTCTGAATCTGACCGTAAAGCTGTTCAAATATTTGAGGATACTGATCTGAGAAGACTTCAAGAGAAAACAAAAAATAAAGAAAAAAGAAGAAACAAAGAAATTAATCTGAGATCAAATTAAAATATTAAAAAAGAAAGAAAATAGTTCTGAGTTAACTGAAAACCAAAACAAAATACTGAAAAACATTGGAGTTAACTTCTCTTTAAATTTTTCTTTTGTTTGAGTGAGGGAAAGAGAGAGAAGCAGCCCCTTCCTTCAGAATTTCTCTATACCTTCACACACACACACATATACAGTTGGAGAAGGGAAAGAGGGGGAGAGAGAAGCAGGGTAGCCCCCCTAGAATTCGCACACACAGCCTGCAGCTCTGAGCACACACACAGACGCATCACATAGGCTGCAGTTTCTGAACATAGACGCACACATAATACATAGCCCCCCCTAGAATTCACACACATACATACACACACATACATACCCATAATCCAGCTGTTCTGAGTGCACAAACTTTGAATACTTTACAAGATGGCAGAAAGTGTCTGTAACAGCAGAACAATATCTGCTTGGTATCTGGACAGAAAGGACAAGAAACAAACTAAACTTTTGAAAAAAGGACTGGATATCAATGCATCTATGGATGCACAGTTAAGCTGGTTCGAGTCCCAAAAAGACAAGATCAAGTCAAAAGCATTCCCAATACTGGCAGCTCATTGGATTGTGAAACAAGGTGGAATTTGTTGTGATATAAATGGTGGTCCAGTTCCACTTGTTGAAGCAATGAAGCCTCAAATTGAAGCATATAATAAGCTGAACAAAATCATGTCTATCACATGTTCAGAGAAAGAAAATACAACCAGTGATGATTCATTTGATCCAGATTGGACAAATATAATAACTGAAGCTGAAAGGAAATATTCACAAGCACCAGTAAAATCCGTGACAACTGTAACGCCTCCTCCTTACAAACCAATCTATCCAACTTTGCTTGAACAATATACAAGTTCATCTGAACCTCTGACACAGCTTCAAGCTTCAAGATCAAATGGAGGTCCAGTTGACAAAATGTATGTTGCATCTGCACAAGCAGCTCCCATAATAACGAGATCTAAATCAGCCCAGCCAACCAGAGACATGCTGCGATGTACACCAGCTCGTAATTATGGATCTGACTGGGATGATGAGACAAGAGATGACGACATGATCACAGTTGACAAGATCGGTCCTGAATTTTCTTCACCTGTGATTAAAAGGGAAGAATTACAATCAGAAATTATGACAGAAGAGAGACCATTCACACCAGGTGAACGGCAAGCCATTCTCACAGCTTTGCCTCCTCTGAAGAGGCAAGATCCAAACACAGAGTTTTGGCGAGAATTAGACTCTCTGGTTGAAGCACATCAAATGTCATTAAGAGATATACACACCATTGTGAAAGCTAAAAGCCCAAGAGACCGATGGGAACGCTTGCCATCGTCGATAACAACAGCCCAATGGGTAGACTTGTGGGTTGATGGCCAGGGACGACCCCTGGGTCTTTGGCAAGCATTAGATGTATTCCGAAAAGAAATCCAAGAAATCTTGGGAAGCGGTAAAATTCCATTCACATCAGTGACATTAATTAAGCAAAAGGATGATGAATCTCCAGATGAATATGCTCTGCGTAAGTGGAATGCTTATGAGAGATGGGCCCTCTGTGCTAAGAAACAACCCGACAGAGATGATGTACAGTTCACTGACACACTTGTGGATGGCTTTAGCTCTAAATACCAACAAGCCTTATCACTTGGAGTTAACCCAGGCGAAACATTTGACCAAATTATGCAATGGGCTGGCCGTCTAGAGATGGCTATGAGATCAAACAAGGAAGAGGGAAACAAGTCAAATCGAAGAGGAGTGGCGACAGCTCAATACAACATGGACACAAAGAATAGGATGATTGTTTGCAGCAACTGTGGCAAGCGTGGCCACTCAAGAAAAGATTGTTGGGCTAAAGGAGGTGGAGCAGAAGGTCAAGGTCCATCATTTAAACAAGTCAGTGCGAAAAATCATGATGAAACCTCTCAAGGAAAGACGTGGACTGAAGCACAAGTCCGTCAGCTGATTGAGGGAATTATGCGTCCGCAATAGGAATCAGCGCCCCCCTGTATTAGCAAGAAAAGAGACAATCGCCTTTTCATCAATGCATTAATAGGGGGCCACCCATGCGACATTCTGGTCGACACTGGAGCAGCCATTTCAATAACAGATCTGAACCTACCTACAACAGATGAAACTATGGAAGTTGAAGGAGTTGGAGGAGGTATCACAACATTTCGCAAAAGTATACAAGTTCCACTGCAAATACATGAAGATGAAGTCTTATGGACATCTTTCTGGGTGGGACCGAATTCACAAGGAAGCCTTATTGGCATGGACATTCTTCCATTGTTGAACACGATCATCTTCACTGACAGTCGTCAAATCGCTACAACAGCTGGGATAATACCACACGAAGATCGCACATGTAATTTAAGTTCTGTTGGTGCAGCAAAACCAATCATCAGAGATTGGGGAAGAGATGGTGTGTGGGGTCTTGTGTGCAGTTTATATCCAGATGTTTGGGCTAAACACAAATTGGATTGTGGCAAAGCCAACATTGACCCCGTTGTTATTGAGGGGCCGATACATGCCCCTCATAAACAATACCCTATCCGACCTGAAGCAAGACAAGCCGTGGAAGAGATAGTGGCAGATTTGGAAGCTGAAGGGATCATCAGACAAACTTCATCTACCACTAATAGTCCTGTCTGGCCTGTCAAGAAATCTGATAATTCATGGAGATTAACCATTGATTACACAAGACTTAACAGTGTAACACCAAAACCGCATCCTATTGTGGCCAATCCTGCCACCATTCTGAATGATATTCCAGGTAATTCAAGAATTTTCACGGTACTGGATGTACTGTCGGCTTTCTGGTCTATACCTATTGATGAAAGATCCCAAGAGAAATTGGCCTTCACAGTGGGCGCAAAACAGTATGTTTGGAACAGACTCCCACAAGGTCTTAATCTTTCTCCTGTGGTATTTCATAGAACTTTGGATCAGTTCTTAACTGAGCGAAAAGCTGAAATTGAGAGTTCAGGAAGTGTGTGCCTCCAATACGTGGATGACTTGTTAATTGCAAGCCCAGACGAAAAGAGCCATATATTTGCTCTGAATGTTGTCCTACAAGCCCTTGGGACAGGAGGATTCAAAGTCAACCCCGACAAAGCACAGCTGGCCAAAACTAAGGTTATCTACTTGGGCCAAGAAATATCTGTTGAGGGAAGGAGAATGACAACAGAGTGTGTAGAGGCATTACGGCAACTTCCAAAACCTCTAACAGTTACAGGAATGCGGAAGGTGATGGGACTTTTTAACTATTGTCGTCAGTATGTACCTGACTTTGCGAGCATCACTAGCCCTCTCATCGACCTGTACAAGGGAGGAAAGCCTGGAGTGGAACAAATAAACTGGACATCGGAAGCTGAGGAAGCGTTTACTTCTATGAAAGAAAAACTGACTTCAGCCCCAGCCTTGGGGCTTCCTGATGGACGATTGCCATTTCATTTGTGGACCAGGGTGGGAGATGAGACCTACTCAGCAGTACTGTGTCAAAAACCAGGTGATCGATACAGACCAGTTGGATACTTTTCCACAAAGATTCCTGTCACAATGATTGGTCAACCACGATGTATACAAGCTCTTGATGGTGCCACATGGGCAGTGGATGCTGTGGAAAATCTGATAGGAGCACAAACGATCATATTGCACACTCCACACAGTATAGTGACGCTGTTGAACAACACAAACATCAAGACCATAACCGACGCAAGGAGAGCAAAGTGGGAAGCAACTTTGTTGAACAAGGATTTGAGAGTGGAAATCATCAGAGACACATCCCTTAACCCTGCAACAATGATGCTAGAACCACATGAGGGAACACCACACGAGTGTGAAAAACAAGTAGAAGAAGAAAGTCTTGGTCCTGTTAATCCAATACCTCTTGAAAATCCAGACAAGGAGTTATGGGTTGATGGATCCAGTTACTATGTTGATGGAAAACGACATACCGGATGGGCTGTGGTGGAAGCTGATGGAACTGTTGTGAAGAAAGGAGCTCTTTCTGGGCAATATTCAGCACAAGTAGCTGAGCTCATAGCACTTACGGAAGCTTTTGAACTATCGGAAGGAGATCGAGTCAACATCTACACAGATAGTCGTTATGCTTTTGGCGTGGTCCATGACAACCTTGCCCTGTGGAAAAAACGTGGACTTATCACTAGCAGTGGGAGCGAAATACAACATGCTTCCATAATTCGTCGCTTGATTGCAGCATGTCACTTACCCAGAGAAGCAGCCGTGATTAAAATAAAATCACATCAATCTGACAAGTCCAAAGAAAGTCAAGGAAACACGGCAGCGGATGCAGCAGCTAGAGAAGCAGCTCTACTTCCTCTTACTCCTGTTACCGTGGTAGAGGAAAACAGCAAAGACAATCCTGAGCTCCATCTTCTTTCATATCAAACTGAGACAGATGAAGAGAAAGAACAATGGATAAAAGCGGGAGCGAAAGAGGATGATCAAGGTATCTGGAGAATCCCAACAGGACAAGTGGTGATGCCTATCGGAACAAGAAGAGAACTAATGCAGCTGTATCATGGAAAAGTGCATGCTGGAGCAAAAGCAATGAAAGCTCAAATCAGCGAGACTTGGTGGTGGCCACGGATGATGAGAGACATTGATGATTATTCTAGGAGATGTTTGATCTGCCTGAAAGCAAATGTGGGAAAATCTGTAAAGGTGCGAATGTCACATGCACCCAGACCAACAGGTCCATGGACACACCTCCAAATTGATTTCACAGGACCTTTATCACCCAGTGGAGGGTACCAATACATTCTAGTAATCATGGACAGATTTACTAGGTGGATGGAAGCATTCCCTACGAAAACTTGCACTGCTGAAGCGGCGGCACGAGTAATGGTTGAAGAAGTTTTTCCTCGCTGGGGTCTTCCATATGAAATTGATTCTGACAATGGAACTCACTTCACTGGAAAACTGATGAAGGAAGCAATGAAATTGATGGGAATCAAACAGAAATTCCACATTCCGTACCATCCGGAAAGTTCAGGGATCGTAGAGAGGATGAACAGATCGTTGAAAACATCTTTAACCAAAGCCATTCTGCAGACTGGTCAAGGTTGGCATAAGTTATTACCTGCTATTCTGTGGAACCTGAGAGCAACTCCAAACAGAGTAACAGGACTAACTCCTTTTGAACTGATGACTGGAAGAACAATGGTTCTACCTCCTGATGCTCCGCCACCTGCAGGAACAGGAGGAGATTCTACTTTGTTCCAAGAGAAGTTGCGACGCTATCTCACAATGCTGGACAAAGCTACCAAAGACAATAATAAGAAAGTGCGAGAAGCTCAACAGCAATGGGATGAAAAACACACCACTATTGACATTCCACACATTCCTGAGTTAGGCCGTTTTGTTATGGTCAAACGTATTGTTAGGAGAGGTTTAGAACCTAGGTGGGAGGGACCATATGAGATACTCTTAACAACTGATACAAGTGTTTGCCTCAAAGGGAAGGGTGTAGGAACAGATAAATGGTATCATTGGTCACAAGTTAAACCTTGCTTAGTGAATGAACAAAGTGATGACGGCTTATGGCCTGAGATTGAGCACTGTTCATCCATTAACTTTAAAGACTAGGAAAAGGAGTGATGATTAATTATTTTTCTCCTTCCATTTCAGGAATCAATTCCATTGACATTGATTAGAGATGGTCGCAAGTTATTCTCGATACAACACGACAATGGTATGCTTGTTTTTTAATTTTACTTGGCATTTACCAAGGAAGCCAAGCTTTATGGACTCCTCGAGTTCAAGGAATCACTCGGAATGCAACTCTGAAATCTGGCCAACATTTTACTCTACCCTTTATTTCCAAATGGGGATTATGGGATTGGGTGCCACGTAATGATAAAGAGCTTGCTAAATATCGTGAGGGCATCTACGGTGGATGTGACTTTCACCATCAATGTTACAAAAGCAGAGTAATTTGGCCGGTGAAAGATGGGGGGTATTCTGGTAGTGCTCAAAGGCGAGAAATTTGTTCAAAAGAACAATGTGAAATTGTGGGGTTAAACCTCATAACGTCTACTAATGTGGAAATTCACTTCATTTTGAATCGTACTCACATGCTTACAATATGGGATTCATTAGCTCAAGGCTGTATATATCCCATAGTGTTGCCATGTGAGGGGTTTCTAAGGGATACAACCTCGGGAACAACAAGATTCAAGGGAAATTACGTACAAATTTGGCATTCGGAAGATGAAAATGAATATTGTGAGACTGAACTAGAAACTGGAGAAATTGGACGGTGTTTTTATCTTTCTGCGGAAAAGACAAACAAAGCTAGAACATGCCCAAGTACAACTATTGCACCAGCTCATGGTATCTTGTTAGCAAAAGAAACCAAAACCTTGATAAATGAAGCTCACATGGTGCGACAACGCATTAATTATAACTTGATATCTCTTCTTACTGTTTTTGATCAGTCCTACTGTGGAAATTTCACACAAATAAGGAGTTGGTTGGAGAAAGAAGTTAAATATTATACCTCTAAAGATCCTCTGAAAAGTCGAAATCGTACACCTCGGAGTATATGGGGAGATATAGCGGGGGTATTTGGATCTGTCAATTCAATTAGCAATACTGCTCAGATGAACCAACTAAGCGAATACACTCAATGGGTGGGAACAATGACTGGGAAAGGACTCACTGAGGCTCTTCAAGGTTCTCTACATATTTTAGCAGCGGGTCAGCATCTTAATAACGCAGCGAAGGAATTGGCAGAAGCATTAGTGAAATCGTCTAATTTTGAGACACATCGTGCGGCGTGTTTATTTTTGGCACAGAATTTAAAGGATCAAATGGTAGAGGACATTCAAGTTATTCGAATGGATCAAGTTCCTGAGCGAATAGCAGAATCTTTGTTAGTGGTTTTCGGTAATCAACTTAATTTGACTTCTGCTAAACATGTTCCATTAGTTAAAATCGCAATTAATGAAGATTCGTTGTCAGGTTCTGGAACGTTACCTTTGATTATGGTATGGCCTCAATATGGGAAGAGCAATATTATGACAGTTAGACGATTCCAATCAATGGGGGTTAGGCAAGGAAATTCAGTAATTAGATTAGGAAGGAATGGATATTGGGCTGAAGGCGAAACACCAATGATTTCTACCACAGACTGTTGTGTTGAGGAACATGAGTGGGTAATTTGCTCATGCTCTACAATGTTTAGTCTATCTCTTAATGGATCTGCAGTTTGGGAAGTAGTTCCTTTAGATCAAGCCACAGGTGCATGGCAGGTGTCAGAAGCACAGTGGTGTATATTACATGATGGAATGAGTGAAAATATGATATACGGAGGAAAGTTGTGTCCAATTCCGTCTGATCCATTTTGTGTAGAGATTCTCTATCCTCTTCAATTGGGTGGAATTCATGTTCCACATGTGCAATTGTTGCAGTTAGATCCACAGTGGTGGAATAATGATTTGGTGGAGGAGAGGAATTATGAACTCTTTGAAATGGTTAAGAGAGTTAAAGGGAGTGTTAAGGCAGCTCAAGAGGAGGGACTTCAAGCAATGGGTCATGTTATAGTAGCGAATGGAGTAGCTAAATTGATGTCTGAGAGGAAATTAGCACGAATTCCAGGGAATTTATCATGGTCGGAATGGATAGTTTTGATTATGGTAGGAGTTTTTGTGTTTCTGTTAGTAATAAAACTCATCTTATGTGTTACTAGGAAGACAATACCAAACCTGTAAAATTGGTTATTACTAACCATATGGATAGAACCGAGAATGGGAAATACGGTGTGAGATAGGAGATTTTATACACTACAATACTTACAAAACACAACTTCACAAACAATGAACACCCGTTTACTGATTTCCAACCCCAAGGGATAGGATCCTTTAACATCAACGTTTATTTTAGTTTGTTATTTTGGAGCCAGGAACTTGAGGAGTTAATTTCATAACGAGTCGAGGCACTGGCAGAAGATTTATTAGTTTTTTCTTTCCTTAGATGATTGGGGTTCATTTTAAATGCATACACATAGACATTAAATGACACATAGTATGCGGGGACATAACATGGGTTGGGTTTTTTTGTTATTTGTTTTCTTTTCTTTTCTGTTTCCATTCTTCTGTCCTTTATGTCTATGACTTGGTCTATTTCTCCTCCTCACTATCACTTCAATAGGGTCGCAACCTGGGAATGATGGTGTGGAACTGACGGCCGTAGTTCCAGTGGAGGGACTGAAGACTTAAATCTCATCATTTAATATTGTTTTTAGTTTTATTATTACTTTTATTGATATTCATAACAGTAGTATTATGTATCTGTTTTGTACTTTTTATATGCATTCATAATCATATGTAATCATTGTATTTTGTGAATTCTACTGTTCACATACTGTTCTGAACATATGTGGGGAGAGAGACTTTGGGTGCGTGTTGAGAGACTGAATGTATAGTGTTTTTCCACCAAGTAAAATATGCATTCCTATGTTAAGGGGGACCTCTCTGTTAAGGGGAACCACATGTTTCTCTGGTAATGCAGTTTTTTTATTCAACATATAAGAACTGAAGCTCTTTGTCTAGGGCAGAGAGAGAGAAATGAGCGAGATGCTGGAAGGAAGATCTTTGTCCGGTCCATTGTCACTCTCTCCCTTATGCCTTATATAAATTGGTAAAATAAATAAATATCTTGGCAGAATAACTGGTGTCTGTTTCCATGAAATTAAACAATAATAAGGGGAAGCAAGATTTTTAAATCTACATCAGGGATAGGCAACGTCGATCCTGGAGTGCCGCTGTCCTGCAGAGTTTAGCTCCAACCCTAAGCAAACACACCTGAGCAAGCTAATCAATGTCTTCAGGATTACTAATGCTAAAGGCAGGCGAGTTTATATCAGGGTTGGAGCTAAACTCTGCAGGACAGCGGCACTCCAGGATTGACATTGCCTATCCCTGCTGTAGGTGTTGCCTTTGGTGTCTCCACCCACCATATATATTTCTAGATCCAACCCTGGATAATAACTTCTGAAAGTGGTTGTCAGCCTTGTATACAATACCAATTTTAGGATTAGCAGGAGAACAAAATCTGTCGAAATGTCTCTGCATCAGCAACTGTCGTTTTTCGGGCCAGAAAGTCAAGTAAGTATCTTAAATACAATTATTTTTTTTATGGATTATTCCAAATGGATTTTACCTAATTAACATATTAGCATGCTGTAAAAATTGCTGTATTATAGAAATTATCTAGAATTACTTTGACCCACAATCAGATGGTTCCGTATAAAAGCATCATCCGTGGCGGACTTCAACCTGGCAAAGTCATCATCGTCCAAGGAATCATCAATACCCAAGCAAATAGGTTTGACAATGTTGATTCTTCCCGATAATAATTATGCTGCACTGTAAAAAAAAAAAGTAAAGCAGCTGCTGAGAATTTATCTTTGTAAGATATAGTTTTTTTTTCCCCATCACCCAATGATGCACAGATATCCGTACTCGACATACAAAACACAATAGGGACACTCAATAAATAATAGTAATAATACAAAAGATCAATTCTGAACGTAACAAAATAAACAAACTGCTAAAATTGATCCAAAAATAAGTTCAGCAGCACAGATAAAACCAACAAGAACTAAGAAACTCCACCGCATAATCTTTTCATGCCACACTGCATGCTGGGTACCTTCATAGTACATGTGCACTGTAGAAATACAGTATGATATTCCAAGAGCGCAGTTAGATACCAGAGAAGTCATATACTGTGCAAAAATTTGTAACTGTGTGTTTTAAAATGATTTTAAATATTCACTTATACCAATGGAACATCATAATGACACATCTACCTGATCCTTGAAACCGTGAGATGTTTTTCAAAAAGTATAATTCCCTTTGCTTTTATTTCTCCAACAGGATTGAGCTTAATCTGTATCACCAATTTGGAATTGCATTTCACTACAAAATTAGTTTTGATCAGAATGTGGTTGTCCGCAACACTTTTGAGAATGGGAAATGGGGCGAGGAGGAACGATCTGGACCCATGCCGTTTAAAAGAGGGGATCTGATTCTGGTAAACATGCAGATTTATTATTGCCTGTTTATTTACTTTCTGTTCAAATGGACAGTGTGGATAAGACTCTGTAATCACTGCAATCACTGTCAATGTCTGTACAGTAGAGGTTGGGGAAATCAATTCAGTTTCAGTTTTTAAAGTTCATGAAATTGGTTAATATCTTTCTCATTGCGCTTGTGCATTTCAGGTGACCATTTTCTGCAGTCGTGATCATTACAAGGTTTTTGTCAATGGTGAAGAAACTCACAATTACAAACATCGCTTCACTAAACTGGAGGAGATAGATGTTTTTGATGTTAGAGGAGACATACAGCTGGGCTTTGTGCAGCCCTAACAGGGATTTCACCCAGATCTAATACGTGTTCAGAACATGGATCAGTCTATGTACACAAAAGATGCTAAAAAAGATAATTCACATAAAAGATGTTTCACTTGCCTACATCTTAATCTGATACCCATGTGATTGTCCACAGTTTCAGTGATGGTAATACATAAAAATTAATAAATAAACGTTGATGTGTCCAACCCATTCGTGCGTATGTTTGTTTTTTTATTGATGATTTTTCAAGCATACAGCATTAAGAAAACAGAAAGAGGGGGGGGGGGGGGGGGGGGCAAACAATAGATACAGTCATTGATTGTTTACATTACAGTACTCAATCCATTGCTTCCAGTATTTTAGAAATGGGTCCTTTTTAAGTCTCAAAATAAAAGTCAATTGTTCCATATTGTATATTTATTTAACAATTTCTATCCATTCTCCAAGTAAGGATGTCCTGCTTATACCAATGCCTTTTAATACTCTCCTTACAACTTGATATACATCTCCTCTCAACAAAGAGTGTGGTGTTTCCAAGATACAATATAGTGAAATTTCTTGGCATTTCATATCCTAAAATCTTTTTGATCTCCATCAAAACCATGTTCCAGAAAGGTAATATTTAATGAATTCAATTTTAATAAACGTTTTTAACCCTCTGGGGTTCTTCGGGTCAAAAATGACCCGAATCGTTAAATAAAAAAATGTTAAAAATCGTAGCTTCATCGGAATGGTCCAAAACTTGGTGACTTTTTTGGTACTTGGTATATGAACACCCAAAAAAATTGGGGAAAGGATTTTAAAAATCTAAGTGGTCGTAAAAAAAATAGTCACACTCAGGGTCTTCGGGTCAAAAATGACCCCCATAGGAAATGAATGGGAAATTGGCAAAAATGTGAAAATGCAGAGTTTTTTTGTGCATACAATCTACAAAACAGCCAGGATGCAGAAAAAAAAAGCACACACCAGTGAAGGGGTGAATCTCTTAAAACAATGGGTGACAACATTTTTTCCATTTGTTCTCTTTATAATGCAATGTTCAGGTTTGACTGCATTATAAAGTAAAACTGCCACTTAAAATTACCATTTAAACCAACCAAAAATTTTTTTTTTTTTTAATTAAAAAAAATGACAAATATAGTCTTTGAGAATCTGTTATTATATATTCAAATCAAAAACCTGAAAAAATTAAACAATATGTGAAAAAATCACTAGAGTGTTTCTACCATAGGTTTCTACAGAGAGCTGTAAATCCACCAGTGATAAAAATGTGCTATTGCGTGATAAAAATGCTCAGTGTGTCCACCAGATGGCTCCGATCTCATTTCAAAAATTGCTTTCATGAGGTCTAGACTTGACTCTAAAATGAAATACAGCTTTAATAAAAAAATTTTTTTAATTATATATATATATAAATTTTCTATTATATTCAATGGGAAAAAATGGGTCTTAATTATTGCATAAATATAAATTATAAATTATAAAATTATCTCAAAACACCAAAAAAGAAAAGAAAAAATATTATTGAACAAAAATATATTTCATTGATTTTACTCAAATAAAATGTATCTTAATGCCGCCCTCCGGGTCATTTTTGACCCGAAGGTCCTGAGTGTGAGTCTAAAATGAGGAACCCCAGAGGGTTAAACTGACTTCTGAGTGTTGTCATAATTGAAGTGAATCTAATAATCAGTAATATAACTGTGAAATTTGCATACAAGCCTTTAGATTTCATTTTTTAAGCGTGTAACAGATTGTAGTTAGTTATAATATGTTGTGTGTATATATGTGAATATAAAAACTATCGTAATCAATTATACTGCATATTAACTTTACAGGATTTTAAAATACAGTGCAAAAACAAGAACTGTAATTAATTTTACAGTATAAATATACTGTAAGTTATTATACAGTATGCTGTGAACTACTGTAGTCAGATTTACAGCAATTTTACCGTGGAATAAAATACTGAAGCTTGCTGGACATATGTTGCCAGTAAGTTACTTTTGATTTTACATTAAATTTGTTACAGTGTATGTTTGGGCAACTCCAGAATACATGAAGATGGTCAGCATAATTGTGGTGTAGATAATTGTTTACTTTAAATTTTTGGGGTAATGAAATAACGCTGTAACGTTCAGGTTCTCAAATGAAGAAGGTCCAGTAGATGCAAATAAGGATTTTAGAGGATTCATTCCAAAACAAGATAATAAGCCAACATACGAAACAGTGTGTATTACACACAAACCATAACTGACACTGAACACTGACATGAGAGGAACTTAAATACACAGAGGAATAATGAGGACAACAGCTGAAGACGGTGAGTGGTGATGATGATTGCTGGCAGGTGCGGGTAATGGTGAAGGAGGTGAAGGTGTGGGCCAAGGAGGATGCTGGGAACTGTAGTGCAGACGGGGACTAACCCAAGACAGTGACAATGCCCATTAGGTGCCCAGCCAGCACAGCCATGTGGGGCCCACATGGGTTTGACCTGGGCTATTTAACTGGGACCCAGCCAGTTTTGTCCATGGTTTCTATGTAGGACCCACATGGGTTTGCCCAGATGAAATGAACACTGCTCAGTGTGCACACTACAGGCTGTAAAATGTAACACATATCTGTGTTGGAGTAAATGAGATAATTAATTGATTGGTTTGATGCCACCATTATGGTGATCAGTGTGTGCTTTAGTTGGGCTCTTGATTTTTTAACATTAGTTTTTCTCTGCTCAGTTGTATCTGATTGTTGTGTTGATATCAGCAATCAGATGCTATAAACTGATTGATGATAAAAAAATCATTGTGTGTGAGTTTTATACGGGTGATATGTTATTCATTTTGTTTTATTGTTGTGATTCTACAGCAAGAGTTCCAACAAATTTTTATCAGAACATCAAATGATTTCTAAAACACCATTTACACATTTTGGACTTCTGTTATTTTTACTCACTCATAGACATCAAGAATAAGCATATGAATCTCAACAATGGTGACATGCTTCATAGTGCAATGCATTCTGGGTGCATCATACGAAACTTATCCATGGCTCCCAGAATGCATTGCAGCATGATGGATGTCACCATTGTAGCGATTCATATGCTGATTCTTGATGTATGCGTGTGAGCAAAAATCGCAGTAGTCTAAAATGTGTAAATGGTGTTTTAAAAATCATTTGATGTTCTGATAAAAAATGTGCTGGATCTCTTGCTGTAGAATCACAACAACAAAAAACAAAATGAATAACATATCACTCATATAAAACTCACAATATTAGTGAGTTAAGCCATTATATGATGATTATATTCTTATCATAAATCAGCTTATAGCATCTGATTGCATTTTCTCTTGCTGTTCTCAACATAACAATCAGATACAGCTGCCAGAGAAAACTAATGTTAAAAAGTCAAGAGCCCAACTAAAGCAAACGCTGATCACCATAATGGTGGCATCAAACCAAACTATTATTTTCAATAAATCATCAACATCTTAACCTCTGTTAATTCTTAATAAGAACTTCTGTAGATGTCTGACAGAAATAAAGTCAACCTGGTTAGTAATAAGTGAAGCTGGTAATGCTGTTTGTGGAGTTGTTTAATCAGATCTTTGAGAGATTTCGTGTATTTTATCTTCAGTTGATATCATTTAAGGCTGTGGCTGGAAGTAGTTCTTGTGTTTCTCTTTCTTTCAGTGATTCTGCTTGTTAACAGCAGGTGTTTATCAATACTGCTCAATCATTATTCAATCAATTATCTCATTAACTCCAACACTGATATGAGTTAGATTTAACAGCCTGTAGTGTGCACACTGAGCAGTGTTCATTTCATCTGGGCAAACCCATGTGGGCCCCACATGGCTGTGCTGGCTGGGTGGTGACTGTGACAAATGCACTTGATTTTTCCATGCAAACTCTTTCCATCTCTGTGAATAGGTAATTGTATGTTTTGTCTTGCAAGAAAAATACCATTCTTTATTTGGAATTTCTTCCCCCAATTTTCTAATTTCCCCTCTTTCCCATTTCTGCTTAATATAGCTAGATGTGGGGTTTTTTTCGATAGAAAAAAAGAGATTATTCTGGGATTATTCTTTTTATAGGAGTCAACTATCAATTCTACAAGCGTATTCAGCTCCATACTACCCATTTTTTAAACTCCCTTTCCAATGATAATTTTCTTTTAATTCAGCAAAATTTTACATTTTCCTTGGGCAACAAAGGTGCACAATGCAGCAAAACCTTTAGTTACTCATTTCCTGAATCCTAGATCAAGGAGCCCTGGTTTAAATGTATGATCAAATGATGATCAAAAAGAAACACATTGAGATTAAGAATCTCTTTCACAAGAGCATCCTGGCCAAGACTCACAGACACAGCTTGTTTTGAGTTTAACTTATAACATCCATCAATACATACACATATACACATATACACACACAAGCAGTGTTTAAACCATATCTCAAGTATAGTAACCAGGGACGTGCACAGACATTTTGAGGGACAGGGGCTCAAGTGAAAAAAAGGGCTCTTCTCATAATTACGTTTTTTTTTTAAAAACTTTTTTTAAACAAAAAAGTATATATATTAACACAACTCTGACTTCCTTTTTAAAAAAAAATATTTAATTTTTTAATTAATTTTATCTTCCTCAAACTCACGCAATTGTTTCACGCCTGTATCATCATCATCAAATAAAACCTTCAAAAGTTTGTGCTAAATAAACTGTTTTAAAGATTGATGTTTATTGTAAGTTTCAAATATGTTTAATTTCTTGTCTAAACTGTCTGGCCATTATTTTCTGACAGCCACGTGGGGAGACTGGGCGAGGATTTATATGATGTCCACCTGTGAATGCAGACACGATGGCTGGATTGCGTTTACATTACACTGAGATCCGATCACAATGCGTCCTCGACTACCTCCGAACCTGGACACACGGATAACATTCCGATCAGAAGCGCGTTTACACTTGTCTTTTTAATGTGTCTGTGGACAACATCCGGATACAGGTCGCATGTTAATGCCAAGTGTAAACACAGCCAGAGTGTTATAAGTAACACTGAAGATTAATTGAGTGATGATTGACCATTATTGAAGACACCTGATGTTAACAAGCAGAATCACTTTGTCACAGTGTTTGCTTTAGGGGGCTTTCAAACTGGCAGTTTAATTCGGAACGGGGCACGGTTCGCATGAAAAATCGCTAATGTAAACGCTGTCATGGGACCCGGGTGCGAACTGGGGTACCGAACCCGAGACTACCTGGAGGAGGTGGTCTGAGTTCGGTTGCTCCCGAACCGTGCCGCGGTTCACGTGAATGTGAAAGGAACACAGACTTGGGTGCGCACTTGTTCAGGAAGTAAAGTGACCTGCGCATGCGTTTTAGCTTATTGTGATGTATTCAGTTAAATAAAACACTTGTAAGGGATGATAGTGTTGATGATTTACCTTGGATACGAGCGAGAGTGAGCCTACTGTGTATTCGTGCATTGCGCGTGAAATCAGGGCACCAAATTTGGAAATCCACTGTCTCCTTAAAAGAGTCCGTTTGCAAGCAGCAGAAAGCCACCTTATGTGACAGACGCACAGTAAACCTGTATTGTTCACTCAACTGCGCATAATACCAGCGAATTAATAAAAAACACAATATTGACCCGCATTCTGTTTTCTATCATGCGCCCTGCACGTTTGCGATGACGTAATATGCACGCAAACGCACCAGGGTTCGATAGAATCAGGTTGAGTGTGAAAGCAGACCAACGCTGCGGGGGGTGCCGGGAACAAACGCGCTCGGGCTCGGACCGCAGCAAACAAGCCCAGTGTAAAAGCCCCCTTAGTTGGGCTGTTGACCCTTACATTTTTAACTTTAAATTTTTTTGGCTGCTGTTACTGAGTTATAACAGCCAGATGAACGAAGAGAAAAGGTGATCTGATGGTGTTGGTTGTGTTTTAACATAATAATTTTTTTGACCTGAATCACTGAACTCATTTAGAGCCTAATTTCGGATTTAGGTTTAATTTATAGATTATAGCAGCACTGTCCTTGTACAGCAGAACACTTTTAGCATTTTTTATGTAATTAAAAGTTGTTCTGATACAAAAAAAAAAAAAAAAATGTAATTTCATTTAGGTACACACAGACATCAGGAATCAGCGTATGAATCTCAGCAATGGGGACAAACAGCATATTCAGATAAACAGATCAACTCTGAACATTAGAAAACAAGCAACTAAAAAGCCATATAACAACAGCAGAAATAAAATAAAATAGTAAGAATAAAGGAAATTAAGACAATTAGGCTCATTATTTATTCATGCAGCAGTGCATGATGGGAGCCATGAATAAGTTTTGATTGGTGACACCCAGAATGCACTGCAACATGCTTTATAATAGTTGAGATTCATAGGCTGATTCTTGATGTCTGTGTGTGCCTAAATGAAAGATTTTTTTGAATCAGAACAACTTTTAAGAAATCCTTTGGATTACATTGAAAATGCTAAAATAAAATGCTGTACAAAGGAAAGTGCTGCTATAATCAATAAAGTAAACCTAACTCAGAAATTAGGCTCTAGATGAGTTCAGTGATTCAGGTCAAATAATGATTATGTAAAAACACAACTTTTCTCTTTGTTCATCTGGCTGTTATAACTCAGTAACAGCAGCCAATCAAAATCTAAAGTTAAAATTGTAAGGGTCAAGAGCCCAACTAAAGCAAACACTGCATGATCTCCATAATAGTAACTTGAAATTTGTGCTTTTCTCCTTCAGTGATTCTGCTTGTTAACATCAGGTGTCTTCAATAAATGTTCAATCATCCCTCAATTAATAACTTAATTATCTAATTAACTTTAACATTGCTTCAGTGTACTCATATAAACACTGAGCAGTGTTAATTTAACACTGGGGATTCTGCTGTGTTTTTCTCTGTTGTTAATGTTAATGCTTCAAATGGTTCAAAATGCTGCAGCCAGATTCCAACTGGGGTGCGCAAACATGGAAATGTTACTCCTATTTTAATGTCTCTTAACTGGTTGCCGGTGCGTCATAGAGTCGAATTTAAAATGTTGTTTGTTTTCAAATCCTTAAATGGTCCACAAGCAGTTATAATCTGTCCCAGCCACATTCACGATTTAAGCCGAGAGGGGATCGTGCTTTCGCAGTTGTCGGTCCTAAGCTATGGAATAGCCTCCCCATATCCTTGAGATCCCTTTCCTCTTTACATGAGTTTAAATTTAAGCTAAAGTTTTATCGTTTTGACAGCATTTCACTAAATCTCAATTATAGTTTTATTACATTATGTGTTAATGGTATTTTGCTCTTTCTTTCATGTTTCTGTCACAGTATACGAATTCATTGCTTCCTTCTCATCTTGTGTTTATGTTGTTGTATGAAAGCACATGTGTAGTGGGCGTGACTGTGTGTCATTACCTGATCCGCTCCAGCTGATCATCATCTCATCACCAGCTGCAGTCTATCTCATCACTCTATATATACTCACCGCTGTCTCATCCCCTTTGTCAGATCATTGTTTGGTGTCTCCTGTGTCGGTGTTCCAGTCCTGTCTTCCTGCTTCCCTGTGATCGTGTACCTGTGGATTATCATTGTCTTGGTGTTGGATTTCGTTGTCTTCGTTTCACCTCCTCACTGCACGGTTTCCATCCTGACCATCGAAGTCCCTGCGCCATCCTGCCACGCCCGTGTCCCGCTTCACCTTCAACTTCAATCAACTTTATTAATCCCACAAGGGGCAATTAGTTTTAGAGCAGCATGTTTGCAACAATGCATAACACAATCAAACACAATATTCACAACATACTGTCAGTCAGTTATGTGCACATTTACCTCAACCTCAAAAAACCCTACCTAGAGTTTAATAGTTTAATCGCAGAAGGGATAAAAGATTTGGAGTAGCGGTTCGTCCTACACACAGGAAGCGCATAACGACACCCAGAAGGCAACATAGAAAATTCACCTGCCACAGCGTGTTCCGGAGCGGCTAGGATACTCGCTGCCTTCCGAACTATTTGTTGGTTGCAGAAAACAGTAAGGTCTCTCTGTTTCACACCAATGATTTTAGAACAGATATTCACAATGTAGTTCAGGCTATTCCTGTCTTTAATTATCAGGTTGTGAAACCAACAGATAAACGAAAAACTTAAGAGACTCTCAATAAAAGACTGATAAAATCTGCCCAGTATGACCGGCGTGACAGAGAAAGATTTTAATTTGCGGAGAAGATAGATTCTCTGTTGCCCTCGCTTCACAATGGAAGCACTGTTTATATCAAACTTAAGATGGTCATCAAAAACAGTGCCCAAGTATTTATATGATGATACAATTTCCACCTTATTATTATGAGTAATGCTCTCTGAAGCAGTATCTCTATTCCGCCTAAAGTCAATAATTAATTCTTTGGTTTTTGATACATTCAAATCAAGGAAATGGTTATCGCACCATGAGATAAAATCAGTCAGGGCATTCGCGTGTTCAGATATTGAACCTTGGAGGAGTGACAACAACACAGTGTCATCAGAAAACTTGACCAAATAGCAGCTCTCCTGGGCACTTCTGCAGCCATTTGTGTACATGATAAAAAGAAGGGGTGAAAGGACACACCCCTGAGGTGATCCTGTAGAGAGCAATAAGGATTCTGAGAAATTACCATTTACAAAGACCCTCTGCTGTCTGACAGTTAACCTTATAAAACAATGGATGCGAATGCTTCAGCATCTCTTATCTTTAATAAATCTGAGTTTTACTTGCTATTGCTTCCTGTCCTGTATTGACGAATATGACAGAACGATCTGACCAAGCAATGGAAGCAGCAAGTGTTTCGTCAACGGCGTTGGAGGAATTCATTCACCATAGCGTACGAAGAATGGATTCTCAGGAGAGAAATTTAAATGACACGGGTCGTGCGGTACAATCTTTGGTGGTGCAGGTGTCCGAGCTCACCCAACAGATCCAACTTCTACGAGCTCCCGCTGCGCCACCCACACCTGCCGTTCCCCCCACACCACCAGAGAACCCTCCCCAGTCAAAGCCCCGCCCGCCTACCTGTCCCGGAAGCCTATTCTGGTGAGTCTGCTTTCTGCAGAGCATTTTTGACTCGTTGCTCGATGCACTTCGCTCTTCAACCCAGAACTTTTAACAATGAACAGGCCAAAGAGGCGTTTGTGTTAACTCTGCTGACTGGGAGAGCGGCGCTATGGGGAACGGCGGTGTGGGAGAACCAAGACCCATGCTGTGCCTCATTCCAGACACTCTCCGCCGAAATGAGACATGTTTTCGACCGAGCCGTCGCGGGGAGAGAGGCTGGTAGGGTGTTGGCCGACCTGCATCAAGGAGAGAGGTCGGGCTCGGATTTTTTCATCGAGTTCCGGACCCTGGCGGCCGAATGTCATTGGAACGAGGAGGCGCAGTGGGACATGTTCCTGCATGGGTTGGCTGACCGCGTCCAGAGGGAGATCTACGCCCTGGACCTCCCTACATTGCTTAATGGACTCATTGACTTGGCCCTGCGAGTGGACGCTCGACTTTCTAGAGCCGAGCGACGAGTCTCGTCCACCCGCGCTCTAGGAGGAGCCGAGGGTCCACGGTCCAGTGGCAGGGACGTGGTCAGCCCCGTCTTCGATCACGAACCCATGCAGGTGGAACAAGCTCGGCTTTCCCGGGAGGAGAGGGAGAGACGGAGGTCTCTGGGCCTGTGTCTCTACTGCGGAGGAACGGGACATTATGCACACAACTGCCCGGTAAAAGGCCAAGCCCGATAGTAAGTATGAGGCTACTATCGGGTGGGATCTCTGCCGAGAAGACCTCATCCACATCTACACTCCTCCCGGTAAGACTAAGATGGTCAGTTCACCAGCACAACTGCAGAGCACTTCTGGACTCCGGGGCTGAAGGTAATTTTATGGACCATACTTTTGCACATAGATTTCAGATCCCCCTCAAACCCCTCACACAGAAGATTGTAGTTCACGCACTAAACGGTCAAGAACTCCCCACCATTTCATTCACTACTGAGGACATCACCCTCATCACTTCAGGCAACCACTCCGAGACAATTTTATTTTTACATACTGGATTCACCCCTTGCACCCATCGTTCTTGGACACCCCTGGCTCATCCGTCACAACCCTCAAGTGGACTGGCATCAAAAAGCTGTGCTGGAGTGGAGCAAGGAATGTCATAAGTCTTGTCTTGTGTCTGCTTGTTCGTCTGTGCCTGTTTCTGTGTTTCAGGAGGAAGCAGGGGATTTGTCTAACGTGCCTGCGGAGTACCTAGACCTGAAGGAAGTGTTCAGTAAGTCTCGTGCTGCTTCTCTTCCTCCGCACCATCCCTATGACTGTGCCATAGATTTACTGCCAGTTAAGTCTCCGCCTAAAGGCAAGTTATACTCGCTTTCTGTCCCAGAGAGGGAGGCAATGGAGAAATATATTTCTGATTCTCTGGCAACCAAGTTCATTCGCCCTTCCTCTTCTCCAGCGGGGGTGGGGTTCTTTTTTGTGGGGAAGAAGGACGGTTCTCTGCGACCTTGTATTGATTACCGGGGGTTGAACAACATCACGGTAAAGAATACTTATCCTTTGCCGTTGATGTCTTCAGCCTTCGAGAGGTTGCAGGGAGCATCCATCTTCACGAAAATGGACTTACGTAACGCTTATCATTTGGTTCGCATCAGGGAGGGGGATGAGTGGAAGACTGCTTTTAACACCCCCAGGGGGCACTTTGAATATCTGGTCATGCCGTTTGGGCTGTCCACCTCCCCAGCAGTCTTCCAGGCACTTGTCAATGACGTGTTGCGAGACATGATAGATCAGTTCATATACAGTATGTCTACCTGGATGACATATTGATTTTTTTCCTCGTCTCTCCAGGAACATGTGCAACACGTCCAACGAGTGCTTCAGAGGTTGCTAGAGAATGGGCTTTTTGTCAAGGCGGAGAAATGCGATTTTCATGCACAGTCTGTTCCTTTCCTAGGGTACATAATTTCGTCTGAAGGAGTGCATATGGACCCTGAGAAGGTTAAGGCTGTGGTAGAGTGGCCAAGTCCAGATTCCCGCAAGGCCCTACAGAGGTTTCTGGGGTTCGCTAATTTCTATCGGCGTTTTATTCGCAACTTCAGCCAACTAGCCGCACCTCTGACTGCCTTGACCTCCCCCAGAACTACGTTCAGGTGGTCAGACACAGCTGAGGCTGTGTTTGCCAAATTAAAAGGCTACTTTGTTTCAGCCCCCATCCTTATTGCCCCTGATTCCTCACGTCAGTTCGTGGTGGAGGTCGATGCGTCAGAGGTGGGGGTAGGCGCAGTGCTGTCCCAACGCTCTTCTGCAGACGACAAGATACATCCCTGCGCGTTTTTGTCTCATCGTTTGACCCCAGCCGAACGCAATTACAACATTGGTAGCAGGGAGTTGTTGGCAGTCAAGTTAGCATTGGAGGAATGGCGCCACTGGTTAGAGGGGTCGGGGGTACCTTTTATCGTCTGGACCGATCACAAGAATCTAGAACACATCAGAACTGCCAAAGATTGAACTCCAGGCAGGCTCGGTGGGCACTTTTTTTCGGTCGTTTTGATTTTTCTCTCTCGTACCGCCCGGGTTCCAAGAACATCAAACCCGACTCTTTATCTCATATTTTTGATCGTTCTGAACGCCCGTCTACTCCCGAGTGTATTTTACCCGAAACCCTATTTGTTTCCACACTCACATGGGAGGTCGAATCGAAGGTCAAGACGGCCTTAGAAAGGGTAACGCCTCCGCCCGGTTGCCCACCGAATCGCGTATTTGTGCCGGAGGGATTACGGTCTGACGTTATCCAGTGGGGTCATTGCTCCAACGTGGCTTGTCATCCAGGAGTTAATCGTACTAGTTTCTTAGTCAAGCAACGATTCTGGTGGCCACTTATGGCTCGTGACATTCACAATTTTGTTTTGGCTTGCTCGGTTTGTGCCACTGGCAAGACTTCCAATCGACCCCCAGATGGGTTACTTCAACCGCTGCCTGTCCCTTCGAGACCCTGGTCCCATATCGCTCTAGATTTTATTACCGCCCTCCCAGGGTAACACAGTCGTTTTGACCGTGGTGGACCGGTTCTCGAAGGCGGCTCACTTTATTCCCTTACCCAAATTACCCTCAGCTAAGGAGACAGCGTTGACCACGTATTTCGCTTACATGGCCTCCCGATGGACGTGGTCTCTGACAGGGCAAGAGTTTTGTAAATTACTGGGAGCGACGGTTAGTCTGTCCTCAGGGTTTCATCCCCAGAGCAATGGCCAAACCGAGAGAGCCAACCAGGATCTGGAGAGGGTGTTGCGGTGTTTGGTTTCCAAGAATCCTTCCTCAAGGAGCCAACAACTGTCCATGGTGGAGTACGCCCACAACACGTTGCCAGTGTCAGCCACAGGCCTATCTCCGTTTGAGTGTAGTTTAGGTTACCAGCCACCAATTTTGAGTATTCTGAGCGTGCCTCTTGCCTGGGCCGCCCTCATGCCGAGGCGTCGCTTCTGGACTCCAGCTGCCCGCACTGCGAGAAGCTGAACCTCGCAACGCTGCGCCCAGACCGTGCTCTTTAGCGAACCTGCCTCTCCATCATCTCTTTCGCCTCTCAAGCGAACACAGTTGACGGCACCAAAGACAAAGGCTACACAAAGCTCCACCCAGCTGAAGAAGTTATCACTGCGCATCTCTGCCTGCCCACAGATAGCAAATACCTGCTCCTCGTCCTCCCTGGCCTTCCACAAGGTCTGTGCAAGAAGGCTCACTGGAGGAAACACATATTTGCGTAGGCCCGGGGGCCAGCTGTGTGCCAGAGCATTTGTGCCGAGGGTCTCCTCGGTCAGGGAATAGAACAACTGTCAGTGAGACGTGTCCGGGGCGGCAAACAGATCTACCTGTGCAGTCCCGAAGCGCCTGAAAATCAGAGTCGCCATTCTCCCGGTAGCACCTGCTGCCGTGAGAGCTCGTCGGCTGCACGGTTGAGCAGGCTCCGAATATAAACAGCACGAAGCGACCTCAGATGCTTCTGACTCCAGAGGAAGAGATGGCGGGCGAGTTGTGACATGCGACGGGAGCGTAGACCAACCTGGTGGTTGATGTACGCAACGGTCGCAGTGCTGTCCGAACGGACCAGTACATGCTTGTCTAGTAGCAGCATCTTGAAGCGGCCCAGCGCAAGATGTACTGCTAACAACTTGAGGCAGTTGATATGCCAATGCAGTTGAGGCCCCATCCACAGACCTGAAGCTGCATGCCTGTTGTACGTGGCCCCCCAGCCGGTGGCAGAGGCATCCGTGGAGACCACAGAATGCCTGGACACTTTTTCTAGGGGAACACCTGCCCACAGAAACGAAGGGTCTGACCACAAGCTGAGAGTTTGGCGACAGTGCGGGGTCACTTGGACCCGGCACGAGCCGCGCTGCCACGCCCATCTCGGGACTCGATCGTGGAGCCAGTGTTGGAGTGGCCTCATATGAAGCAATCCGAGTGGCGTAACTGTGGCTGCAGATGCCATATGGCCCAGGAGGCTCTGAAAAAGTTTCTGTTTGAGCATGCTCACGCAGTTCAACACTGACTGGATGCCGGCCTCGGTGAGGCGCGCTGTCATGTTGATCGAGTCCAGCTCCATACCGAGAAAAGAGATCCTCTGCACGGGGTTGAGTTTGCTCTTTTCCCAGTTGACCCGAAGCCCTAGGTGGCTGAGGTGACTGAGCACCATGTCCCTGTGTTCGCACAACTGCTCTCTCGACTGGGTGAGAATAAGTCAGTCGTCGAGGTAGTTGATAATGCGAACACCACGCTCGCACATGGGAGCAATGGCCGCCTCCGTGACTTTCGTGAAGGCACGGGGCGACAGGGCCAGCCCGAAGGGTAAGACTTTGTGCTGATATGCCCATCCTTTGAACACAGAGCGAAGAAACGGTCTGTGTCGAGGGAGAATCGAGACCTGAAAGTACGCGTCCTTCAGGTCGATCGCTGCAAACCAACCTTGGGGACGGATGCACTTGAAAATGCGTTTATGCATATGCATCTTGAACGGCAGCCTGTGAAGGGACCGGTTCAGGACATGCAGGTCCAAGATTGGTCGTAACCCACCGCCTTTCTTGGGTACAATGAAGTACGGGCTGTAGAAGCCGATCTTCATATCAGCTGGAGAGACCGGCTCGACCGCGTCCTTCGCCAGTAGGACAGCGATCTCCGCCCTGAGCACAGGGGCACTGTCCGCCAGAACACGGGTGAACTGAATGCCCCTGTAAGCTGGGGGAGGCCGGGTGTACTGAATCGCATAGCCGAGTCTGACAGTACGGATGAGCCAGCGAGACGGGCTGGGAAGCTCTAGCCAGGCTCCCAGACACGTGCAAGCGGGACCAGCGGCACCACAGACGTACCCGAGGTGGGGCAGCGCGGCGGAATGCGGGGACCCGACTCGGAGGGTCAGTTATATAGGACGGCAGGATATCCACATACTCCTTAGCTGCCCAGCTGTTGAGGGTGGTGAGGAGGGAGGAGCCACTAGGACGGCTTCTGGCACTATACGGTGCTGTTCACGTCCTAGTGAGCTCCTCATGCACTTCCGGAAAGAATGGTACCGGGGCGGCGCGCTGAGAACCAGCACGGCCCGCCCCGAGAAACCAATCGTCCAACCGGGAAGGTTCGGAATGTGGTGGAGGGTTCCACGCAAGCCCGACCTTCTCGGCAGCCCGGGAAAGCATAGCCGCCCACTCTGTATCGAACTCGGGCAATCGAACTTTGGAGGCTCCACCGGCGGCAGCGCTTGTGAGGTGTGAGGGACCTATGGAGATTGCCTCGGTGGGGAAGCCCTCACGGTAATCCTCAGATCACCCTGGTCATGCACTGAAATAGGTCTATTCTGAAGTCCAGAACAGACACTAGATCGGGGCATAGGCGAGGGGACTGCACCTCCCTTGAGGTAAACGAGTCCCTATCTCAGCGCTGTCATAGTCATATTCCCGCAATGGGATCATGAGCTATTCACAAAAGCTGCCTCAGCGTGCTGAATGCCCAAACCGCATTGCCCCGCACAAGCGGAATGACATCCTGAAAAGGACGCAGGTCACGCTTGTGTTGCTCTTTTAATGAAAACAAAAAACAGAAAATAAAAAACTCTAGCCGGGCTAGCCGTGGTGTAATCGGGGTACACACTCAAGAGGATCGCCCACCGAGACCGACACACACACACACACACACACACACACAAGCAATGCTGTGAAAACAGCAGTTGTGAGCTGTAAATGCTCGCGGCCACCGCTGATCGCGCCGTGACACCAGCACTGGAACAGAGTTCTTCTTCCTGTCTTCAACACAGTCTTCAATATAACAGCAGTTTGGCACCTCAAAAGCGTGCGACAAATACCTAATTGATATTAAAATGAGTGTATACTGAGAAGTCTGAACACCATTTACTGATATTGTCACTTTTATAACCTTTAATAAACACGCATCTTGAACGGATAACAATTGATACCACTTAGCGCCTCTAGCGGACGTTACACCCGAAAAGTGCAGGGAAACGTACCTGGAGGTACGTATTTCAGGTTTTGCAAAAATGTAGGCAGAGTAACGTATTTCCAATGAGCCTGGGTTGGATTATCAGGTAGTAGGCCTCACCAGGCCTCCCTGAGGTTGAGTTCCCCACGTACTATCGTTATCGGGTAGTAGGCCTCTCTAGGCCTCCCTGTAGGTGACCACATACTGTTGCTATCAGGTAGTAGGCCTCACCAGGCCTCCTTGTAAGTGGTTCCCTAGCGGTGCTGGGTTCAGGAAGCTAGTGGCCTCTTGCTATCATTTCAGCTGGCCTTATCAGGCAGCTGCTGAAGGCGAGCTTGCGCCCTGGCTCGACTAAAGTGTTTTTCTCTGCTACTGGTTCCCTCCCGGAACCTCTTTCCTGCCTACAGCCTGGTTTTGCCTACCAGGGGGACCATATGCTCCCCTCATTGAGGGTCACTGTGAGCACGCGGACTCCTGAGTCTGGTCAGACGGTCGTAGGCCTCTCGTGAGGCCTCCCAGTTAGATCAGTCCTTAGGCCTTCACAGGCCTCCTCAGTGTTTTGAAACACAAACACTGGGTTGATCCGTGGATCGAGTAGAGAAACTCCCCTCGCTAGCAAGGGTTAGAAAGCACTATGCTGAGTCATACTCTCCGGGATATCCCGTCTCTGAGATCCGAGCCGAGTGGTTCACTGCCAGCTTCGCAGTCCCTCGGGTTGGATGCCTTACCTAAAGCAAGTGTCCAGAAGCTCTGTCTTCAGACAGACAGGAAGTGGCCAGACTAAGTGTCTATGTATCTGATGCCGGGTCAGGACGTCCTGGTGGCATTTCGGGGTGAGTACTTTCCCCTGAACAGTGATTGGCTGGGGTTCCTTTGGGTTCCCTAGCCACATTCCCTAGAAGGGACCCCTTCTAATTGAAGTTGTGGTCCTAGGCCTTTGAGCAGGCCCAGGTAGGCCTTTCATTTAACTATGTTTATGGAGGTTTTCCTGTGAGGCTTATAGCTTGGGCTATGACCATAGGGAATGATGTCACTGACAGCCCAGTGTGACCTGAGGGTGAGTGGTTCTAGCATTTCATTTGAATTTGCTGGTTCGGACAGTTGTCACTGCCTGAGGGCATGCACTCCCCTCAGCATGGCGGAGTGGGTATTTCGTTCCCCATAGCGTCGATGACGTATTGTTGAGTTCCCTTCGAAAGGGAACATCTCAGGTTACGACTGTAACCTTTGTTGCCTGAGAACAGGGAACGAGACAATACGTCTCCCTGCCATGCCTCGGGGCCCGCCTGCCGTACAGTCCCTTCAGGCGATAAGGTGATTTGTCATGTTTGCAAGGCGCCCTTATATACTTCCAGGTCGCACGTTAATCATTCACGTTAATGATTCACGGGCTGTCGCCGGTCAATGTGATTGACGTGATTTGATAGTGATTTCAGACACCTGTCACGCCTGAGGCGTTCACCATAGCGTCGATGACGTATTGTCTCGTTCCCTGTTCTCAGGGAACAAAGGTTACAGTCGTAACCTGAGACGCTTTCCTGTGGAACTATTTTAGTCGGTGAAATAGAACAAAAACAGTTAATATGGTTTGTGTCTAAAATGTAAGTAACTTAAAAATAAATATCTACGCTATTTGTTTATTGAACAAAAAATTCAATGTAACATTTTCAATCGTGATAATATTCAGCAAAACAGCTCCCTTAGTTGTGTTGTTAAACTAAATCATATGTTATAAAAAAAAAAAAAAAAATAGAATTTTTACCTCAGTATATTTCTTCTGTGAGTTTTCTGTGTGCTGTTTCACTCATTTGTTTTCTCTCCATCATCGGGTGCTGCTCGCATTTTCTGTTTAACCGTTTGGCTGAGGCGTAAAGTCGAATTGTAGCCTTGCCAGTCAAGACTCAGATTCATGATTTTATTTTTTATTATTATTAATAATTTATTGAATGACGAATTCGACAATGATCACTGGTAAAGGTAGTAATATAAAATAATAATAATAATAATAATAATAAAAAATAAAAAAAACGTTGGGTGGGAGCAGGCCAAATTAGTCGCCAGGCCACCGGTGCTCCAGATGGCCAGTCCGGGCCTGGCCACTGGCTTCAATTACCCCTTTATGTTTTAACACTTTGAAGACCTTTCTCAAACACAAAACAAGTCCCCATTTCATTTCTGGAAGCCGGACTAAATGAGCAAGCACTGTTACTGCATTCAGATAACAAATACAGACATTAAAGAATACATGAAAAGAACATTTAAGTAATCACACTGGTAACTTCTATAACAAAGTAAATTCTCACAAGCCTAGAGAAGTCATTCAACTCATTTGATATTTAGAAGGAAAAATGTTGATTAATACCTTGATTATAATCACTCATTACATATACATTGAAGTAGCAGTGGATTCCAATACACCCCCTTCAAGAAAATGTAACCGTTTTTTTTTTTTTACCTTTGATGCATTTAAACCTGTTGTGGGAGACCTCCAAAACAAAATTAGGAGGCATTAAAATAGCATAATAGAGGCACTTTAATTAATAACCTTGTGACAAAACCTGTGTTACCAATAACACCGCATATTTGACAAGAAACGATATTTGTCAATGATGATCTGTACCTGTAGCGATTATTTTGATCTTTAACATTAGATCTTTCCTTTTCTTTTAATAAAAAGAATGTTCATTCAATATTATTCTTAATGAAAAAAAAAATAGTAGGCTATAATGACACACTCGCTTGTTACACATAGAAATTTTATTAACAAAATTAATAAGACAGCGTTGTAACAAATAAATTAAAGGTATTTTGATTTTCCCCTTACTTTAAAAACGAATGCTTATAGTGGTTCATAGTTATTAGTGAAAACACATCAACAATAAAATAGTACAATGGAAAATATGCTTATATTAAACACATCTAACCTTTAATTAACTAAATGAATAAGACGGATGATACTCACATTGTAACACAAATAAATAAAAGATCTTTGGATTTTCCCCTTTTTGAAAAAATGTAGCTAAAGGGGTCTGAAAAGTCGAAAAAAATAGCGACAAAGGCGGTAAGTTGGCAATACTTAGTACAGGGACTGCTGTGCCTTAATATTTACTGAAACATGGCTAAGTGAGGATATTCCGGACAATGCCATCTCACAACCATCAGAGTGTTGTCCAAGGCATCTGAACAGAGTCACCTTCATTTATATAGCACTTTTAACCAATATAGATTGTTTCAAAGCAGCTTTACAGTGATAATAGGAAATTAAAGTAACAGATTGTGTTGGCTTTACAGCAGCTCTAGAATAAAGTTATTGTCCAGCTAAAGTTAGTTTTGATTGGTTCACCTGTCAAGTCAAGTCAAGTCAAGTCAAGTCAAGTCATCTTCATTTATATAGCGCTTTTAACAATGGAGATTGTTTCAAAGCAGCTTTACAGAGATAAACATACAATTTACGGTAACAGAGATTGTTTTGGCTTTATAGTGATTTTTGAATAATGTTATTTCCAGCTAAAGTTAGTTTTGATTGATTCACTTCCAGCAAAATTATCATTTGTTATTACATTAGGGGCCACTAAGACGACGGCGTTCTCTCTAAACAGACTTTAAACGCGAACCTGTGACCTGATGGCGTTCACATGCGCATTAAGAATTGATTCTATAGTTATATTCGTTTGAATATATGTGCGCAGGTTTGTAATTTCCCTACAAACCATGCCTAAACAAACTACTTGTCTTGCCTATACATTTGATAACGAATTTTGTTTTATTTTATTACTTCGGTACGCGAGCCGGATTTTCAACAACGCTTTATCTGTAGAGTGAGAAAGAGATCCTCCATGGGGAGAGGATAGTTGACACTTCAGCACTGCATTGTCATCGGGTCCAGGCGAATCTCCTTCGTCAGATCTGGATACCACCTGGATCCGGCAGGCTGCGGGAAAACCTCGGGATAAACAAAGACACTAAATTAGCGTAGATGCCATTCTTCTTATGATGTAACAAGTACATCTGGATTTAAGGGAAGTGTTCCCAGTTCCGGCTGACCTAATCTATGCAGCCTAACATTGAATTATAGAAGTCTATAATGTATTATGTGTATGCTAGGTCAAAGAGATGTGTTTTTAGTCTAGCTTTGAACTGACAGAGTGTGTCTGCTTCCCGGACAATGTTAGGAAGACTGATCCAAAGTTTTGGTGCTAAATAGGAAAAGGATCTACCGCCAGCAGTCGATTTAGATATTCTAGGTATTATCAACTGGCCGGAATTTTGAGATCGCAATAGACGTGAAGGACTATAATGCGTTAAGAGCTCGCTCAAGTACTGCGAAGCTAAACTATTTAGTGCTTTGTAAGTAATCAACAATATTTTAAAATGTATACGATGTTTAATAGGGAGCCAATGCAGTGTTGACCGAACTGGGCTAATATGGTCATATTTCCTGGTTCTGGTAAGAACTCGAGCTGCTACGTTTTGAACTAGCTATAGTTTGTTTATTAAGCGTGCAGGGCAACCACCCAGTAGAGCTAATGCTTTCAAATAGCAAGCTATCAAATAATCTAGTCTTGATGTCATGAACGCATGAACTAATTGTTCTGCATTTGTTAATGAGAGCATATGGCGTAATTTAGATATATTTTTAAGATAGAAAAATGCAGTTTTACAGATACTAGACACGTGACTTTCAAATGAAAGATTGGTATCAAAGAGCACACCCAGGTTCCTAACCGACGACGGAGACTTAACAGAACAGCCATCAAGTCTTAGACAGTATTCTAGGTTATTACGTGTGGAAGTTTTTTGTCCAATAATTAGAATCTCTGTTTTTTCAGAATTTAGTAGTAGGAAATTACTAGTCATTCAATTTTTTATATCAGCTATGCATTCCGTTAATTTTGTGAATTGGTAAGTTTCGTTAGGTTTTGAAGAAATATAGAGCTGAGTATCATCGGCATAACAGTGAAAACTAATTCCATGTTTCCTAATGATATCTTCGAATGGTAGCATGTACAGAGTGAACAGCAACGGTCCTAGTACTGAGCCTTGTGGTACGCCATACTGAACTTGTGATCGATAAGACATCTCTTCATTTATTGCTACAAACTGATAATGGTCAGATAAGTATGATTTAAACCATGCTAATGCAATTCCACTAATGCCAACATAATAGTTGCAAAGATCCTCCAACATAACAGTTGCAAAGATCCAACACCTCCGTTGCAAAGATCATTAGTTATTAACTTAGGGGCCGCTAACACGACACCGTTCTAACAGAAAACCCTTAACCTGCTCACCCGCACAACAACAGTGCCTAGCGGCTTGAGAACCTAAGTTTTGAAAAAAAAATTAAACATTATCATCTCTGCGTAAGCTTAAAAAACGCAAATCTGTAATAATTAGAATCTGTTTTTTCAGAATTAAGTAGTAGTAAATTACTAGTCATCCAGTGTTTAATATCAGCTATGCATTCCGTTAATTTTGTGAATTGGTAAGTTTCTGAAAGACACTGAAAGACTGCTCTGCATGTACTGATTGGGATGTATTCATGACAGCAGCAATACAGCAGCATTCCACTGTCAATGTTGATGAATATGCATCAACTGTTATGGCCTACATCAGCACATGCATATACACATATCATATACACATACCACAGAAGACCTGTACATATCCAAATCAGAAACCATGGGTTACTGCTCAGGTACTCTACAGTCTACATGCTCGCTCTATGACATTTAAATTCGGTGACTCTGAAGCTTAATGTTACGTCCTTGGGGGCACTTAGAGTGTTTTTGGGTGTTTTTCATGCGTGTTTCTCTTTTTGGTTCCTTTTGTCTCTCTCTTACTTTCACTTTAACAGGCGACGTGCTGATTGGCTGTTTTGCCTATCAATCATTCGTGATGAGTGGATTGGCTGTGCCCCAATTTGGTTAATTTCGTCTGAGGTAAGATTTGATCGCATCGGTCATTAATCGGCTGTCGGTGAACATGTCAAACTAACGATCAAAGACTTCAGATTTTAGCCTAGGATCAGAGGATTCTTTTAGGATTTGCTGAATTCGTCTCAGACGGCCCAATCGCGGCCAAAATCGCACAATGTGCACCCGACTTAAGGGACATGCTACTTCCAGAGCGAGAGAGACTGTTTTTGTATTGAACTTGACTTGTGATGTGTTTTGTTTCTCTTTGTTTGGTTTAGTTTAGTTAAAGGGATAGTTCACCCAAAAAGGAAAATTAAGTCATTAATTACTCACCCTCATGTTGTTCCAACCCCGTAAGACCTTCGTTCATCTTCGGAACACAAATGAAGATATTTTTGATTAAATTTGAGAGCTGGATCACTGCTACATAGGCTTCCTAAGGGAGTGAAACTTGACGGCCCAGAAAGTCATTGAAGAAAATGTTTAAATATTCCATGTGACTACAGTGGCTCAACTATAAGTTTATCAAGCGACGAGAATACTTTTTGTGCGGAAAAAACAAACAAAAATAACGACTTTATCCGACTATTCCTTTTCTTCCTTGTGGGCCTGAGACGAGAGTTCAAGAGATTTCCACGACGCATGCGAGAGAACTGAACAAGAAGTAGTAGAAGAAGAACGTCCTCTTCTCAGTTCTCGCGCATGCGTCGTGGAAATCTCTTGAACTCTCGTCTCAGGCCCACAAGGAAGAAAAGGAATAGTCGAATAAAGTCGTTATTTTTGTTTGTTTTTCCGCACAAAAACTATTCTCGTCGCTTGATAAACTTAGTTGAGCCACTGTAGTCACTTGGACTATTTAAACATTTTCTTCAATGACTTTCTGGGCCGTCAAGTTTCACTCCCTTAGGAAGCCTGTGGAGGAGTGATCCAGCTCTCAAATTTAATCAAAAATATCTTCATTTGTGTTCCGAAGATGAACAAAGGTCTTACGGGGTTGGAACAACATGAGGGTGAGTAATTAATGCCTTAATTTTCATTTTTGGGTGAACTATCCCTTTAAGTGCTTTGACTGTCATGTTAAACTTGCCTATTTTTGACTGCCCTAGAAACTTCTCATTTGTGAGTTTTGAAAGTCTTCAACAGCTCTTCAAAGCAGGGTTAAGTTGGATGGAGGAGAGGGGTTAGTTGACATACACACGTGACATACACATTTAGCTTGATTTTAGCTTGACTATTGTGTGGATAGTTAGGGTATAGTTATAGGGTATAGGGGATAGTTCCTTTCTTTTAAGATTATTTTCTTTTGTTTGGCACAATCTAATTTTCCCCTTTGTTCTCCCTAGTACCTAAAATGTGCCGGTGTGTTTAGTTTTCTTTTGTTTTTGGTTGGTTTATTTATCTTTGTGTAAATATTGATTTTCTTTAATCATATGTAAAATAGTTATCACTTTACATTTATTAATTTAAGTTCATTCTACTTTTAGTCTTGTGTCACTCGTTATTCTCATCTCATTCACAGTGATTGACGGGTTCGAACTGGTTTAATGTTTCCCTTCTCAATCCCTAGATTGTTAAGAGCCAAAGAAGGGTTGTAACACTTAAAAATAGACAAGATAGACAAGTTCGCAGGAGCATAAAAGTTGCCAAAGTATCTTACAGACAGAAACTGGAAAACTACTATGATTCCAGGAAAATGTGGCAAGGTCTAACACACATCAAAGACTATAAAGGCCGGACAATTGCAAAAAGCTATGCATCTCTGCCTGATGAGCTCAACCTCTTCTATACACGCTTTGAAGCCCTGAACACAGAGCCCTGGTCAACGCTGGACGTGGCTCCTGATGAGGTGGAAGAGATATTAACGCTAACCCCTACTCAGGTTAACAAGTCACTGAGTAGAGTGAACATACGCAAGGCGGCATGTCCAGATAACATTCCAGGAAGCGTCCTCAAGCTATGTGCTTCAGAACTGACCAGCGTAACCACTGACATCGTTAATCTTTCCCTCACCCTGGCTACAATCCCCTTCTGTTTCAAATCCACCACTATCATTCCTGTTCCAAAGAAAGCCTCAGTCTCCTGTCTTAACAACTACAGACCAGTGGCTCTCATACTGGTGAGAGCACCTGTTGGAGCTATTTCCTTGTTTTGTAATTAAGTTAATAATTAAATTACTTTATTTTGTTTCACCTTAAATAATTTGCATGATTATTTTATTGATGTAGATACAGAATATTAATGTTATTATTTTAGTTAATTTGAGTATTTTTTGGGACTTTTATTTTGAAAGTACCGAGCACCTGTTTGCATGTATATAATGGTGGTCACACTTAGGACAGGCAGGCACTGGGAAAGGTTGTTGTTTTTTTACCAGGGAAAGAGAGGCTGCACACGCCATTTGTTTGTATGCTTGCTCAAATGGAAATAAACCACATGAACGACATGCTTGCCTGGACATTGGACTTATTGTGCCCTGCGTAAGATTCGATCTTTAGGTGCCTCAGTGGCCGTTTGATTTTGAGTTTGTTTATTTTATTTTGATTTCTTGTTTGATTTAAGTTGAGGAAAAACCTATCTGACCGTTATCAGTTTGTAGCAATAAACGAAGAGGTGTCAAGTTCAGTATGGTGTACCACAAGGCTCAGTGCTAGGACCGTTGCTGTTCACCCTATACATGCTACCCTTAGGAGATATCATTAGGAAGCATGGCATTAGATTTCACTATTATGCTGATGATACTCAGCTCTATATTTCAATTCAATTAACAAAATTAATGGAATACATAGCTGATATAAAAAATTGGATGACTAGTAATTTACTACTACTTAATTCCGAAAAAACAGAGATTCTAATTATTGGACTAAAAACCTCCGCACATAATAACCCAGAATACTGTCTAACACTTGATGGTTGCTCTGTCAAGTCTTCGTAGCCGTTAGGAAAATGGGTGTGCTCTTTGATACCAATCTTTCATTTGAAAGCCACGTTTTCTAGCATCTGTAAAACCGCATTCTTCCATCTTAAAAATATATCTAAACAACGACATATGACAAATGCGGAAATGTTAGTTCATGCGTTCATGATCTGAAGGTTAGATTATTGTAATGCTCTACTGGGTGGTTGCCCTGCACGCTTAATAAACAAACCGTATCAACTAGAGACTAGACTAGGGCCAAGGCGGATCTGCAGGCTCATGGGACCGAGGCGGAGAAGGGGCTATGGAAGCCCGTGGCGTAACCAGTGCGAGGGAGGACGACTGAGGAGCAAGAGGGAAGATGGAGCCCGGTGGAGCAGAAGGGATGCAGGGCAGCAACGAGTCCCGAGGTGAAACCAGGGTGACAGCTGACCAATGCGAGGAAGGAAGGAGGAGTGAGCCTGGTGGAGCTATAGGGCTGACAAGACCCGGCGGAGGTGAGGGCACAATGAGCCGAAGAGAAGCTGCAGGGTCGGAGGACCAAGGTGGAGTCAGAGGTTCAGGGGATTGAGGCGAGGACAGAGGATCCACTGACCAGGGCGATGCTGAGGCCTGGAGTCCCGGAGGCGGCTCCACAGCAACACTGGCGGGTAGCTGTGGATGGGCAGCAGGGTCAACAGGGCTCAGTAGAGGCAAAACAGTAGACCATGAAGACACCAACAGCGGAGGTGGGAGAGGGAGGCTGGGTGGGATCAGCGACGAAGGCCTTGAGCTGGGCAGGACCAGCGGCAATGAGGGCTTGGAGCTGGGCTCTATGCTGGACGGGACCAGCGGCAAAGAGGGCCCTGGACTGGACGAACGGGCCACAATCGCTGCGTGTGTAGCCCACACACACAAAATCGCCGTAATCAGCACTGTATCTTCCAGAGCTGGCTGGACGGTCTCTGGCTGGACGTGGCTGACGTGAAGCTCTGGCTGGACGTGGCTGGCGTGAAGCTCTGGCTGGACGGGCTCTGGCGCAGGATCAGCGGGCTCTGGATCGGCTTGGCTGGACGGAACCAGCGGCGAAGAGGGCTTGGCTGGGCTGGACGGAACCAGCGGCGAAGAGGGCTTGGTGCTGGACGGAACCAGCGGCGAAGAGGGCTTGGTGCTGGACGGAACCAGCGGCGTAGAGGGCTTGGTGCTGGATGGAACCAGCGGCGAAGAGGGCCTGGTGCTGGATGGAACCAGCAGCGAAGGCTTGGCTGGACTGGACACCACCAACCCAGAATCGAAGAGAGGCCAGAGTGGAGAGTGGTGTCGGGACTCCTCTCGACCACCGCCTCTACTGCGGCCTCCACGGGTCCCACGGAACACAGCTTGGCGGGTTCCCACAAAGGCTTGCTTCCAGATCTCCATCTTCCTTTTTTTTTTCTTTTTTTTAATGGTTGGTCGTTCTGTCAGGTTGAGTGCAGGTAGCTGAAGACGAGGACAGAAGGTTCTGCAGTACAGTTGATTTATTTACAAAACTTAACTTCAGGAACATACAGGAACAAAATAAACTCCAGGACTTCAGGGTAAACACAACCATAAATTGACGACGACCAACAAACACTGAGGGAAAACACAGGGCTTAAATGAACAGGGACTAATGGGATAATTAACTGAACACAGGTGAAGAAACTGAACACAAACGAGGAGCGGGAAAAACTAACAGGACTGAACCAAAATCACAAAGACAGGGGGAAACAAGATTACAGAACATAACTTAACACATAGAAAACGTGACACCTACATTACAAAAGTGTTGAATTATCTACATAATGGCTCAATGATCAGTTAAATGTATTGAACACCTGTTCATTTTCTCATTAATGCAATTATCTAATCAACCAATCACATGGCAGTTGCTTCAATGCATTTAGGGGTGTGGTCCTGGTCAAGACAATCTCCTGAACTCCAAACTGAATGTCAGAATGGGTAAGAAAGGTGATTTAAGCAATTTTGAGCGTGGCATGGTTGTTGGTTCCAGACGGGCCGGTCTGAGTACTTCACAGTCTGCTCAGTTACTGGGATTTTCACGCACAAGCATTTCTAGGGTTTACAAAGAATGGTGTGAAAAGGGAAAAACATCCAGTATGCGGCAGTCCTGTGGGCGAAAATGCCTTGTTGATGCTAGAGGTCAGAGGAGAATGGGCCGACTGATTCAAGCTGATAGAAGAGCAACTTTGACTGAAATAACCACTCGTTACAACCGAGGTATGCAGCAAAGCATTTGTGAAGCCACAACACACACAACCTTGAGGCGGATGGGCTACAACAGCAGAAGACCCCTCCAGGTACCGCTCATCTCCACTACAAATAGGAAAAAGAGGCTAAAATTTGCAAGAGCTCACCTAAATTGGACAGTTGAAGACTGGAAAAAATGTTGCCTGGTCTGATGAGTCTCGATTTCTGTTGAGACATTCAGATGGTAGAGTCAGAATTTGGGCGTAAACAGATTGAGAACATGGATCCATCATGCCTTGTTACCACTGTGCAGGCTGGTGGTGGTGGTGTAATGGTGTGGGGGATGTTTTCTTGGCACATTTTAGGCCCCTTAGTGCCAATTGGGCATCATTTAAATGCCACGGCCTACCTGAGCATTGTTTCTGACCATGTCCATCCCTTTATGGCCACCATGTATCCATCCTCTGATGGCTATTTCCAGCAGGATAATGCACCATGTCACAAAGCTCGAATCATTTCAAATTGGTTTCTTGAACATGACAATGAGTTCACTGTACTAAAATGGCCCCCACAGTCACCAGATCTCAACCCAATAGAGCATCTTTGGGATGTGGTGGAACGGGAGCTTCGTGCCCTGGATGTGCATCCCACAAATCTCCATCAACTGCAAGATGCTATCCTATCAATATGGGCCAACATTTCTAAAGAATGCTTTCAGCACCTTGTTGAATCAATGCCACGTAGAATTAAGGCAGTTCTGAAGGCGAAAGGGGGTCAAACACAGTATTAGTATGGTGTTCCTAATAATCCTTTAGGTGAGTGTATATATATGCAGCTAAAGTAACAATAATGGAATAAAAGGCCAATTAATAATGTCAAATTAACCACCGTTTTAATAATATTTAGCTTTGCATTAAAGTACACTTTTGATATTTTGCTAAAGCACATGTAAAGTACTGTAGTGTGCTATTCAATATTAACAATCTATCTATAATAAAAATAATGTCAAATATAAATGATTATAAAAAAGATTCAAAAGAAAACATGTTCTGACCTGATTGTTTGGCATGTCAGAAATAAATGCACAACTTTCCAGGTGCGCTTGAAGGCAGAATAAAGGAAAGCCTGTTCCAGTGTAAAACTCTCGTATCCTCCAGGACTCGAGTCAATCACAGTGAGGCTTTATTCTATATTGTCGAGATGGCTTTATGTGGCATTTTCATATAATTATGCTCTCATAACCAAAGGCATTTAAATGATGAAAATATAGACACTGAAACCGTTGTATATTACTACCCCCTTGTGTCCAGATAAAACATCACTCTGTAAAAGAGAATTGAATGAAAGCGAGGCTGTGAAGGATAGACACATCTCTTCAGAGGGTTGTTCTGTTATTTAATGTGTTTTTGGATTTACTGCAATACAAATATCATATACAAGAATATGATATACAAGAATTTTCAGTAGACAAAAAACTTGGAGCTGTGGTAAATAAGTGATCTAGGAGCTTTCTATAGCTTTTTACCGCGGATGCCACTGAAAACACGGTCTATCCCTCACAGCAAGGTCTGTGTTTCTATAATTATCAAAGAACTTACATTTTGTCTTCTGTGCATCTAAATGTATTAGCAAATGAAGAAAGCGATTGGACAGCGTTAAAGAACTACCGGTACACATGTTTTTATAATCCTTCATTTATTCACATTTGTTTTTACACCACTGTCCCACTGCAGCTTTGTGCATAGAGTTTATGTTTATTATTCCTTCAGTCACAACTTCATTAGAGATAGTTATAAACTCAATTCAGCTACAAAATACAGTGTCAAGAAACATTATAAAAGACCCTTTTACTCCCATTTATAAAGACAACGCAGCAAATAAATACTTAATAAAAATGAAAAATAGGTTACGTTTGTTAAATTAATTCCAATCACAGAAACATTCATTGATGTCATTTCCCTGTATGTTAAACAAACAAAAACAAAAGGTAGCGCAACAATCACATTAGTTATATTACAGTGCTTCAACCTGTAAAAAATAAAAATAAAACAAATTATAGAAAGGTGTCCAACATTGATGTTTATTTTTTGCTATCCCCTTCAAATTCTTTTTAGCCTTCCATCTTTATTCATTCAGTGTTTTTGCTCCTAGTGCCTAAACTCTACACAAAACAGTCCCAAGCTGTCTTGTCCCACATACTCCTGTCCTTTTGAATCGCTCCGCTCATGGAGTTCGTGTGAAGCCGAAGAGTCCATCACTGTGCGCTACAGTCCATTTACCTGCTGTGAGACTGGCTCATTTGAGTCCGGAGTCACCCGTGCGCCCCTTATGATGGTCTCAGAGCAGTTCTGCCTCATCGTCCTCGTCCTCAGAGCCAGACGGACCCTGGCGGACCTCCTCGTACCATTTATTAGTGAGCGTCTTCATCTGGATCCGGCCATGCAGAAGATCCTTAGAGAGGGAGGAAGATCAATAGATTACAACCACTTCTTCAAGTAGTAGACTCCTCACATTATTTAAATAATTTGCTAACTTTCAAACGATGACACACATTCAATATTTTATGTGTAAATGTGGCTGGCTGGTTGCCAGGATGTTGCTATGCAGGTGCTAAGGTGAAGATCTGAGGCCTGTTTCTGCATGTTCCTCTGCAGTGCGCTGGAACGTTTCGGCTTGGTGTTCTGAGTAGTGTATATACACTGTGGTTGCTTGCGAGCCCCAGTCAAACACTTTTTCTATAAGCCTCATTACTTGAATAATCTGTTAGGAAGGTTATGACCAGTCTAACCTCTTGTGTGAGTCTACGGGTGAAGAAAGGGTTCAGATATTTGGCATCAAGCCACAGGAAACCCTTCAGATCCTGCCTCTGAAAAATCTGAGCTTCATACTCTTCCTCTGTCAGCTCAGACAAATGCTCAGATTCGATGGCGTTGCCCTGAGAGAGAAAGAGAGAGAGATATTGCATTTATGCAATTTACTGAAACCAAACCTGTGAAGGGAGTCCAGAAGATCCCACAGCGTGGGTAACACGTAATTCACATAGTTGTAATTCATGGGCTATCTGTTTAATTTTAGTACATAAAGTATTGAATGAAAAGTGTTATAGTAGCTACATGAAAACATCTGTGTATTTGACAAACATTTCATGTAATCCAGTTCATCTGTGAAATAGTTCATCTGTGACTTCACATTTGCGTTTTCAACCCCTCCCCCAAATGAAAGTGTGAAATCTGGGTTGTTTTGTGGCCGTCCCCTTGTTTACCCTGCTATAGTGAACCAGCCCCAGCCGCCTGGCTCCATACCCTCTTGGTTTCCCCTTGTGTGCCAGATTCCCCTTGTGCTGATTCGTTTAGTCTTCGATCCTGTCTAAAGCATGTTGGTAGTTTTCCTAGTCTAGATCGCATGATTTTCCCCCGGACCAGTTCAGCGCAAATCCCGCCCTGTAGCCAATGACATTGGGTTAGTTTCGGGTGTGAGGTAGGGTTAGGGTTTAGTGTCTGCTGTAGGCAATCAGCCCTGTAACTGACCAGACCAATGACATCTCGAGTTTGCGCTGAACTGTTTGGTTTGCGTGTCTAGCATGTTTCTGCCTGCCTGTTTTGGAACGTTTTATTTCTATCCTATTTTGTATTTGCGTTAGTTTTGATTGCTAAATCTGGACATTAACATTAACATTAACAAGTTTTATCGTTTCGAAAAGGTCCATTTTACACACAAATTACTCCGGATTTACTTGTTGATTTATGGAAATTTCTTGAATAAGGACCATTGTCTTTAAAATGACTTTTTTAACCCTTTTCCACGCCACTGACAACTTTCCAGCTTCTTGTGTTTTCACTGTTATACGGTAGGGGGCGCTACTACACATCTTCAGAAAGAGTACAGAATCTCCTGATCAAAACACAGGAGAAGAAGCAGCAGAAACAAGTGATATCATATATAAGCAGATGCATATATAAAATAACGCGATCATCAACATTAAAGGTGGAGTAAGCGGTATTTGAAAAACGCTGTTTGGAAGTTAGTCGGACCGACACACGAACAAACAACAACAAACGTGTGTAGCCAATCAGCATTAGTATGACGGTGGAGGAGAGAGAACAAGCAAGAGGGAGATCTGAAGAAAGCCTGGAGAAATATAGATTAGACACAATACAAAAGAGAAAAGCTCAGAAGAAATCACTGGAAAAATGAAGGGTTATGACTGGGCAAGAGCTTTAGGACCCGTGCTAATATTAGAAAAGCTGTCCAGTGTTGAAGAGAGCGAAGCGGGAAGGCCTGGAAACACACGGATGTTGCTTTGATTCGCTCCACACGCGAGTAACACTGGCTTTCAGTGTCATTGTGTGTCTGGAGCTGCTGTGCTGTCAGCAACTAACAACCAACTCTTGTTTGTAATTACTATTGTGTACTGTACGTTCATTTTTTTGTGTCTTCTGGTCATTCGTTTATCATCTGCGCTTTATTTTTCATGAAGCATTATTCTGTCAACTTCTGCTATGATAAAGAAACATCCTCTCTTGGATTGCGTGCGTAACGGAGGCCAGTTAGCCAGAGTCGCGCTGACGGCTGCAAGTGAATGCGCTGTTGTTAGTGCACTCGACCGGCGTCAGGGGCTTCGGGGTTCGAGACCGACTCGGAGCAGGGCTGTTAGGATGGGAGTCATTGAAGAGAGGGGTGTGGATTTCAAATATCAACATTGTCCAACAGCGTTTCTGAAATACAGCTTACCCCACCGGACGAGCTACAGGACTGTGAAGCTTTGAAGGTGTTGATGGACCCGATCTACTCCATCTATGTTTTTATAATCGTTCTGAATCTTAAGTTTTTCTTAAAGCAGAGGGTCTGTACTTTCTTTGATATATTCATGTTCATGTTCAGATATTCATACAACAAAATATTCTGAGGACCTTTGTGAAAATGATAAAAAAATGCCGGTGGCGGCTGGCAACTTTTTTCAAATGATAAAGATAACATTTGTCTCACCATTTTCTGAGTTTTGCTCAGGTTGATGTCTTTCTTGTTCTTGCGCCGTGACTGGCTCTCCTCGATGTCCATGATGCGGATGAGGGGCATGGTGCCGCCCCCCAGCAGCAGGATGGTGAAGAGGACGATGACTATGGTGGTGGTGCCGATCAGCTGACGCTTCTCTATGGGCTCCAGACCCAGATGAAGACTGAGGGCGTATGGGATCGCACCCCGCAGACCTGAACACACGAGCATGGAAGACACGGGCTTAGACTCAAACCAGTTTTATGATTATATGGAACGATTGTATTTCTAACAATTTACACATTATGGTAAAACTTCTGACAAACTACTAAAAAAACTCAAATGTAACTTAAAATTGAGAAGAAGGAATAGTGACCAGTTGCTGTCTCTAAAATATCTCTTTGTCTTATACGTTGATATAAAATTTTACTTAAAGTCCCCCTGTGGTGAAAATCCAGCTTTTAAATGTTGTTTATGTGTCTATGTGGTGTTTTTAATGTGCTTTAAGACAAATCATGTGTAAATTCATAAGTCGACAGCATTGCTGAGTGTTTTCTCCTTAAAACTGCAGTGAACCAAAGACAGTCTCAAACACACGGTTTGAAATCGCTGGTGTTTCTGACGTCACAAACGACCTTGTAACCAATCAGATCAACGTGTGATCGTCAACCAGTGGATCTCTGAGCTGAGTGAGTGAGTGGAGGCGGGGCTCATTTGTATATTCATAGAGCCGCGTATACTAAATGAGGCAAGGGTGTCGAGTTACATTTAAAAACTTTTGAAAAAAAAACAAGTGGAAAAAACTTTTAAATATGTAATTTTGGCGATCAAAAATGAGTTTTAAGAATAAAATTATTGACCACAGGGGGACTTTAAGATGTTGTTGGATAGAAGATGTTCAATTAAAAAAAGTCCATGTAATTAACAACTGCTGATTTAAAAAGTGAATGACTTAAAAGGATATTGGTTAAAAAATGTGAATGTTTGAAGTATAAGTGTTGGCTGCAATTTAAATGCTAAGGTTGAAACAGAAAGAGGTAAACTCACTTCTAACCTTCAGATCACAAAGAAATTCAAATGTATCATTTGACTGGGTCTTCTTACCACTGAACCACATGATGAACATCATTTTGGGGGTGATTTTATGATCTCTGAAGAAGTTGAGCATGAAGGAGATGGGGAAGATATTCACAGCCCGACCAACAAGAATCAGAACCTGTGACAGGAAAACACTTTGACTGAATTCTGATGACATAAAAACGTATTAACATTATAATAATAAACCTTTTTCTTTGTTTTTTACAACTCAGTTTAGATAAGACTCTACAGAACCAGTTACGTATCATGCCTTCAGCAAGCATTCATGTGTTATCAGATAGCAGAAAGCAGTAATGCACTGGGGCAAACAGAGATAACAAGCACTTTGAAGGCACATACAATACACCAGATGACAAAAGACAGCTCGAATTTATGAGGGAAACTGAAGATAGACAGGCCCAGGAACGCAAACACGCATGTTTCTGTGGAATACAAACAGAAGAGAAGAGTAAAGGTCATGTTCACAGAAGAACTCCTCTATGAATCGCTCTGTTTGTGAAAGGCGTGTGAGGAACTGACCGCACATGAAGGCCACGGTTCGAAGAGTCTGTTGCATGAGAATCTGGGTGACTGGCGACAGGTTATGATGAGTGTAATGAGACATGACAATTCCTGAGAACAGAATGGCCATGATACCTACAAGCAGAAAGACATCAATTCTAATGGATTTTGATACTGAAATCACAACACATTTGACATGGATGTGCTTTTAAGCTCACCAGAGAGTTTGATGCCCTCAGCAAGACCGTACGGCAGATATGCAAATATGATCATCATCCCAAACTCCAGAGACGGAGTCTTCCTCAGGTCGAAGTGCTTCAGAGACTGCAAACTCTCATTCAGAAAAATAATCTCACAGGACTTCAGTAGAGTTCTTAAAATAAACAACTATGTATAAACAATATAACATTAAAAATGTACATATATTGGCCCACATACAAGCAAATAAATGTAATATTATAATTAAAAAAAAATTCTAATATAGGATATTATTCACTATATGTTTAGCACTCCAAGCATCTATGTACTGACCGACTAAATACAAACATACTAATAGTGTTTATTCGGATCACTTTTCCCGATTATTTTCACCAACTTTCAGATATAATAAATAAACAATGAATACAAATATTATGAGCATTATATAATAAAAACAAATTATGTTTATTAATACAATTTTATTAATGATACATGTCTTTATTCAACTAATTAATAAAAAACACTGTCTACTCATTAATACAAAAAATAAAATAAAGTGCCCCTATTATGTTTTTTTTCTAATCGTATCTTTCATGCGGTGTGTAATAGAGCTGTTTGTGAATGTAAAAGGTCTGCAAAGTTTCAAAGACCAAAGTGCTTGACAAATAAAGTTATCGTTTCCTAAAATAAAGAATCGATTGTGAACTGCCGAAACAAGTCGTCAACAATTCCATCTCACTTCCTGTTACATACCTACGTTACAATGAAACAAATTGGCATAATGCCAGCCTATGTTCTTCATTGGCTGCCCACAAAAGAATGTCTACTTTGCCCTGCCCTCAAACAGATGCAGTTGTAGCTGAGACTGGAAGAGTTTGGTTCGTGTAGTCGACATGTCGAGAAGACGCTGTTTTCTGCACTGCAAAGGATAAGGACTCACACTAAAATTGATACGGTAAAACTGATGCCATCGTTAAGGTTTATATCCCTATGCAAGCTCTGAGGAAGCCTCTGGAGCTGAAATTCTGATAAGGTAATGAATACATGGTTTCTGACACGCGGTGTAAGTAGTAGACCAATCACAGCAGACCGGGCCGTGATTGGCGGCAGAAACGGTGATGGGTTCAAACATGACGTTCAACCCGGAAACCGTAGCAAAACGTTGCGCACCGTTGTGATCTTGAACATGCCCCAGGTTTGGTTTTCTGACCGGGCCATCTGACCAATCAGAGCAGAGTAGACCAATCACAGCAGACTGGGTCATCTGACCAATCAGAGTAGAGTAGACCAATCACAACAGACCGGGCCATCTGACCAATCCGAGTAGAGTAGACCAATCACAACAGACCGGGCCATCTTAACCAATCAGAGTAGAGTAGACCAATCACAACAGACCGGGTCATCTGACCAATCAGAGAAGAGTAGACCAATCACTACAGACTGGGCCATGTGACCAATCAGAGCAGAGTAGACCAATCACAACAGACCGGGCCATCTGACCAATCAGAGTAGAGTAGACCAATCACGACAGACTGGGCCATCTGACCAATCAGAGCAGAGTAGACCAATCACAACAGACCGGGCCATCTGACCAATCCGAGTAGAGTAGACCAATCACAACAGACCGGGCCATCTGACCAATCAGATCAGAGTAGACCAATCACAACAGACCGGGTCATCTGACCAATCACAACAGACCGGGTCATCTGACCAATCAGAGCAGAGTAGACCAATCACTACAGACTGGGCCATCTGACCAATCAGAGCAGAGTAGACCAATCACAACAGACCGGGCCATCTGACCAATCAGAGTAGAGTAGACCAATCACAACAGACCGGGTCATCTGACCAATCAGAGCAGAGTAGACCAATCACTACAGACTGGGCCATCTGACCAATCAGAGCAGAGTAGACCAATCACAACAGACCGGGTCATCTGACCAATCAGAGCAGAGTAGACCAATCACAACAGACCGGGCCATCTGACCAATCAGAGCAGAGTAGACCAATCACTACAGACTGGGTCATCTGACCAATCAGATCAGAGTAGACCACTCACAACAGACTGGGCCATCTGACCAATCAGAGCAGAGTAGACCAATCACAACAGACTGGGCCATCTGACCAATCAGAGTAGAGTAGACCAATCACAACAGACCGGGCCATCTGACCAATCAGAGTAGAGTAGACCAATCACAACCTGACCGGGTCATCTGACCAATCAGAGCAGAGTAGACCAATCACAACAGACTGGGTCATCTGACCAATCAGAGCAGAGTAGACCAATCACAACAGACCGGGCCATCTGACCAATCAGAGCAGAGCAGGCTCGCGGAAAGGAGTGGTTTAGAGCAACTCATGATTCGTCGAACAAACCATTTTCAGACACTTTGAGTAATGAGGGGGGTGTGCAATGTATATTGTTAGAAACTAGTTTTTTTCTGTGAATTGTTTATTATGAGAAAAATGTACGTTTTTTTTTACCTTGGATGCATGTAAACCTATTGTAGGAGACTCCAAAACAACATTAGGAACATTTAAAATAGCATAACAGGGGCACTTTAACACACAAACTCACAAGGATACAATAGCAGAGATGAGACCAGTGAGTGTGCCCAAGGCAGCCGACCCAAAGAACATCTTCAGGAAGTAGCCGAGCGCCTGCATGAAGGTTTCCCAGCCCGTCGAGACATCTGAACCAGCAAAGCCCTCCGCGGTGCTGAAATACCAACAACAACACACACATCAATGCTTTTTCTGTAATCTACAAAAAGAGCTAAGGTTAGAAACCCTTATGTCCATTAATGAATTTAAAACTACTGTAAAGAGTGTTGTGATGGAGACATGTTCTTGAGACTCTTTCTTAAGAGTCTCATTGTGTTCTTTTTGTACTACTTTTATCATGAAAATGTAATTTGGTGTTTGTTATGTATGCATTTGTTGTGATTTGGCAGCTACCTTGGCCAGGTCTCTCTTGTAAAAGAGATTCTGGATCTCAATGGGACCTCCTGGTTAAATAAAGGTATACTAATCAAGGACTGCTCACATCTGCGAACTCAATAAAGAGTAAAACTCAAACCAGAATTTGACTGCAATGTGTTCGATGTTTAAAATCAAGGTCTGCATCATGTACATCCAATACAATATTTAGTATTTGCAAAGTACTAGAAAAATAACTAGGATTTTTGTAATAAATCATGTGTATCTTATCTGATTATTTCTGTTCATCATGCCCACTGATCTCCTAGCCTTAAACAAATAGCTTCAATTTGGTCAGCAGGGGGCAGTAAAGTCACATTCAGATCCCTTATTTATTGAACAGTTAGTGAGATGGTCCTCACTGCAGAACATGAAATCCACGGGGAGGAGTCGGATCCAGATCCAACTCCTCCCATCTTACATATACCTAAATCTACCCATCTCCGCCCCCTAATCCCTAAACCCACCCCTAATCCTACCCATCTCCACCCCTTGGATCTTGATCCGACTCCTCCCCGTGGATCTCATGTACTGCATTGAGGTGCTACTGCAGTTAGTGGCCATACATGATTTCCGGCCTAGAAATATTGACATCTTCACTCATTATTGAAATATTATTTTAAAAAATGTAAAAAGATGTTGTCAGCATTGCATAGTTGTGCTTGGAGTCAATTGTTTTATTTGTGATAACACAATGAAACATGCCAACATCATTTTTGGCCAGGCTGTCATACAAAGAAATTACGAACACATGCAAACACAAGAGAGAACCAAAGCAAAATTAATAACTGATTATGATGTAGTCAATGTATGCTTTTTACTGTGCTTTTTACTTGGGGTTGGTAAAATAAAATCTGTAGTTGTAGTTTGCCCTTTTTTTAACCAAACATTTTTGTCAGATAAATATCTTAACCAGGTTTAGTATTTTACTACACAAAAACTTGAACACTAAAGTGATTCAGTGACTGAGCCACAGATGAGCTGTTAACACTTAAACTGTTGCATGTAGGCTACCTGAGCATCCGAAAACAAATGGATTAAAAGTGATGTGTGCATGCTTTCATTCAGTTGTCTCTGCTCATTTAACTGATACGTGAACATATTTTAACATCAAAACATATGGTGGGCAGGTTTATTTTTGGTGTTTGATAACTAACTTGATATTATGAGCTAGCCCAGTGGCTTCCAAACTTTTTCAAACTTTTGGAGTTTTGTGTGCCTGCTCTTTTTTTTTGGAGGCACACAACGCCCTCGAATGAACCTCGTTGGTTCTTGCAGAAGCTCAAACGTGCTGGGTAACACACAAGAATGAGGTTTTAAGGGGTGGTAATATTATAATAAGATCTTTTTTAGAAATAAATGATATCTGCAAGGATTTTCAGTCTGGATTTAGACCGTACCATAGTACCGAGACAGCTCTCATCAGAGTCACAAATGATTTGCTCTTATCATCCGATCGTGGTTGTATCTCTCTATTAGTGTTACTCGATCTTAGTGCTGCATTTGATACTATTGACCACAGCATTCTTTTAAATAGACTCGAAAATTATGTTGGCATTAGTGGAGTTGCACTAGCATGGTTTAAATCATACTTATCTGACCGTTATCAGTTTGTAGCAGTAAATGAAGAGATGTCTTATCGATCACAAGTTCAGTATGGCGTACCTCAAGGCTCAGTAGTACTAGGACCGTTGCTGTTCACTCTGTACATGCTACCATTAGGAGATATCATTAGGAAACATGGCATTAGTTTTCACTGTTATGCTGATGATACTCAGCTCTATATTTCTTCACACCCCGACGAAATAAACTAATTCACAAAAATAACGGAATGCATAGATGATATAAAAAACTGGATGACTAGTAATTTCCTACTGCGTAACTCTGAAAAAACAGAGATTCTAATTTTTGAACCAAAAATCTCTAAAATACTGAAATATACTGTCTAACACTTGATGGCTGCTCTGTCAAATCTTCGTCGTCGGTTAGGAACCTGGGTTTGCTCTTTAATACCAATCTTTCATTTGAAAATCACGTTTCAAGTCTCTGTAAAACCGCATTCTTTCATCTTAAAAAATATATCTAATTGCGACATACGCTTTCAATGAAAAATGCGGAACAATTAGTTAATGCGTTCATGACCTCAAGGCTAGATTATTGTAACGCTCTACTGACTGATTGCCCTGCACGCTTAATAAACAAACTACAGCTTTATTTAGAAGCAGACACACTCTGTTAGTTCAAAGCTAGACGAAAAACACATCTCTTTGACCTTGCATACACACAACACACTATAGACTTCTTCTATAATTCAATGTTAGGCTGCATAGATTAGGTCAGCCAGAACCAGGAACACTTCCCATAAATCCTGATGTACTCGTTACGTCATAAGAAGAATGGCATCTACGCTAATATTAGTCTCTCTGTTTACCCCGAGTTTTACCGCAGTCCGCCGGATCCAGGCCGTATCCAGATCTGATGAAGGACCTGCGCCTGACACGACGACAATGCAGTGCTGAAGTGTCACTAGTCCCTCCCTGTGAAGGCCTCCTTCCCTTCACCTCTGTACAGATAAAACGTTATCAAAATGATTCCAGTTCACATGGATACGCAGAAGCGACTAAAAATTCTGTATTATGCAGGCCAGACCAGTAATTTGGTGAGGTAAATTTGTAAAGAAAGACCTTCACGCGCCTGCGCACATATATATTCAAACACGCATAGGCCCACCTATAGACTAAACACATTAAATGCATGTGCAAAACTCACACCTTGTTGGAACCTATTTCAATGTTTGCGTTCTGGAGCCACCAAACACTGTTGTTGTGCAAATGAACGGCCAGAACAGGTTAAAAGTTTTCAGTTTTCATTTAAAACGGTGTTGTTTATTAACTAATACAATGGAAGTGAATCAATCAAAACTAACTTTAGCTGGACAATAACTTTATTCTAGAGCTGCTGTAAAGCCAACACAATCTCTGTTACTGTAATTTCCTATTATCACTGTAAAGCTGCTTTAGAACAATCTATATTCTTAAAAGCGCTATATAAATGAAGGTGACTTGACTTGACTTTGTTTTGATGCTCCCCAACAGACATTCTGCTGACTAAAAGTAACTTTGCAACTGCATGTCAACTTATTCTACTGACACCTATCCCTAACCTAACAGTCTACTACAGTATACTACTGTATATGTGAACCTGGTTTTATTTAGAAGAATGTATTTTTGTGCGCAGAGAACCATTACAAAGGAACATTAGCCAGGACATGACAGCTTTGCACCCGTAAAACTCCACCCTGAGAAGATTTACTGCTTTCTAGGAAACACACAAACAGCTGAAACACAGGAACTCCGCAGACTCGTCAATTATGGAGGAGATCCTTTTACCACCCTACACCCCAGAGACAGTCGTAGTACACACTCACAGTGAGCACAAAAAAACCTTAACAGGAGATATGATGGAACAAGAGAAGAGACAAGAAATGTCAAGAGATAACAAACGAGACAAAAGATGAGAGGAGACGGACTAGCAAGAGACAAGATGAAATGAGAAAAGAGGATTAGACTGTATAAGAGAGACAGGGGACAAGATGAGACAAGAAAAGAGAAGACAAACTATGAGATGAGAAGAGACAAGATGAGACAAGTAAAGTTAAATAAGAGACTGTATGAGAAGAGAAAGGAGATGAGATGAGAAATTAGAATAAAAATATACGTGGAGATATGAGAGAGAAGGGGCAATTTGAGACATAAACTAGGGGATGAGAAAATACGCTATATGTAATAACAGACACAAAAGACGAGATGAGGAAAAATTTGAAAAAGAAGAGATGAGAAGAGACGGGATGAGAGAGACAAGAGAAGAGAAGAACAGAAGAAACGTCAAGAAGTGACTACAAGAGAAGACACAAGACAAGAATGGAAAAGACGAGGAGAATAAACAAAAAGAGGTGAAAATAGAAGAGACAAGAAGAGAAAAGAAAACAGATGATTTGAAAAGAGCAAAGAGAAGAAGAGATGAGACAAGAGATGAGAAGACAAACTATGAAATGAGAAGAGACAAAAGGGCCAAGATAAGACAAAAGTCAAGCAAATAAGAGATGAGAAGAGATGAGAAACATGACACGCAAAAGAGACAAGAGATGAACAGAAGAGAAAATAGAAAAAATGATTTGAAAAGAAGAGACCAAAGAGATGAAGCTAGATGACATGAGACGAGATAAAGTATGTGCTGCAGAAGTCCACACGTCGCACCCTTCATGTTTAACGTGTTTGCAACGTCATGTCATCAAGATAGTTCTGTCACATTCATTCTGTGTGAATCTTCAAAAACACAAAGTCCCATCGAACATGTAAAAGCATTTAAAAGACGTCACATGGCCATGACCTCCTCACACATTACATCTCCCCATGAGGTCACCAGTTAATGATGAGGTTTTGACTTCTAATCTCTGATATTCCATTAGAATCAGCAGTTTCTACATAAACGCACAAAGACACAATTGTGTTGCTAAAACAAAACCAGCATGACTGCGTGTAATTGCCTAGTGGACTGACATTATAATCATTAATCATGTATGCGGAACCAAACGTGCACAAAAATAAAATGGCTATTTCAAACGTTGCCTAATGTGACGCTGTATGAGAGATACATGTAAACATGCTTATGAGCCGGTTATAAAGATAGAAGCGCTCATGTTATACATGGATCTGATCTTGTCGTGCTCAGCAAATTCAGGATTTGCCCGGCCACCCTGACCCAAATCCACAGTTGTAATCTCCCATCATTCAAGAGCTGGAGGGAAAGGTGGTGAAAGATGAGTCACATTACCGCACTTTATTATAGGCTCCATATTTCCTGGAACTCATTAAATGAGCTCGATTTGTCCAATCACAAAGACAAAAGTTGATCACTAAAGGGTGTTAAGTTTCATGTAATAGTCAGTTCTGGTAACTTCTTACAATGTGGCACGTAAGTGGATCTAACGGCTAATTTAAGATCAGGGCTTTTAAATAATTGACGAGACAAGACCTCCACAATAGAGAAGTGCTAAATGACTAAGCAGAAAGGAAGGTTAAAGCCCTTGAAATGTCATAAATTCTGTTTTTATCGTCTATTTTTCTCTGAATTCCACTTCTAATGTTAGTTAAGGCTTTTTAAAACAGAAATATTTTTTATAATCATTTTCCACGTAAACACAAATTTCCTTGACTTTTTTTTTAAATATTTGATTAATTTCAATGATTTTCCAGGCAGGATTAGATCTGCATACAGTACAAAACAGCAATATCCTGTTTTTCATGATGTGCCACCTTTAAATAAGAGTATCTCCTGATCTGAGTAGAGAGTGTGTTCCTGCTGATGCAGCTGGGAAAGCTGAAGAGGACTAAAGCAACACCCATTCATTTATATCCACCTCATGGCCAAGGGTATATGGACACCTCCTTCTAATGAATGGGTTTGGCTGTTCCAGTAATTCTAGTGAAGACAAACGTAGCATTAGCACCACACAATGCCATTCTAGAGAACTATCATCAAGTGTGCTTCTGTAGAACAAACTCAATGTGGCAATCCAGAAAAAGGTTATACAGGGATAAAGTCCATAAGTCCTAGTTGATTATAAAATCTGCATGAATATACTGTGCAAAAGTCATTTATCATATTGAGCCTGCACAACACTCTAGTAACTCGCTAGCCTGTTAACGTGCCTGTGTTCTTTATTTATTTTTTCTCTCGCGCCTTTTACGAATCCATCAAATAACTGTGGAAACTGTGGTAAGTATAGGACCAGTCAACAAACACGGTAAGCAATGTCTTCTCCTGTTATTGTCACTTGCACTTCATGTATAGTATAGCCTTCTCTGTCAGCGCAGAGGGCTTCACATGTGATAAATGCAGGGAGACAGTCAGGCTGACGGAGAAGATTTCAGAACTAGAGACACGCATCCAAACTTTAATCGAGGATAGTAAGAGTGCAAGGGCTTTAGATACTGCTTTGGATGCGACTAGCATAGTGAACTCTGTACATTGTTCGGTTCCGGCTGTAGAGCCCGTGCAGCAGGGCAACTGGGTGACTGTGAGACGCTGTAGTCACGGGACAAAACACCGCTCTTCCGTTCTGATTACAACATTAAACCGGTGTGGTGAGGGGGGCGTGGTTCTTGCGGCGTCTGTAGTGAGAGACGAGTCAATGAGCGGTGCGGTAAGTAGATCAAGTGCAGATGATGAACACCTGTGTCTGATTGCAGTGATTGGCGTGGGGAGACCAATAAAAGCCACACAGCGGGAGAATGCGAGAGAGAGAGAAGGGACTGGAACTCGTGCGAGAGCTGTGCAACAGAGAAGCTGAGCTGATCGATATCAACGTGAAGAGAGTTTGTGTGAATTGTATTGTGCTGTAGTCACGCTACAGTGAATGCGCTATGTGCGCGCCTTTTTGTTTTGTATGATTCTGAGTAATAAAAACCGTACGAGTTCCAGTTTCGCCGACCCCGTCTTCTTCTTCCCACCACACTACTTTGAACCTTATTACACTGGTGCTGAAACCCCGGAAGAAGCGCCGCCATGCAGAACCCGTCAGGATCGCCATTTGCGGAGATCATCCAGTCACTCGCGGCTCTTCAAAGGGAACAACATCAAGCCCTGCTGAGCGTAAAGGAGGAGCATGAGCAGCGCTTCCAGATGCTGCTCCAAGGCCAGCAGGAAGACCGTGAGTTGTTCCGGAGCTGTTTAGACCGGGAGATTCCAGCCACCTCCTCTCCAGAGTCGGCCTCGGCCCCGCCGCTCACACTGGGGAAGATGGGTCCACAAGACGAACCGGAGGCGTTTCTGGACCTGTTTGAAAGGTCGGCCGAGGCCCGGGGGTGGCCCCAAGGGGACTGCCCGCTGCGTCTCATCCCGCTGCTATCCGGGGAGTCGCAGATTGCAGCCCACCAACTGCCAGTCTCGAATCTCCTGGTCTATCAAGATCTACGGCGCGCCATTCTTCAGCGGGTCGGCCGGACCCCTGAACAGCACCGGCAACGGTTCAGATCCTTGACCCTAGAAGAGTCCGGTCGGCCCTTCGTGATGGCGCAACAGCTCCGGGACTCCTGCCGCAGATGGCTGATGGCCATGGGAAGCGACGTCGAGAAGGTTATTGACCAGGTGGTGCTGGAGCAGTTTATTGGGAAGCTGCCCAAGAAGACTGCACAATGGGTCCAGTGCCACCGCCCGACGTCGCTGGACCAGGCCATCCAACTGGCGGAAGATCACATGGTGGCGTGCTCTGGGGTCGGCGAGCCCCTACCGGCTGTCTCTCTCTCTATCTCCATCCTCTCTCTCTCTCCCCTCTGCCAAACCTGTTCCCCTTCCCAGGTTTTGAGGAGGTCTGACGCCCAGACCAGCGCCGAGATGGAGGTCCGGGTGGTCAGGGGATACCAGTTCCCCTGGGAGGACCGCTCCGAGGGCGACGCCTGCTGGGGATTTTTCCACCCTGGCTCCGGTGGCGCCGCTCTCCCCACGTCAATCCCTTGCCCCGCTTCCCACCGCTGGGACAGCGGTAAAGCCTGGGCCGGCCTGTTGGCGCTGTGGGGACCCGGGACACTTTATCGACCGGTGTCCAGTGATGGAGGTGGGGACACTGGTTCGGGTCCCCTACGCGCCACGGGCCGCCCCCGATCAAGCTGGCCTGTACCAGATACCTGTGAGTGTCAAGGGGGGTACTTATCAGGCTTTGGTGGATTCAGGTTGTAACCAAACCTCCATTCATCAAAGCCTGATTCAGTCTGGGGCATTGGATAAAAGCCGCATGGTTAAGGTTCGGTGTGTACACGGGGTGGTGGTGAGTTATCCTTTAATGTCTGTGGCGATTCTATTTAGGGGACAAAAACATAGTGTGGAGGTAGCAGTTAACCCGCACCTCCGGCATCCGATAATTCTGGGAACTGATTGGCCAGGCTTTGGGAAGTTATTGGGGGTTTTATGCGCGGATGCCTCTTGGGAAAAGAAGCAGAAGGGGAAGACAGCGGTGGTTCAGGTGGGAGATGCTGTACCGGGGCCTCTGGGTACTGCTGTAGGGGAAGAGAGCGCTCTAGAGAGATCTGTTCTCTCTGAGCGCGATAATTTTCCCCTAGAGCAGTCCCAGGATGAGATGCTAAAACATGCGTTTGATAAGGTCCGTTCTATCGATGGTCAGGTACTCCACCCGAATCAACCGCTCTCTTACCCCTATTTTTGCGTAATTAAAGACGGGTTGTATCGGGTGACCCAAGACGCCCAGTCAAAAGAAGATACAACACAGTTGTTAGTTCCTAAGAGCCGCCGGGAAATGCTTTTCCAGGCGGCTCATTGTAATCCGATGTCCGGACATTAAGGGCAAACGGCGACACTAAACCGTCTCATGGCCCGATTCTTTTGGCCGGGCATTCACGAGAACGTGCGCAGGTGGTGCGCGTCTTGTCGTGAATGTCAGTTGGTTAATCCACCGGTCAACCCAAAAGCACCTTTGTGCCCCCTTCCGCTGATTCGGGTCCCCTTCGAACGAATTGGCATGGACCTCATCGGGCCATTAGAACGGTCGGCACGAGGGCATCGTTTTGCGTTAGTCTTAGTGGATTACGCAACACGATACCCGGAAGCAGTCCCGCTTCGCAATATCTCGGCTAAGAGTGTGGCGAGCGCGCTGTTTTCCTTAATCTCCCGGGTGGGGATCCCTAAGGAGATCCTCACCGATCAAGGCACGGCGTTTATGTCACGAACGGTTCGCGAACTTTATGAGTTATTGGGCATTAAATCGATTCGCACCAGCGTCTATCACCCACAAACGGACGGCCTGGTGGAACGTTTTAATCGTACTTTAAAAGCCATGATTCGTAAGTTCGTTCATGAAGACGCCAAAAATTGGGATAAATGGCTAGAACCCCTGTTGTTTGCTGTACGCGAGGTCCCCCAAGCCTCCACGGGGTTTTCCCCCTTCGAGCTTCTCTTCGGTCGTCAGCCCCGCGGGGTGTTAGATGTACTGAGGGAGACTTGGGAGGACGGACCATCCGCTAGTAAAAATGAAATTCAGTATGTCCTGGACCTGAGAACAAAACTCCACACGTTGGGGCGGCTATCCTTGGAGAATTTGTTACAGGCCCAGAACAGACAGAGACAGCAGTATAATAGGGGGGCTAGACTCCGTCAATTCTCACCGGGAGATAAGGTACTTGTATTACTCCCCACGTCCAGCTCGAAATTACTCGCAAAGTGGCAAGGGCCCTTCGAGGTCACACGGCGGGTTGGTGATCTCAACTATGAGGTAATTCGAACAGATAGGGGCGGGGGAAGTCAGATTTATCACCTCAACCTTCTTAAAAAATGAGTTGAGGCTGAAGCAGTGATGCTGGCGACGGTTGTGAGCGGAGAGGAGGATCTCGGGCCAGAAGCGAATATAAAACCTCAATCACTCGCTCTGGCTCCTGCTGGAGACCACCTCTCACCCTCCCAGCTCAGATGTGCAGATGTGTTCTCGCCCCTGCCTGGTCGAACGAATCTCATTCAGCACCACGTTGAGACGGAGCCAGGGGTCGTTGTGCGTTGCCGCCCGTAACGTTTACCTGAACACAAAAAGAAAAAACGGTTCAGACTGAATTAGAGACAATGCTCGACATGGGGGTAATAGAAGAGTCCAACAGTGACTGGGCGAGCCCGATAGTTTTAGTTCCTAAACCTGACGGCTCGATTCGTTTCTGTGTGGACTATAGGAAGGTGAACGCGGTGTCTAAATTCGATGCTTATCCAATGCCGAGGATTGACGAATTGCTTGATCGGCTTGGTTCTGCTCGCTTTTATTCGACACTGGACTTAACGAAGGGGTATTGGCAGATCCCCTTATCTCCAATATCCAAAGAAAAAACAGCTTTTACCACGCCGTTCGGATTACACCAGTTCGTCACGCTTCCTTTCGGTTTGTTCGGGGCACCTGCAACTTTTCAGCGTCTGATGGACAGAATTCTCCGGCCGCATGCTGCATATGCCGCTGCTTATCTGGATGACATTATCATCTATAGCAATGATTGGCAGCGTCATATGCAGTATTTGCGTGCTGTTCTAAAGACGCTGAGAAGGGCAGGGCTCAGGGCCAACCCGAAGAAGTGCGCAATTGGGCGGGTGGAGGTAAAGTATCTGGGCTTCCACTTAGGTCACGGACAGGTGCGTCCCCAAATTGATAAGACAGCAGCCGTTGCAACCTGTCCGAGTCCTAAGACCAAGAAGGAGGTTAGACAGTTCCTGGGGCTAGCGGGATATTATAGGAGGTTTGTGCCTAATTATTCGGACCTCGCTAGCCCGCTGACTGATCTAACTAAAAAGGGCGCTCCAGATACGGTCCAGTGGACGGAACAGTGCCAGCAGGCTTTTACCCAGATAAAGGCTGCTCTGTGCGGTGGACCGCTTTTACATGCTCCTGACTTTTCTCTCCCTTTCATCCTACAGACGGACGCTTCGGACAGGGGGCTGGGCGCGGTACTGTCCCAGGAGGTGGAGGGAGAGGAACGGCCGGTGCTGTACATCAGTCGGAAGCTTTCTAAGAGAGAGACGATGTACAGCACCATTGAAAAGGAGTGTTTGGCCATCCGATGGGCTCCTCACCCTTCGCTACTACCTCCTGGGCCGGGAGTTCACCCTCTGTTCGGACCACGCTCCCCTTCAATGGCTCCACCGCATGAAAGATACCAACGCGCGGATCACCCGTTGGTATCTCGCTTTACAGCCTTTTAAGTTTCAGGTGGTCCACAGGCCGGGGGCGCAGATGGCTGTGGCCAACTTCCTCTCCAGAGGGGGGGGGGGGGGGGGGGCTGCAGGCCGGACGGCTCCCCGGCCTGAGTCGGGCGGTGGGGGTATGTGGTGAGGGGGGCGTGGTTCTCGCGGCGTCTGTAGTGAGAGACGAGTCAATGAGCGGTGCGGTGAGTAAGTAGGTCAAGTGCAGATGATGAACACCTGTGTCTGATTGCAGTGATTGGCGTGGGGAGACCGATAAAAGCCACACAGGGGGAGAATGCGAGAGAGAGAGAGAAGGGACTGGAACTCGTGCGAGAGCTGTGCAACAGAGAAGCTGAGCTGATCGATATCAACGTGAAGAGAGTTTGTGTGAATTGTATTGTACTGTAGTCAAGCTACGGTGAATGCACTGTGTGCGCGCCTTTTTGTTTTGTATGATTCTGAGTAATAAAAACCGTACGAATTCCAGTTTCGCCGACCCCGTCTTCTTCTTCCCACCACACTACTTTGAACCTTATTACAACCGGTTCTCCCCACTCAGTGAAACACCCACTGAAAATCCTCTTGAATGTGCCCTAGTTATTGGTGATTCGATCACACGGAAAGTGAACATAGAGACACCAGCCTCCATAGTCACATGTTAGCCAGTCATTGAGTTAGCCAATCGCCTCACTCAATGGCTGGCTGTCGAAGTGGTGTCCGCAGAATAACATAGAATTCATAGACAATTGGAAAAGTTTTTGGGGCAAGCCTGACCTCTTGAAAAGAGATGAAATTCATCCCTCCTGGGCTGGTGCTGCTCTTCTCTCTAGTAATATGGCTCATAGTCTTAGAGCTCAAACATGACAATCTGGGGCTCAGGTCAGGAAGCAGACAGACTGGCTAAACCGACCGTCTGCCAGCTGTCTCACGTCACTGAGGTCAGATAAATCCCATCACATAGAGGCTGTTTCACTTAGATATCCTCACATAGAGACTGTGTCTGTTCCCAGAACTAGGAAATACAAAAAACTCCCAAACCCATTTAAAGCTGCAGTCGGCAAGTCTGGCAGATTGAGTGAATTTAGGAACATTTTGAATGTTTACAACTCTCATGCCCCTCCCCCACTATCAACGGACACCCTCCCCGGAGTTCATGCTTGTCAGTGCATGTGCACCAGATTTTCAGTGAACGCGCCCGTCTCATCAGGATCCATCAACACCATGGAGTATTTGGAGGTATGCTGCCCCGGCTAATCTACCGATAGATTGCAATTGCTAACGTCATTTATACTCTAAATGAGCTTACTTGATTTTCCGCCATCACTCTTCGTTACTGCGCGAACTTCCGCGAACTTCAGGCGTGTGCATGTGATTGTAACGTGTGCGAGGGGGTGGCGTGTGCCCGATCTGTGATTGACAGTCAGATCTCACACCCCCCCTACGCTGATTGGACATGATGAACCGGGAGCTGTGGATTTTTGCAAAACAAATAACACGCTCCAGGTGGAGTTAGAAGCTCGGGTTTTTTTCTAAAACCACTTTATTTATGTTGTTCTGTCAGATTATAGTGTCGATTTCACTGAATATGATCAAAAAAATGTTGCCGACGGCAGCTTTAAGGGTAAAAATTTGATTGATGATGTTCAACAAATAAAAAACAAATATAATGCAGATGAACAAATGATAAAGCTCGGGTTGCTGAATATTCGATCCCTTTCTTCAAAAGCACTTTGTTAATGATATGATTTCAGACTATAACATAGATGTGCTGTATTTGACAGAAACTTGGGTAAAACCAGACAATTACATTACTTTAAATTAGTCCACCCCGCAAGATTACTACTATAAACATGAGGCTCGTTTAAAAGAAAAAGGGGGACGATTGCTGTAATTTATAGCAATGTCTTCAGTATTACTCAGAAATCTAGTTTCACATATAATTCATTTGAAGTGATGGTGCTTTCTGTAACGTTATGTAGCGCAAGTGATAAATCCTGTTTGAGATTTGTGCTGGCTACTGTATACAGGCCATCAGGGCACAATTGAGATTTTATCAAAAAATTTGCTGACTTTCTATCAGAGTTAGTACTGGCTGCAGATAAAGTCCTAATTGTTGGTGATTTTAATATACATGTAGATAACGAAAAATACGCATTTGGATTGGCCTTTAAAGACATTGACAAAGGCGATGACATCTCAGATCATTATTTAATCTCATGTATACTTAATTTAGCCAAGGTTGCAAAGCCGACTCTGCGTTATAAATATGGTAGAAATATCACTTCTGCCACTAAAGATTGCTTTATAAATAATAGATAATATTAGAGAGAAAATTATAACTATGCAACCGTCTACTACAGTATTGCATCAGACAGTGCATTGTAGTCTCCCTGAGGTAAAATTGTATTCATTCATTACTATAGGAGAGGAAGAATTTTCTAAACTTGTTAAATCATCTAAATTAACAACATGTATGTTAGACCCTATACCGACTAAGCTACTGAAAGAGATGTTTCCAGAGGTCATAAATCCTCTTCTCAATATCATTAATTCATCTTTGTCACTAGGATATGAACCGAAAACTTTTAAGCTGGCTGTAATTAAACCTCTTATTAAAAAAACGCAACTTGTTCTTACAGAATTGGTCAATTACAGGCCGATCTCGTATCTACCTTTTCTGTCAAAATTACTAGAAAAGGCAGTATCCTCACAACTATATTCCTTTCTAGAAAGAAATGATATCTGCGAGGATTTCCAGTCAGGATTCAGACCGTACCATAGTACTGAGACTGCTCTCATTAGAGTCACAAATGATTTGCTCTTATCATCCAATAATGGTTGTATCTCTCTATTAGTGTTACTCGATCTTAGTGCTGCATTTGACACCATCGACCACAATATTCTTTTAAATAGACTTGAAAATGATGTTGGCATTAGTGGAATTGCATTAGCATGGTTCAAATCATACTTATCTGACCATTATCACTTTGTTGCAGTAAATGAAGAGATGTCTTATCGATCACAAGTTCAGTATGGCGTACCACAAGGCTCAGTACTGGGACCGCTGCTGTTCACTCTGTACATGCTACCATTAGGAGATATCATTAGGAAGCATGGCATTAGCTTTCACTGTTATGCTGATGATACTCAGCTCTATATTTCTTAGCGCCCCGACAAAGCACAAAATTCACAAAATTAATGGAATTCATAGCTGATATTAAAAACTGGATGACTAGTAATTTCCTACTACTTAACTCTGAAAAAACAGAGATTCTAATTATTGGACAAAAAACTTCCTCACGTTTTAACCTAGAATACTGTCTAACACTTAATGGCTGCTCAGTCAAGTCTTCGTCGTCGGTTAGGAACCTGGGTGTACTCTTTGATAATAATAATAATAATAATAATAATAATACATTTTATTTATATTGCGCTTTTCTTGTACCCAAAGCGCTACAAGTAGGGATGCACCGATCCACATTTTTTCACTTCCGATCCGATCCCAATACCTGAATTTGGATATCGGCCGATACCGATTCTATTTCGATACCAGAGCTGTGTTTGCTTTAATATTATTATTATCATTATTGTTGATTTTATATGATGCTGAAATAAACTCCTCTCAACAGGCAAGTATGATATGTACGTATCTATGTGTGTATGTCCTAAAAGGCAACTTTAGGTAAATATACGGTCAGAAAAACAGGAAATCCTGTTAACAGGAAAAATCCCATTCTGAAAGCAAATATGCAACTGTAAGGGTTTCAAATTGATTGTCATGTCAATATTTATTACATTCCCAAAATGTCAAATACTTGAGTCTTGAAATATAAGAAAAGTGCAAGTGTAAACATCTTACACACACACACTATCAATAAAACAGTTTGCATCAACAGCAAAAAAACTAGTACACTGACTCTTGTAGCATTAACAAATCAAGGTTTTAAAATGTAAAATATTAGAAATATAAGAAAAGTGCAATAGTCCAACATTTTCGTAGGCTATTCGTGATTCTGCTGCTCTGAATTGTCAAAACACCATTCAAACTCTATTCAAACTTCTTGCTACAGATGCGAAAAACGCAGATTTTTTTTATGACGGACGAAAGTTTCAGTGGCAGTATGCAAGCGTGATTGACATAACGTGAGGTCGTATTTTTATTTTTTAACGTGCGAAAATTTCAGACGTGAATTTCGGACTCCGTGTGCAAGGGCACACACACACACAATCAATAAAACGGCTCCCGTTGTCTTTCTGCCCACTGGCTAAAAAAATCCTCGTGCTCTTTAACGTGGTGCTTTTTTAAATGTTTGATTGCGTTGAAGAGCAGTGTTTTGCTCTTCTTTCAGTGAAGAAATACTCTGTAATTCCGATAAAACTTGCTCGATAGCCACGCTGATGCTAGTTTCATCCGCTGAAGCCGACATGTTCTTTAGACTGAACTGTCGCGCTTCTCGTTGCGTCACACCTCAACCCGCCTCAAAGCCAACGCTGATTGGACGTTCGTTTGGTGAACTGCTCCCAAATTTTCTTTAACGGAAAGTATCCAGACTGATCTGCGAGTGAAACCTTGAAAGCTCGCGAGATCAGGATGGTCTCACGAGGCTACGGTTTTTCCAGTGTGAAGTATTTCCACACAGCGGACATAATGCTGCTCAATGCTTTCCTGCTAGCTGGCTGCAAACTGCGGAATGGATTTTCTGAGCGGAGGCGTGTCTCATGACTCTGTGTCTATTTGAGCCGCGCCTCCGTTCAGGATCTCCATTCCACAGTTTGCAGCCAGCTAGCAGACTAGCCGGCGGGAATCAATTTTGGAGTCATTTCAGCAGACAACGTTAAAGCGCAGACATGGCTCATGGATATCGGATATCTCCGCAGGTTGGATCGGGAAAATCCGATACGTGAATTTACGCTGGTATCGGTCCCGATACCGATACTGGATCGGATCGGCCCCATCCCTAGCTACAAGTACAGTACAAAAGTAAATACATTAATAAAAAAAAGAGATATAATACAATATGCATCCAGTGTCACCAATTAAGACACAAACTCCTTCTTAAAAAAGATGGGGTTTTAACTGTTTCTTAAAACTCGTTAATGTTGTAGCATTCCTAACAGTTAAAGTAAGTGCATTCCACAACCTGGGGCTGCCACAGAGAAAGCTCTTTCACCCATTGTTTTCAGTCTGCAAGAAGGCTGTTTAAGTAGAAAAGAGTTGGCGGAGCGGAGAGATCAAGAGGGCATATATGGCGTAATTAAAGCACATATATATGATGGTGCAGTTGGTTGATAGCAATCTTTCATTTGAAAGTCACGTTTCTAGCATCTGTAAAACCGCATTCTTCCATCTTAAAAATATATCTACATTACGACATATGTTCTCAATGAAAAATGCGGAACAATTAGTTCATGCGTTCATGACATCAAGGCTAGATTATTGTAATGCTCTACTGGGTGGTTGCCCTGCACACTTAATAAATAAACTACAGCTAGTTCAAAACGCAGCAGCTCGAGTTCTTACCAGAACCAGGAAGTATGACCATATTAGCCCAGTTCTGTCAACACTGCATTAGCTCCCTATTAAACATGGTATACATTTTAAAATATTGCTGATTACCTACAAAGCACTAAATGGTTTAGCTCCGCAGTACTTGAGCGAGCTCTTAACGCATTATAGTCCTTCACGTCTATTGCGATCTCAAAACTCTGGCCAGTTGATAATACCTAGAATATCAAAATCGACTGCAGGCGGTAGATCCTTTTCCTATTTAGCACCTAAACTCTGGAACAGTCTTCCTACCATTGTCCGGGAAGCAGACACACTCTGTCAGTTCAAAGCTAGACTAAAAACACATCTCTTTTACCTGGCATTCACATAGAACATTATACATTTCTATTATTGAAATCAGTTAAATGATTATTAGGCTGCATAGATTAGGTCAGCCGTAACCGGGAACACTTCCTATAACACCTGATGTACTCGCTACATCATAAGAAGAATGGCATCTACGCTAATGTTAGTCTTTCCATTTATTCCGAGGTTTACTGAAGTCAGCCGGATCCGGACCGTATCCAGATCAGATGGTGAACCTGCGCCTGGACACGACCAGATGGAACTGGATAAATATTGTGAATGTTCTGATCCAATCTGACTTCTGACCTGTAATGTTGCCTGAATCATAATCACACACTGTTCGTTCGACTGAGTGTGGTTTCTCCCAAGGTGTTTTTCTCCATTCTGTCACTGATGGAGTTTTGGTTCCTTGCCAACGTTGCCTTGGCTTTTGGCTTGCTTAGTTGGGGACATTTAATAGTCAACAATATTATTGATCTAGCTTACTTAAGGTGGACGATGACGCAATTTTCCTCTAGAAACAAACTTCTTGTATTATTTTCTTGTTATCACTGTGAAGCTGGTTTGATACTAGGGATGCACGATGATATCGGGACAACATCGGTATCGGCCGATAAAAGCTTAAAATGACCATCATTGGCAGATATGAATATTTCTGCCGATGAGCCTTGCCGATAGGGTGGCGTGTTTCCTATGCGCACGTGACGCGAACGAAGCATGAGCGCCAGCAACTTAAACTTCCAACTAGGGGTGTGCGTCTCACGGTTTTTGATCGTGGACGATTAAAATGTCTCCACGATCTGCTTTTGAAGAAAAATCATAGTATCGTGCATTCTATCAGTTCAATTCTGGCGCCTTCATCTCAACATACTGTACAACGCGACGTACATTCACATCACATCACATGTAAACGCAGAGGTAGAGTTACACTCACGGTCACGGGACACCGCAATTCACAAACGTTCATTATTTGCATGTGCGTCAAAGTCTTGCTAGGTAAACATATCATTCACGTGCTGATGCGCTGTTCTAACATCCGCTTTTCTGAGCGCGTACACGCGACGCTCACAGGAACTAAAAGCCTGTCACAGCGCCTGCATACTGGACTAATCTTTCGAGTCTCATTGCGCTGATACTGTCAAATACACACACGGTTTACATAAACAAAGTTGGTTATGTCTAAAGTGAAAGCAAACAGAGAAAATCTGCTTGTCAAATGCGTGTAAAGCCTATTAGACGTGTCGCGTGCAGTTCTTAAAGAGACAGTATAATATGATGCCGCTTGTCCTTAAAGAGATACTGCACCCAGAAATAAACATTCTGTCATTATTTACTCACTCTAATGTTGTTCCAAACCTGGATTCATTTCTTTCTTGTGCTTAAATATACTATGGAAGTCACTGAAGTACAGCAACTGTTTGGTTAGCCACATTCTTCCAAATAACTTTTATAATTTCAACAGAAGAAAGAAACTTGAGAGAGTAAATGATGACAATTTAAATTTTGGGGAGAACTATCTCGTTAATGTTAATAAAACAACAAAACACAAAGAGGAAATCACTCACTGCTCTTGACTAAGAACTTTAATAGAAGCTTTAATAAGCTTTTTTTGCACTTAAAAAAAAACACACAAATATATCGGTATCGGTATCGGGCAAAATTAGTCTGAAAATATCTGCATATCGAATATCGGCCAAAATCCTATATCGTGCATCCCTATTTGATACAATCTGTATTGTAAAAAGCGCTATATAAAAAAAAGGTGACTTGAAAGCACACCTTTATGTGGTCATAAATCATGAAACGTGGAAGCAGAAAACGAGCGGAAGGCAGAAACACTCAGAATGAGGATGTCTGCCGGCCACACAGCCAACGGCAGCTTGGCCACAGACTACAACAGAAAAATGCCTGACACACTTGCACGCAAACCTGCACAGAAACAACGTGTGACCAGTTTATGTACGAGAAAAAAGAGACTGCAACCAACTGCTGTCACACAACATTTTCTCCTAAATCAAAGCTCAAGCACAGTGTCTGCGAACCTCTCTTGAGAAGCTGTGAATGTAGTTCTCTTTTGCTTTTTGAAGAATTGTACCACTTTGCCAATGATAGTAGGGCTGGTTTGAGACCGGCTGGTGCAGAGCTAATCTTTCTGCCCACAGGGGGAAACATGTCGAACGGGGCTGAGATTGTGCTTAGGTTTTAGTACCAGTTGGTGTAAAATGACAGACAAAGAGTTATGATGATTCCAGTGAGGCGTACTTTGTTAATACGATGGAGACAGCGTCGTTTAGGATGCTCTCCCCGAACACCAGCATATTGAGCACCGGATCCACATTCAGAGCATTAAAGATGGCGATAGTGGCGACTGGATCCACAGCGGAGATCAGAGAACCAAACGCAAAACTAGAGAGAAGAACAACAGAGGAAAACTATGAAGACATGAATGTACACGCCAAAGCCTTTGCTCAATGGTTTTGGAGGTTTTTCTCACCTGTCTGTCATTGTCATCTTGTAAATAACATCAGCCTATTCAAGAAACACATCCAAACATAACAGTCATAATCATGGAGAAATCATGGCAAAGGAGCGGTTAAGGTGTGCCAACTAGTCTAACTAGATAAACCACTTACTGAACCTATGATCACTTACAGTATAGGTCTGCTTACATGGAAACTGTTAATGTCTATTAAAACAGAAAGAAAATACCTGTCCCAGGAAATAGATCCCCCCTCCCACGATGAAGGCTGAAATCGCTGTTCCGAAGACGGCGAATAATGTGATTGAGCCGATGTTTTGGAAAAAATTACCCTGTAGAATAAAAACTTGTCTGTTTATATCCATTTATAGACCTTTATAACAGTCTCTGAATCCAGACTCAAAAGTTGACGGCTTGAGGACAACCAGTAATAACATTCATAAAAAAGGTTCGCTACTCTATACAACTTGTAATATTTATTATTATTATTATTAAAGCAATAAACAGTCTGCATCACATGACTTAGTGTTTCATTCAAACTTCTCTTTTTGACTTTCGGTCTCACCGTTACAATATATCATTTGTAAGGCCAAGTCTTCACACGCATGGCTAAAGGCAGTTTCACAAAGCTTAAATACACTAAACATGCAGTAAAATTCATTAACTGCTCTGAGCCATTCGGTTCACTCAGTGGAGGACTCAATCTAACTAGTAACTACTAATCTTTTAGACAGATTCGGGTGCTTAAAGCACAGTGCTGACATATTTTACAACAACTTATTCATGGCTCTTTTTTTTTTTTATTTAAATGAATAATATCACAGTAATATTTACCTTATGTAATGAGTATCCAGACTCAAAAATGATTGGCGGTAAAAGTAATAGGAAGAACATATTGGGACGAAACATCTCCTCTTCCTGTGACAGAAAACAAAGAAAGAAAGAAAGAAAGATGTATACTTGAAAATGTACATTTACATTAATGCATTTGGCAGACGCTTTTATCCGAAGCGACTTACATTGCATTTCAAGCTACACATTTACATTCTTATCAGTTATTGCTTTCCCTGGGAATCGAACCCATGACCTTGGCGTTGCAAGCACCAATGCTCTACTGTTTGAACATACAGACATTTCATTGTGGATAGTGCTCATATGAATACTGTTATTATTAATAGTAGGTTAGTCTTACAAACATTTCAGTCTAATATAATTTATGCAATGTCAAAAGTGGGGTGAAATCAACCCACAGTAACAGTTTAAAACGGGCCCAATGCTGAGGAAACCACAGACTTGGCAACCCTGTTTAGGAGTACTATTAAAGGGATGGTTCACTTTGAAATTAATTTTTAGTATGTTTTAGCTTACCTCAAGGGCATCCAAGATGTAGGTGTCTTTGTTTCCGCAGTAGTTTCAATTTTGATATTTTTAGGTCAAACCGTTCTTGTCTGTCAGTCATATAATGCAGGTCTATGGTCACCACCTCAAAGAGCATGACCAGAGAAGTCCAAATTAAACATGATTTAATGACTCGTAAATGTAAGTACACATTGATGGCCTAAGACACGAAACGAGCGGTTTGTGTGAGAAAACAAACAGTATTTATATAGTTTTTACCTCTTGTAACCACAGCCACGTCCAAGTGATCTGAGGGCGCGGGCGCTTCGGTCTGTGCGTTACAAGAGGTAAAAACGATATAAATACTGTTCGTTTTCTCACACAAACCGCTCGTTTCGTGTCTTAGGCCATCAATATGTACTTACATTTACGAGTCATTAAATCATGTTTAATTTGGGCTTCTCTGTGCATGCTCTTTGAGGTGGTGACCATAGACCTGCATTATATGACTGACAGACAAGAACGGTTTGATCTAAAAATATCAAAATTGAAACTACTGCGGAAACAAAGACACCTACATCTTGGATGCCCTTGAGGTAAGCTAAAACACACCAAAAATTAATTTAAAAGTGAACTATCCCTTTAACATAGTAATTGCCAATGATATTAAGCACAGTAACAGTAGTAATAGTTTGCCTGGTAATCATGTTTAGTCTAGTTTAGGTCTCTTTATTAAAAAAAAAAAAAATTATAGTTAAAACAAATGATTAAACTATATTTTTCAGATGAAACTCCGGTTTCTTTTTAGATCATTTTAACCCTGGCCTTTATATAATAAAGATGATTTATTTTCTTTATAATACTAATGTAATGTAAGGCACTCTGAATTACTGTTGTAAATGAGATTGTTTATAAACTCACTTCCCTTGCCAACACCCCCCCCACACACACACACACACAGTGTCAGTGACTGAGTGTGTGTCGTGTTTGCGAGCATATGCGTATATTTGTGTGTGCAAGTAAACGTACATTATACTGGAGTACAAAGCAGAATCGTGTTGATCCCGTGACAGTGATAACGATGGGATGTGTGCAGAAAGGCACAAAGATCCCCTTCACACATGTAACCACCAGCGCATCACATTTCCTCACTTCCACACTGCCATTCTTGACGTTCCTGTGTAGGGAGGCCTCGCTCCACCACATTCTCTTTCAGTTCCAGAAAGACCCATCACTCCAGGCAAACGCTACATGTTGGGTCATGAACGTTTAGAGAAATTCATGGAACCGTCTTGACAACGGCAGAGAAATATGAGAGGAATTTGGAATTGTGTAATTGTTCAAACATGAACCCTTAGATGAGAGTTGTTGGTAGATGTTGGAAAGCCAACCAAGCGCTCCCGCATTTTGCAACAGTCAGCGGTAATGCAGGATTTCTTCTGCCGGCATCTCACAATCTTTGTTGTAACTTTTAGACATGATACGCAAGCTTCTGACGGCAAAGCTTTTACAATCAGAAGGCAGCAAAATGACGTCGCCTTATAAAATGGATCAAATTAAAAGCACTAATCTTCGTGGATGAACCCAGACACACTGTCTACATGCAAATACACTCAACGCAAGCTTGATCTGATAAAAATTGTCAGAATGCGTTTCGTAACAAAGGAAGTAAACATTGCATTGTCAGAGTTGTCACAAGAGCTGCTAAGGTTGGGCATTAGTGTAAACCCGGAGTCCTTTAACCGTTCCTTGAGACCAAGGCAATCCCAGGATGCATTGCAACAAGCTCTGTGGAAATGATCATTTTAAAAATGTCATTCTGAAATCTAACTAAAAGATTCAGTTCCATCCAACTCAAAATTGATCATTTCAACCAAAATGTGTGTTGTGTTTTTTGTGCTTAATAGAGTTTCAATTTTTTAGTTTAACATCTGGCTTTTAGACCAACAGAAATGTGAGCAAAACACCAGGGAAAGGTTATTAACATTGTAGGATTACACATTTATTTAAATGTTTAATTTAGGTTCCAGTATAGTATATAAACTGAGAAAGTTCTGTAGATTGAATTTAGCATTCAGCTGTTGAGCACGAGATTCCTGTCCTGTTCTGTTTCTCTCTATACAGCCGCCAGACCCGTTTCTCTCTATTGTAAGTTAAATGAAACAGATTACTGAAACTCTTGGGGACTCTCGTGAGCTTTTGTCTCAGCAAGAGAGTGTCCTGGCATTCCTGTTCTTGAGTCTCAGTGTTTGAATAAGTTATCACTCTCAGTTTCAATACAGGTTTCCTAAACCTGTATACGAGTTTGCTCCACCTCTATGTAAATCCCTCCCCCTGAATGTATAAATTGCAATGTAAAAGTTCCCTTAGTCAGACGAGATTGAGATGCTACAGCGACGCAATTAAGAACTTCTGCTTGAAAGATACCTTAACGTCTCCTGGTCTGCGCTTCTGACTTTTCTACACTTTAGAAGGAAATAGTTCACAACAACATCAAGAACTAAACTAACAAGCAAAGAAAATGAATTGTTAGTGAAAGGTCTATTCACGCTTCGAGCAAAACCAAACAGCTTCCAATGTCTGTTTATTTACATGCTTTAATGGAAAAAGCGACCCCGCCAATAATACAGATTTCATGTTTTAAAGGGTTAGTTCACACAAAGATAAAACTTCTGTCATCATTTATCTTCGAAACACAAATGAAGATATTTTTCATGAAACCATTTCACCTAAATTTTGATGCTTCAAAAAGTTAATGAAAAAATGTTAAGTAATCTACGGTATATAATCAAGAAGTTCAATTCAAGACTTCTGAAGAAACACAATATTGAACACGTTTAATTCAGGGATTACTTTTACAATGTCTTTGTGAACTTTTTGAAACATTTGATGAAATGAACTATCAAAAGGAGGGGAAAGAAATCTCTCAGGTTTCATTAAAATTATATTAATTTGTAATCTGAGTTTGGAACGACATGAGGAGAGCAAATGACAGAACTTTTATTTTTGCGTGAAATATCCCTTTTACTCTTTCCCTGGCATTGACAGAATTTTCTTTCATTAATGACAACACTTCCCCAACCATTGTTGGGATTTTCCGGCAATCCATGTTTTCACTGTTATACGGTAGGGGGCGCACATCTTCTGAAAGAGTACTGAATCTCCTATCCAAAGACAAGCAAAGAAGCAGAATTGAAATTGCAAATTTAAAATACGCCCAATGGAAACACGTCAATTTCGCAAAAACTCCCATATATCGCAAAGAAGTTTGGTAACACTTTATTTTGATAGTCCACTTTAGACATTCTACTAACTATAAGTAACTACATGTCAACTAACCATCATTAGAGTATTAGTAGACTGTGTTTAATATCTGCTAACTCTTTATTTTGATGGCCCCCAACAGACATTCTTCTGACTATAAGTAACTTGGCAACTACAAGTCAACTTATTCTCCTAACCCGAACCCTAACACCTAACAGTCCACTAATACTCTAATGACAGTTAGTTGACATGTAGTTGCAAAGTTACTTATAGTTAGTAGAATGTCTAAAGTGGAACCAAACGTTTTTAAGCTCACATGAGGAGGTTTTTCAGGCAATTCGGAAAAGGAATATTTCACAAAACTGCAATGGAAATGGTTTTGAAGCATTTACAGGTCACCTGACGTAGATGGGGCGGGGTGTTTGGACAGAAGACGAGACAGAGTTCTTTATTGAACTCATAAAAGACAAAAGTATTACGGGAACACCGGATTCTAAACAACAAAGAAATGCCACAATTTCTCAAGAGCTTGAGGCAGATATGAGGGAGAAATACCCAGAAACGCCTCATATGAGCCGCTCCCAGGAACTTCCTTGCCGTTAATGCTTGGATAAACACGCCTCGGTCTCCTTTCATTAAACATAATGGCTAGTGCGGAGGCTCTGATATACGTAAACCTACCAACATCTGTTGCCATGATTTCTGTAATGACTTATCGCGAGAGGAAAAAAGTGACGTTTTAGTCGCATAAACATCGGTTAATGGAAACGCCGTCATTTCGCAAAAGGTTTTTTATCGACATTTAGAAAATATTGCGCAAATAAGTAATGAAAACATGGCTTGTGAAGCTTTAGCGGTGTTGATGGACATGATCTACTCGACCTGTGTTTTTATCATCGTTCTGAATCCAAGCTGGGTGTGGTCTTTGACAAAATAAAAAGCGATAAAATTCTGTATTATAAATTTTAAGGCCAGATTAGTAGTTTGTTGAGGGTTGGTTTTTAAGGGAAGGACTACATGGCCATGCACATATATTCAAACGCGTATACCTATAGAATGAACTCTTAATACGCATGTGCACGCCATCAGCGTTCTCACAGGTTCGCGTTTTTAAAGTTTGCGTAGAGAGAACTTAAAGGGATAGTTCGGCCAAAAATGATATTTAACACATGCATTACTCACCCTCAAGCCGTTCGAGATGCATATGTCAATCTTGTTTCAGACGAACACATTTTCAGTTATTTTAGAAAATGTCTCAGACCCTTCAGTGGATATAATGTGAAGCAATGGGGTCCACCTCCTTCAAGTCCCAAAATGTGCATATATCCTTCACAGAAGTAATCCATCCGGCTCCAGGGGGATAAACGAAGGCCTTCTGAGGGTAATCCGTGCGGTTTTGTCGTAAACATATACATATTTAAAACTTTATAAATGAAAATATCTGACTTCCGGCAACGATCGACGCGCGTCCACGGGTGATGTTTTGCTCTGCTCTCTGGCTGCGCGGGCGCGTTCGTTCTACGTCATGACGGTTCCTACGCTACGTCCTACCTCGTACGCCGACTTCCATCCGTGAGCGCGCGTCGATCGTTGCCGGAAGTCAGATATTTTCATTTATAAAGTTTTAAATATGTATATGTTTACGACAAAACCGCACGGATTACCCTCAGAAGGCCTTCGTTTATCCCCCTGGAGCCGGATGGATTACTTTTGTGAAGGATATATGCACATTTTGGGACTTGAAGGAGGTGGACCCCATTGCTTCACATTATATCCACTGAAGGGTCTAAGACATTTTCTAAAATAACTGAAAATGTGTTCGTCTGAAACAAGATTGACATATGCATCTCGAACGGCTTGAGGGTGAGTAATGCATGGGTTAAATATCATTTTTGGCCGAACTATCCCTTTAAGAGTTTTCTGTTAGAGCGGTGTCGTGTTAAAGTTAATAACTTAACTTTAAAGTTAAAGTTAATAACCCTAAGTTAATAACTAATGATCGTTGCGACGGAAGTGAATCAATCAAAACTAACTTTAGCTGGACAATAAATTTATTCTAGAGCTGCTGTAAAGCCAACACAATCTGTTACTTTAATTTCCTATTATCACTGTAAAGCTGCTTTAGAACAATCTACATTGTTAAAAGCGCTATATAAATGAAGATGACTTGACTTGACAAAAACGTGACTTAAGACGTAAAGAGGGGTTAAGAAATGTGTGTTCCATCACTGGAACCAGTTTCGATTCATTCTAACTTGAGACAAATATTTATGATACATATTTGCAGTAAATATTCACTCTTGGTGTGAACAAGTCTTTTGTGGAATCGCTCATGTTAGCATTTGAGTGCAGGGCTTGTAAAAGCTCTTCAAATCATCACTTAACAGCTTCCCTTCGGTTAGGGTGTTGTCTTAGGAGGTCGTGCCTGTGTAGACAGCAGACAACAATGCAGCCAACTAGGCCTTGCTGAAGGCTCAGTTCAGGCACGAAACATGTACATCACGAGGCAGAAAATCCCCATATTTCAGCACATTTTTATTAGAAATGGGGCTCAGGAACGTTGTGTCAAGACACATGGTTTACATGTGCATCGGGTGCAAAGCCTTATTTCTGGACTCGAGCATATGGGCAGACGGCTAAAGGTGGTCGAGTCCATCTGTAGCAGTGACAGGACAACAGCATGCCGTAGCTTCAGGAGGACAAGCTGCTGCCAACAACTAGCATGCTATTTTGAGGCTAGCCTCAATCAATCAACCGATCCAGTTTATTACAAACTCAGTTCATTTTTTTTAGCTCATCTCATCTTTAAACTAAAAGTCGGCTCACTGGTTCTTGCAAAATGAGACAAAACATGTCACACAACCTGTCTTTAGTTTGTAAAATAGCAACATTTCTACTTTGAAATGGGTCAGAGATGATCATTGGCATATGTTCTTAACACAAGTGTACCATTTCATTTGATTTTCTCTATATCAATGTCATTACCTTATCACTCACAACCCCTAAAACCAGCTTTCTCAACTCAATATATTAGTGTTGTCAAATGTACTGGTGCTTTGGTATTGTCAGAGATATGTCGTGTTTTGTCTGAGTTATTGTTCAATAGCTGTTTTTCCTTTGACCCACATTTTCCCATGTGTTTGATTCTTTAAACTTGTTAATCAACCCACCAGTTCCTTTGTTTGCCCCATGTATTTAAGCCTTCACTTTCAGTCGGCCCCACTTTAAATTAAGTGGCTTTAAGTACTATGTACTTACATAAAAAAATAAGTGCAATGTACTTATTGTGTTCATGTTGTACTGTAAAACACATTGCTGCTATTGAGCTGTGATACGGGTGAGGTTAGGAACAGGTGAGGAGGTGTAAGGGATTGGTGAACTGTGTAATTACAAATGTAATTACATAAATTAATTACAGATGTAATTACATGCTGGTATATTTAAAATAGAAGTACAATGTAAAAACATGTACATACACAAGATCATTACATTGGACTCGTGTGCTTAGTACAGCCACTAACCGTGACAGGTATCAAGTCGAAATATATATATATATATATATATATATATATATATATAGACTTTTGTTTTTTAAATGTAGATACCAGACTTTCTTTAGTACCATTAGTACCGAGTACAGGGTCAATCCAAAACCCGCTGATAGGTGTGTTTGTGTGAGCGCTCCGTGATGAGTGTTTCTATTAAAGTCCGAGTAAACCAGAAGTTGCAACTGACTTTACTGCAGTGTTGTGACGAAGCGTCTTGAAAAGTGAAGCCAAAGCGCCTCGATCGCCCCCCAGTGGCTGGTCCCAGTACAGCTCATAAACCCCGCCTAATGTCTAATGGGACGCGATGGAAACTAAATCAAATTACACTTCAAATAAATGTTTTCCAAGGATGTTTTCTGTCATTTTGGGTAGTTTTTATCACGTTGATGTACGTTTAAGTGTTTGTTTATTTAAATAAGTTTGGTCTTAGTTAGTTATTTGATGCCATAAAAATGGGAATGTGACGTCATGATTGACAGTTGTGTGATTGAGCTTCTATAAACGAAGTAGTCACAGGCACCAACGGACTTTTGGGGGGATTTTCAAGAGGAGATTGGAGCTTAAATATAAGTTAATAACTAATGATCTTTGCAACGGAAGGGAATCAATCAAAACTAACTTTATCTGGACAATAACTTGATTCTAGAGCTGCTGTAAAGCCAAAACAATCTGTGTTACTTTAATTTTCTATTTTCACTGTAAAGCAGCTTTGAAGCTCAGCTCAGACTTGACTTGTATTCTCCTAGCTCCTGACTGTTCCTGTGTTTTTGCAATGGTAGTGAGAACCATGAAATGTTGGTATTGGGACTGACTAAAGTGAGAAAAGTGCCTTACTGTGGTCAGATGAACCAACAAAAATGCCTAAATATTCAAAGGTCCTGAAGATTGGTCTTCCAAACCTACATATTTTCAAAATCGACAAGATGGTTACACGAATAATCAATTTTGAAAATATGTTTTGTACGTTATGTGCCTTCTAGAAACATGTTTTATGCCACATCTCAAGAATCCGTGGTCTACAAAAAGCAGAAAAGAGTTGAAGCGCAGTTTAGAACGAGTGCAGTGGAGACACGCTCCAGTCGAGCCGTTCATCCAGAGGGTCTCTGGTTACCAAAACACAGCGAGAGCTGAGGGGCCCTCTTGACCTTTAGACTTCCTGAAACAAAAGGAAGCTCTGTACTCACAGAGCCTGGCATCACCTCACATCCCAGACAAAAATGTTAATTAAGGCCAGCGACAGAGATGAAAAGGTGGAGAGAGGAAGAGAAAAGAGGCAGGCATGAGAAGCAAATGCTAGAGAGAGAGAGAGAGAGAGAGAGAGAGAGAGAGAGACTTTGTGAAGCCCGAGAGAATGAAACAGGACACAGAAAGAGTCAAAATATGAGAAGAGGAAGGAAAAGAGGAAGGATATATGGTGCATGGAATGGTTTCCTCTGCTCTCAAAACCTCTACAATGAAGGCTTCAACTGACATTTGCATTACTCCAGAAATCCTTCAGAAATCACTATAATATACTCATTTGCTGATCAAGAAACATTTCTGATTATCATCAATGTTGAAAACAGTTGTGCTGATTAAAGGACAAGTACAGCCAAAACTGGATGTGACCGGATTCTTTACTCCACCCCAGGCCATTCAATATGTACTTGACTTTCTTTCCTCAGCCGAAGAGAAATGTAAGTGTTGGAGGAAAACATCTAAAGCAAGTGAATGCTGCCCAACGTAGACCATTTTTGACGGTCAAAGATCCATGTTTAGTTAGCTTCAAAGAGCCACGCGACCCCAGACGACACACAAGGGTCTAGCAAAACAGTCAGTCGTTTTCAGAAAAAAAAAGAAAAGAAAAAAAAGAAAAAAAAATTATATATATATATATATATCAAAATTGCACTTAAAATGCCAAGAGTCAAACTGCTCAACTAAAGGAAACTGATCACAATAATGGTGACCAAACATTTTAAAACATCGACATCTAAACCTCCGTTCATAGACGTCTGACAGAAATAAAGTCAGTCTGGTTAGTAATAAGTGAAGCTGGTAATGCTGTTTGTGGAGTTGTTTAATCCTCCTCTGCTGAGATCTTCACCGATTTAATGTCTTCTTTTTATCTTCGTCTGATTTAATCTAAGGCTGTGACTGGAAGTCAGTTGTAGTTCTTGTGTTTCTCTTTCCTTCAGTGATTCTGCTTGTTAACAGCAGGTGTTCATCACTTATGCTCAATCATCACCCAATTAGTCACTTAATGATCGCATTAATTTTAACACTGCTTCAGTGTAACTTTAACACTCTGTAGAGTGGGACCAAATGTACTCTGAGCAGTGTTGATTTAACACTGGGGATTTTGCCGTGTATACATATACCCGCTTAGGCTAGCTTTGCGAAGAATTGTTTACAAATAGTGTGTGAATAATCAGAAAAAGGGTGAGTAAGAAATCAGGACATATTCAGTTTTGGCTGAGCTATTCCTGTAATGTTTTGGCGGAAACCGTGATCCCTTTTTTTTTTTTTTTTAGGATATTTTGATGAATCGAAAATTTTACATAACATTATTTGAAAAATAATTATCTGTAACAATGTAAACGCATTTACTGTTAATTTTAATCCATTTATTGCATCCTAAAGTATCAATTTATTTCAAAAAGTAAAAAATGAAAATCTTACTGACCAAGTTTTGAAAAGTAGTGTAAATGTTGACACATTTCAACCAAATCTCAGTAAGAAAAGAACAGTATGTAGTCGAGTAATGAGACAGTCGCCGCTTAATGAAATTCCCAATTGGTCACAAGACCCGGCTGACAACGTGTTACTGGATTACTAAACACTGATGTTAGTACCAGTTGCAAAATAAAACCAAAGCATCATACCTTCCAGTTGGCTAACTGCAGAGACTCAATGATCTTGATAAACGCTCCCATCAGAATCCCTGGAAAACAAACGCCAGATATAAATTAGTATCAGATCAACTCCTGTCAAACTACCCCTTTTTGAAGAAGTAATTACCTGCCATATGAATTATTAACAAAGAAATAGGTTGGACCAACTAAGAGGAACAATATTTGGCAGGTCACCCAAAAATGAAAATGCAATTATTACTTATTTATCTTTTACCATTATGTCATTCCTAAACGAATCTTTCTTCTGTGGAACATAAAAGAAGACATTTTGAGAAATGTCTCAAGTTGCATCCCAAATGACACACTATGTGTTTATTATGCCCTTTATTATTTATTATGTTACTATTATGCCCTTTTCCATAAGTGCACTTATGCACTACAGGTCCTTCTAAAAAAATTAGCATATTGTGATAAAGTTCATTATAATGTAATGATAAAAATTAAACTTTAATATATTTTAGATTCATTGCACACCAACTGAAATATTTCAGGTCTTTTATTGTTTTAATACTAATGATTTTGGCATACAGCTCATGAAAACCCAAAATTCCTGTCTCAAAAAATTAGCATATTTCATCAGACCAATAAAAGAAGTGTTTTTAATACAATAAAAAAAAGTCAACCTTCAAATAATTATGTTTAGTTATGCACTCAATAGTCAAAACTTGGTCAGGAATCCTTTTGCAGAAATGACTGCTTCAATGCGGCGTGGCATGGAGGCAATCAGCCTGTGGCACTGCTGAGGTGTTATGGAGGCCCAGGATGCTTCGATAGCGGCCTTAAGCTCATCCAGAGTGTTGGGTCTTGCGTCTCTCAACTTTCTCTTCACAATATCCCACAGATTCTCTATGGGGTTCAGGTCAGGAGAGTTGGCAGGCCAATTGAGCACAGTAATACCATGGTCAGTAAACCATTTACCAGTGGTTTTGGCTTCATCTCCATAAAGCTTTTCAGCAGATGGAAGCATGAAGTGCTCCAAAATCTCCTGATAGCTAGCTGCATTGACCCTGCCCTTGATAAAACACAGTGGACCAACACCAGCAGCTGACATGGCACCCCAGACCATCACTGACTGTGGGTACTTGACACTGGACTTCAGGCATTTTGGCATTTCCTTCTCCCCAGTCTTCCTCCAGGCTCTGGCACCTTGATTTCCGAATGACATGCAAAACTGAGCAACAGTCCAGTGCTGCTTCTCTAGCCCAGGTCAGGCGCTTCTGCCGTTTTTTCTGGTTCAAAAGTGGCTTGACCTGGGGAATGCGGCACCTGTAGCCCATGTCCTGCACACGCCTGTGCACGGTGGCTCTGGATGTTTCTACTCCAGACTCAGTCCACTGCTTCCGCAGGTCCCCCAAGGTCTGGAATCGGTCCTTCTCCACAATCTTCCTCAGGGTCCGGTCACCTCTTCTTGTTGTGCAGCGTTTTTTGCCACACTTTTTCCTTCCCACTGAGGTGCCTTGATACAGCACTCTGGGAACAGCCTATTTGTTCAGAAATTTCTTTCTGTCTTACCCTCTTGCTTGAGTGTGTCAATGATGGCCTTCTGGACAGCAGTCAGGTCGGCAGTCTTACTCATGATTGAGGTTTTGAGTAATGAAACAGGCTGGGTTTTTTAAAAGCCTCAGGAATCTTTTGCAGGTGTTTAGAGTTAATTAGTGGATTCAGATGATTAGGTTAATAGCTCGTTTAGAGACCCTTTTCATGATATGCTAATTTTTTGATACAGGAATTTTGGGTTTTCATGAGCTGTATGCCAAAATCATCAGTATTACAGTTTTTCTTGATTGCTTAAACACATTTCTTGAAACTCTGCCTCGTATTCTCAAAACAGTAAACACAAATCCATAACGTCTCACCCAATTCCCCAAACATCCTATTTTCAGGTCAAAATGAAACTCTACACTCAAAACCATTCACTCTTGCTGAAAAACCAAACTTTGCCCTCAGACAGGACACACAAGCCCTCAAAAATACACACATTACAACATAGTCTTACACACTGGTGCTATAAATTTAAAACAACATTTCCAAAACTGGTAAGTCATGTTGCTTGTGGTCCCCCAATCCCCTTCACTGTCACACTCTGCAGCCACTCTTTGTGACTGTACGAATGCTGGCCTTTTCTTTCAAGAACATAAACCTCATCAAAGACAATTGGAAATGTTTGTCTCTTATTCAGTGATAGAAATGTGTTTGCCACCACACCTCCCTGAAGGTTCTGATGATGGAGGCGACGGTGAAGCGACTCAGATTTGTCTGTACTCGTTGCCCAGCCTCCCTCATAGTCATACCATGGACAAGGACATGGCCAACTAAAGTGGCTTGAATTTCATCCAAGACTGCTTGTCTTCTTGCCCTTGCCCTTCCTCCTCCTTCTCCTCCTCCTCTTCCTATTCCTCCTCCTCTTCCTCCTCCTCTTCCTCCTCCTGTTCCTCTTCCTCCTCTTCCTCTCCCTCCTCTTCCTCCTCCTCCTCCTCTTCCTCTCCCTCCTCGACATGTTGCTTAATTTCTCTGTGGATCCATTGTTCCAAAACTCAGTAAACTGATTTTTATCTTTTATAAAAGATTGTACAACCTTTTATCAATCTATTGAAGGATCTGACTGATGTGTGTTCAATTTTGACTCTTAGTGTTTTCACCTGGGTAATTGTGTGCTAACTGAGCTGAATGCTAGTGGTTTCTAAATGACCATGTGGTGTAGGCAATGAGAAATGAAGGGATTTGTGTGTAGAGTTTTGCTGTGACAGTTCAACAAATCTGACTAATGTGTCAAAACAGGGGAATAGTGTTCATAGTTCAGTGAAATGGGTGTGCTTTTTGATAAATGGCATTATGGTTTTGAAATTTTAGTTCAAAAGCCTGGTTATAGTGTTTAAGCAATCGAGAAAAACTGTAAAACAATAAAAGACCTGAAATATTTCAGTTGGTGTGCAATGAATCTAAAATATATGAAAGTTTAATTTTTATCATTACATTATGGAAAATAATGAACTTTATCACAATATGCTAATTTTTTTAGAAGGACCTGTATGTACTCAACCGTGTAGTGTATGCACTCCATGAGGTTATTTTGTCTTCAGTGAACACACTATTATTTGCACTATTAACACTACAAAACGGCATAAGTACGTGGATTGGGACACACCTTCAGGGTTTCTTCTTTCCATACAACAGATCTTAGTCAGGCTAGTGCCATATTACATTTTTGCCAGAATTGAAACCAAAGCTGTGCCTGACAGAAGTCCAGTGTGTTCAATGGACTATACTGTGGTTTAACAAGATGCCAAATGTTCAGCTATTGAAACATGATCGTTCCACAAGCTCTCAGTAAACAAAGACTTGAGTTGACAAGTCTATCCCGTACAGGTCTATGGCAGTCAAAACTGTTAGGCTACCACTAACACACCTTCCTCTGGAACAGCATGAGGGTGAGGACAGGATTTATGGGTGAACTATCGCTTGAAACGTTCACTGAGCCACTGTCTTTAATACTTCTGTACGCTAAGAGGAACTGATCAATCCCCATGTAATCTAACAGGAACCACATTTGTGTTCATTCAGACAACCGTGTCACACCGCACACACACACACAACTACTACTGACCTGATGACATTCATTATTGATCAGTTCTTTGATTGTTCTTAAAACAGAGTGATCTGACACATTAGTTAGTCACATGCAACAAGAACATATTCTGTTTTGTGTTTCTGTCATTATGACTGACTCGATTGCTTCGGCCGACATTGAGAAGAAAAGAGTGAGAGCAACTGTGAGGTGAACGAGTGAGATCATGAACACACGTACCCAGCGAGACCACAGCCACACTCTCCGGCAAGAAGTGCAGCTTGAACTTGATCAGCAGGTGCACCAGTATAATACAGATACCTGAGGGGGAACATCGAGAGATCACACACACACACACACACACACTAGTCACTACAGTTATAGTCACTGCAATAACACAGCGACGTCTTCGTATCCACACTCTTCAAGCCGAGAAGATAAAATACATGTTTGACACATCTAATTCATTTACCCTTGTTTTGCAATAAGTATTTAAGGCACTAAAATAAAAATCTTAAAATTCTAAGTAAATTTAGGTAAATATATAGGATAAGCAGGAAAAATACACAAACATTTTGCGATCAATACAAAGTCCCAGTAAGACTTTTATTGGTAGAAGATGCAGTTCATCAGAGAATGCGTTGTGTGTCCACACACATATATTCATCAGCGCAACTGTTCAACACTGATGATGATCAGACATGTTTCTTGAGCATCAGATCATCATGTTAGAGTGATTTCTGAAGGATCATGTGACTCTGGAGACTGGAGTAATGATGCTGGAATCTCTTTACTATATATTCACATAGAAAACAGATATTTTCATTTGTAATAATATTTCACAATTTTACTGTTTTTACTGTATTTTAGATCAAATAAATTCAGCCTTGGTGTGAACATTTTACTGACCAAACCTTTTAACGCTAGTCTATGTGTGTTTAATAAAGGGTAAAGAAAGGGTTAAAATATATATTTTTTGTTATCAATAATTATAAAAACAATTGTATATGTGCTTGTTCCTTGGTCATCTTCTTTTTTTTTTTTTGTCTCTCTTTTGTAATTGGATGTTGTTGTTTTTTGTTTAAATATGCAATAAATGATACACCCAAGTACATCGCTATTTAATATGCAATATCATATGATATTTGTTATTCTATAGTCTTTGATATGGCACACAAAACTGGAAACACTTCAGATTTTCAAAGTCGTCGTGTGATTGGATGAATTCTGCAGGATTATAATGGTTCGCCTGGAAACGGAGACGTCGTGAAGCCAAACCCCCTCATGGAAAAACACAACTGTGACAATGAGCGCTTATCAGGATCAACTAAACGCTGGATGTCCAAAAGTACGTGAAGTTCATGGCATAGACTCTTTAAAATACGTCCAAGAGTTTTACACTGTTGGCGTGGGGACGTCGACGCTACATTTCCACGCCGCTAAACGTGACGCGGAGCAAGCCGAACTGTGATTGGCTGCTTTACCTGTCAGTCAGACTAGGTGTAAAGAGACAGGGGAAGATGAGTCACTGTTACCCATAGTGATGTGTCACGCAGGTTTAGAACTACACTTTAACCTAGATTAAGCCTCCAGGATCACATTATGTGAAGACGTTATGGACGAATTCAAGGCATGAGTCCTCGTCATACGCAGAGCTGGTCAGTATGTAAGACTACACCGAACACACACATTAACGCATGACATCACAGGGAGACGCATCACTGCAGAGGGCCTATCCCAAAACATCAACACATAACCTGAAACCTCTGAGCTTTTAAATGACACACAACACACATGAGGAGTCTCGCTGTGACATCATCGGTCCGGCGGTGTCAGGTGCGTAACCCTTAGCAACCGAGGAGGAAATGATGACTCAACACCTTCATGCTTAGAGGAAGCGGAGGAACAGCTGAACATTAATGACAAAAGATGCATAGAAAAAGAGTTCTCTATAAATTCTCCATAAAATATTGTGCTATGCATAAATCAGCATTCAGAGTCCACTAACACTTGCCATCAAATGTGGCGATTCAAGTCACACGACGGGAAAAAAGCTACATTTATCTTCGGCAGGGGCCAATAAGATATTTTTAAAAAATTATTTTATGATCACTAATGCTGTTTCAATTTATATTCATATTAAAACTAAAGTAAAACAGTAAAATTGTGAAATATTATTCCAATTTAAAATAGCTATTTTCTATGTAAATATACATTTTAAAATATATAATTTAAAGCTGAATTTATTTCCAGCATCATTTCTCTTCTTCGGTGTCACATGATCCTTCAGATATCACTCTAATATGATGATTTGATGCTCAAGAAACATTTCTATATTTAGTTTTCTTCAGGATTTTTTTTTTGAATGAAAAGAAAGTTCAATAGAACAGTATTTATCTTAGAACAGGAATTCGATCAAATATACAGTCTCATGGGTGTTAAGATATATTTATTGCTGGTCAATTTGATGTGAAGATGTAGAAAAAAAGTTCATTTTGAACCATTTTGACATTCCCATCAGCCACACTACCCAAAAAAAAAAAAAAAAAAAGATTGTACTAGTAATTAGATTATATATTATGTTTTTAAATGCTAATAATCTGATTACGCTTACTTTTTATGGATTACATATTCATACAATGGCAGTCAATTATTTCTAATTTTATCATTTTATAATATTTTGATTGTTTTTATTTTCAAATAATTTCTTCATTTCAATTGTACATTTTTATGATTTAATCAATCATTAGCTTTTCATCAACTCACAATCCTCCTGCAGTTTTTTTATTAATCCCAGTTTGGGAAACCCTGGCATAATATGCGTATCATGTTGTTTATAACAAAGAATGGAAAATATTTATATATATATATATATATATATGTGATAACTGAGATAGGTCAAAAGAGTAATCTAAAAGTACTCAAAAAGTAGTCAGAGTACATCACCTAAAATATGTAAATCTAGATAACGTTACAATTTTTATAATGTAATTTGTAATCAGTAACGACTACAATTTGCAGTAAATGTGTCCAGCGCTGCAGATCTCTGCACTCATGATCCGGCGAGCCGAGAGCAGCACATGTTCTCTTCAGGACTGGGAACCACTCAGGAAAACCTCAGAGAGTTGACCATCTCCCATTACAGGAACTGTCTTAAAGTCCCCTGTGCTGAACATACAGCTTTAATGTTGTTTATGTGGTGTTTTTAATGTGCTTTAAAGCTGCTGTAGGTAACTTTTGAAAAAATGTATTTGCTAAAACTGTCATTATGTCCTGACAGTAGAATATGAGACAGATAATCTGTGTAAAAATCAAGCTCCTCTGGCTCCTCCCAGTGGTCCTATTGCCATTTGCAAGAAATACACGCTCCCGGTCAGAAACAACCAATCAGAGCCAGGAGGAGTGTCTTAGCAGTGTCAATCACGCTCGTGTACGCGCTGATCACACCCCTCTCTTGCACAGCGCGAGCGCCGGAGCGCAAGCCGTCGTTCAAACTCAAGATTCCCGGCGAGCTGCAGCTGTGCTTATGACGGAGAAACAACCTAAACTGCCAATTCTCGAGGGACACCTGCTCATAAAACAAAGAGGTAAAAGGAAAAAGACCGATGACGATGAACAAGCGAAAAAGAAAGAATTACACAGAGCCCATTGACTCGGTGTCAAAACTCTAGCCGCATAACATGTAGATAAAATGTCACGCACTCTGCTAAGCAAAAAATTGAAACCTGCTAATTCACTGGCTTGTCATGTTGCTGAAATAATGTACTAGCACACCTTATCTAGCATTATATATCGCTAGAATAATTACTTACATACTGTAACGTTAGTTACCGTTATATTAACGTTATCTTACTAGCTATTTATAACTTATAGAAAGAGTGCAACGTTTTAAAGTTACATGTAGGCTATTGCAAAATACATAAAGTTTGTAGTCAAAGTCTGTAGTCAAGTCTGTAGTCAAAGTATGGCCAGGCCATAGTCAATGTAAAGCATATTGTTGACGTTTAGTCCCTATTAGTGAATGTGCCATATAACTTTTTATCCGCCGATATGAGTGGCCCTGTTTACTAGCCTGCGCGTTCACGACGGGCTCCGCTGTGGAGGACGAGCTGTGGAGGGAGGGCTGTAGCACAGCAGAGAGCAAGGGGGTGGGACCTGGAAGTTGTGCTTGTTCAAATTTTCAGGCTAAGTCAACGTTTTCTCAAAACTTCCTACTGCAGCTTTAAGACAAACCATGAGTAAATTCATAAGTCGACAGCATTGCTGAGTATTTTCTGCTTAAAACTGCAGTGAACCAAAGACAGTCTTAAACACACGGTTTGAAATCGCTGGTGTTTCTGATGTCACAAACGACCTTGTAACCAATCAGATCAACGTGTGATCGTCAACCAGTGGATCTCTGAGCTGAGTGAGTGAGTGGAGGCGGGGCTCATTTGCATATTCATAGACCCACACATACTAAATGAGGCAAGGGTGCCGAGTTACATTCAAGCTACTTTAAGACATAACTTTAAATATGTAATTTTGGTGATCAAAGATGAGTTTTAAGGAATGAAATGATCGACTACAGGGGGACTTTAACCTTGTAACTGTCCATCAATGACGAACAATAAGGAAATGCTGTAGCTGCAATATCCATCATTCTCACATTGAGATCATGTCTGCCTTCAAAACAACTGCTGCTACCCACCAATGACCAGCAGGCTGAAGAAAATGGTCATCCCGCTGGACTGCTCCTCTTCCTGGGCCTTGACCCCCGTCTGCTCCGGCAGGATGGGCTCGTTTTTCGGCGGCTCAGGGGTCGCGGGCTTGGGCACAGCTGTGGTGCTCTGAACAGTGTCATTGCTGGAGCTTTCTGTGTCATTTGTGGCCCTGGATCACAAAACCAGTCACATGTCGCACGGGTATATTTGCGGCAATAGCCAACAATACATTGTCTCGGTCAAAATTATAGATTTTTCTTTTATGCCAAAAATCATTAGGATATCAAGTAAAGATCATGTTCCATGAAGATATTTAGTAAATTTCCTAACGTAAATTATTAAAACTTTTATTTTTGTGAGTGAATGAAGCACAATCTCGAAACATAAATGGACAACTTTAAAGGGGATTTTTCTCAATGTTTTGATTATTTTGCACCCTTAGATTCCAGATGTTGAAATAGTTGTATCTCGGCCAAATATTGTCATATCCTAACAAACCACACATCAATGGAAAGCTTATTTATTCAACTTTCAGATGATGTATACATCTCAATGTGAAAAAATTGACCCATGTGACTGGTTTTGTGGTCCAGGGTCACATTAACCTGTCAGATTAATATATGTACATAATATATTATTACATATTTGACTTTATAATCACTTTTTTAATTAAATGCCTACTATCTCCTAAGATTTATCTCAATGATGAAACGTATTTACCTCATGAAAATATATTATTCATATAAGTTGTATGACATTCACATCTCTATTGTCAATGAAAGTGGATGGATGGATTTTCTAAACGCTCCTACAAAACTACACATAAAGACAGAAAAAATTACTTATCTGTACATGACATTTACAGCCTTTAACTGTAGATCTATACTTGTACGGGGAAGGTATCAGGTGTAAATACCAAGCTACTTTGATATATGTGTGTGTGTGTGTGTGTGTGTGTGTGTGTGTGTGTGTGTGTGTGTGTGTGTGTGTGCACATATTCGAACTAAGTGATGATTAACATATAGTTACTAAATATTATTCGTCACTGTAACGTTACGCCACATCACAGCTGTCAATCAATCACGCACTCACACTTCCTGCTGTTAAACTGTGAGAAAACTGATGATATGTGATAATATGTGAAGATGTGTGATACAGTAATACCTGGTCAGCTGTTCTGCGTGTCCATCAGCAATTTTCTGATCCTGTGGATCACTGTCAGCTGTATTATTATCGACAGGTTCTTCACTGTGTGTCTGATCATCTGCCGCAACAAGCCGCGCGAGATCAGCTGTCAATATTATTAATAACACACCGATTACCGCAGCTCGGTTACTGACACTCATCGTGCTTATAAACACAAATGATCATTAGACGTAAGGAAAAAACCGCAAAATTAAACTCATGTCGCCACAATCCATGTTTCGCAGAGTAAATATATCGTCATCTTTATTTACCCGGAAGCTCTGGGAAATGTAGTTTTAATTTGTAGTTTTAACCTCCGGGTATTTTTTTTAAGCATACACAATGACATAAAACGTATATATCCTGTATTGATATCCACATACATTATATCCACAATATAAATGACGTATCGTTGTATAGAAAAAAAAATGTAGTCTAGTTTAAAAAACGGAGCTGATGCAGCGATGGTTGCTGGGAGTTATAGTTCATTTAAGGTGGGCGTGTCAACAATGCGCATTTCTGTGATGCATCAGTCTGGTATGAAAGGTTTCATGCCATAGTGTTTACATTTATGATCGACCTACAATGATTGTCATTTTCCGTTTGTGTGTGTAGGTGTAGCCTAACTATATAAACTGTGCAGTACAGTCACTGTTATATTAACACATTGTTAATATAGTTTTATTCCATTCCATTTTATTTGGTGTTGTTTTTAAGCTTGTTTTATTCTATTCGTGGTGTCGCTGTTCATTAAGACATATGGATTCATTGCTAATGTGATTGTTTTTAGCTCATACTGTATAAGCTAAAAAAAGAATAATTGCCCCTTGGCGATCAATACGCATGTATAGGCTACTCCCTGTGTGTTTTACAGCCTTATTTGCTGGAAACCGGACCATGAGGGCAGCGTTACGTAATCGCGTAAAGTCATGCTCACACACTCCCTCCTTTGCTGACGGTCCCTTTCACAGCCCTGATATCTGTGCGTAGCGCGAGTCCCATGCGCTCCCATTCATTAGCAGCGCGCGGGTGTGAGCGAGTGTGTGTGTGCGTGCGTGTGTGTGTGTGTGTGTGTGTGCTACCGCACGCGCTGTCCCTACTGATTTCTACACATGGAGATGATGAGACTCTGCTAACACGAGTGATCCTTCTAGATTGGATACCTTTCGGGATCGCACCTGAATCAGCGTGTTTGCGCTAGGACTCTCCATCTGGGTCTATTAACGGATCATATCTGCCTATAGCCCACATATAGAAGAAGATCTGTCTATATAATGCCGACACATATACGACTTCGGAGAAGGTCATTTCTCGGGCTTATATTTCTCTTCTCGCTGTCCACTTCTGCACTGTACTTCATCTATTCAGCTCCTGGTATAGGTAAGGCAACATCTGTTTTTGTTTTATAAGAATAACACCATATATGATGTGAAATATGCTGTGTGATTATTATTTAGGCTGGTCTGTGTTTTTGAATTCTCCATTTGTGATGATCATACGATAAATAGCCTAATTGTGTTCGTGTTTAATGTAATAAATCCGCGATCGGTGTGTGTGTTTGGAAAGCGCGTTCTGCCAAGCATCATGTATGAAGATGTCCATTTAGAGAACATAACACACTGAGTGAATTTCGCGTTTATCTTTTTGGACCGTTCAACTTTGTTTATAGACTGTATTCCAGTGAAATTATAAATTGTGCTATATATTATAGCCTATGGGTTATCCGTGCTTTCCGGGTGCGTTGGCTCGGACGCGCACGGTTTTGGGTAAAGCCCCGCCCACTCGACGCTCCTTCCCGACAGCGAGAGAGGACAGTCCTGTGACCGCATGATTCAGACATGAATATTCAATGAGGATATGCTGACGTCGTTTTGTTAACTCCCACTGGAGGAAAAACTGAATCATAAATCTTAATAGTCGATTCGCGAATAACTTTTAATTAGCTTTATTGAAACGATCTTAAATAATGCAGTATCAAACATTTACCAACAGGCTACATTAACAGACGTTCAGTGATGGTTCATTTTTGTTGTAAAAAAAGTTATTAATTTAAAGCTTTTTAAAAGCCATATGACGTAATCTATTCATGTAAAGATGTGTATTAGGTCAAACAAATAAATCAATAAAAAATGAGTGTAAAACTATAATTGTTAGTTGTACTGAACCAAATTAGAGGCATTGCAAAGCTGTTTTGTGAATATATAAAAAGTTTTTGGAAAAGATTAAATTTGTTATGCATATATGTTATGCTATGTCTCAGTACACACAAGCACTCAGTTGTTAAAAAAATACATAAAATGACATGTATAGGCAAAACAATGGGATTTGTTTTGTCATTCGCCAATACATTTTTAGGTTTCAGGATTTTTTTAACAAAACTTTGTATAAAGATGATCAACTATATGTTATGAAAGATATAACGAAATTAATTTACATGCCATTTTACTTTATGCAGTAGCGCCATTCAATGCAATGTATCTATTCACTGTATCTAATTTGCATATCAATGTATTCTTGGAGAAACATGTAATGAAAAAAAGAGGTGTAATAATGGGAGGAATAATTGGCAATATTTTCCTAATGTAATCTAAGGTTTAGGAATATTGATATATAACATCGCTTTATCAATGCTGTGTGTCCTGGTGTCTACGGTGGACATGGATGCCCTGTTCTCTAACAGAAAGTCATATTTTGATTAAAAAACAGCATGACATTTTCCTGAGATGTTGATTTATGACAAATGAATTGAAAATTAGTCAGATTTAAATGATAATTACAAAATATTATCAAATAAGAGTGCTACATTTTTCACTAAATTAATGTCAGTCGTATTTAAGGAAAAAGGAGAGGGAGTTTTCATGGTGAAACCTCCACACATTTGGTGTCTCTGGAAAGCCCTGAATGTGCTCTCTACAGGACACCCGGACTTAAAACCGTGACATGTATGCTGTCGGAGAAACTCACTGAAATATAATGTCCGCTACACAGGGCAAGGGTCTTCCCCTGGGTCCCGGTAAACTTCAGTCCGGTGTGGTCAAGTGTGTTACTGTGTGCCGGCCTGTGAACGCTTTTACCATCAGTGATTCCCATCACTGTGTTGTCATTTCTCCTCTGTATAGCCTTGTTCTGCATTGTTCTCCACTTATGCAAATTCACTTAACTATTAAGAAAGTCACTTAAGAAACCATTTTAGCTTCCTTCTGCCTCGGGGGGTTTCCGCTCGTAATAGGTGTTTAAAAGAGGAACAAGGACCAGAAATTCTAGTATGTTAATAATGAATGAAACTTGGCTTGTGGTGAGCGTCCCGGACGGAGAGGGGTGACTGACATGTTAAACGGGAATGTCCTCTTCTGGAGGAAGGCTTTGTGTAAATGCCGGGAAATGTCGAGTCCCAATTGTATTTCTGGTGTTTTTGGGGCATACTGTACTTTTGGCTTCGGCACAGGATGAAATAGAAAGATATGAGCTCTCCTTTTGGAAACCAGTGATTTGTGGTTGCCTTCGCCTAGAAAATAAAGCTTAGGAATTTGTTAAACAAATTCTTTAAAAAAGAAAAAAAAGTGCTTGTGTTAGTTTTTGTGTTCATGTAGATCGGATATTTTTACTGTGATGCAAATCTATTCTTTCAAAACTGAGAATTCTGTCATCATTTACTCTCTTTCATGCCATTCCAACCCTATAAGGCTTCCTTTAGTCTTCGGGACACAAATGAAGATATTATTAATATTCTCTCATGAATGCACATACATAGAGCACTCAAATAGCTCAACCGTAACCTCATTGGTTCTTGTGGGAACTTAAACATGATGGCGTGGCACATTGGATTACTTGAACTTGTGTTTACCATATTTGGGCCTGGTTTCACAGACAGGGCTTATAGATTAAGCCAGGCCTTAGTTAAATTAAGGCAATTAGGTGAAAATCAAGCTTTTAATGTTGTTGTTTATATGTCTATGTGGTGTTTTTAATGGGCTTTAAGACAAACCATGTGCAAATTCAAAAGTCGAGTGTTTTCTCCTTAAAACTGCAGTGAACCAAAGACAGTCTCAAAAACACGGTTTGAAATCGCTGGTGTTTCTGACGTCACAAACGACCTTATAACCAATCAGATCAACGAGTGATCGTCAACCAGTGGATCTCTGAGCTGAGGGAGTGAGTGGAGGCGGGGCTCATCTGCATATTCATAGAACCGCGCATACTAAATGAGGCAAGGGTGTCGAGTTACATTCAAGCTACTTTAAGGCATGAAGAATTTTTTTTTTCAAGGAAAAAACATTTACATATGTCATTTTGGGATAACATTATTGACCAAAGGGGCTCTTTAAGTAGCTTTTATAATCATACCTTGGAAGAAAAAAAAACATTACTGGTGTGCATCTTCAGACAAAACAATGGCACTGATACATTTTAAGATATGCCAGTAAGTTGCCTTCAGTTAAAACAGCTCAAACGTGCATTTTACTAGCCTCATCCTTAGCCGAACGGATCTTAAAACTGTAAGGATCAGTTCCAGCTGTGTTTCCACTTAAGCCTGGTACGGCAGGGCACGATTACAAACTGTTCCCCGCCCGGAAAACACAAATTAATAATAAAAGGAAAAGAAATATCTGATCATCCTCCATAACACGGTCACTATCTACCTCTCATATTTGCCTGTAAACTCTTGCGTTACCAAGGCAACGACTGACGCTTTTGTATTATATATTCCAAACAGCTCCGTTATCAGACCCTCAGTGGAAAACGAAAGCGCAACCGTAACTCTGCCGGCTGGACCGCATCGGCACAGAATGGGATGAGAACCATTCGGCCGACGGTGGAAAAGTGGCTCTTGTCTATGAAAGTGGGGTTGGTGTGCTGTAAATATGTGTGTTGATCAATTTTTAAATTCGAATAAAAGCTTACATTAAATCTGGTCATCATATAAAACGTTTGGATGGATTACTTTATGACGTCATTATGGACTTTTTGAAGCTTGAAAATTGTGGGTCGCATGGACTTGACATCAAAAATGATGAGGGAATATGTTAAAAATGTCTTTATTTGTGCCCCGAGGATGAATAAAAGTCTTCTGGTTTAAAAGTCTTTTGAATAAAAGTCTTCTCCCTCATGTCGGTTTGGAACGACATGAGGGAGAGTAAATGATGACAGAATTAAGAGTTAAACCTTTAAGTACTTCATTTGGTAATACAAATTTGCAGATTTGAATGAGCTATAGACTTTGGTAAGATTCCTCGTCAACCGCTAAACCCTTGAGCACTGTACGATTCTATGAAAACACTGAGGTTGCACGAGTTTTTGCATCAACATACTTCTAACTAACAACTACAATCAAACTTTACGACTACATGTACAACTACTAGTAGACTGTTAGAGATGCTTAGAGTTAGGGTTAGTAGAATACGTTGAGATGTAGTTGCAAAGTTACTTATAGTTAGTAGAATGTCTACTCTAAAGTGGATCATTGAAATAAAGTGTCACTTTTAAAATGACCATGCCACTGTCACAGGGATGCAGGGAAGAAGAGCGGTGAGGATCTTTGAGCAAGCAGCCTTTATTCTGTGAACACACACACACAAAGATAATCCAAACAAGAAGCCAGTGGCGATAATCCAAACAAGAAGCCAGTGGCAATAATCCAAACAGGGAAATGTAACAGCTTTACAACTGAAGTGTAAAGACAACGAACAACAAACAAGGACTGAAACACAGTGGGTATAAATACACTGGGTAACAAGAGGCTAACAAGCAACAGGTGAAGCTCATAAGTCACCATGGTAATTAATGAGGGAAACTATGGCAGCATCCGAAATCACATACTCTCTTCAGTAGATACTTATTTTAAATAAGTAATTACCTATATAGTATGAATGTATATTCACCATGTTGTCATTATCACATGATCTACCAGTTGCGTCGTTTCACTGCCATTCACAAATCCTCTCCGGTGGCCTCATGGGATAGTAAAGTGTCCATCGTATGCACACGTCTTGCCGGAAGTAGTAGGTCATCCGGGTACTTTTTCCTACTCTTGTATGAGTACTATATAGCAGGGAAGTATGCGATTTCGGACGCAGCCAAAGGCAAACGGGAATAAACCAAAGGAAGAGAACACAGGCACAGCTAGACAAAAGAATATCAAAATAAAAGTCCTGAAACAGTCAAATCATGAGTCACCTTGACGAAAGTGTTGGTTACTCTTTTAGGTCAGTTTTTAGGTCATTTCTAATTCGCTAACAGTCTTTTTAAAGGACAATGCATTTTCAAATACTATATTTATATTGTACATTAAGTGCAAAAAAAAAGTGTTTATTTTATAAAACCAATTGTTATACATTCTGGGCGGAACATCCTTAAATTGTATTAGGCTATATAAACTGATATTATATTTGACCACCTTGCTCTCAAAGTCTTTACTTGTAAATTCAGATTAATGTATTGTAATTAATTAATCGAATCGATTGCAAGTAATACCCCAAATGACAACGGTTGAAATGACATTGTTGTGGCAGACAAAAGCTTTGAATAGACATTGCAAAAACTAGCTTTAGCTGTCAGCATATTAAGTTGGTTTAAAGTAAACATGCAGACTGATGTCTTAGGCCATGCAAAATTAAAGTAAGACATATTTTCTTTTGTATATGCGAGTGTTGCAGATTATTGAAAAAGAAATTGGTTGTTGGTTCTGTGCATCGATTGCTGATTGGATGTTGAGATGTGGCCGTCGGAGGCGGATGAATGTGAGCTTGTAGTGGAGGGATTGAAGTGGACTAAATTATTGGGAAAGTCCTGCATACAGTAGTCAGTTGTTTTCACCGCAAGATCCAGTTATGACATTTTGATAAAAAATAAAGAAACTTCATACTGTTCACAATAAGACCAAAAAAATGCATTTATAAATAGATAAGATAGGGTGAATTTAAATTTTAATCAAGGACAATGGCCAGAGTTCAGTGCATCAGGAACCGGATGCAACTGACCTCAATTTGGCGAAATGCACACAATAAGAGTGATGTGTATCTCTATACTTGTCTCAATTGGAAATACAGTGGATCCATGGAGATACATGTCTCGTGTCCCCATGGAAACGACCCCCGAGGGGTATTTAATGCTTGTCAAGGTTTGAAGGCCACCGAAACCTTCGGGAAAGCTCATTTCTCGGGGGACGGATCGCGGGACACAGGTGTGTCTGATTGATGCAGTTTATTCAATTAAACCTAGAGAACATCCTGCTAGAGCGCAGGTCCTATTTACGGACGCGGACCCCACGGAAACCCAGGTGCCTCCGTTCGTAGAAAAAACAAAACAGACAAAAGAGGAAGAGGAACTGTCTTTCTGCAGGACTGCCTTTGCTCCAATCCTGAATATACAGTTAATCTTCAAAAAGGGTCAGATCTGGGGATTGGAGAAACAATGGGATACATCTGACATAATCCTGATGTTCATGAAATCATTGTTGAAATTGTTGAGCGGTGTCTATAATCCATGACTACGGGATTAGATGACTCCCATGAGATGATGCTCCTATATGAGATTATGCCAAGTAGCAATCAACATCGTTGTTGGTCCTGGACAAATATTCCCACTAAGCAGATCCGATTTGAGGGTTAGGGGAAGGCTTTGGACGGGGGTTGGAGTTTGTCAAACTGTTTTCCCTTTCATTTTAGTTAAAGGTGACCTATAATTCAAAATTGAATTTACCTTGGTATACTCAAATAACAAGAGTTCAGTGCATGGACATGACATAGAGTGAATCTCAAACTGGACTGTTTTCGCGTTCTCATTTAATTCACGTTTATGAAAAACACCCCTGAAAAACGGTCGGTTCTCCACACAATACCGACTGTGACGCAATAGTCGGGATCATTAATATGTACGCCTCCAAATATTTGCATAATGCCAGCCCTCAATGCCAGGCGGAACTGCGTAGCCGAAGCATGGCAGTTGCTCAGTGTGGATGTACACATGAACACAAAAGTATTTTTTAGTTCCTTCATCTGAGCCTCTGAAGAAACAATGGGTTAATTTTATTTTCTCTGGAAATTTCCAAACATTTCACCGAGTGTTTCCTCAACTTGGGCCAATACAGAGCTGGCCTCGGATCGAGCTACCAAGCAACACTTTCTGATGTGTAATTGTTCAAGTTCAGACAGGTAATCTTTCTCTCAAAATCGTTCAATACTGTTTATGCATCAGTAAGTCAAGCCAGTGACTAAAATATCAGCTTCACATCGTTTCTTTTAGTAGGATGAAAATAATCGTATTTAAATTGTGAACAAATTATATACAGAAAGCGATCAAAGAACAATCTTTCCACACAGCGCGAGTTTATCTGGACACTTGCCAAACTCGTTATGAAATCAATGACGCACGTTACTGCACAACGAAGCTCTTACTGTATTTACATCATCGTGTTTGCATTGGTGAAAGCATTAGAGAGAGTGCAGAAACTGCTTTGCAATGATAAGATCTTCATTCTCGCGATCAACACACTGTCATCTGCTCAATGCTCATCACGGCAACATTTTATGTGATGGGAATAGATCTAAATACTTTAAAAACATCTCACGATTCGTTAATCTCGATAGCTGTTATAGTAAAAACGTATAATAGCAGTAGTAAAAGTATTCGGGAGAGAGTTTCACATGTAATGCGTTGCTATTTCATATGCAAGCATGTCAGCCAATCACAGCAGTGGCCACGGTTACACTGAATCCCACAGCCAATCACAGCAGTGGCCGCAGTTACACTGAATCCCACAGAGACACGCCCCTTCAAACAGAGTGTTCAAATCAGAGGCTAAAAGCAGGCTAGGAAGAATGCCATTTATTTCTAAATTATGATTATTTTTTATCTAAAAAACATACTAACATTATAAGGGTAACCCAGGAAACATTATAAAATAATAATAAAAAAAACATTCTAGGGCACCTTTAATGGTTGAGGTCTGTTTGTTTGAGAAATGTTGAGCATTGTTGAAGTTTGCTCAATGAACTTAATTAAATTAAGGAATACTTTTCCTCGCAATTAATTCAGGTCAGACTCAGTACAAAAAGAATGAAATAAGTTTATTTAAACTTATACTGTTTAACTTCCATTAGGAGTGTAACGATACCCTCATATCACGATTCGATATCACGATACTGAACTCACGCTTCTATATTATTGCGATCCTCCAAAGCCCCTTTCACACCGAGATCCCGGAAAATACACGGATAAAGTGACCCGGGATTTGACCCGGGTTCGTTTGATTTTGCTTCATTCACACTGCCAGTGATTTGCCGGAATCAGAGAGTGCGTTCACACACAACCCGTGTGTGTTCCGGAGAGACGCGTGACGTTGGATGTGACGGGTCTCTACTTCAGTCCAGTTTGCAGACATTTTTTCGTTCTTTCTTGTATCGATGACGAACACAAACTTTCTTCTAGAGTAACTGAGTCGCACGATAACTACTTCATTGCAAAGGCTCGTGAATCCTCACTACGACACACCCCTTATACGGCATTGGTTCTGGCTTTTGTACACACAGCGCGCGTTCCGGGTCTGAACACGGCAATGTTACTAGGTCCCCAACCCGGCATCGATCCCGGCATCAATCCCGGGTCGTGTTTGCGTTCACACAGAAGGCACTCTGGCAATTTGCCGGCAATTTGCCGGGTTCAAAGCGCTGTGTGAAAGGGGCTCAAGACATATGATAAAAGGTTAACAAAAAAAAAGCACCATTGATTAAAATGCTAAATTTGATATTACATTGTGTGTGTGAATGAATAAGCTTAGTCTTTGTGCTGGAAACCCAAAGCACAGGACGACTCGATATATTGTTACAGCCCTAACTTCCATGTGTCATTCTAGCCTGGCATGTCTTTACTGAAATGCACTATTGCTGGTTAGTATCACACAGGAACTAACACACATAGATAGATAGATAGATAGATAGATAGATAGATAGATAGATAGATAGATAGATAGATAGATAGATAGATAGATAGATAGATAGATAGATAGATAGATAGATAGATAGACAGACAGACAGACAGACAGACAACTGCACACCTAATGCAGGTCCAAAACATGCACTGGGAAAATATATTTTCATGATTTGTTATTGCAACTTTTTCTTCTTCTGTCAAATAAACTAATTTATGTGGTTTACATAATGTAATATGTTGGGTTTCTATGTATTCATCTCCTTCATTGTATTAACTCAAATTTTGAAGTTCAAAAAACTCAAAATATTAAGGCATACAGGTAACTTACTTTTTTAAGTTAAACCAACAATACTTATTTACAGTGTGCAGGGAACTGCAGATGCTCTGCCCAGTTAGTTATGTCAACAAAAATGATCCATGTAGTCCCAGTGCAAACGAATTAAGTAAACTTCAGTATTACGTTTTATATATTAGTGGATTGAACAAAATGAAATTAAGTTGTGACAAAAAGTTGCTTTAGCTCATAATTATTTAACTCCACTGCAAAGTAAATATATTACAGTAACTATATTAAAGTTGCCATCCATAAAATAGCTTGTTACAATGTTATTTGTGTTGCCTCAATAATTCAGTCTTTAATTTTCATAATCTTCGTGACTTGTGTGACGCCACCATTGCAGAAAGCTATCTAAAAGCGGCCGGAGATATTGCCATTACTTTGGTTTTGTTGGGAGAAAAGATGCCAATAACACCGTTGTCGAATGTAAGGCATTAATTACTGAACGTTACATGGATCGCCCATCCACCTCACTTTGATCCCGAGAAATACCAGTACATTGACCCAACTATTATCACACATCTTTCTAGATACATCATGACATGTTATCATATCTGGGTAACAGGTAATTATAGCTACAGTTTTAGCATTAAGCTACGCATGACAATTTGTGAGATTGATACTCCAAAATGACTTTATAACTTTAACTTTAAAAATTGATTTGTAAATAATAACTTTGTAAACAGATTGCGATATGGATTTTGGTCATATGATAAGGCGGAAATGTTTATATATATATATATATATATATATATCCTAATCATTTGTTAACAAACATCAATGAGCTCATTGTTTCTCTAAGCGATCCTGGGTGACGTCACTTCTTGTTGACGTTCGAACTATTGTCAAACAAAACGGAGGCTAGCTAGACCCTCCCTCCTCCTCATCCGCGCACTAACCCCCCAAACCACACCCCCAAACCCTTCTTGTCGGTCATTGGCTGGAACAGTTTGTCATGTTTCGTGGAGCGGGTTAGCCCAGTTTGTTTTTGTTGCTGTTTGTGGAGCCTGGGCTGTCTACAGAGACCGCGTTTCTTTACAGTGTGTTCAGAGGACAGGCAGCCAGCGGTTAGTGAGGAGATGTTTGCTGTATGTGACAAAAAAAGTTTTGGCCTAAAAAACGCGTGACATCGCTTAGAGCACCTTTAAATGAATACATTGTTTAAATGAATACATTATTAGCTAAGTGTGATTTGTATATGTACATTTCTGAAATACATAACTAGGACACAGTCACCTCTGATAACAGATCGCTCTAATTCTCATAGAAATAGCCCAAATCTCATGAAAATAAAATACAATCATAAGCTGCCATAATCCTGTGTTTATTAGTTTCATGTTTCGTGTGTAGAAACGTTTCTCTGGGCTAGTGTGTTTGTCATCGGAAGAGAATTGCAGGTTATGAGCAACACTGTAATATGAGAGACGTATATGACCTTCCTCTGAATCATAACAGCTGACTACAGAAGCCACCAATACGCTCACCAGATCGCAGGATTCACTGGAAAAGTAATAGAAAGTATTGAACGGTGAACGGTGACCTTCTCCTCTGTCAGAAAAACAGGTTGAAGTTGATTCCCCAAACCCCATTTGTGTGTTGCACTGATCAAAGTCATGCTTTTGTCTTTCTGAATGGCAGTCTAGCATAATTTCCGTGACAGCGAAGCCTGTGGTTGACTGTGGTTACGTGGGCTTTCGTGTGCCGTGAGAACTGCATGCACACAGGATCACAGGCTTGAAAACACATCGGTGATCATCACCGTCATGTAGAGTCAAACCAAAAATGATTCAGAGACCAGATATGTTTGTGTTATTTTTTACTAGTGTGTGGAGGACACTTATAGTTCATTTATGTAAGTGAGGATAGCAAAATAATGTAAACTGTGACATAATATACCCCAAAATTCTTCATACAGTGGACTACGGATTAGCTGGTAATTGTTTGACCTAAACTGGTATTATCTAATGTATGCTACAGTATAAATTAAAATTAATATTTCAAAAGTATAGAATAGAAAATTACAATACTTTTGTCCTAATTTCCCACTTGCAAGAAATAAACACTTGAGCTTTTATTTTGGAGGAAACACCAGATCAACAACACCATGCTGATCGCGTGAGCAAAGTGCGCACTTTTCTTTAAATCACGCAGAACAAACAGAAGGCCTACTTAAAGTCTTCTGCTGTTTAGTCTAAAAAACGAAATATAATACCGAAAACACTCGACATGTCAACAAAACATAAACATAAGATCTTCCCAAACACATATCAAGCTTATTTAAAAACCTCGAAAGCATAAACACTTTAAATCATTGCTTTATCGGAATGGTCCGAAATTTGGTGACTTTGTTGGTACTTGGCATATGAACACCCCAAAAAATTGGGGAAAGGATTTGAATAGTCTAAGTGGTTGTAAAAAAAATAGTCACACTCAGGACCTTCGGGTCCAAAGGACCCGCATAGGAAATGAATGGGAAATTGGCAAAAATGTGAAAATACAGAGTTATTTTGTGCGTACAAACTACAAATCAGCCACGATCCAGAAAAAAAGCACACAACAGTGAAGGGGTGAATCTATAAAACATCAAGAGTGCAAAACAGACACATCCACACACATCCACACACACACACACACACACACACACACACACACACACACACACACACACACACACACACACACACACTTTTATACACATACACACTAATAAATTCAGATTACATATGGGTTTTGAATTTTTAAAATGCTCAGTTTGTCCACCAGATGGCATCCATCTCATTTCAAAAATTGCTTTCATGAGGCCTAGGCTTGACCCTAAAATGAAATACAGCTTTAAAAAAAAAAAAAAAAAATTTAAATTTCTATTATATTCAATGGGGAAAAAATGGGTCATAATTATTGCATTAATATTAATTATAAATCATTTTTATTTGTGAAATTATCTCAAAACACCAAAAAAGAAAAGAAAAAATATTATAAAAAACAAGTAAAAAAAAAAAAAAAGATGATTTTTTTAAAATAAATATTAATCCCACCCTTCCGGCCCATTTGGACCCGAAGGTCCTGAGTGTGGCTCTGAAATGAAGGACCCCAGAGGGTTAAAAGGGAGATGTAAATAAACATAACCATAAGTTCCCGCCTCCTCAGCACGAGCTGACTGATAAATCTCTAACACACCAAGAGAGGCGGGACTTAAGGCAGAACAGCCAATCATCAGCCGGTCACACTCAGAGCCGGTGTCATGTTCGAGAGGGAGGGGGAGAGGAGGAGCCGCTGCGAGCGCGCACACAGAGCGGCCAGAGAAACGGAGGAGCGACTGTAGTTAGGCGTTTGTGCAAAACTGCAGAAAAAGTGCGGGTGTTGAACCCTCTCACCGGGAAAAGTGTGGGTGTTAAAACACCCACATCCCCCACGGGTGCGACGCCCTGAGCTGACAGATATTCAACATAATTCATGTGTGAGAGTCTAATGCCGAGTTCAGACTGCACGATTTTCAAAATAATCGGGTCACTGTTGTTTTCACACTGCATGACTATCTGGGGTAACGTTCAGTTGCTGCTGTGTTCACACTGCACGATGGATCGGCGACAGGAGGTTTCACACTGCATGACTTTACAAAAGAAAGAATCGCCGACAACTTCTGCCTGGTCCACAAACTACGTTTCACAACCAAACAAATGCTAGAAGTGATAGGAAATAACGGTGAGACCGGAGTTCTCGCGCGACACTGAATTTGTTATTAAAAATGATAGCCTACAAATTGTCTGTGCACTGATTTGTAGCGAAAATGGAAAAAAATAATAAACAGTTTATGCAGGAAATGGTTGGGAAGACGAAGGGAGCAAGGACTGTGTTTTGCAAAGAGAGGAGGGGTAAATAAATAATTTGCAAATGTCCTGCTGTTGCTGCTGGTCATGCAAATGTTTGTGCTTTGTTTCTGTTTGATATAATTGTAAATATAGGCCTATCTATTAAAATACTGATATTCTGGTCTATAACTCCTCCTCCTCCCTGTATCTTGCTCTCTCATTGGCTGTCGGTCATCGCCGATGTAGTTTTCAGTCAGAACACATTCACACAGCAGGATTGTGAATCGCCGACAGGTCCAGATATTTAGCATGCCAAATATCTCACAGGTGTCGGGGACTCGTCGGTGATTCTCTCAGATCGCGTCTTTGCTCATTCACACTGCGTGATTGTCACTCGCGTGAACGAGCACCGATTTGCCTGTGATTTCGGGCATTTGTCGGCAATTTCTCAAAACCTGTCGGCGAGCCAAAATCGGGGCTAAAATCGTGCAGTCTGAACTCGGCATAACAGAAACCAGTGAAAGATCAACTGAAGCCTAGTTCACACTACAGGATTATAAGCCCGATTTAAGCCCGATTTGCAAATCGTTGAGCTCGGCGACAGGTCAGGGTGTTATCGCGTGCAAATCGCGGGGGATTAGCGGACGATGGACGCTCGCCAATCTGTTAGTATGAAAGAGCCAACAACGCATCAAAGACGCTCGCTGACGCCTCGCAGACGCGTCGCCGAGCCCAGAAAAATATCTAGCATGCTAGATATCCAGAGCTGTCGCCCGACTCAACCTCAGTGATGTCATGAGCTACAGCCAATCAGAGCAAGGCATGGGTTGCTCCAATCAGAGCAAGGCATGGGTCTTCGTCTTCTTCGCTGGGTATTAGCGCGCGTGCTGTTTCGCGTCATTTCCGGCTCGTTTTATCGCATGATTTTTTGTGACAAAACGTGGTTTGTAGACAAGATAGAATCGTTGGGTGACAGAGTTGTTGTCAACTCGTGTAGTGCGTTACCTCCTGTTGCGGATCAATCACGTTGTGTTGTGTGGTGTGAACAGCTCAACAACTTGAACACTCCTGATTTCACAGAGAGCAAGTCATGTAGTGTGAACCGCACAGTTCAGCCCGACGTTTTAAAATCATGTAGTGTGAACTAGGCTTGATCTGATAACTCTGAGTTCTGCTCATATTTTATTACCATTTTCTAAACTATAGCGAATAAACTGTGATAATGTGAGACATGTTGAGGGTGTCTGAATATATTTTGGTTTGACTGTATGAGTTTCGGGGCAATGAGCCAAATGAGCCGACTCGAAATCAAAAGGTACAATAAGTCTTTCTTTTATTTAGTCAGAAAGTCAAGTTCCTGCTTGTCTCCTTTCCCCACATGAGCCTTTATGAGTGGCTGCCGGGTGAATGCGGAGGTGTTGCTGAGGTGTATTTGTCTTTGCCAAAAGAGCCCCAAGACTCAATGATGTTCAGGTCTACACACTAAAAGTGGGAACCAGCAATAGTTTAAAGAGCAACTGATTTAATAAAAATGAGTTTTGTTGGTTGTTTTAAAGGTGCATGTGAATTAATGCATGAATGCGAGAAACATAAGTGCTTTGCCAATCATTCGTGTGTGACTTTTGCTTTTCTGCTCTTCTAGCTTTGGTTAACATGCATGCATGGTGCATTTATAATGTGCAGGATATTCAACACCACAAACCCTACTTAGATGAACACTCATGGAGACGCATGCAAATGCTGCTAGAAATGAACTTTTCCGTGCAGAAACAGCGCATGTTAAGACATGCAAGCATATCTTCAACTGAAGGACGTTTATAAGAGGATCTAATGCAGGATCCAGACGCTCTCCTTACATAGTTTCATCTTGGTGAAAGTCATTTATATCTGAGCCGGTGTGGAAATGACGCGTAGAGGCAGAGCGCTCCAGCTGGTCTCTGGTCAGTGTCATATTTGCATGGCCATTTGTTTACAGAAGATTAGGCCACATGGAAATGCGGCAGGGAGGATCGACAGAGGTAGATTTACACCTACGCATTGGTGCGCATGCTAGTCAAGTCACCTTTATTTATATAGCGCTTTTTACAAATACAGAGTGTTTCAAAGCAGCTTTACAGAGATAACAGGAAAATAATGCAACAAAGTTTGTTTCTAGAAGGAAATCGCGTCACAGTCCAGCTTAAGTAAGTTCAGCGATGGTTCATTTTTAGGAAAACACCTTGGCAGAACCCAAGCTCAGCCGGCAGACACAACAGTGTGTGATTACACCCCACAAAACTGCTATTTGCATAGAAAAAAGAAACTGGACATATAGCAATTTATTTAAAGAATAAGTTATTTGCATTCTAATCTTGAGAAATGTGAACTATAGTAGACAGGTTTGTTTTTCGCAGCGTCATTTGTTGGACAGGAACACAACCGATGCGTCTAGTGCCGGCTGAACCCTTATAGCATCAGTCTAATGATAACCTGTGTGGTGTGCATGGGTGACGATGCTCACAGTGCTCAGATATAGGGGGTTGTTAACCCGGTGCTGTCCCAGCATGGCAAGCCCATCCGCTGGAGCCGCTGTTAGGGTCCGAGGACGGCCATGTGACACCCACAGCCACATTAAGACTGGAATTTGGTTAAACATCAATGTGGGAGGCAGACGCCACCTTCCCGGTCACCACCACATGTAATCCTCTTTCATAGCCACGTGAAAAATGACTGAGCTAATCTATTTACTCATTCAGTGATACGATAATCAACAGTCTTATCTTCTGTTCGTGACCGAGAGACGAACTACAGTACATATACTCCCGGACTGACTGTGTGGAAGTCACAAGACTCGAGCATTTAGTACACACCCTGTACACTGTACAAAATAGCTTGTGAAAAGGGTAACACTTAATAGTACATGAATAACGTACTATTGTTTACCCCGAAATGTGCTAATTAATGCAATCATTAACAAGCATGTACTAACGTGTAGTTAAGATGGTACATATATTCATGCAGGAACTCATATGACTCATGTCGTAGTTAAGGTTAGTTCCTCATTAGTACATGTCTTAACTCATCATTAGTTCATAGTTAAGTAATTATTAATTCAGGTATTAGAACATGATTATTCATGTACTATAATTGGCAAGTGTTATCATGAAAAGTTGTCTCGTACGTCATTAACTGTATTAAATGAAATTATTGAAATGGATGAACCAACCTGTTTGGCTGTTGATGTACCCAACCCATTGTATTTAGCACAGTCGGTACAAGAGATGTTCAGATTATGACTGAAAGTTCATCAAAAGATGCTTTTCCAGCAAATACTGAACAAAACACAATCAAGCTACACAACACATGGTGTTAAATATTTACTATACAACATAAAGTGTGACATAAACAATCATAAGCACATATCAAATAACAAATAAGGAGATGACAAAAGAATGCAATGAAAGTAAATGGTTTTACATTTACATGTTGGCTAATTGGGGGCTGATTTGTATGATCTCATTCAAACGTGTTCATACGATCTGCTTTCACCGCACTGATGGTTCGGTTTAGGCTTGGAATTAAAAGCTTATGTTTTCCTATAAATCAAATCGCATAAATACATGTAAAAAAAAAAATGTCACCTCGTAACAGAGACGTTTTCTCATTGAGATTGGGTTTGTCAGCCAGAAAGGTTTGGAACAACATTTGTTGGCAAGCCGATCACACGGGACAACGTGACTATTTTACGAGGTGGCGCTTTTGTCAATAGTAAACATGGTACATACGACCGCTTGAAGAAATCATTTTATTTTATTTTATGCATTTATTTTATCTGTCAGTGCGTCTCGTCTCTTCCCAGACAGCAGCGTAGTGTCGGCATAGATCCGGGCCACATAGTACATGTGGATTCAACACTTAACAGATGTGGGCCGGATCTGGGCCGACACTACGCTGCTGTCTGGGTTTGTACCGGACTGTCTGATATCCATATTTAGCTCCGCATATGTCATGAAAAAAAGCAACTGAATAAGAGCTTCCTCTTTTTCTCTGACTGGAAATACAGCTGCACTGGGACTGTCGCTGGAGAGAGCGCTAAAGCTCCTCAGGTCGTATTTTTGGAAGAAAATTTGTGGAAATTATCATTCTTTCTAAATGTGATGTAAACATACGGTCCGGTGACTACAATTAAACAGAAACAGACGCGACTGAATAAGTAGGCTACGCGTGTCCTCTTTCTTTTGTGAAATAATGGTAAACCACTTTATTTCTGTGTGAGTAATGTGCAATCTTGACACAAGGTAATTCATTATGATCAATGTATCACTTTTTATTGTAAACCTGTGGTAAAACATCGATGCTTGGGTTTGAAATATTTAAGTAATCAACAAAAAAGCCAACAAACGGCTACTTTTATCATGTTCGTTTTGCTATCTCGCTAGTTTCCTGTGATTTCGTTCTGATAAAACTTCCATCTAGTGTGACGCTGTTCCAGAGAGGCGTGTTTCGGGCGTGTTTCAGTGAAGCGCTGTGGAGCTTCTGGCACGACAGTGGAAAAAAAGGCCCGAGGCTATTAGCGCCGGCCGCCCGCCAGCCCGCACCTTTAAAACCCCGGCCCGCACTGGCCCAACAGTGGAAACACAGCAGGTTTTGGGCTCGGTGCTCCAGGCCCGAGGCTATTAGCCCCGCCCGCCCTTTTGTACCATCTTTCTGAGAGGGTTATGTTAGAACCCAAAACCTGAGGGTTACACACACACACACACACACACACACAAACTCTACAGTTTGAATTTGAAATGCCACCGGGGCCTTTGTGGCAGACGATGTGTAGTTTGGCTCTCCTGCACATGTGTTTGTGTGTGTGTGTGTGTGTGTTCACAAGCTTGGTATGCAGCATTACTCTCATCCGACTGCTGCTGAACTGAAGAACCTCTCGAGAGTCGAATCTTCCCACAGATCCTGTTTCCTTCAAGTTAAATCCTCAAATATGTCTGAAGAATAAACAGAGCGTAATCGGAGGGCAACCGTCTGCCCTACTTTGACCCAGCTAGCGAACTGAAATGACTTACTCAGCCTAAATAAAACAACAAGAACAGCTTGCAGCACAGCTGTAAACTGCCCGAAGTTTACTGTACCCTGTCAGGGAAATGACAAGGAAATACGTGAGCCAAAGCAATAACCAGTTTTATTATGATCTCATGAAATAGTTACAATTTTACGAGAGATTTCATTCAAACAAAACCTTAAAACCCACTACACCGAAGCCCTCGTGGGTGTAAAGCTCTGTAAACCAGAGAGTACAGATTAGATCTTATTCATTCTCACGAGTTTGACACTAATTCATCAATATGCGAAATAGTTATGAATTGCCAAGTTTAGTGTGTTGCTGTCTTTGTTTTTTTAAAGGTTTTGATCAAATTACCACAGGATTAATTCCTGTGAAACATGTTTTTTACTAAATGGTTAGGGTACAGCTGATAATATTCTCTATAGTTTTTCATTAACATATTACATTGTATTTTTAAACACAATTTAGGGTATTAAAATTTTTATTTTATTTGCCAATAGCAAACCACAACCATTCAATCAATTAATTTTTTCTTGTCAAAAAACCAATGTCACTCAGATATACATCACAACATTTAATATTCAACAATATTTTTGATCTGCGTTACTTCAGGTGGACGATGACGCTATTTTCTTCTAGAAACAAACTTTCCTGTTATCTCTGTAAAGCTGCTTTGATACAATCTGTATTGTAAAAAGTGCTATATAAATAAAGGTGACTTGACTTGACAACAAGTAAGGAAAGACTATCGCACCTTCCGTTTGTCCTGTTGTTACAGCAACTGGGACCTCTGTTGATATCGTCGTCACGGCAGCAGGTCTCAGGCTTACCGTGTCATAATAGAGCCGGTTTTATTGTATCCTTTTGAGAACATCAGTCTGATCCTAAACTGTCAGACTGATGCTATATGCCACAAGAAAAAGAGGACAGTGATTTTATGTTACATTTATTTTAAACAGGCCAAAAGTAGATCACATGTCACTTTTCACTGAAAATGTGTTTTTTTGCCAGTGTTAGGTGTTGATATTTATCATATGTTAAAGGTACAATATGTAAGCATTTTGTAATAAAATATCCAAAAATCACTTGCACAGTGTGATATATTTCCTGCAGTTGTGTACCCACAATATCCCAAAAGTCTCCAAAGATTTTTTATTTCAGAGAAATTCCAATTTTAAATAAGTGGCCGTCCCGGAAATAAAATGTCGCCTGTCAATGACGCAATATCCGCGCTATCCTCGGTTTCCGTTCAATATCAGCGTGGCGTTTTCGAGATGCCGAGAGCTAGCGTCCGCGACTAACTTGGACTCGACAGAGCTTCACGAGTCACGACTTGACAGCTTTATTAGACAGGTGAGCAAATGTACATAAAACAAATCAATGTTATATAACGTTAGCTCAACATGATGAAATGTTAGAATATGATCAGTATGTTATTCTAATGTTGATCTAGCTCACTGCTAGTTTCATATAGCAAACGAACTAACACGTAGTATAACATTATATCTTTCAACACACATTTAAATGCCGTTTAGTGTGATAGTGTAACGTTAGACCAAGTGATCTGCTCAATAATCCAGAAACAATGAGAATCAACATCACAACAAATGAAGCAGAAAACTTTGTGAAACACAAAACCGATGTCATCGTCAATACTTTTGGCCATTTATGTATAAACAATAGAAATCTATGCAATGTCCCCATTTAGATAACGATATTCATAAAGCTGTGTTTGTGTGTGTGTGTGTGTGTGTGTGTTTTCTGTGATGGGTCGCGTAATGGGAGAGAATATACAGTTTGAACGGTATAAAAACCATTGTGTCAATGCAGAGTCCCCATAAAGATAGTGAAGCAGACATGTGTGTGCTTTTGTGAGTGTGTGTTAGAGCTGTGATATGATAAACCACATCAGCATATATAGTTGATTTTAAGTGTTAGTAAGAATGACTCCAAGTAACACTTCAGTTGTGTGTGTGAAGAGCTGGTGTGTTGATAAGGGTTCCTGTGATTGTGTGCGCTTCCACTACTGCGATGTGTGTGTGTGTGTGTGTGTGTGGTGCACGGGTGGGCTATACACTGATGTCTTATGAGTAAAGCATGACTGGCCTTCATGTGATGTGGTGCAGGTCACATGTTTCTCTCTGTTTTACATTTTTTTCATATATATATATATATGTATTATTTTTGATATGTTAATATATATATATATATATATATATAATAACATATTAAAAAATAATACATTTATTTAGCAAGGATGCAATTAATTGAAGATTGACAGAAAAGTAAGTTTACAATGTAACAGAAGATTTCTATTTCAAATACATGCTGTTCTTTTCATCCAAGGATCCTGAAAAGTAAATGTATATTTTCCACACTTATAATAATAATAAATGTTTCTTGAGCAGAAACTCATCACGTTAGAGTGATTTCTGAAGGGTCATGTGACACTGGAGACTGGAGTAATGAGAGCCTTTAAAACAATCTTAGCGACTCAGTTTAAGTGAGCTTCTTATTTTTCCTTCCTTTTTCTTGTGAAGCAGTGCTTTTATTAATAGACCATCAGATCCATATTCAGTCTGAACTGCTTGTTCTTTAAGTTTTTTAACCAGGCCCCCCCAGCAGCAGATGATCATGTGATAGCAGCTTTACTGAAGTCACGAGCACGGTTCGCTCGAGGTCCAGACGGGACATCAGATGCTTCATGGCAGGATGAAGCAGTAAAGCTATAAAATATGTGCTGATATTACACAAACAATTCCTCATAATGGCACTCATGAATGTAATTATGTACACAAATGTTTGCCTAAGAAGCTTGAGGTCATCATGTTTCAGGATGCATGAGAAACGAGATGGAGGAATTAGAATCACAAAGGTTTATGGAGAGGTTTATCGCTTTAGTTCTTTAGACTGATATTAATGAAAAGCCCATTGGTCATAATATATGTTATGCTAAAAGCTAAGTGTGCTGTTGGTCTCTGAGAAGAAAACGCACCTGCTCATCATCTGATCGTATCATTGGAAAGAAAAGTCCCAGATAAGATCCATTTGAATATATATATATATATATATATATTGTAGAGGCTTCTGCTTCTCAAACAGAAAAACAATATGATTATAAAATGGAGGTTAAGGGCCTGAATGCTGATTGGTCAGCTATGCTAAAACACGAAATGAATGTACATGTCATGAGCTAAATCTTCTAGAGGAGGGATGCATTCATGAATTTGCACAGTAAAAAATATTTTAATAAATGTTTTGTGTTCAGTCGGCTGCTATTATTAGTTGTTATAGTAGTTGTCCAGGAAGAGAGGAAGCTAGTCACTGTGAAAAAAACTAGCTGCTTTAATTCCTTTAGTACAATCAACTTGGATGTTTAAGTCATTTCAACTTAAATGACATTAAACTGAGTTAAAAAATGAGTTGAATCTTGCATAACTTATACTTTTTGTTGAAAATTGCTTTTTTTTAAAGCAATGTAAAAACATATGTTGTCATAACTTATTGATCACGTCATTTTCTCCAGTGTATTGAAAGCATGAGATCCCAGCGGAGAGAGAAGCGGTGTTAAACTACCCGTGTCTCAAAGCACGTAACATTGCAGTAATAATGACCATAGAGCGACTGCTGCAGACTCATGTCAGCGCTGATAGAGTCGACACTGAAGTGCTTCTAGAGTCTGAGTGCGTGGACAGATCCGGGTCACGCCACGGGTTGCCATCTCTTCATTACGGGGATGACATGAACTCGTTGTGTTGTGCGCAGAGGGATGGAAACACACATGTTGACAGGATTCGGACCCCATCAAATGATTGGACGAACACATATAGAAGATATATATGTACATTTTTAAATATTGAGATCTTCTCTTATTGATTACTATCAGGATGTGGAGAGAGTTTCAACCAGTGTAACAACAATTGTGTATGAACAGCATTGCCTCCCTTTAAGCAGTGTGTGTGTGTGTGTTAGTGCTCATCTCATGTAAATGACCCTTGGCTTGCAGAGGCAAACGGTGTCCCGCTTGCGTCTGGTTTGTGTCCTCCTCTGAGCAACACGGCTCATCCACAGCCGCTCTGGGAATGCAGAGCTCTCCGGGTTTTCACTTTTGCTCAACTACAAATATATTTTGCCATTACAGGTTACTTTGCAGTACAACGATATTTGTATAGCTTTTTTCACAATACTCATTGTTTCAGAGCAGCTTTACAGAAATCATGATGTTAATCTTTATAATATCTTTATATCTCCATGACTTATAGTTGCATTTTGCATAATATATAATAATATAGTTCGCATTTTGCGATGATAAACAGTCAAGCAGTTGAGATTTGCTATATATCGCTTTATGTAAGCGTAGGCTATACTGTGTGTTTGCGAAAAGTTGGATATACTTATAGTATAGGTTAGAGTTATTAATGTGTGTTAATGTGGTGAAATATCATGACAATATCATGTAGCTACAATGGGATTAACTAGCGATGCCAGATTCACAAATGAATCTCTATTGAAATGTTCTGAAATAGTTTGTGATTGACTTCCTGAATCGTTTGCAGTGTTGTCTCACACCGAAGTAGCATGTAAAAAACTGAAAACAAAACTAGCGAATGTCGTCCATCCATTGTCAGTAATTGCGCGTGTTGCGTTCGGATGTTTGCCCACGGCATGCGTACACTGGGAGACTGGAAGCGCTCCTGGTTTAGCGCGAGCACAACTGCAGTAACACATGACTTGTCGACACTAGTAAACACAGACAACTGGCAGAACCGGTCGACGAGTCCATGCCACCCACAGTAATAACTTGCTTTACAAAAATCAAGGATATATTGGGAATGTACTTTGTTGTCCATTAGCCGTGACTATATTCACAGTATAACACAGCCTCTTGTTACATTATTGATGAATAAGGTACTTTTAATACCATCATTCTTGATGGTTTGAGGAAACATCCAATGTATGTGCTGTAAAAATTGTTTTGACAAAGTTGTAAATAAACAGTCTTTCCGTTTCTTATTTGTGGAATTAACTAGTAAATATTGTTTTACACCAATTTTGGTTCAGAGCATTATGTACGTATATGAATTATCTTAAACGGTTTTCAGGAAAATTGTGATTACGCAATGTTTGCACTCAGTGTTGTTCCCCATGCTGCATTAGTCAGATAGTGGACTGACGGGTATGATTGTGTAATCAGAGCTGAAGGTGGGCATATACATTCCTAAGATTACTGTGTGTGTGTGTGTGTGTGTGTGTGTGTGTGTGTGTGTGTGTGTGTGTGTGTGTGTGTGTGTGTGTGTGTGTGCGAGTGTGTGCGAGTGTGTGCGAGTGTGAGTGTGTTTGAAGAGAATGTTTTAGATGTGCTCAACATAGACAAAGCTGCATGTGTGTATGTAAAAAAAAAAAAAAAAAAAAAAATGCTTTACTATAGTTTACTGCAAATAAACTAAACGTAATTCACTGTGTTTATGTCCAATGTATTTCACATTGACAAAATTAAATTATCTCAGATTTTGGAAGCTAAATAAAATAAAATACAAAAAAGCCCATGCCAAAAATAAAATGCATACTCTGAGCTGAGTTTCCGTACAGTGCAGTGTTAAGCACACACACATTACTCCAGAGCTTCTGCACGAGATCGCACTGGAACGAGGGCTGTGGTGTGTGTGCAGTGTTTCAGGGAGGGGAGATCGCACTGGAACGAGGGCTGTGGTGTGGGTGCTGTGTTTCAGGGTGGGGAGATCGCACTGGAACGAGGGCTATGGTGTGTGTGCAGTGTTTCAGGGAGGGGAGATCGCAGTGGAACGAGGGCTGTGGTGTGTGTGCTGTGTTTCAGGGAGGGGAGATCGCACTGGAACGAGGGCTATGGTGTGTGTGCAGTGTTTCAGGGAGGGGAGATCGCACTGGAACGAGGGCTGTGGTGTGTGTGCTGTGTTTCAGGGAGGGGAGATCGCACTGGAACGAGGGCTGTGGTGTGTGTGCTGTGTTTCAGGGAGGGGAGATCGCACTGGAACGAGGGCTATGGTGTGTGTGCAGTGTTTCAGGGAGGGGAGATCGCACTGGAACGAGGGCTGTGGTGTGTGTGCAGTGTTTCAGGGAGGGGAGATCGCAGTGGAACGAGGGCTGTGGTGTGTGTGCTGTGTTTCAGGGAGGGGAGATCGCACTGGAACGAGGGCTATGGTGTGTGTGCAGTGTTTCAGGGAGGGGAGATCGCACTGGAACGAGGGCTGTGGTGTGTGTGCTGTGTTTCAGGGAGGGGAGATCGCACTGGAACGAGGGCTGTGGTGTGTGTGCTGTGTTTCAGGGAGGGGAGATCGCACTGGAACGAGGGCTATGGTGTGTGTGCAGTGTTTCAGGGAGGGGAGATCGCACTGGAACGAGGGCTGTTGTGTGTGTGCTGTGTTTCAGGGAGGGGAGATCGCACTGGAACGAGGGCTGTGGTGTGGGTGCAGTGTTTCAGGGAGGGGAGATCGCACTGGAACGAGGGCTGTGGTGTGTGTGCAGTGTTTCAGGGAGGGGAGATCGCACTGGAACGAGGGCTGTGGTGTGTGTGCAGTGTTTCAGGGAGGGGAGATCGCACTGGAACGAGGGCTGTGGTGTGTGTGCTGTGTTTCAGGGAGGGGAGATCGCACTGGAACGAGGGCTGTGGTGTGTGTGCAGTGTTTCAGGGAGGGGAGATCGCACTGGAACGAGGGCTATGGTGTGTGTGCAGTGTTTCAGGGAGGGGAGATCGCACTGGAACGAGGGCTGTGGTGTGTGTGCAGTGTTTCAGGGAGGGGAGATTGCACTGGAACGAGGGCTGTGGTGTGTGTGCAGTGTTTCGGGGAGGGGAGATCGCACTGGAACGAGGGCTGTGGTGTGTGTGCAGTGTTTCAGGGAGGGGAGATCGCACTGGAACGAGGGCTGTGGTGTGTGTGCAGTGTTTCAGGGAGGGTAGATCGCACTGGAACGAGGGCTGTGGTGTGTGTGCAGTGTTTCGGGGAGGGGAGATCGCACTGGAACGAGGGCTGTGGTGTGTGTGCAGTGTTTCAGGGAGGGGAGATCGCACTGGAACGAGGGCTGTGGTGTGTGTGCAGTGTTTCAGGGAGGGGAGATCGCACTGGAACGAGGGCTGTGGTGTGTGTGCAGTGTTTCAGGGAGGGGAGATCGCACTGGAACGAGGGCTGTGGTGTGTGTGCAGTGTTTCAGGGAGGGGAGATCGCACTGGAACGAGGGCTGTGGTGTGTGTGCAGTGTTTCGGGGAGGGGAGATCGCACTGGAACGAGGGCTGTGGTGTGTGTGCAGTGTTTCAGGGAGGGGAGATCGCACTGGAACGAGGGCTGTGGTGTGTGTGTGCAGTGTTTCAGGGAGGGGAGATCGCACTGGAACGAGGGCTGTGGTGTGTGTGCAGTGTTTCGGGGAGGGGAGATCGCACTGGAACGAGGGCTGTGGTGTGTGTGCAGTGTTTCAGGGAGGGGAGATCGCACTGGAACGAGGGCTGTGGTGTGTGTGTGCAGTGTTTCAGGGAGGGGAGATCGCACTGGAACGAGGGCTGTGGTGTGTGTGCAGTGTTTCAGTGAGGGGAGATCGCACTGGAACGAGGGCTGTGGTGTGTGTGCAGTGTTTCAGGGAGGGGAGATCGCACTGGAACGAGGGCTGTGGTGTGTGTGTGCAGTGTTTCAGGGAGGTGAGATCGCACTGGAACGAGGGCTGTGGTGTGTGTGCAGTGTTTCAGGGAGGGGAGATCGCACTGGAACGAGGGCTGTGGTGTGTGTGCTGTGTTTCAGGGAGGGGAGATCGCACTGGAACGAGGGCTGTGGTGTGTGTGCAGTGTTTCAGGGAGGGGAGATCGCACTGGAACGAGGGCTGTGGTGTGTGTGCTGTGTTTCAGGGAGGGGAGATCGCACTGGAACGAGGGCTGTGGTGTGTGTGCAGTGTTTCGGGGAGGGGAGATCGCACTGGAACGAGGGCTGTGGTGTGTGTGCAGTGTTTCGGGGAGGGGAGATCGCACTGGAACGAGGGCTGTGGTGTGTGTGCAGTGTTTCAGGGAGGGGAGATCGCACTGGAACGAGGGCTGTGGTGTGTGTGCAGTGTTTCAGGGAGGGGAGATCGCACTGGAACGAGGGCTGTGGTGTGTGTGCAGTGTTTCGGGGAGGGGAGATCGCACTGGAACGAGGGCTGTGGTGTGTGTGCAGTGTTTCGGGGAGGGGAGATCGCACTGGAACGAGGGCTGTGGTGTGTGTGCAGTGTTTCAGGGAGGGGAGATCGCACTGGAACGAGGGCTGTGGTGTGTGTGCTGTGTTTCAGGGAGGGGAGATCGCACTGGAACGAGGGCTGTGGTGTGTGTGCTGTGTTTCAGGGAGGGGAGATCGCACTGGAACGAGGGCTGTGGTGTGTGTGCAGTGTTTCGGGGAGGGGAGATCGCACTGGAACGAGGGCTGTGGTGTGTGTGCAGTGTTTCAGGGAGGGGAGATCGCACTGGAACGAGGGCTGTGGTGTGTGTGCTGTGTTTCAGGGAGGGGAGATCGCACTGGAACGAGGGCTGTGGTGTGTGTGCAGTGTTTCAGGGAGGGGAGATCGCACTGGAACGAGGGCTGTGGTGTGTGTGCAGTGTTTCAGGGAGGGGAGATCGCACTGGAACGAGGGCTGTGGTGTGTGTGCAGTGTTTCGGGGAGGGGAGATCGCACTGGAACGAGGGCTGTGGTGTGTGTGCAGTGTTTCGGGGAGGGGAGATCGCACTGGAACGAGGGCTGTGGTGTGTGTGCAGTGTTTCGGGGAGGGGAGATCGCACTGGAACGAGGGCTGTGGTGTGTGTGCAGTGTTTCAGGGAGGGGAGATCGCACTGGAACGAGGGCTGTGGTGTGTGTGCAGTGTTTCGGGGAGGGGAGATCGCACTGGAACGAGGGCTGTGGTGTGTGTGCAGTGTTTCAGGGAGGGGAGATCGCACTGGAACGAGGGCTGTGGTGTGTGTGCAGTGTTTCAGGGAGGGGAGATCGCACTGGAACGAGGGCTGTGGTGTGTGTGCAGTGTTTCAGGGAGGGGAGATCGCACTGGAACGAGGGCTGTGGTGTGTGTGCTGTGTTTCAGGGAGGGGAGATCGCACTGGAACGAGGGCTGTGGTGTGTGTGCAGTGTTTCAGGGAGGGGAGATCGCACTGGAACGAGGGCTGTGGTGTGTGTGCAGTGTTTCAGGGAGGGGAGATCGCACTGGAACGAGGGCTGTGGTGTGTGTGTGCAGTGTTTCAGGGAGGGGAGATCGCACTGGAACGAGGGCTGTGGTGTGTGTGCTGTGTTTCAGGGTGGGGAGATCGCACTGGAACGAGGGCTGTGGTGTGTGTGCAGTGTTTCAGGGAGGGATGCAGGTGTATATCTAAAGATGCACACACACACACACACACTCAGAGAGTGAGCATGAAGATGTGTGCTGGGTTATCTGAGGGACACTCGTATCTGCACATAAAGAGTGATTGTTTTCTGCTTTATCTGTGCGGCCTTGTGACTGCACACACACACACACACACACACACACACACACACATACTCGTGAAGGACGGAGTCCAGCATTAAATGATGGCTCATCACATTTTATCTTGCTGATACAAAAATCAAACATTAATGCCAGAAAATAAGGTTTGAATGGATTAGAGAGTTGAACGTGTGTGACATTGAGCTCACAGCAACACATTGCCTGTGGGTTTCTCACACATCCAACACCACTACGCAAATAGATTTGATAAAGTTGTTGCACTTTGCAGCAAGTATATGACAATGTGATATATGATAATTATGTGAAACACCTGCAATACTTCTAAATTATTTGATTGGGTTTCAGAAAATGAAATGAAATTAATAGATAACAAATGTCAACAAAAAATGTATATGTTGCCTTGGCAACTAACTGAAATAAAATAGGTTTAAGTAAAAGTGTATTATAGCAGTATATTAAAATAACACCGTGTCACCCTCATGTCAGTCATGTCATATTTTTCTTTTCTTTTTTCATGGAACAAAAATTATTATTTTTTTCTTCTTTTCAATATAGTGAAAGTTAATGATGATGAGGCTCAAGCTCGAAAAATGACAAAAAAAGATAAAAATACTATAAAAGTAGTCCATATCTTGTGGACACAAGCATGCGAGACTGAAACTTCAGATATTCATTGATGCTCTTCTCCTCGGACAAAAGTTGAATATGTGCACACTTAAGTGGTGGAGGGGAAGAATTTTAATTTATAATGAATAACTTTTCCTATCACATGGCTTGAGAACACTTGGATATAAGATGAACCTATGCTTATGGCCCAAATGTTAAAAATGTCTCACAGCAGCTGCAGACTGATGGCCATAATGATGATACTAATGTGTTGTGTCAGTACAGTATGTACAGTATATAGTTATTCTAGTGGTAATAACACACTCTCTCTCTGTGTGTGTGTCCTCAGTTAATGAATACCTGTTCATGGCTCAGGCCCGGGGGATCCAGATCCGGGAGAACGTGAGGAGCATGGGCGCTCAGGTGCTGGAGCAGATGGTGCGCAGCGCCTACAACGTCAACGGCACAGGTACGACACGCTCTGGGGTGTCCTCGCCGCCGGCTGAGGGAACGGAGACACACGGGCGACAGTAACGGCGTGTCCTCGCCGGAGAAACACAGCATGAGATCCTCCTGAGACACACCAAATATATATAAAAAAGTGGTGACCCTTTATAATACGGTTCCTTCATTAATGCATAACTACACAGGAACAGAAGAGTAACGCACTGTTAACATTCTAGTAACTACTATTAACTAATAAGAAACTCTGATTAACACATTAGTAAGTAATAGCGCTCAGATGAATGGGGGTATCACTATAGCTAATCAATAACTATTTTTCATACCTCACTGAAGTCTACAACTACTATATACAGGTTCATAATTAATATTAATAATGCATCATGTGTAATATAAGGTAATTGTAAGTCATTAGTAATGAATTAAGTGTTACTAAATCCTTTAAAATGAACTATTAATCATTTGGATCAGTATCTAATGTGAAAAGCTTAATAAGTCACTGTAAGCTTTTGAGGTTTTTGTAAGATTTTGGATGGTAATGAATCAAGTGTTACAAAATATTTCTAAAGGAACTACTAGTTATTTGGATCAGTAAAGTGGAGATCATGGGAACACACTAGTGATGAGTAAAGTGTTGCCAAATCCATCAGAAGAAATTACTATTCAAAATCTGACAAAAATCTCAAAAGCTTACAATGACTTCAGTCAATATTAGTTATCATGTTTTCCACTTTATAATACTGATCCAAATAATGAGTAGTTCCTTTAGAAGGATTTAGTAACACTTGAGTCATTACTAATGGGTTACCGTAACCTTTTATTATAAATTATGCATAATTCATGTTAATTATGAACCTGTATAGTAGACTTCAGTGAGGTATGAAAAAGTTATTGATTAGCTAATAGTGAACTTCCACATTAATCTGAGCGCTGTTACCTACTAATGTGTTAATCAGAGTTTCTTATTAGTAGAATATTAATAGTGCGATACCCATTTGTTTGTGTGTAGTTATTCATTAATGAAGGAACAGTGTTATAAAGAGTTACCGAAAAAGTTTTTCAATCCCATGCTCTGTAGAAAGAGACTTTATATTTTTCATTCATAAATCAAGGCAGCTTTTAAGCCAGTGTACCCGTTTAACAACGTACTATGCGACATTGATTTGATGAAAATGATTAACAAGATGTATGTAAAAGATGTGTTTGAATGGGCTTTAGGACTCGACCCCAGTCCCCGTGATCCACCTCCCAGAAGGTGTTGGACGTCTCACTAGTTAAACCCCTGATGGACTCCTCAGACGCTCAGCATGTTGAATAGGGAGACGTCTGAAACATCCTGGGATGTGGATCCCGACTGGAGGAGCGCTGCATCAGGATACGCCAGGCTTCATGGAAGATAGTGCTGGTGATGTGTGTAATGCACAGATGCATGAATGTGTGATTCTCTCGTTGTTTTTTAGAGTACACGTATGAGTTTAACTTCAACGAGACAGAAGTTCCCACCACTCCTTTCCTCCCGCTGGGCTTTACATACCGGCCGGATCACGTGTGTCCGGAGAAGCTGCCCTCCATGAGTAAGTGCTCAGACTAGTTACTAACAGCTTTACAAAATGTTAAACAACTACTGTCAGGATTGACTAAAGACACGCAGTGAAAAATGAGCGCTGGAAAGGCATGGACAGGGTTATTGTTGCGGCTGAAGTCAAGTCATCCTTATTTATACAGCGCTTTTAACAATGTAGATCGCCTCAAAGCAGCTTTACAGAGATAAACATATAATTTAAGGTAACAGAGATTGGTTTGGTTTTATAGCGGTCCTTGAATAATGTTAAAGTTAGTTTTGATTGATTCACTTCCGTCCAAATGATCATTCGTTATTAAATTAGGGGCCGCTAACACGAAACCGTTCTCTCTAAACAGACTTTAAACTGAACCTGTGATAAACGCTGATGGCGTTCACATGCGCATTAAGAACTGATTCTATATGTTCGTTTGAATATATGTGTGCAGGTTTGTAATTCCCTACAAACCATGCCTAAAACTACTTGTCTTGCCTATACATTTTGATACAGAATTTTATTTTATTTTATCAATAAAATACTGAACTTAAAATACTGAAAATAAAATAGTTTTAGTCAATCTGACCCGTGATGAAAACACTTCTTCGCCTTGACACATTCAATCAGTGAGATTTTAAAACCCATTAGTCAAGTCATCTTCATTTATATAGCGCTTTTAACAATATGGACTGTTTCAAAGCAGCTTTACAGTGATAATAGGAGATTAAAGTAACACAGATTGTGTTGGCTTTATGACAGCTCTAGAATAAAGTTATTTTCCAGCTAAAGTTAGTTTTGATTGATTCACTTCCGTCGCAACGATCATTAGTTATTAACTTAGGGGCCGCTAACACGACACCGTTCTAACAGAAAACAGAAAACTTCTAATGCGTTCTGGCCGTTCATTTGCACGACAGCAGCGTTTGGTGCAAGTTTTGAACATTTTTGAAAAGCGTTATCATCTCCGTGTAAACTTCAAAACCGTGAATCTGTGAAAACGCTGACAGCGTGCACATGCATATTACTCGTTTAGTCTATAGGTATGCGCGTTTGAATATATGTGTGCGCAGTCTTTCTTTACAAACTGACATCGCCAAATTACTGGTCTGGCCGGCATAACACAGAACTAAAGACGTTTCCGCAGATCCATGCGAACTGGAATCAATTTGATCACGTTTTAGGTAAAGAGTAATGAGAGTAAATCATTAGTGAATCAGTGAATCAGACTCCTCTGTTTGCGCTTTGTGTTTGCTGATGGAACAAATGTAGACCACGAAGAACCATTAACAGAGCCATGGAAATCATGGAAATCATCCAGGACGGTCTAATCTCACCCTGAGGCCGGTTATGTAAGGAATAAATTGTCATGATTCTGCCTTAGTATCCTTGATTTTCCTAGTCGTGAGGCAGGATCATGACAGAATCATGTTTTGTGTACAAGCGCATGGCCAATTGTTTGGCCATGTGCTTGTGTTGTCTCGTTACGTTACCCCGCCCCCTTGTTATCCTCGTCTCGTCATTATTGTCTAGTCAGTTTCACCTGTCCTTGTCTAGTCAGCTTCACCTGTCTTTGTCATTAGTGTCTCCCTATTTAATCCCCTTGTGTTTGCTGTCCTGTGTCGGTACATTGTCTAACTTTGCGTGTATATCCTTGTGAGTATATTATCTGAAAACCTGTTCAATTAGAATTGTGAGTTTGCTTCTTGTCAAGTCCGAGTCTTAGTTTGTCATCGTGTCTTAGTCTAGTTGTTCTCTGCTCCAGTCCTGTTTTGCCCCCTCGTGGGTTTTTGTTTTCTGTTTGTGTCAGAATAAACGTTTAGTGTCTGCAAATTGTCTGCGTTTGGGTTCGTTCCTCAACTTCATGACATAATTGACTGAATAATGAATTATTAGAAAAATTATGCACAATATGCACACAGGTTTTTGTCCTTGAAACGCTCTTGTGTGTGTGGGACCACATCCTGGAGAACGACCGCAACTACTATGGCTGTTGGAAACGCTCTTGTGTGTGTGGGACCAATTTCTTACGCATCTCATCTCACGGCACGCCACCGTTGCTAATTACAAAAAGCCATTTTAGAGTTAGTAACAGAGACTTGAGCCACTGATACTAGCAGACTAATGCAGTATTAGAGAGAGAGAGAGAGAGAGAGAGAGAGAGAGAGAGAGAGAGAGAGAGAAAGAGATTAAGCGTGTGCGAACTACCTCAGCATGTGTCTCTTAACAGTGTTCAGCACCAGCGTCTAGTAATAGCGAAACTACGTTCATCTGCACCTCGCCGCTGAGAAACGTCATGTAGAAGTTGCTAAACAATTTTACTGATAAAATCGTCGGAGCAGCGCTGACATCACACTTGTGTGTGTGTGTGTGTGTTTGAGTGGGAGAGTGAGTGTGAGTAAGTGATATGTGCTTTTCCATAGTCACTAATACATGCATAATCCATAATAAAATGTAATTTTGTGGCACAAAACAATAATCAAGACCTGCTGGAACTACGTTCCCTGAAAATAATTGCACACCTTAGAACATTCGTCAACCAATCAGAATCAAGCATTCAACAGCCCCGTAGAATAATGTGCAATAATAAACTAAACCGACATCCAATATGGCTGTCATGGCTTCCAAATCAAATAAGTCCACTTGAAAATAGGTTTCCACAAGGTTTTGACACAGAGCTTGTGCGTGTTCCTGGTGTCATCAGCTACACATGTGCTTATAAGATCACATAAATAATTGTTGATGAGTATTCTCTCCTCTGTCTGTCAGAAGGCCGGCTGAAGGTGAACATGAGTGAGATCGCTCTATCAGACGTGGAGAAGCTTCTGGACCGGGCAGATACGAGTATTTCTCTCGGAGGACACTGGAAACCTCACGACTGTCTCCCACGCTGGAAGGTTAGTCACTGCGAAACCTAAAACAACTCTCTGTTGCCTACTTTCTCTTCAGAAGTGTTGTGGTCATAGATGCCAACCAGTGGAAAAAGAGGTTGTTGCATCATCTGGTTAAAACCACACTGGGACTCGGTGTTCAAAACAGTGTTCATTTGGGTCAGAGTGATTCATTTGCAAACAGCAATAGTTGCCAAGTTCATTTAAAATGCTTTATGCGAGAAGTTCAATCATTATTTTTTGTTTCATTTCGTTGCTTCAATATAATAAATTTTCCCCTGGTTTCACAGATGAGGCTTAAAGGAGCTGTATGTAACTTTTCCACTCTACTAAAGCATAAAAATACCATAATATGTTTGCATATATTGAGGAAACATGCTAAGTTCACATTCTCGTTTCTCTGAGAAACACTTCTTCGGCCGGTTATTTTACTGTGAAAAGTGTGTTTCCAGGCTGGAGTGTTTGTTTTTGTTTTGGTCTGTGACACTGTACATTGCCAATTTGCATTGTCCATTGCAGTCGTTCCTGTCGCGTGTCCTCAAACCGGCGACCCGTGTGAGCGTCGAGTCTCAGGAGGTGGGGGGGGAGAAACAACGATCTCCGATATTTTTAATTTGGACTGCAGTGTCTATTTCCACCACTGGCTGTCAGTCTTACAGACTGCACCTTTAGGCCTATAGTCACAGTGTGAAATGCATGTTTGAGCTGTTTTAACTGAAAGCATATCTTAAAATATAGCAGTGGCATTGTTTTGTCTCAAGATGAACATCAGTTATGTTTTTTTCTAAGACACATTTATAAAAGCGACTTAAATGCCCTAATTAAACTAAGGCCTAATCCTGGCTTAATCTAAACCCTGTCTGTGAAAATGGGGAATATTATTATATGTTACAAATAAATAAATAATAACATATCAATTTAAAACCATTAAAAATCCTGCATGGGAACTTCTACACTGAGTAATGAAGCAGTTTAGTCAGTGAATCAGTGTAATGACACAATTCATTCAAATGAACACAATAACTATTTCATGGAAATGAATCATAATTTATATTTGTGATTTTTAAATCAGATGCGACATTGGGACAGCCTTTAGAAAACACCAAATAAACATCAAATATATCTTAAATATTCAGTGTACATCCCTAACACACACACATGTTGAACACACAGGTAATTCAAGTGCTTTTTCCGAATTGATATTTCCTCATTTTTGCGGTTGTTTTTCCGATTTCACATGTTTTAGGTGGCCATCTTGGTACCTTTCCGAAATCGCGTTGAGCACCTCCCGATACTTTTCCGGCATCTGATCCCAGCACTGCAGAGACAGAGACTGCAGTTCGGCGTCTACGTCATCGAACAGGTGAGAGTAACAGAGCGAGTGTATCTCACCGGCTGAGACTGCGGTGTCCTCTTTGCTTTTCTAAACACACACACAAAGTTTGGACTGACACACCATTTCTAAAAATGATTGACACAAATTCATTCTGCTAATATGTGCTTCTGCAAGATTGCCATTGTCATGGGCAGCACTAAAATAGTCTTGTTTCATTGTCAAACAGTCATTTTACAATAGTGCTAAGAGTAAAGGACAGGAAGTAAATAGACGGATGTGTGTGTGTGTGTGTCTGTACAGGCCGGAAACGAACCGTTCAATCGTGCCATGCTGTTTAATGTCGGGTTCAAAGAGGCCATGAAGGACTTGAACTGGGATTGCGTGATATTCCACGATGTCGACCACATCCTGGAGAACGACCGCAACTACTATGGCTGTGGTGAAATGCCACGACACTTTGCAGTCGAACTCAACAAGTACTCTTACATGTAAGTTTCCACAATACACTTGTTTTCCTCACATGCCATTTTGAAATGCTGTTCAGTATGTGAATTATTCGTCTCTGGGACCTGTATAGGCTTCCCTATGAGGAGTTCTTCGGTGGCGTGAGCGGGATGACCGCGGATCAGTTCCGGAAGATAAACGGCTTTCCCAACGCTTTCTGGGGCTGGGGAGGGGAAGACGACGACCTCTGGCACAGGTACACGTTCAAACTCCTCACAACACATAATAGGGTTTTGCAACACTATGATCTCATGTCTTTTCCGAAGAGACGCTCCCAGAGGACTGTAAAAGCTGACAGTAATGCTTCCCGGACAGGACTATCTGGATCCCACTAAATCTATAGTACATACTATAAAAGTAATTACTGACAATGGGCGTTAAAGCTGCTCCCAATAATCTTTTCCTCAATTAAGATGGTTTACAGATAAAAGATGAATAGTACTTTTCAATATGTCATAAACATATCTCCAGTCATATCTCTAGCATAATAAAACGTACTCGGTTACCTAACGTAACCTCGGTTCTCTCTAGAAGAGGGAACGAGTATTGCGTAAGTTGCTTACGCTGCGGGTAAAGTCATCTTTTCTCGAGATCTGAAGCCCAAAAATTATCCTTAATTCTGTATTAATTGTCAACACAGTGCGGCGGACAGCAGACCATAGCAGGCTGTATAAGCGTGCTCATTGGGTGTCCTGTGGCAACTGTAGCAGCCTACCGGTGATCCCTGCGTGACGTCGCGCCCTCTACGCGTCACAGCCAGCCAGAAGTGGCTAGCGTATATAAAGAGGGGCTTGACAGGCTGAACTCATTTCATTGACTGAAACGAATAAGCTCGTGCCGCGAGCACGGCAGGTTACGCAATACTCGTTTCCTCTTCTAGAGAGAACCGAGGTTACGCTAGGTAACCGAGTACGTTCTCTTACGAGAGGTTCTCTCGTATTGTGTAAGTTGCTTACGCGACGGTAACCCCTTGTCAATGCCGTGCGCGCCAAGCATCCGCTGCAGGAGACCCGGGGAAGCCCATGGAACAGAACATGCTGAAACAGTCGGCCAGCAACGCGTGCCAGCACATGTAATAAACACTTGATAGCAATACAGAGCGGCTCCGCCGGTCTATGTATAAATATGGAATAAAGGCGGCCAGCAACGTGGGCCAGCACAAGTCCATAAGCATATAATAGGGCAGAAAATAGAGCGGCTCCCCTGGACTATGTATAGAAAGTATTACCCCTTCGCGCAGCTGTATGGGGAATAGGCGGCCAGCAAAGCTGGCCCGCACAAGTATACAGGCACGTCATAGGGAAATACAGAGCGGCTCAGCCGGTCTATGTATAGAGAGTCTCGCCTCACTGATATGAGAGTGGCCTGCACATGAACAACTGGGCAGAACATACACATCGCTTAGACTGATAAAAGTTTAGCCTGCAAGGCGGGAACTTCCAGGTTATAAAAAATCTCAGGAATGTAGCGGGGGAGGCCCAGCCTGCCGCCATACAAATATCGTGAATAGAAATCCCGCTGGACCAAGACCCCGACGAAGCCATGCCTCCAGTTGAATGGTCCCTGATGCCCCCCATAGGGCACTGCAGGTGTTTGGACACATAAGCTGCTGTGATAGCGTCCACTATCCATCTGGACAGGCTATGTTTTGGGCTATGTCTTGATGCGCCCTCCAAACGGAACAAAGAGCTGCTCAGAACGCCTGAAGGCGGCGGAGCGCGTGATGTAAAGTCTCAGCGCCCTGACGGGGCACAGGAGGTTATCACCGTCCTCGCTATCGGATGCTGGTAGAGCCAATAGGGAGATGACCTGTGCTCTAAAAGGCGTGCCAATCGCCTTGGGGACGTAACCATGTCTCGGTTTGAGAATAACTTTAGAGTCATTTGGTCCGAACTCGAGACACGCGGGGCTAACAGACAGCGCGTGTAGATTCCCCACACGTTTACTGATGACAGAGCTATCAGAAAAACGGTCTTGAGCGAGAGGTATTTTAGGTCCACGAATTCTAACGGTTCAAAGGGAAAAGCTTTCAGGGCCTCTAAGACCAAAGAAAGATCCCAGATCGGAACCGAAGGGGGCCACGGGGGATTCATCCTCCTGGCTCCTCTGAGGAAGTGGATGATGAGCTCGCTCCTTCCTATCGCACGGCTGCGGGTCGACTCTGCGAACGCCGCAACAGCTGCAACGTACACTTTGAGCGTGGAAGGGGACCTGCCCTTGTCCAGCAGCTCTTGAAGGAATGAAAGCACCCATTCAGCCGGTGTGCCCTGCGTGACGTCACGCAGGGATCACCGGTAGGCTGCTGCAGTTGCCACAGGACAGCCAATAAGCACGCTTATACAGCCTGCTATGGTCTGCTGTCCGCCGCACTGCGTTGACAATAAATACAAAATTAAGGATCATTTTTTGGCTTCAGATCTCGAGAAAAGATGGCTTTACCCGCAGCGTAAGCAACTTACGCAATACGAGAGAATCTCTCGTAAGAGAACTGTTTTATTTTACATAGAGAGGGTCACAATTTCGAGATCACATGACTACTTTTACTAAAAAAAGAAGACCTATACTTTAAGTTAATTTCATCAGTATAGTGAAAAGTATATTTTATGTATACTAAATATTGTATACTAGAATTAATGGACTGCTGGTATACTTGTAAGTGTACCACTTCCATACTTCTTAGGACTAAATTAAAGTATACTTTGCTTATAAATACTGTGTGTATTTTGCCCCTTGCTGGTTTTACCCCGTGTGTCTGTGGGGTAACCCCCGTGGCCTGAGACTTTGTTGACACTAATATGTGTGTTTCTTTTCAGGGTTCAGTTCGCCGGCTACAAAGTGAGTCGACCTCAGGGAAAGCTCGGCCGTTACATGTCTATACCACACCACCACCGAGGAGAAGTGCAGTTTCTGGGCAGGTACGTTCAGGACAGGCCTCTTCTTAATTTCTGAAGTCTCCATGTAGTCCTCCTCCACTTTGGAGATGTCGGACGGATTGTTGGGTTCTAGAATGTCATGATTCTCATTATTGCATTGAATTGTATTTAATGAAAAAGGCCCAATCTTTTGTAAGATTAGGCCTTATTCATGTGCAGAATAAATTTCTGTGTAAATCCTTCCTAAATCCATTCTTGGGCCTTATCACACACTATCATACACCCGGTGCAATGCAGCGCCAGGCACGAAGCGAGTGTTTCTTGCTAGTTTCAGCCCGACGCACTTTTCATTTTCAGTTCCAGCGCCACGTTGTTTAAATAGCAAATGCAATGGCCCATGGGCTGCTGGTCTGAAAACCAGGTGTGTGTTCAGGCGCATTTGTTAGGGCGTTGCTATTTTGAGGAAACTGAAAAAGACTGAGCCATTGACCAACTGAAACCTGGTCTAGAGTCAATGGTTCAATATTATTTTTGTTTTTTAAAGAGTGCGTTAGTAATGTGTGCCTATAGGCGGGTTCACAACGTGCGCATACTTTTTAACCTCGCGCACGAGCAAATCCGTCTCCTCGCTAGAGAAGGATTCAGTTTTTCCGCTTGCAAATTCCGCCATGGCTTTTAAAGGGAATGGGATATGAGACTCTGATTGGTTTATTGCACGTTACGCCCTAAACACACCCATTCCTCATTAAGAGAATAGAGACCATGCCGACCTTTTTTCCCTCATTAAATAGGGCCCCATGTGTCAAGTTTCAGTTTTCGACTGGTTGCTGAAGACTTATGCACATTATCTCCTTTTGCTTTTCAGATACAAGTTGCTTCGTAGATCCAAGGAAAGACAGAGTCTGGATGGCCTGAATAACTTGAATTACTCCCCTCTAGTGTCCCGGAGAAGTCTTTACACGAATGTGTCAGTGACGCTCAGTCGAGACCTGGCGCCCATCGCTGATTACTGACATCACACACATGCCAAACCACGTTATCCATTTAAGTTATTTTTTTTAGGAAAGGGGGTGATTCCACAGATCCTTTTGTGTTTTCTTTTTTCATTTACTTAATTTTTTTTTTTGTTAATTTCACCACATTTGACCTTTTATTTTTCCTTTGTCACTCATCCACTGTCTGTCTATCATGTAAATTGATCTGTTCTGGAATCCCAAACCCCATTCGCTGGTTTTCCCTCGCCGGACCGATCAGATACGGTGCGGTGGGTCTTCTGATCAGACTTCTCCAGGGGGAAGTCACATGTTTACAGCAGGAACGAGAGAAGTTCTGGGACAGGTCGATGGCAGTTATGCTAAACCACTTCAGAATAGCCATTGCAGGGTTTGGGGACTATGCCCTTTCCTCTGCCAGAAACAAACACAGCTGGTTCTGTGTGTTAGAATATCAAACTAATAAATGCAGATTGAAAATAAAAACAAACATTTATTAAATGTATAATAAATAAGCATGCACTGATACTCACAGTAGATGCTACTAACATCACACGTTTGTGTGGAAACGAACACCTCACATAGTCCTTTTAGCTGTACAATATAAACATGCTTATTACCGCCAAACGCATACAACAGAGATTATGATTCTTGACATTATGACCCCATGACATGGCTTGAAGCACAGTTTTCTTTCACGTGTTGATGTATATTCCACTAAAACAGGAAGTCGGGCGTATCAAATGCCTTAAACAAACAAAAATAGCCAGCAGCTTTTAGTATATCTCACAGATGTGAATCACAGATGGTATTAGAGAGAGGGACATTTGATTAAACAAAAAACTGGACATGCCCATAAGCGCAAGATTAGTCATCATTAGTTTTGCCATTTTAATGCATCAATGCAAGTGAATTTTCTCAACTCTCAGGAGTACACCAGCATTTCAGAGCTAATAGACATGGACTAAAAGCCACACAATGGGATCATTAACAAACCCAAGCCGTACACATGCCAGCAGAATGCGCTTTCGCCTGAGCGATCAGGTGTTTTGCTCTGTACACTGGGATAATATGTCCATGGGAGGTAGATAAGGACCAGCTGACTGGATAGTTTCAAAATTTGTCAAGCTGTACTTATGTGGGTCTGCAGGCCATTTAAAATAGTTGGATTGTCTGACGAACAAACATTTTGTGGTTTGTGCTCCCAGAGGGGTTTTCCCTTTAGTTCCTGCTTGCATTGTGTAGATATTTTAAGAGTGTTTCCCGCACACTGCCCTTTACAAACACATTGATACGCTTTGCATTTGGAGAAATATGCGCTGCCTCTCTGCATGTGTGTACTCACCTCATATTGACACAAAGGGTGTGTGTGTAAGGGGATACAACTCTGTTGCGCTATTAAGTTTTTAAAAAGCCAACAATTGACATTGCTTAATTCTGAGTGTTATACCGGTTAATCTCTTGAGCTAAACTTGAACAAACATTTGGCTGAAGCAGCCAGTTTATTAGACCAAACACTCTCACTTCGGGCCTCCTTCATGAAACACGAGAATGATTTTCGGTCTAAATCATTAAAGAAAATTTTTTTGCCTAAGTTTTCATATTTATCCGTCAGGTTGCTTTCAAGAAACGCATAAGGAATTTGCGTGCAAACCATTCAAATATACGGTGCCGCAGGATACGTTCATGAAAGCAGACTCAGTTTCTAATTTATCATTCATAAAAACATTCTTCAATTTGTCACATTGACCTGAATGCAAATTACATTCTGAACAATTTGCACATAAATGTGTTTCGTTCGATTCTGAAACATGATGTCCGCGTCAATCATTTATGAATCATGAACGAGGCCCTTTGCTTTCATTCCATCTTACTAGTATATTCCCAATACATGCGTTTATGCCGTTTAGAGATCAAGAGGCTTCGTGATGCATATTTGTGAGCGTGTGTTTGTGTGTATTCATCAAATCATAGAGGCTGGCCCTCATATTTATTCATTCTTTTATGAACATTTTAGTTTTTTTTAGTTAATTGTTTTACTGTAATTGTGATTATTTTGAGGGAAACAGATCGATAAGATAACTGTGATGTAAAAACAAGCACTGAAATATGTTTCTTATGTGAGGCTAAGTCTTTTGCTGTTAACCTGAATGGATGGCTGTTTCGTATGAAGACACGAGAGGAGGAGACGGTTAGAGAGACCGTTCTTGAGCGCACATATAACCGATGGTGCTGATCTCACGGACATTAGTATTGTGCTACTTCTGTCTCGTAACAGATAATTATACGGGATTGAAACTAATGACCCTCATTGACCATGTCGGCAGCGTAAGCTATCTATGTAGCGTGTTTAGCGCTCCAAGCACTTCTCTCTAATGTTTGTTTCTCTCCGTGTTTGACGCTCGTGGAGTTCTGCGCCAATGTTTGGGGTCTTTTTACCTCGTATAAAAGCTAACACTTAATACTCTTACACTGTGTCCATGTAAAAACCAAGCTACCAACTAAATGTCCTGTCACTTGTCAAATTTGGTTTAAAAAGAAGAAGAAAAAATGCACGGAAGGAAAAAAAAAGACTTTACATGGAAGAGTCATTTGTTGCTGAGTTGTGCATCTAAATACAGAAGTAAAGTCACTATGCTCCGTATTGATTCGCCGGTGTTTAGCCCGTATGGAAATGCTAGGTAATGTACTGGCCAGTACCTCTGCTTTACTACAGATTTTTGTTTACAGTGTAGGACACAGTTATAAGTTCAAAATCCCTATTAATGTATTGCTAATGAAATATTTTGGAATCAAATGCTGCGTTCACGCCATGCCGTAATTACCAATGCTATCTCGTGACCAATTTGTACGAATTCGAACGAGTGAGTAGTAAAAGGTGGCTAGTTCGTACAAATTCGTTTAAATTCGTACGATTTGTCTAAGCCCACGGTTAGGTTTAGGAGCGGGGTCAGGTGTAGGTCATTCGTACGAATTCATACAAATTGGCCAATTCGTAAAATATGTACGATTTATCAAAAATCTTACGAATTCGTATATGAGTGAGGTCGTACGAATTAGCCACCTCGTAAAATTCGTACGAATTGCTGTGAGATCGGGTTGTAATGACCGTCATTTCGAGATGACAACCCGTCTACTCTGAGCTGTTAACACCTGGGAATTATGTGTTTCTATTGCAACACTATCAATGTGTAAATGAACCTACAACGGTCAGGTGGTACAAGTAGGAGCTCTCAGAAAATTCCCAGCAAACAAGTTGTAGGCTAATTTCGAGCCCCACGAGGACTTGAATGCTTTTGCAGAATAGTTTGTGACATGGCGGGAACGCACCTAATCGTCAAATAGGAATTCTCTACGAATCATATATGGATTTGAACATTCCCAAATATTTCAATAGAGTTGTTTCGTAAGTTTTTTTTTTTTACAGGATTTCAACAGTATTTGATTCCTTGGTTCCAAAGTATGATTAGCATTCATTATGGGTTTCCATTTCATTATGTTTAGTGTAAGGAAAATGTTTGCAGAATCAAAAGTTTCTTGCAGCTGCTGGGTTGATTTAACTTCCACATCAAAGAAAATGCAATACTGGTCTTGAATCAGAGATAGGGCGCTCAAGGTCCCGTCATTGGCACACTCCTCTATCACCCATTCAGCTCCAGTTGAAATGACAGGGACGGCACTAACCCGTACCTTGAACAACTGGCTGCCTTAACACCTGTTAATTTATTCAATGTTATCATGTTTTTATTTTTTATAAACAAATATATTTAAATATGTTAATGTGTTTTTTCACTTGTGCATTTGTGTAGTGAGTTTAGGAGCATAAGGTGTCATATAAAGGAACTAAAAAGATTGATTTACTATTAAGAAAGAGTTTGGAGCCATTTAGTCTGACAATGATTTGGTGCCATTTACCTCTCTGTGAATGCCATGTATTTTCTATTCACTCCAACATTTGTTTCTTTTTTTTTTTATCATACCAGGCCTTAAATACTGTTTCAGGATTATTTGTGATGATGAAGAAGCTCCTCTTATAACATTATCATATTTATGTCTTACTGAAAGGTCTTTTGTCGACCAAACCTCTGCATCAATCTCAAAATGAAAAACATTTAACATTATTTGTATAATATCAAGACAATTGAAATGTTATGAGAAGATAAGATGCTGTCGTCCATTATAAGGAGACCCGGTCTCCTTGAAGTGAAGCCATCTGCCACTCGGACAACACATAAGCCTTAGTGTTTGTGTATGAACATATCTTTGAGTAGAGACACTTTCAATGACGTCTGATCTTTTTTTGCTATTATCATTGTTGAAATGACTGAAGTACACCAATAAAATAAGTTTAAGCAATATCTCCTTGGTATGTTTGAGTGATTCAGTCACTTGTCTTTCATTGCACACAATGTCTTTCACAATGTCTTTCATTGCATTATACAAGTGATCAACAAGTGATCAACACTAAGAGACATCTGCACTCAAGTAATGCTCGGAGGACTCACTTTTAACCTTATAAAGCCCTCTTTAATGTAAATATTACAGGATCTTCATTGAGAAACAAGGGATGGGACAGGTGTTTGGGGTTGTAAAGTAAAGAGGGCTCAGTGACATCTTTTTTTTTCAATTGTTTCCTTCTTTTGCACTGATGAATTGTGCCAATAAAGTGTGTTAAGTAATGTTAATAGTCCATTTTTATTTCATGCTTACGTCTTAACTAGTGCTGGGCAACGATTAAAAAATTTTATCGCGATTAATCGCATGATTTTCTTGCGATTAATCGCGATTAATCGCATTGTTATGCACAAAATTGAATAATGAATTCTAAAGTAGTGTATTGCGCACTTGATTTAAATGTACTGCTACAAAAGTGCAATAACATGTGGTTTGCAACAACTTTAAACAAATAAGGTGCTTTTTATACCAGCAGTATTCCCTTTACACAGTATCAATAAAATATTTCTTGTAAATCTTAATGTTTAAATCTTAACTTAAACATTAACGTAATCAAATCAAATATTTAAACAAAGCTATTTGCCACTGCCAGGGCATTACCTTTTATCTAGCTTGTTAAAACAAGTCCAGTTTTCTTGTTTTGTGTTTTTTCTGAACAGGCTATCTTGTATCTTGTATCAGGGAGCAGCAGAAACAGTCTATGTAGTCAAAGGGTCATGATCACTACTATATAAGTCGACCAACGTTACTTCTCTGATAGCAGCTTAGGTTTGGTCATGGCATGCCATGGTTTCCCACGTAAGATTACATTAAACAGAGGTAAAGCCCAATTTATACTCTGCGTCGAACTCACGCCGTAGCTGTGTAGCGCGCGTACCCTGACGTGCATCTCTCCAAAAATGTAACGTCAATTCTACGCGTACCGCAAGCGCTGTGATTGCTAGAACCGCTCCCCGGGTTTCACACTCTCCCTCATGTGTAATTGCGCGTCAACGCGGACAACGATGCAGATATATAAATGAAAATTTTTCATTTATAGCGTAGAGGCTCCGGCGTAGGTCCGACACAGAAGTATAAATCAGCCTAGAGTGAGGTGAAGTGGTCGAGCACAGGTGCAGCGACAAGCGGGTGCGTTCCTATGAAACTGTTGCAGTCATGCTCGCCTCACGCACGCGCCCGCGAGTTGCTGAAGTTGAATTGTCTAACTTTTTGTACACGACGCGCAGCACAAATCATTGGAAGAGAGACTGATCCTCGGCTCGCTGTTTGTGAGTTTCCAGAATCTAAATAGTTATCAGGACATCAACAGGAGGGAATTCACATGGCAGAGCATCCCCGCTAAACTAAACGCAGGCCTATCAGGTAAAGTTATGTATAATTTTAATTTAAGTTAAAAAGGCTACAGCTGCGTAGCGCACAGAAGCCGAGCGCCTGTCATTCACTCGCGGAGCGCGGTCTCCCTTTCTGTTCACCTGAGAGAACCTGCCAAAGCCTCTCCACTGCTTGTTTGGGTGGGTTATTTGCTGGCTGACCAACATCCCACCCCTCCTATGATCATGGTTTGACTGTAGACCTATGTGTGTATTCAGAGCCAGTGAGCAACGGACTTTCAAAATAATAATAATAATAAAAAAACTGCGTTAACGCGCGATAAAAAAAATTGTCGGCATTAATTAATAAATGCGTTAACGCGATAATAACGCGTTAACTTGCCCAGCACTAGTTTTAACTAAAGTGCGCTGAACTTTCCATTCACATATCATCCAGCCCCAACTGCCTTTTCATCAGACGCTAAACTGAAACAGAATTGGCATTTTTGTCCTCCCCTAAAAATAACGCTCCCCATGTTTAGCACTCATCTGCTTCTTTTCAACAGACAGCTGCAGAGACTCAACGAGCAGCAGAAATACAAAGATGGTGATTGTGTCAAACAGGAAGCAATCCAAAGGAATGGCAGCTTTGAATGGACCGCTTATGTTGGGAACAGATAAGGAATTGAAACAGCAGTTTTAGAGCTTGATGGGATGTGGCTGTTTGTGCATGTACTGTATCAAACACTGCATTTGTATAATTACTATTTAAAAATATTTGGTAACATTTCGATCGTCCATTTTAGACATTCTACTACCTATTTTGCAACTATATGTGAGCTAACCCCAGGACCAGACTGGGACAACATTTTCAGACCGGGAAATCGTCTTGTTTACAAATGTAACCCTGGTTCCCTGAGAAGGGGAATGAGACACTGCATCCTATACACTTTGGGGAATGCCTCCAGCATTGGCCGTTGTCTGAAGCACTTGTCAACGCAACAATAACATCGGCCGGTGACAGCCTATGCTCTCACTACCTGTGCAGGCATACTCGAAGCATGGCAACGAGACGCAGTGTCTCGTTCCCCTTCTTAAGCAACTAGGGTCACATTTTTAACCAAGATGTTCCCTTTTGAATGGGAACTGAAACTGCATCCTAGGATGCTTTTGGGTACACATACTCACATGCTATGCTGAAGGAATGAATGCCGTAACAGCTGACATAACATTAATGACTCCATAGAGCTAAGTCCAGAGTCACCATTCCCTGTCCTAGATGGTACGCACCAGCGGACTCTATTAGTGACTCTATTTCCTAGGGCAACCTAACAACGCTTCCCTAAGAGTGGTACGCCAAGGAGGCTCACAGAGAGCCATACGACCGGGCATAGCCACCCTGAACGAGCTCTAAGAGCAGAGGTCTCAGCAAGATGACTCTCTAAAGCGAGAGGAAGACTAGCAAAGCCCACCTTGAAGACAAGATCAGGGAGGCTGCAAAATTCCTCAAAGGCAAACATCAATTTGATCACATTACTCCAATTTTAAAATCTCTGCATTAGCTGCCTGTGCATTTTAGAATTGAGTTTAAAATTCACCAAGCTATTTGTCTGAGCTACTCTATACAACCCCACACAAAATCTGAGGTCCGGTGATAAGAGACTGCTCTCTGTGCCCAGACCGTGATTAAAGCACAGAGGAGATAGAGCCTTTGCCATTGCCGGCCCTACGCTGTGGAACAGCCTTCCGGCGTATATCAGATGGGCACAGTCCCTAACTGTTTTTAAATCGTCTCTTAAAATCAATTTTTTTTCCTTGGCTTTCAATTCACTGTGAGCTTCTGTCATGAATGTGTGGTTTGCCCTTTGTTTCTTCGTTTTATGTGTTGTTCAGCACTTTGGTCAGCTGTGTTTGCTGTTTTTAAATGTGCTAAATAAAACAAACTTGAAACTTTGGGTTGTGGGCTCTTTTTTGAGCCTCAAGTTCGTCCACTGCCTCCACGGATCTCCCAGAGCGAAGGCTTCAGCATAACGACCCTCTATTGCAAGAGGAAGCCTAACTACACTCTACACTAAGGACTGCTTACCAAGGAGGCTCACAAAAGAGCCTGACAACTTGATACTGCTATCCAAGCACAGCTCTTGGCAGCAGAGGCCTTAGCAGGATGACTCTCTAGAGCGAGAAGAGGCCTAACAACACTTCACTCCTGAAGGTGCCTTACTATAAATAAGGGTTCCCAAAATGGGGTGAAAAACCCACTTTCTGTCAGGTTCTCGAGATTGAAGGAGCTCGTCCCAGGGACTGAAAGACTCTGCTTCAAGAACCGACTCAGGGGGAGAGTTCAGTTCTTCAGTCGAACCAGAGGAAAAACGTCCTCTCTAGACTTCAACACCCACGAAGGTGCCTACAACTAGGAAGGGTTCGCAAACTGGGGGCAAATAAACGCTTCTTGTCGGGTTCCAGAGATCGCCACCACGAGCACTGCTATTGTGCGGGCCAGCAGAGGGGCAGATCTAAAAAATAACACCTGTCTTCACTCTCTCTGTATCTAATTCCACAGAATTAGGCCTCACACATTAGTAATAGCAGATCGGATAGCAGCTCCGCCCACCAGCTCTGATACGGAGGCACATACTGTACTTCCTGAAACGCTTGGCTGAGTGATTGTCTTCACGTACATGGATCCTGAAGACAAAAGAAATTGTTGGTGTGTAGGCTACTCCAGGAGCCCTTTTATTCTCTGGTCGCACCGGTACTGTCGTCACGTTATTGTTGAGTTTAGACACGTGCTTCGAACACCGGTCACGCTGGAGGCGTTTCCCAAAACGTCGTAGGACGCAGTGCAAGTTCCCATTCAAAAGGGAACTCACATTCATCCAGACCAGGGTTGTGTGTGTGTGTGTGTGTGTGTGTGTGTGTGTGTGTGTGTGTGTGTGTGTGTGTGTGTGTGTGTGTGTGTGCTCAATAAAATGATAGCTTTTGATGTCAGAAAAGTCCACTTATTTATTTTTTGTTCTTTTATCCAACACACACACAGCTATGACCTTGGTATAATAGTGGGTGTTTTTACAGAGCAGCTCAGGGACGGATTGTATCTGTCTCTGAGGCCAAAACACTACAAACAATGCCCTCATGAAAAATATACAAAGTGTGTTTGTCTACATTCATGTTATCTGTCTTCCTCACGATGCAATGAGTATGAATATTTAAACCTGAAGATATTATCACATGGTTATCATGAAATGTAGAAAAATAAAAAATACAGTCAAACAGATGCTTGTGTCTGTATTAGCATATAAAATAATGTTCACCCAGTATAAAAGAAAATGGGTTGGAATATTAATCATATATGGATACGAATATGAAATATTTATTTGTGTATAGCATAACATTTGATCAAATAATACGATGAACAAAATATTTCTCTGGAATAGATACTTCAGTATGATGACTGTTGAACAGTATTGACCACTTTCTATACATGCAAACAATTTAACCTACATGACCGGTGCTAGTTTCATGTCTCGCACAACACTGTTCTCATATAATAAAATCATTTAATAATTGAAATAACTAAACAACAATATTTTGTGTCCAGTTATTTGGTAATTCACCACGTATTCAGCATATGAATGTCCATTCAGCTTGTCTTCTTCTTCTGCTTATCCGGGGCCGGGTCGCGGGGGCAGCAGTCTAAGCTGAGATGCCCAGACTTCCCTCTCCCAAGACACTTCCTCCAGCTCTTTCGGGGAAATACCAAGGCGTTCCCAGGCCAGTCAGGAGACATAATCCCCCTAGCGTGTCCTGCCATTTAGCTTGTCATGAATGTCAAACTGGGTTTTTTTTTGGTAATAATGAGAGTCCATTATCCCTTTATGGCCTCAGTTTCATTAGTTTGTTCTTGATGACACTGGGTGGTCATTACTGGAACTTCCACAAATGATCCATCAGAATCAGAATAATCAGAATATAAAGGAAATAGTTGACAAACTTTTTTCTTCAGTTCACACAACTCGCTTTTATTAATGAAAAATTATAATCTCTTAGAAAACATTTCAATAATGCGAAATATATTTTTAAAACAAACTATTTCACACATCAAACTTTTATAAAAAATGTGTAGCTTTGTAGTGTTATGATACAGTAATTAAATCAGGAGATGACTTGGATGCTGAGATGAGAAGGTAGTGAACAGTACTTGCCATTAGAGACCCGTAGCAACTTAGTAGTGTCATAACATTCGCTTTCATGTGTTTTGCATGTTTGTTACTTCATTTAACAAATTGTCAAATATGTTTAATAATGCAGTCACACTTTCTTCATATAAGTTAACAAAACTCGGTATAAAGGCTTAAAACAAATAATAGGAGACAACATGCCCTGTTGAGGGAACACAAATATTGCAAGTTTGTACAACCTCAGGCCTTGTGGTTTCTCTGTAGAGGAAGGATTACTGACCGTCACCCCTTGCGGGGTCCGTTTTGCTCATGCAGTCTTTAAGGCCGTCCTTCAGTTGGACCAGCTGCTCAGAATGGCTTTCTAGTGTCCCACTGACCTGTTCCAGGAAGCTGTCCGAATGTCTTTCCAGCTCACTGCGGATTTTCTCAAGGTCATCGGCCAACTCACTTAGGCTGCCACACTGTCCTTCAACCTGGGTGACTCGGCTTTCCACCCCCATCACCTCCTGTTGCATTCCCAGCGTTGTGGTTCGACAACCCTGCAGTTCCCCGGCTAACCTCCGCCGCAAGCTCTGGAGTTCCCCCTTCAACTGGATCAGCCTCTGCTCCCCGGACCCAAGCATGGACCCCTGCCGCTCCACCAGATCCGAGATGCCTTGCACCTGAGTGACCAAACGGCTTTCCCGTTCCTCCCACGTGGAGTTCACCTTGCCAACTTCTCGAGCAAACAGGCTGACTGAATCCCGTAGACCCTTCAAGGTACGATTGACGGAGTTGACATTGATCTTCAGGAGTGTGATTTCCCCTTGAATAGAGCCCTCTTTGTCCTCCTGGGACAGCTGTGTTAGGAGACCCAGTAAGGTGCTGTTGAGATGGTCCAATTTGCTTGAATGCACATCCAGGCGGTCCATCATCTTCTTTTCTGTTTCCTTGCAGTCTTCTACCTCCGTCTGGATGAGGGCCGTGTCCGGGCTAGAGGGAGGGGAGCAAGCAGAGGTGCAGAGGAGCTCGAGGACGGACATCTGCTTCTGCATCCCATCCAGGTCGGCCTCCACCCTCCTCCGGACACTGTCGATCTCCGTCTCCAGTGCTGGCACCACTTGACCCTCTAGCAGCGCCGGTGCCGTGGCGTTGCTCAACTCCTCCACCGCTACGAACAGACGTCGCTCCAATGTCTTCAGCTTATCGTCTAACAAAGTCTTGAACCCATCCAGGGAGCTGAACCCATCTTGGTGTCCATGTTCAGAGGCATTAATCCTACCCTCCATGTCCATCATCCGGCTCTCCAGTAGGGTCTCGATGTGGAGCGTCTGCTCAGTCATGTCCACTTGTAGCTGCCTCTGGGACTCGGTCAGGCCCGTAACTGAGTCCTCCAGCTGGAACATCCTTTGGGTCAGGCTGTTCATCTCACCGCAGCAGCTCTCGGTCACCGTCAGACCCAGGATCTGTGCCTGCAGCTCACCCAGCTCTTTCCTCAAGCCCGTCTCTCGGCCATCCAGGGAGACTTGGATCTGTTCTTGACCTGTCAAGTGCTCGTTATGACACTGTTGCTGAACCTAAGGACAGGACACAGGAAAATGTACTTTCAAACAGAATAAATGTTGTGTCATTGCTGATTATGCTCTGCCTTAAGAACTTGTATTATATTCAGTTTAATTTGAAGGCTAAATAAATTCTTTATACTCGGCTTAAGCCTAGTCCAAGACTAAAATGCATGTTTGAGCTGTTTTAACTGAAAGCAACCTGCACTGGCACATCTTAAAATATATCAGTGCCATTGTTTTGTCTCAAGATGCACACCAGTTGTTATTTTTTCTAAGACACGTTTATAAAAGCTACTTAAATGCACTAAAAAAGGCCTAATCCTGACTTAATCTAAGCCCTGTCTGCGGAACCAGGCCTTAGATTAATGAATCCTAGTCTGTACTTATATATTAATACCAGGAATATATATATATATCAGGTTCGATACTGCACTTGTGTACTCGTACTCATTAAAATGCTCCGATACCAACAACCAGACAGCGTGCACAGTACAATGCTTGTGACAAAGAAACACTGACAACCGAGCAAACAGAGAGCAGAATGGATAAATCAGAGAAGGATATATGAAGTAAATGTATTGAATTAATAGAATGTTAAACAACTTAAATATTTACGCCTATATAGCTGGTGTGCGTACGCTAATAAACGAAGCGCAGAGTGGATTGAGCTTGTCAACAGCACATCCCTTTTTCACAGACATCACTGGAAAGTATGTAGTTCTGTCGGATTTGAGAGAAAGAAAGAGAGAGAGGGAGAGAGAGAGAGAGAGAGAGAGAGAGAGAGAGCATGTGCACTTCTCTTGATTGCTGATCGCTCACTCAGCACACATGTGTCATTTGGATTAAAACTAACTCGTATATATTATATGTAAAACTTAAACTGTTAGGTGATTAATGTACAGCGGGTGGTTCCCTAAATTAGTACAGGACAAGAAGTTTACAGTGCGCAAACATACAATGCACTCGACCAGAAAGTCAAGCGCTTAAGGCTGATTTATACTTCAGACCTACGCCGTAGGCTATGGGTCGTTTTCATTTATACTTCTGTATCGCTGTGTGCGTTGACGTGCAATTACACATGCAGACCACTAGTAGGCAGTGTCCACCTATGATTGGGTGTCATCAGTCATGGCGTATATCTTTGCTAGCAGCTGTTGTACAAGTAAATTCTGCATTTTACAACGCTATAACTGCCTACATGCGCCGGAGTCAAGCTATTATTCGAGCGATCTGTGACAATTCCCGTGTGCAGCGGCGGCGTTGACCGCACATGGAGCGTCGGTTTGGGGTTAACCCAGAGCATGGTGGGATAATTTTATCAATGAAGTTGTGTTTACACCGGCACGCGCATGCCCAGTGTTGGTGAATGGTCACGTGATCCGCGTTTTCAGTCGTTTTAATGTGGACGGAGATCAATTCTAGTACGCAGCTAAAACGCTGGTGTGGACGGAGATCGTATTCGTTTTAATTATCCGTTTCTAAACTAAAACGCAGTAGTGTGGATGGGGCCTCAGTGTCTGGATGGGAGACCTCATGGGAAGAGTTGCTGCTAGAAGAGGTGTTAGTGAGGCCAGCAGGGGGCGTTCACCCTGTGGTCTGTGTGGGTCCTAACGCCCCAGTGTAGTGACGGGGACACTATACTGTCAAAGAGCACCGTCCTTGGGATGAGACGTTAAACTTAGGTCCTGACTCTCTGTCATTAAAAATCCCAGGATGTCCTTCGAAAAAGAGTAGGGGTGTAACCCCGGCATCCTGGCCAAATTTGCCCAGTGGCCTCTGTCCATCATGGCCTCCTAATCATCTCCATATACTGATTGGCTTCATCACTCTGTCTCCTCTCCACCAGTAAGCTGGTGTGTGGTGGGCGTTCTGGCACAATATGGCTGCCGTCGCCTCATCCAGGTGGTGCTGAACATTGGTGGTGGTTGAGGAGATTCCCCCTTCCTTGTAAAGCGCTTTGGGTGCTGAGAAAAGCGCTATATAAATGTAACCAATTATTAATATAAACAACTTTAAAAGTTTGATTTTAACCACAGGGGGACTTGTGTGAACGTAACAATTACTTAAAAATTACTGCATGAGTCATACTGAGAGAGTGTGAGTTTGCTACTGCGTAATAGATGCATGATTCAATGCATGATTGAATATTGCTTTGATTTCATCATCTAGTATCCCTAAAGAGTAGTAATTCTTAATTTAGTTTTCAATGCCTGCTTGCAATGCTGCACTTTGACACAGAATTCATGTATGAAACATTAGTTGCAAAAATTTAACTAGTGGCAATTTCCGCTTCATGCCGACTTGAATTCGAACCAACAAAGCAAATGCCATTATGCTCAACGGTCCAACTTATTCCTGGTGAGAAGTTGAGTGATCGACTCACCTGACCAATCCTCTGATCACAGTGACTCTCCAGACCCGTCAGTCTCCTCTCAAAGCCATCGAGGACATCGGCTCTCACTCCGGCCAGCCTGGAGTCCAGGAGTTCCTCTAGGCGCCGCTGATCCCCAGGGATGGGTCTCCCAGTGGCAGTGTCTATCAGCCGCTTTAACTGGCCATCGTGTCCCATCACCATTCCACGGATCTCGTCCAGCATCTCGCTCTTGACCTTCAGCTCATCTCTGACCTCCATCACATTTCCCACCAACTCTCCAAAACCAGGGAGGTTCTCGTCGCCGTCCAAACCGTTTGGCGTGCCCTCTGGAATCAGCCCGAAGCCCACAGAGGTGTCCAGCAGCCGGGGGGCGCCACCGAGCAGAGAGCTCAGCATCTTCCTGGTGTCCTCTCGCAGAGAGACGCGCAGACGCTCCTCCATGCCAGACACCAGGCCGTTCAACGTGTCCAGATCTTGAGAGAGTCTATGAAGGTTTTCTTCTATGCGGTCCAAGCGTTCACCAGAGACTCCCGCCTTTGGACCTTGGAAGAAGTGAGAAACTTTTACACCTTTACAATCTACATTTACGAAATCGTTAGTGAAGGAACTTCAGGGAATTATTAGCACTAATAAAAGCTAATAATTTAGTGCTAGGCAACGATTAACATTAGAAGGTTTTCTTCTATGCGGTCCAAGCGTTCACCAGAGACTCCCACCTTTGGACCTTGGAAGAAGTGAGAAACTTTTACACCTTTACAATCTACATTTACGAAATCGTTAGTGAAGGAACTTCAGGGAATTATTAGCACTAATAAAAGCTAATAATTTAGTGCTAGGCAACGATTAATCGCATCCAAAATAAAAGTTTGTGTTTACATAATATATGTATCCACAGCAAAAACTCCAGTGTTAAATTAACTCTCCTGGGAGTTTATTTGGCTCCAGATTCAAGAGTGTTAAAGTGTTAAAATATGAGTGTTAAATTAACACTCAAGAGTGTTAAAGTTAATGAGCTAATTAAGTGATTAATTGAATGATGATTGACCATCATTGAAGACACCTGATGTTAACAAGCAGAATCACTGAAGGAGAAAATCTCATTTTCGAAGTCACCATTACGGTGATCATTGTTTGCTTTAGTTGGCCTCTTGACCCTTAAACTATTAACATTAGATTTTGTTTGGCTGTTGTAACTGAGTTACAACTGCCAGATGAACTAAGAGAAAAGGTGATCAGGTGGTATTGGTTATGGTTTGACATAATCATCGTTTGACCAGAATCACAAAACTCATTTAGAGCGTTAGGTTTACCTTGTTGATTACAGCAACACTATAATTCTATAGCAAACATTTTTCAGCACTTTCAATATAATCCAAAATATTTCTTAAAATTTGTTCTGATCAAAAGAGTTATTTTATTTAGACATCAATAATCAGCCTGTGAATCTCAACAATGGTGACAATAATAAAGCATGTTGAAGTGCATTATGGGCTCCACCAATCAAAACTCATTCATGGCTCCCATCATGCATTGCAGTATGAATAAATTATGATCTGAATTGTCTTAGTAATTTCCTTTTCCTAATTGAATATTCTGTTTGTCACCATTGTTGAGATTCATACACTGATTATTGATGTCTGTGAGTGCCTAAAAGAAAGATTTTTTTATCAGAACAACTTTAAAGAAAGCATTTGAATTGTATCAAAAATTCTGGATCTTACGCTGTAGAATCACTGTGATGCTGTAATCAACAATATACATTTAAGTCAGAGATTAGGCTCTAAATTAGTTCAGTGATTCAGGTCAACTGATGATTTTTGTTAAAGCTGCCGTTGGCAACATTTTTTTGATCATATTCAGTGAAATCGACACTATAATCTGACAGAACAACATAAATAAAGTGGTTTTAGAAAAAAAACCAGAGCTTCTAACTCCACCTGGAGCGTGTTATTTGTTTTGCAAAAATCCACAGCTCCCGGTTCATCATGTCCAATCAGCGCAGGGGGGTGTGAGATCTGACTGTCAATCACAGATCGGGCACACGCCACCCCTCGCGCACGTTACAATCACATGGCATGCACACGCCTGAAGTTCGCGGAAGTTCGCGCAGTAACGAAGAGTGATGGCGGAAAATCAAGTAAGCTCATTTAGAGTATAAATGATGTTAGCAATTGCAATCTATCGGTAGATTAGCCAGGACAGCATACCTCCAAATACTCCATGGTGTTGATGGATGCTGATGAGACGGGCGCGTTCCAGGGCTCTCAAGTTTTGAAGACAGGTAAGAGTGACACCCAGCCGACGGGGGGTTGGATACATTTTTGTCATTGGTTGTTGCGTTAAATCTTACCCAGATACAATAGTGCTATTTTCTGATTGGCTCTTGTGTAGCTCGACAAACAACACCAGAGGAAACGCGCTTGATTCATGCCGGTTCCACAGTGAGAGCGGCGCGGCCAGAGTTTTGGGCGCTGCGGCATATTAAATATATTACAAATAGTTTTTCAGCGTGAGAAATACAATGTGTGGCGGGAGAGCTTGACAAAAGACGAAATGAGTGACTGTCACGCTCAATGCTTGACACTTGAGAGCCCTGGCGTTCACTGAAAATCTGGTGCACACGCACTGACGAGCATGAACTCGGTGGGAGGGTGTCCGTTGATAGTGGGGGAGGGGCATGAGAGTTGTAAACATTCAAAATTTTCCTAAATCCACTCAATCTGCCAGACTTGCTGACTGGAGCTTTAAAACATAACCAACACCATCAGATCATCTTTTCTCTTTGTTCATCTGGCAGTTATAATGCTCTTACAACAGCCAAACAAAATCTAAAGTAAAAAATGTAAGGGTTAACCGCCCAACTAAAACAAACACTGATCTCCATAATGGTGACTTAAAATTGTGATTTTTTTTTCACCTTCAGTGATTCTACTTCTTCAATGTTGGTCAATCATCACTCAATTAATCACTTAATTATCTCATTAACTTTAACACTGCTTCAGTGTTAATTTAACACTCTTGAGAGAGAGTTAATTTAACACTGGAGTTTTTGCTGTGTGTGTACTGTGTATAATTATTTTGAATATATAAAAACACACATACACGCATGTATATATTTAAGAAAAAATGGTTATTTATATATAAAATATTTATATATGATATAAATTATGTGTAAATATATTATTATATATACAGTACATGCAAATATTTATTAAATATATACATGCATATGTGTGTGTATTTATACACACACATACTGTGATTGCACACAGTACACACACATATATTATGCAAACACAAACTTTTATTTTGGATGCGATTAATCGTTGCCCAGCACTAAATTAATTATTATTGTAAACATTATAACTTTGTAATAATCTATTTATTACGATTATATTTTACCCAAATATTAACGCAAGTGTCCATGTCACATTAATAATCAAACTGTTAATGGTGAGACGTGTAACTTGCATGTACCATAGCTTGGTATGAACCCACTAGGGATGGGTTTGTTGTCGGGGTGTCCTCCAGGAAAGGGGGTCTTGGGGTGACCCCTGGGGTAACCCTTGACCCCGGGCCGAGAGAACGAGCCCTTGAAGGGTGGCATCACGGCATCCGGGTCAGAGGTCGACCCGTCAAAGCAGTTTTCTCCAGAGAAGCCGGGGCAACAACGCCACTCCAGTTCAGTGATGGTTTTATGACCGATTCTGTACTGTGGTTTGAAGAGCGTCCGATACCTGCGGGGGAAACACGCTGAACGTCACTTCACACTTCTCCATCCGCCTTGTACTTCAGCTTCAGGGCTTTTACTCACTGACATTCAGGCATGACCGTGATCATGCAGCCGAGTATACACTGGAAATATATATATATATATATATATATATTGGACCAAATTAAAACCAACTCTAATTTGTTAATGTCACATTTTGAGTTTGGTCATGCGTAGAGTTTGCTTTTGATATCATTTTCTGTTCTGTTCATCTCTTTTTCTAAGGTTGGTCTTCTTGTTCTTTTTATCAGTCCTGTCATCCTCTGTTTGTAAGTGCTCTCCTAGCTTACAATTGGTTTGATTGATAGACAAAAAGATTAATAGAAAGTAAAAATATAATTTATTATTAAAGACCATACCATACTTAATATATTGTTTATACAATCAGATCTATTTTTTATATAATTTAATCAATAATCAATACTTTAGACATAAGTCAAAATGTTACTTAAAGTAGATCAATATCCTTATCTGTTGGCTTCTTACAACTTATAATAATTTCACCATAAACAAAAGCTAAATTAATATGAAAGTAGAATTTCCACATGGTATAAAACTAAACACATTTTGTTGGTTAATGTTTCATTTAGTTTACCTAATATAAATAAAGACAACTTCAAAAGACCTTAATGTTTATTGTGATTTCTTTTTAAAATAGGAATCATATTCTCTGTTATGTACTAACGCAAGACAGAAAGATGAATATAACTCACAGTCATTTCTGCAGTCAGTAAAGCTGAATGTGTTATGCACTTCAGCACTGTTTAAAATACAAGTTTCCTCTTAACTGTTTCTATGTGGTTGCTGTGTCATTTGCTTTTAGACAAGCTGAAAAAAAAACATGATTTTCAATTAAGCCAATATAGAAAAGCACTTTTCACTTTTTTCAGTGTATTCCAGTTTAAAAACATGCAATAAGAAACAGTTTCACTAGATTTGCACAGTATTCTGAGTGTCCACTAGAGGGCAACTCAAGGACACCATGGAAAGTATAACATGTTTGAGACCATCTTTCTCCTGCTATTTTGAAAATTAAACACCCATTTGAAACTATATTTTGTTCTAACACTAAAATCCTTTTTATTCCATTCCAGTTTGTCAGTGCATGACTTACATGAGCACAGGACACTTCTGTCCCCATATGCACTTGGTAGTGTACTCCGGCTTGACGTATGTGGCCACTCCATCCTGCATCACACAGGTGACGTTCTTCTGGACGACGTAAGCACAGAAGTTCCTGTCGAGAGCAAAGACACATTCACAATGAAGCACGGCTTTTTATATTATTAGGGCTGAGTTTCATGATGGAAACTCATTTATTTGTACAAGTATACGTAGTTGTTAGCGCTGTGTGTGAACATGATGGTTATTACATTTACATTAATGCATTTGGCAGAGGCTTTTATCCAAAGCGACTTTCAAGGTTCACATTTACATTCTTATCAGTTCTTACATTCTTCATTATCATACATCATGCTGATACATTATCAGTTCTTACATTCGTATCAGTTATTGAAGATCTACTAAATGTGAGCCTGCGTTTACTCATCTCACTTGAACAAAAAAAAAAAGATTCAGAATTCATCAAAATGCAAAAACAATGAAATGCAAACACACAACATTATGTAAAGCTGCAATAATTAAATGTTTAATTACACAAATATACTATATGTATTTAATCTCACTTTATTAAGCAATCGCATTGCTGCTGCCCTTCGATGATCTAATTCAACAATAATTATAAGCAAAACATTATGTCACAGGCCGGGGGTGGGGAGAAACCACGACCCGTACCAACTACCACTCTGAGGAGCTACACCAGGAACACCACGAGGCTGGACACAAGGTACAGTAAGTAATTTGTCTTTATTAAATATTAAAACAGGGTTAACAGGGCGTCCGCCTGGACGGCTAAACTCATTCCACTCTTCCAAACGGCAGTGGATCTCAGGGGCTCAGGCAAGGGGACCTTCAGGTGAGAGACTCAAAGTGGATAAGTAACAGACTTCTCTTGTTTCCTTAGGATCACGGTGGAGCTCAAGACGGGCTACAAGTGTCTCCAGAAGAGCAACTCCATACAACGTGAGGGCTGGCGTTTCCTACTCCTTCCAGACGGCAGTGGATCTCAGGAGCTCAGGCCAGGGGACCTTCAGGTGAGTGACTCAAAGAGGATAAGTAACAGACTTCTCTTGTTTCCTTAGGATCACGGTGGAGCTCAAGACGGGCCACAAGTGTCTCCAGAAGAGCAACTCCATACAACGTGAGGGCTGGCGTTTCCTACTCCTTCCAGACGGCAGTGGATCTCAGGAGCTCAGGCAAGGGGACCTTCAGGTGAGTGCCTCAAAGTGGATAAGTAACAGACCTCTCTTGTTTCCATAGGATCACGGTGGAGCTCAAGACGGGCTACAAGTGTCTCCAGAAGAGCAACTCCATACAACGTGAGGGCTGGCGTTTCCTACTCCTTCCAGACGGCAGTGGAACTCAGGAGCTCAGGCCAGGGGACCTTCAGGTGAGTGACTCAAAGAGGATAAGTAACTGACTTCTCTTGTTTCCTTAGGATCACGGTGGAGCTCAAGACGGGCTACAAGTGTCTCCAGAAGAGCAACTCCATACAACGTGAGGGCTGGCGTTTCCTACTCCTTCCAGACGGCAATGGATCTCAGGAGCTCAGGCAAGGGGACCTTCAGGTGAGTGCCTCAAAGTGGATAAGTAACAGACCTCTCTTGTTTCCATAGGATCACGGTGGAGCTCAAGACGGGCTACAAGTGTCTCCAGAAGAGCAACTCCATACAACGTGAGGGCTGGCGTTTCCTACTCCTTCCAGACGACAGTGGATCTCAGGAGCTCAGGCAAGGGGACCTTCAGGTGAGTGTCTGGCTTTCTCGGTTCCTGTAACGCAGCAATAGAGCTGAAGTACCTGCAGTAGGGGAGCTTTGGACTCGTGAGGAACTCAGGAAGTGGCGGTCTTCGAGGTCGGTGAGTCCTGGGCAGCGTGAGTGACTGGCTTTCTCGTTTCCTCAAGATGAGAGTCAATCAGCACCTGCACACATCTATACAGCTGGACTATAAACTTCCCCACCCCACACGGGCTGGACGATCCCAGGAAAAATTGGAGCGAACGGAATGGATAAATCTTCTTCACACTAGTGTATACAGCAATCCCTCCACAATTCACACGTGCACACTTCAACTTGTAAGCACTGCAATTCCACAAATACCTCACAGTGGGTTTAAGCCTTCACTCCATTCAGCCTGGATCATCCAAACTGCTGCTCGGGTTCCAACCGAAGGGGGGGAGAAAGTGCAATGATGAGGCGGCTGCACAGGGGGGTTATTCAGGAACACAAACGTGCCTTCCCATCACCAGCTTCAACCTCATGAGAATAGAACAGCGAACATGGACAGATCTTCTAATCGGTCACACAGCCTCCATGAACTCAATCACAATGTTAGTACAGAAAGCTGAAATTGGGTACTCAACTCCTCACAAATGTCGGTCCTCACACTCACGGGGACAATCTTCTCCCTCGCCCGTCCGCCCACCCCTGGCCAGTCCCTCCACTCCCCGTACCTCGCCGCTTTTCTTTCTCACTTTTTCCTTGTCTCCTCTTCCTTCAACTGCTCCATTTATATCCTCTGCAAACACACACTCTCGCTCGCCACCGTAATCAACTCTCATTTCATTCAGCTGTAAACAATTTCTCCGCGTTTTCCCGTTAGATCGGCCATGACGGCAAACCGGAACCGGCCTGATGTTACACCGGAAGTGCTCCCCCCGGGGGACTATGCACCGAATTTTAGTTCCGGCTTAGTCACCCGGTGACATCCTCCCCCACCATTCCGTTCTAGTCCCTAGAACCGGACTCTGCTGCCCACTCCCCATATCTCTCTGGGGGCACTCCTCGGGTTTCTCTTTGTGACCGCCTAGGCGGGGAGACCGGCTCCGCTCCCCTGGCCTCGATGCCTGGGCCCTTGTTTAAAAAAAATTTAGCTCGAAGCACAGCCACAGGGGTGGCATCGCCGTACTGTCCTGCCAGGAACTCGAAGATGGCTTGTGCACTGGCGCGAGTGGCCGCAGATGCGGCTTGGACCTCTTGCTTTGCTTCCCCTTCCAGGGAGTTCAAGACGAACTGAACCTTCTGGGAGTCGCTCAACCCTTGCAATCCCGCCAGATACTCCACTTGGGCTCTCCATTCAGTCAGATTCAATTCCGATCCGGGTCCACCATACTTCTGGGCCCACGGGGCTCCCATAAACACAGGGGTGACCTGGAGGCCGGCCTGCCGGCGGTTCTTCATCCGCCATCGCGTGCCCCTGGCTGCTCAACTCAGAGTGGAATCCTGCCGACTACGCCAATTTATGTCACAGGCCGGGGGTGGGGAGAAACCACGACCCGTACCAACTACCACTCTGAGGAGCTACACCAGGAACACCACGAGGCTGGACACAAGGTACAGTAAGTAATTTGTCTTTATTAAATATTAAAACAGGGTTAACAGGGCGTCCGCCTGGACGGCTAAACTCATTCCACTCTTCCAAACGGCAGTGGATCTCAGGAGCTCAGGCAAGGGGACCTTCAGGTGAGAGACTCAAAGTGGATAAGTAACAGACTTCTCTTGTTTCCTTAGGATCACGGTGGAGCTCAAGATGGGCTACAAGTGTCTCCAGAAGAGCAACTCCATACAACGTGAGGGCTGGCGTTTCCTACTCCTTCCAGACGGCAGTGGATCTAAGGAGCTCAGGCCAGGGGACCTTCAGGTGAGTGACTCAAAGAGGATAAGTAACAGACTTCTCTTGTTTCCTTAGGATCACGGTGGAGCTCAAGACGGGCCACAAGTGTCTCCAGAAGAGCAACTCCATACAACGTGAGGGCTGGCGTTTCCTACTCCTTCCAGACGGCAGTGGATCTCAGGAGCTCAGGCAAGGGGACCTTCAGGTGAGTGCCTCAAAGTGGATAAGTAACAGACCTCTCTTGTTTCCATAGGATCACGGTGGAGCTCAAGACGGGCTACAAGTGTCTCCAGAAGAGCAACTCCATACAACGTGAGGGCTGGCGTTTCCTACTCCTTCCAGACGGCAGTGGAACTCAGGAGCTCAGGCCAGGGGACCTTCAGGTGAGTGACTCAAAGAGGATAAGTAACGGACTTCTCTTGTTTCCTTAGGATCACGGTGGAGCTCAAGACGGGCTAAAAGTGTCTCCAGAAGAGCAACTCCATACAACGTGAGGGCTGGCGTTTCCTACTCCTTCCAGACGGCAGTGGATCTCAGGAGCTCAGGCAAGGGGACCTTCAGGTGAGTGCCTCAAAGTGGATAAGTAACAGACCTCTCTTGTTTCCATAGGATCACGGTGGAGCTCAAGACGGGCTACAAGTGTCTCCAGAAGAGCAACTCCATACAACGTGAGGGCTGGCGTTTCCTACTCCTTCCAGACGACAGTGGATCTCAGGAGCTCAGGCAAGGGGACCTTCAGGTGAGTGTCTGGCTTTCTCGGTTCCTGTAACGCAGCAATAGAGCTGAAGTACCTGCAGTAGGGGAGCTTTGGACTCGTGAGGAACTCAGGAAGTGGCGGTCTTCGAGGTCGGTGAGTCCTGGGCAGCGTGAGTGACTGGCTTTCTCGTTTCCTCAAGATGAGAGTCAATCAGCACCTGCACACATCTATACAGCTGGACTATAAACTTCCCCACCCCACACGGGCTGGACGATCCCAGGAAAAATTGGAGCGAACGGAATGATTAAATCTTCTTCACACTAGTGTATACAGCAATCCCTCCAAAATTCACACGTGCACACTTCAACTTGTAAGCACTGCAATTCCACAAATACCTCACAGTGGGTTTAAGCCTTCACTCCATTCAGCCTGGATCATCCAAACTGCTGCTCGGGTCCACCCGAAGGGGGGGAGAAAGTGCAATGATTAGGCGGCTGCACAGGGGGGTTATTCAGGAACACAAACGTGCCTTCCCCTCACCAGCTTCAACCTCATGAGAATAGAACAGCGAACATGGACAGATCTTCTAATCGGTCACACAGCCTCCATGAACTCAATCACAATGTTAGTACAGAAAGCTGAAATTGGGTACTCAACTCCTCACAAATGTCGGTCCTCACACTCACGGGGACAATCTTCTCCTTCGCCCGTCCGCCCACCCCTGGCCAGTCCCTCCACTCCCCGTACCTCGCCGCTTTTCTTTCTCACTTTTTCCTTGTCTCCTCTTCCTTCAACTGCTCCATTTATATCCTCTGCAAACACACACTCTCGCTCGCCACCGTAATCAACTCTCATTTCATTCAGCTGTAAACAATTTCTCCGCGTTTTCCCGTTAGATCGGCCATGACGGCAAACCGGAACCGGCCTGATGTTACACCGGAAGTGCTCCCCCCGGGGGACTATGCACCGAATTTTAGTTCCGGCTTAGTCACCCGGTGACAATTACTTTAAACCACATTTGTGTTTTATTCTCTGCTTTTTATGAAGGTAAAAGAGTAGCAATACTCGAGAGCACGTAGATGGGAATTTGAGAACTTGTACAATAAATATTCGTACGTGTATGTGAACATTTACCCTCACAGCTCCAATGTGAAAACCTGTAAAATAAAAATCTGAAGTTGAATGTTGAAATTTGCACTCGCAGACAATAGTCACAAACCTGTATTCTGAATCTGAAGCTGCAGACAAGCAGTCACAAATGTGTAAAATCCCATTCACAGAAATACAATGACAGTCACAAACATGTAAAATATATTTGCACTTCTTCTAACATTCAAATTCGCAGTACAACCTCACATTGGCACTTGCAACTTCTCAAATCTGTCACTGCAAGTTCAAATTTCGCGCCTTGACTTTTGCTACTCTTTTCGCGATATATGGGGTGCAAAACTGATTTGTGCACTTGTAACTCAGTAGTGGCGAGAGAGAGAAAAGGGGGCGGGAGCGGGGGTGTTCAAAGGAGCCGTTTTATTGGTTGGCGCCTAGCCAATGAAATGGGACTTCTATTGTACGCGATGATGTCACGAAACCCGGCTCCTCGTGGATGTTCTGAAATGCTAACATGGCTTAATGCAGTGGTTCCCAACCTTTTTTTGTCTGAGACCCCCCTTTTCTCAAGAAGATATTTTAGGGCCCCCCTTCACATTTAATGATATTATTGCTCTTGTAAGCTTGCAGCAAGGATGACAAAATATGTTGTTTTCAAACAAACGGTATGTTTATGCACAAATAATAGCCTATAATATTGAAAATACAATAACAAAAACATCAGTAGGCCCTTTTTAATTTAAAAATGTAAGCCTAGGAGAAGCCTATATATTCACAGAGCTCGCTGAGGCCCCCTTGTGGGCTGCGACCCCCCTGTTAGGAACCGATGGCTTAATGCATTAGACTTATTTAAAATACATAAATGATATTCCATACGGTATTATATATTCCATACGGTCGGTCCGTATGGTTGCGGTTGGGTTGCGGAGAGTTTGGGTTGCGGAGAGTTGTGAGATTATGGTTTTCTAACACCTACTCCCGTGTAATGGAAATCATTATGAACATCAGCTATGCTAATTATTTCCCATCTGCCTTTCTGCTGTTATCTCGGGACGCTTGTCCCGAGAAAAATGGCGTTCGTAGGCTCCAGTTTTGTATCCTGCCTCTCACGGGGATTTCGGATGCCCCAACGCCTGTGATGAGAAGACCAACGCCTGTGATGAGAAGACCAACGCCTGTGAAGAGACGACTCAACGCCTGCGAAGAGACGACTCAACGCCGGCGATATGTTATCCCCTTAATATTACATGATTAACTAAATGTATTTTTTCTAGATACTTCTGATATGC